>JAQGDG010000038.1:1200000-1800000 GCA_029844215.1 Przewalskia tangutica | reverse complement strand
CTCTACTCTACCAACAAACAAGTTCCCATCGCCAAGCTAGTGGGAATGGCTATTTCATACGTAGGATCATCCTAAAAGAAGGAAGAGGTTCACATACCTCGTGACGATTAGCGACAAGTTGCAAAATGCTCCCAAGTACTTTAACCTAGCTAGCTTTTCCACCCTTCAAGTAGAATACGCTACTTGTCACGACCCGACCCCGGGCCGCGACTGGTGCCCTACCTGGGCACCCTTACAGGTATACATCAGAGATAATCAGCGGAACATACATCAAACTTATAAATTAATTCAACAAGACATAAACAACAGGTTAGCCGATAAGGCTACCTCCCTGGACATATATATATACATATACAGCCAAAAGCAGTTACATCCCTTCTTTTGTTTCACAACCCAATCCACAAGATATGACTACAGACCTCTAAGATTTTGGACAAATACTATGACGGGACAAGGCTCCGTCGTACCCCTGAATATAACTAGCCATAATGACAGCTCGAACATCGAGCCATCTCAAAATGATGAACCAGATCCTAAGCTCGCGGATTCACAATCGTGTACCTAAACTGCGGACATTAACGCAATTTCTCGGGCTAAGGGCCGCATAATGTACCGAATATGGAACGGAAAATAAGGTATGAATCAGATCATAATCAGACAAAAGAATTACAGGGGCAAGTATAAAAAGTAAATACCAGATCCTACCATGCCATTACAACTCATGAACTTAATCGTACATCATTATCTTTTCAATAAGAGTTATAGTCAAATTTTTACGTACATACTTAGGAAAAATCATCAAGTTCATAACCATATAACTTACTTATCTTTCATAACATAATCCGCCCTTTACGGAGGACGCTTATACCGCACCCAACTGGGACGCGATAAAGTCACATAAGTCTGCCCATAAAGGTATAATGCCCGGCCCAATCTGGGACGTGATAAAATCACATAAGTCTGCCCATAAAGGTATACTTCCCGGCCCAATCTGGGACGCGATAAAGTCACATAAGTCTGCTCATAAAAGTATACTTCCCGGCACAATCTGGGTTGCGATAAAGTCACATAAGTCTGCCCATAAAGGTATATTGCATAAAAATAGGAAGCTTATGATCAACTTAGGGCCACCTGCCCATAGTGTCATTTGGCAATCCTACTCCTGGACTATTTCACCCGCATAGGTCCTGTGGACCCGCAATGAGGTCATCCGCCTCGCATGGGACTATTTCACCCGCATGGGCCCGGTGGGCCCGCAATGAGTACAACGCCGCGACTCGCATCACGGGTAGCAAATCCATGGAATAAGTAGTAGCCCGGGGGTTTACCCCGTAAGAATTACATAACCTAGCTCAACCGACTATCATACATAACATAAGCACTACCGGCTTATCATACATAACATAAGCACTACCGGCTTATCATACATAACATAAGCACTACCGGCTTATCATACATATCATAAGCAAGTTAAGAAATCCCCTAACTTCTTATTAACCTTATTTATATACACTCTCATTTTAGTTTACTTAAGGCACTAACATGTCATTATAGAATCCGGGAATTTAACCCAAAGTACTACATACCCTTATCCTTTCAAAGATGACTCTTTCTCGTATAACCCTCCAAGATACTAACACCCGTAGTATCAAGGCTTGTCTACACTTCAAAATAAGTCACTTTACTTTTAGAAATACATTTTTAGGCTTCTAAACCAAGTGACTTTCACTTTAAAAATATTTAAGCAATTGATGCCTTTAAATCAAATTGCCCTTATTTATTTCAAGTCATCTCTTTGTTTACATTACTAGAGAAAAACCATTCTTTTAACCTTCCATAAAGTTGTTATAACCAACTTCACATAAAGCTGTTATAACTCTTTATGTCTTAGACAAATTCATTCCTTTTATAACCAAGAGACTTATACTTTCAAATCAAGTTACATAGCTTTCAAAATACTTCAAGTCTCTTAACTTTTAGAAACCAAGTTTCTTAACTTAAAATATCAAGTCTCTTTAACTTAGAATATCAAGTCCCTTATCTTTAAGAAATCAAGTTACATATGCGTTTCCCAAATCAAGTATTCTATACTTTTAAATCAAGTCATTCCTTCCTTTAAGAATCAAGTGTTACACCCCGTAAGTCCAGGACATGTATAAGAGAAGGTATGTAAGGAATCAAGACTTGGAAATTAGTACGAAAGGAAGAATTGTTTTTCCGACGGAAAATCTTCCGAACGTCGGAAAGGAAAAATGTTCGTTGATGAGAATTGGATTCTCAAAATGTATTATTTGAAGAGTATGGAACTTATTAACATTTTGGAAATTTATTTTAGATTTGGTCACGCTGGGCCCACAGGAATTTTACGTTTTGTGGGGCCCACGAGGGTTACGGAATTTTTTATGGACGAATGAGAGGGCGACACGTGGCACCCCTACACATGGTCTTGGTCGAAAATAGTAAGGGTAAAATGGTCATTTACCATCAAGGAAGATAAGTCTTGCTAGCTTGAGATTGTTGACCAAGTCAACTTGTCCACTTGGCTTTACATTAATTGTCATTCATCCTAGCCCACAAGTGTATTAATCTAAGCCCTCCAATATGTTTTATATACTACACTAGTGCAAGACAAGCTCTTCAAACACTTAGAAAAATTTAGAGAACCCTTGTTCTTCAACAATACCTCTCGGGTTTGACATCTCCCACACTAGAAAATTTTGTAATTTTGTTCCATTGTTCACAAGACTTAAACCCAAGGTCCCTAAGGATATTGTAAGGATATCTCAATAGAAAGATTTCGGAAAAGTGGCGTGCTGTATTAGTCGCAAGGCGAAAACTTAAGGAGTTCTTCAACTTTGAAGTTGGAACTTGAAGATGAGTTCTTCATAGGCTTCTAAGGAGTGCTTGGAGCGGATTGGAACATAAGGAAAGGAGCTAAGAATTGCTAAGGAGCGACTTTGAATCTTGGAAATTTTAAGGGCTTGTAAAGGTATAAATTTTGTCGTTTTAGCAATTAAAGTTTACTTATCATTGTAGCTATGGATATTAGCAAGCATGAGTTATATATTATGAGGTTTGATAAGTATATTGGCTATTGGAACCCTAATCCGAAAACTAGCATGTTAGCCTTAAGACTACAATTCAAGTTGATTATTCGTTTAAGTCGTTGCATGTTGTGTAAGAAGGAAATTGTAGTTGTTGAAGTTGTTTATGACTATATAACATGTTAGACCTTAGAACTTGGAATTGGAAAAGGATTGGAAAAGACTATGAATTGTTGGTTATGTTGTTGGCCGAGAATGTCTTGAATATGGAACTACTTCGTATTAATTGTGGGGCGGAATTTTACACGTATTGTAAGGCGTGTAATCCCCTTTGGTTGGTTTTTGTTTTGAGCCTTAAATGTGGCGTGTTGGTTATTGTATTCGGCCTTGAAAAAGGTGGCAAAGTAAGTAGAAACAAAGGAAGTGCTGCCCGATTTTCCGTAGAATTAGAGACCGCTTACTTAGTATTATTCTACGTTAGAGACTAGAAATTGATAGTCATGTTGTGACCATTATAGGTTGACAATTCTACGTACGGCGTATTCGGCTTAGCTTGTGGATTTAGCCGAAAAGGTATGTGAACTATCTCCTATTCTAGCATGATTCCTTAAGATAAAGAAAGTATGTCCTACTCCTTAAATGATCAATTCCTTGGTTATATTTGGATTGCCTAAAATAGAATTTGTTCTATGTACTTCCTTGATTGTACTTTGATGTTTAAATTGTAAGTTGTAAGGGGTGTCCAAATCTTTTGTGTCACGACCCGTTGGGGCCGTGGATCGTGCCTTACCCGCACCTGGCGACATACATCGTAGAAAATCAATAAATATAAAACAAGACATGAAATAATTGTAAATGATACACGCTTCGAGAAAAGGGTTGCCTTTTAAGCATATATACATAAACCAAGGTTTGCGCTACATCCCAACTGCATGACTACATGCACTTCTAAGGAATTAAACAACTATGGCGGGACGGGGCCCGCCATACCGATCAGACAAAACTATCTACAACAGGAGATCATACCCAAAGTAGAGCCTCCTAGAAGATGGAGCTCCCGACACCAACGCAAGAGATCCTAGGATGCGGATCTAGCACCGCTGCCACTTACCGCGGCATGAACGCAGCCCCAAGGAGGTCAAGATAACAGTACTAAGTATATGAAATCAGAAAATACTTAAATGAAAACATATCATTTTAAAATCGGTTTTGCAAGTATGTATGAAACAACTGAAGTAACCGCATAGTGCACATCATAAACAAGAGCAACAATAGGTAAACTGTAATGTGGTCTTTTCTAGGTGCGAATGATCGAAACAGGCCAATTGCTCGTAGTATCACCATGCAAGCCTAATCTCGACTCCGTAGTCCGCATATGCCACTCATATAGGCCGCATAGGGTATGTAACCCCGCATCGAGGTAGCTACTCCTCGGCATCGCCCCGACTCGTAGTCCGCATGGCCACATAGACCGCATGAGGTATAACCCGCATCACTAACTCGGAACTCCGTAGCTCGCATAGGTCCCTCGACCCGCATAGGTATTCTCGAATCACGGTCCTGCATCGCCGAGTCTACCCGCATCGGAGGCACTTAACCCCTGTAATATGTCATGAGGTGAGTGATATTATACTAACATAACAGCTTATCGTTAAACAACATAAGCACAACAAGAATACTCTCTTATACAAACGTTATAAGACACTAACACACATAGCATCATATCATGTCTACTTATCAAACCATCTTATTATTCTTTTCACAAATCAATATAAGTCTGTTATAAACACATAGGCAAACTGTTTCTTTTATCATGCTTAAGTGGTTATACTTAACTTCCCATAAAGCTAGTATAACTCTTAAGCTTCTGTTTTAAAAACCAATTAGTTCTCTTCTGTTAAAAATGATTCAGTATTCTTTTGAAATGCTTTCAGATCTTTATTATTCAGCTTAAGTACAGGCATTGCCGTAAGTATTATTCAGCTTAAGTCAAAGACATTGCGTAGTTATTATTCAGCTTAACACATGTACGCCTATCCACATATATATTGTAAAATATCATGCATTAGGAAGAATCACATACTTCTCAGCGAAAACCACCTGCCAAGTTGAATATGTCGCGCGCAGAGAATCAGCCTATAATAGTCAGACACGTCTATCAACGCTCGTACTACTCAGAATGTGATTCTAAACAGAGGGTTCTATATCCTACGGAAATTGGCAAGACTTCCCCACCCTACAGCTACTCAAGTTCATCAGAAAACAATCATGTAATCTGATTCGATTATTCTTCTTTAAAACCCTTCTACATGTGATAACGATTCAATTCTATTCTTTAATATCCTTCTAAGTATTTATACTTATTTCTATACTTCACAAAGATGTATTCTCTAATTACAAAAGAAGGACAAGTTTATTACCTCGGTAAGCCCAATAATATCCTAGATAAAAGTCGCTTTGAGCAAGGTTTAGCTCTCTAGGTCAGACGCTCCCAGAGCTCCATGAAACCTTAGAAGTTCTTTACAACTTCTAATAAGTACTAAGGGATTTGGGCTAGTGGTATTTTGGGCATTATAACAATACTAGAAGGCAACTTTTCTACCAAGGGAGGGGGTAGATTTCGCCAGGCTAGGGGAGGGGTTGCCTCGGCCAAGCTCACTCAAAGGGGTGTTGGACGAAAAAGGCTACAAGGGAGAGGAGCGGAGGTTCAAGACTTGGAAAGGAATTTGTGGATGAAGAACTCTTAATCTTAAGTGGGTATTTATAGGTCAAGACATGGCCAACCAATGGCCATGATTTAGCCAAGTGATAGGCAAGTGTAAGGTCAAGATTAGGGCAAGTGTCCTTGGCCAACTTGCACAAAAAATATCCTACCAACTACATGACAAAGATGGCCATCCATTCGCCCTATTGCCGCAGTAACATCCATCAATGAGAGGGTGACAGTGTCGCCTCGTTGGTCCAAAGTGTTACGCCTCTCGGAAAAATCCGCAAAAATTAGAAATGGCATAGCCGAATTTACCTACGAAAGTGTGGAAACGTTTGGTCGGAAAACTATTTGTTTTGTGAGTTGTGCCCAAAACGCCCAAGGCCTAAACTTTAAGGCCAAACTTTTTAGACGTATTCCCACGACATACTGCGAAATACGGGTATAACATTCTCCTCTTAGAAACATTCGTCCGAATGTTCCTTCCCAAGACAGATAACGATAAGGTTCTTCATAACTTAAATGGTTTGCAAACGCCACACACACCACAAAACAACACTTAGGCATAAACGATAATGAAAATTTACAAGTAGGAAAGGAATTACGGAGGTGTGGGGAATAGGTGAGGATACTTCGCCTCATGTCCTCCTCAGCCTTCCCACGCCATCTCCTCCCGAGCTCGCTCCGCCACAAGACTTTGTGGAAGCCACATCCTGGTCCGCAGACGCCTAACCCGACGATCGACTATCGCTATGGGAATCTCCTCATACGATAACCCTGGTCACCGACATCACAATCGGGTGTACCCTAGATGGATCCCCGATACATCTCTCAAAGATAGATACGTGAAAAACGGATGCACCGCCTCCAGATCGGATGGCAGATCAACTCATAGGCAACCTTGCCTACCACTGCGGACAATACGAAATGGCCCAATGTACTTGGTGAGTTTCACTTCTTCCCGAATCTCATCACACCCCATGGGTGACACCTTCAGAAAACCCAATCATCAATGCGAACTCGGATGCGACGACGATGATCTGCATACAACTTTTTGTCGACTCGAGTCATCGATACGCTCTCGGATAAGCTTCACCTTATCCACTCGCTGCACCAAATCTGGTCCCACTAGCCGCACTCTCGCCCACATCGAACCAACCCATAGGCGATCTGCACTTCCTCTCATACAAAGCCTCATAAGGCGCCATCCGAATCGGAGTGGTAGCTATTATTGTACGCGAACTCAATTAGATGCAAATGATCCTCCCACCCACGAAGTCGATAATACAAAGCTCGCAAAGATATCCTCAAGAGTGCGGATAGTGCGCTCGGCATGTCCGTCCATACGTGGATGGAATCGATTGTGCTCACTGCGTCCTAAACCTCTCTCGAAAGACCTCCGAAGTTAGCCAGAAATGGGCTCCTCTTCGATATGATCGGTAGGGACTCATGCGATCGGCGATCTTCTGATGTAAAGTGCGCATAATCCTCAGAAAAAGTCGCCCCGACGGAAGAAAGTGGGCTGATTTCGTCACCGCCGACGATAACCCATATAGAATCATGTCTCCTCCGAGCGCGAGGTAATCCTGATAAAATCCATGTTGATTACCTCCCACTTCGGTCGGGATCTCAATCGTCAGATCAAACCACCAGGCCTCGGTGCTCTACCTTCACTGCGACAACACGCACCGAGCTACGAACTCGCAATGTCCTCTTCAAGCCATCCCACCAATACAGATCTAAGGTCGTGGTACATCTTGGTCGACTGGATGGATGAAGTAACGCGTTGTGTGCTTCCCCAAGAACTCTGCCAAGTCCAAACATCCGGAACACACAACTCGCCTCAAACCTTAGCACCCCATGGTGCTACCTCAAAGGACCCTTGCCTCACGAAGAGTCAGATCACGATAACGTGTCAAAACCGGATCCTCGAATTGCCTCTTTACCTCCGACGATGGAAGACTGGCAACCTCACGAACTCGAACCCCACTGCTATCGTAATCAATCAAACGGACACCAAGGCTCGCTAATCGATGCAAATCACGAACCATGTCCTCCTCTCTGCCGCACATCCGATAGGCTCCCATCGACCTACGACTAAGAGCATACGCCACAACATTGGCTTTCCCGGGTGGTGCAGATATCAACATCGTAATCCTTAAGCAACTCTAACCACCGCCTCGCCGTAAGTTCACTCCTCGGTGAAGATATACCGAGGCTCTTGTGGTACGTATAAATATCCATGAACCCATACAAATAGTGCCTCAGGATCTTCAAAGCGTGAATCACACCGCTAACTCCAAATCATGGGTGGGGTAGTTCCTCTCGTGTTTCTTCAATGCCGGGATGCATATGCTATAACCTTGCCATGCTGCATCAACACACATCCCAACCCGATGCGACGCGATCATAATACCCACATAACCGTCGGACCTCCGGAAGAGTAAGAACGGGCGGCCGTCGATCTCTCTTTCAAAGAATCGAAACCTCGCCACAAGCATCATCCATCAAACTTGGCCGCTTCGAGTCACCTAGTCAATGGTGCGAAGATAGAAGCAAACTTCTCCACGAACCGCCGATAATATCCTGCAAGGCCCGAAAATCGCGAACCTCGCCGGAGTAGTAGGTCTAGGCAAGTCTCGATCTCGATCTTGGCGTATCCACTCGAATGCCATCACCCCACAATATGCCCAAGAAAAGCCACCGAAGTAAACCAAAACTCACATTTGGAAAACTTGGCGTACAAGCTGGTCTCGAGAACTCGCCTGATAGCCAAATGCTCGCGTACTCGCTCGAGCGAGAATAAACCAAGATATCATCAATGAACACTATCACAAGCGTGTCCAAAATGGTTTGAACACTCGGTTCATCAAATCCATGAATACGTCGAGCATTGGTCAACCTAAAAGACATGACTCGAACTCATAATGCGTCTGGGTCCGGAATGCAATCTAGGGACATCCACCTCTCGACTTCGCACTGATGATAGCCCGCCGTAGATCAATCTTGGAGAAACATCTCGCACTCGCAATCGACGAACAAATCATCAATCACGGGAAGGGTATTCGTTCTTAATGGTCACCTTGTTCACCGTAATCAACACACATGCGCAGCGTCCGCCCTTCTTCTTCACGAACAATGCGCTCCCCGGGGAGAAACACTAGGCCTGATGAAGCCCTTCTCCAGCAAATCCCTAAGCTGATCCTTCAACTCTCTCAACTCGGCAGGTGCCATTCTGTATGGCGGAATGGAAATAGGCCGAGTGTCTGGCAATATGTCTATACAAAACTCAATCTCCCTCTCATGAGGGATACCCGGGAGGTCGCTCGAAACACGCTGCGGGAACTCTCGACCACTGAATCGACGGAAAATCTGGTACCGCAGCCTCAATATCAAACACCCGAACGAGATGGTAGATATACCCCTTCTGCACCATCTTCCTAGCCTTGAGGTAGGAAATAAACCTACCCCTCGGCGATACCGTGCTCCCCTCCCACTCAACAACCGGCTCCTCAGGAAACTGGAACCGTACTACTCTCTATCTGCAGTCTACATTGGCGTAGCAAGAAGCTAGCCAATCCATCCCCATGATCCCCTCGAAGTCAAGCATCACCACCTCGATCAAGTCGGCTAGGGTCCGACGACTGTAAATGGTCACAGACAAGCTCTATATACCCGCCGAGCTATCACCGAATCACCCATCGGCGTAGCTACCTCGAAAGTCTATGGACTCGTGTTCTATCCTTATTCTACTAGCAACAAGTGGAGATATATAGGACAGTAGAACCGGATCTATCAAAGCATACATCAAACCCAGAACCGATAAGGTACTGTGGCGACATCGGTGAGGCCTCCCGATCTGTCGGTGGACAAAGCATAAATGCGGTTCTAAGGACCGCTAGAATCGACCGCGCCACGACCTGCCGCGACTGGCTGGTCCATGAGTACCTTGCCCTCCGGCGCAGTAGCTGTCGGGGATGAAGACCGCGAAAGAACAGTAGTCGACCTACCATCAAGACGCCCTTGTCCTGACAATTCCTCGCATAGTGACCTCGGCCTGGCCACAATCAAACAAGCTCCCGTAGCGGCAGCACGCCTCGGTGGGATCTACGACGGCCACACCGAGGTGGTCCTGATCGCCGCACTCTGCGCTCGGATGACGAAGTCTTGGGCCCCGGCCGCGCTCGAATATCTCCGGTCTTGAGGGCGGTGCGGCAGAGTGCTCGGAAATGGGTGGTGCAAATCTAGGCTAGCTGAGGCCGCCCACCACAATAGCCACCAAATGACCACTCGCCTGGCCTTTCTTCGCTGTCAACCCGTTGGCTCTACGCTCTCACATCCAAGAGCATGAGCTCGCATGCGGTAATGTCCATACCGGTGAAGAGAAACACCCGCATACATGACTCGGCCATATAATCATCTAGCCCGTGACGTAGCGGTGCACCTATCCTCCATATTCGCTACCTTTGGGACATATCGAGCCAATGAATCAAACTCGACATTGTACTCACGGCGGTCGTCTCTGCCTCAAGTAAAAATCTATCGCCCGCGCCCTCATCTGTGGAGGCAAGAAGTGATGAGAAAGCCTCGAGAACTCATCCCAGTAGGCGGGACACGTGCTCTCCCGGGATAACTCCCACGAATCAAACCAATCGATCGCAGTATCACGCGGCCTATGTGAACCAAAGATCACGGACTCGGTCTCCGACGCGATCACTCTCAAAATCCTCAGAGTCGACGGATGAACTCGCGGATCATCCTCCGCCTCGACCAGAAAACTCGCGGCTACAACTCAGAAGTCTCGTAGCCTCAAACTCTCTCGCCTCGAGTGAACAACGGTACGATCGAGCTGGATCGAATCGCTGCATCCACTGTCACCGTGTCGCCACGATCCCGGCAGGATGGGTTATCTCCTTGTACCCTAACTCCTCCGCCCCAGGCTGTGGGACAGGAGGTGTGGGTACTGTGGTCTCTGCTGGAACTGGCGGCGTCGTAGAACTCGCCGTCTCTGGTATAGACTGGGCCCGAGCCCTCGTGACTCTAGGTGTCCCACTAGCAGCTCCCTCGGCTGCCTTGCCCTTCTGGGCCCGGGTTGCCTTACGTGGAGGCATAACTGTTACAGAAAAAGAATACGTTAGAGGGGTCCAACTTTAACACAGCTCTAAAGCACGATCTCAGAGTGAGAAGAATGGAAACCAATCCTAAATATCCTATAGCCTCCTGATTATTGGTGTGGTGCACAACACACCGATAATCAAGACTCTACTAGATACGATCTCAGACACTTTCCGAGGATTAATCGCTCGATACCACTTTTGTCACGACTGCTCGGGGCGTGGATCGTGCCTTACGGCACCCAAGTCATACATCGTAGAAAATCAGCGGAAATATAAAACAAGACATGAAATAATTGTAAATGATACACGCTTCGAGAAAAGGTTGCCTTTCGGATATATACATAAACCAAGGTTTGCGATTACATCCCAACCGCATAACATGACTACAGACCTTAAGGAATTAAAAACTATGGCGGACAGGGCCCCGCCATACTCGATGTACAAAACTATCTACAACAGGAGATCATACCCAAAAGTAGAGCCTCGGAGAAGATGGAGCTCCCGACACCAACGCAGAGATCCTAAGGATGTGGATCTAGCACCGCTTGCTCACCTGCGGCATGAACGCATGGCCAAGGAGGTCAAGACAACATGTACTAAGTATATGAAATCAGAAATACTTAAATGAAAACATATCATTTTAAAATCAGTTTTGCAAGTATGTATGAAACAACCAAGGTAATCGCATAGTGCTACATCATAAACAAGAGCAACAATAGGTAAACTATCAGTGTCTTTTCTAGGCTGCGAATGATCGAAGCAGGGCCAATTGCCCGTAGTATCACCATGCAAGCCTAATCCGGGACTCCCGTAGTCCGCATAGGCCACTCATGTAGGCCCGCATAGGGTATGTAACCCCGCATCGAGGGTAGCTACTCCTCGGCGATCGCCCCGACTCGTAGTCCGCATGGCCACATAGACCGCATGAGGTATAACCCCGCATCACTAACACGGAACTCCGTAGCTCGCATAGGTCCCCGGACCCGCATGAGGTATTCTCGAATCATGGTCCTGCATCACCGAGTCTACCCGCATCGGAGGCAACAACCCATAATATGTCAAGAGGTGAGTGATATTATACTATTAACAGCTTATCGTTAAACAACATAAGGACAACAAGAATACTCTCTTATACAAACGTTATAAGACACTAACACACATAGCATCATATCATGTCTACTTATCAAACCATCTTATTATTCTTTTCACAAATCAATATAAGTCTGTTATAAACACATAGGCAAACTGTTTCTTTTATCATGCTTAAGTGGTTATACTTAACTTCCCATAAAGCTAGTATAACTCTTAAGCTTCTGTTTTAAAAACCAATTAGTTCTCTTCTGTTAAAAATGATTCAGTATTCTTTTGAAATGCTTTCAGATCTTTATTATTCAGCTTAACCGCCCAGGCATTCACGTAAGTATTATTCGTGCTTAAGTCAAAGACATTGCCGTAGTTATTATTCGTTAACACATGTACGTCTACCGTACATATATATTGTAAAATATCATGCTTTAGGAAGAATCACATACCTTCTCAGCGAAAACCACCTGCCAAGTTGAATATGTCGCGTGCAGAGAATCAGCCTATAATAGTCAGAAACGTCTATCAACGTTCAGACTACTCAGAAACATTCTAAACAGAGGGTTCTATATCCTACGGAAAATTGGGCAGCACTTCCCTACCCTGAGCTACTCAAGTCTCGTGAAAGCGATTCTATGTAAGTACTGATTGGTTATTCTTCTTTAAAACCCTTCTACCGTGATAATATTCAATTCTATTCTTTAATATCCTAGTATTTATACTTATTTCTATACTTCTACAAGATGTATTCTCTAATTACAAAAGAAGGACAAGTTTATTACCTCTGTAAGCCCAATAATATCCTAGATAAAAGTCGCTGAGCAAGGTTTAGCTCTAGGTTGTGCGCTCAGGTAGCTCGAGAAACCTTAGAAGTTCTTTACAACTTCTACTAAGTACTAAGGATTTGGGCTAGGGTATTTTGGGCATTATAACAATACTAGAAGGCAACTTTTCTACCAAGGGAGGGGGTAGATTTGCCAGGCTAGGGGGGGGGTTGCCTCGGCCAAGCTCACTCAAAGGGGGGGGGGGTGTTGGACGAAAAAGGCTACAAGGGAGAGGAGAGGATTTTCAAGACTTGGAAAGGAATTTGTGGATGAAGAACTCTTCATCTTAAGGGGGTATTTATAGGTCAAGACATGGCCAACCAATGGCCAAGATTTAGCCAAGTGCTAGGCAAGTGTAAGGTCAAGATTAGGGCAAGTGTCCTTGGCCAACTTGCACACAAAATATCCTACCAACTACATGACAAGGATGTCCATCCATTCGGCCCTATTGCCGTGTAACATCCATCAATGAGAGGGTGACAAGTGTCGCCCTCTCGTTGGTCCAAAGTGTTACGTCTCTCGGAAAAATCCGCAAAAATTAGAAATGGCATAGCCGGAATTTACCCTACGAAAGCTGTGGAAACGTTTCGTCGGAAAACTATTTGTTTTGTGAGTTGTGCCCAAAAAACGTCCAAGGCCTAAACTTTAAGGCCAAACTTTTTGTACGTATTCCCTTACGTACATACTCTGGAAATACGGGGTATAACATTTTGACTAGTGCCTTAGTTCCAAAACCTAAGGGTTGTTATAATGACTTTAGGGGAGTCAAAGGAGTGATTTACTTAATTATTTTAAAAGAGGAGAAATGACATGATTTATGTCACGACCCATTCCGGGGCCCGTGACTGGTACCTTACCGGGGCACCCAAGTAGTCATACATCAGAGTAATCAGCGGAAATATAAAAGAAGACATGAAAGCTTTATAAAATAAGACACGCTTTATGTGAAAACATCGCTTTCGGCATATATATAGAAACATGGTTTAGAAGTTACATCCTATCTTGCATAACATGACTACTGCACCTTAAGGAAATATACAACTATGGCGGACAGGGCCGCCATACAATCGACTGTACAAAACTATCTACAACAGGAGATCATACCCAAAAGTAGAGCCTCGGAAAGATGGAGCTCCCGACACCAACGTAGTAGATCCTAAGAATGTGGATCTAGCACTGCTGCCTCTTACCGCAGATTGAACGCACCCCGAAGGAGGTCAAGACAACAGTACTAAGTATATGAAATCAGAAATACTTAAATGAAAACATATCATTTTAAAATCAGTTTTGCAAGTATGTATGAAACAACCAAGGGGAACGCACATAGTGCTACATCATAAACAAGAGCAACAATAGGTAAACTGCAACAGGCCTTTTTCTAGGCTGCGAATGATCTAAGCAGGGCCAATTGCCCGTAGTATCACCATGCAAGCCTAATCTCGACTCGTAGTCCGCATAGGCCACTCACATAGGCCCGCAGTAGTACATAACCCCGCATCGGTAGCTACTCTCGGCATCGCCCCGACTCGTAGTCCGCATGGCCACATAGACCGCATGAGGTATAACCCGCATCACTAACACGGAACTCCGTAGCTCCGCATAGGTCCCTGGACCCGCATGAGGTATTCTCGAATCACGGTCCTGCATCACCGAGTCTACCCCGCGGAGGCGCCTTAACCCCGCATAATATGTCAAGAGGTGAGTGATATTATACTATTAACAGCTTATCGTTAAACAACATAAGCACAACAAGAATACTCTCTTATACAAACGTTACAAGACACTAACACACATAGCATCATATCATGTCTACTTATCAAACCATCTTATTATTCTTTTCACAATTCAATATAAGTCTGTTATAAACACATAGGCAAACTGTTTCTTTTATCATTCTTAAGTGGTTATACTTAACTTCCCATAAAGCTAGTATAACTCTTAAGCTTCTGTTTTAAAACTCCATTAGTTCTCTTCTGTAAAAAAAATGATTCAGTATTCTTTTGAAATGCTTTCAGTTCTTTATTATTCAGGCTTAAGCCGTGAGGCATTGCCGTAAGTGTTATTCAGGCTTAAGTCAAAGACATTGCCGTAGTTATTATTCAGTTAACACGTACGCGTCTACATTACATATATATTGTAAAATATCATGCTTTAGGAAGAATCACATACCTTCTTGAAAACCACCGCCAAGTTGAATATGTCGCGAGAGAATCAACCTATAATAGTCGAACACGCCTATCAACGCTCATACTACTTTGTAAACGCTTCTAAACAGAGGTTCTATATCCTACGGAAAAATTGCGCATTTCCTACCCTGAGCTACTCAAGTTCATTGTGAAAACAATCCTATGTAAGTCTGCTTTGATTATTCTTCTTTTAAACCGCCTTCTCGTGATAACAGTTCAATTCTATTCGCAATATTCTTCTAAGTATCTAATACTTATTCTTATACTACTACGAAGTATTCTCTAATTCAAAAGAGGATTAGGATTAGTTACCTCGGTAAGCCCAATAATATCCTAGATAAAGTCGCTGAGCAAGGTTTAGCTCATAAGTTTATGCGCTCAGAATCTAAGAAACCTTAGAAGTTCTTCACAACTTCTACTAAGGACTGGGATTGGGCTAGGGTATTTTGGGCATTATAACAATACTAGAAGACAACTTTTCTACCAAGGGAGGGTAGATTTCTGGCTAGGCTAGGGGAGGTTGCCTCGGCCAAGCTCACTAAAAAGGGGTGTTGGACGAAAAGGCTACAAGGAAAGGAGAGGATTTTCAAGACTTGGAAAGGAATTTGTGGATGAAGAACTCTTCATCTTAAGGGGTATTTATAGGTCAAGACATGGCCAACCAAGGCCAAGATTTAGCCAAGTGCTAGGCAAGTGTAAGGTCAAGATTAGGGCAAGTTTCCTTGGCCAACTTGCACACAAAATATCCTACCTAATCCTTGACTTGTGCAAAGGCACAAAAAACGTGCACTTCATTGTCCAATTCGTCCAATGGACGATTTCAAGTCCACCAATTGGAGGGTGCCAAGTGTCGCCCTCCCGTTGGTCCAAAATGTTTCGTCTCTAAAAAGTCCGCAAAAATTAGAAATGGCATAGCCGGAATTTACCTACGAAAGTCGTGGAAACGTTTCCGGAAAACTATTCGCTTTGTGAGTTGTGCCCAAGAAAACGCTTTTGTGCCTAAACTTTAAGGCTAGACTTTTGTACGTATTCCCCACGCATACTGGAAATACGGTATAACAATTTAAGAGAAGAAACTTGTTTTCTAAATATTAAGAGACTTGAAGTATTTGTAAAGTTAAGAACTTGATTTGTAAGTATTGATGCTTGGTTTTAAGAATAAGTCCCTTGTTTATAAAAGGAATGAATATGTCTAAAACCATAAAGGGTTATAACGGCTTTATGGGAAGTTGGTTATAACGGTTTTACGCTTAAGAAAGTTGTCTATTTTGATTAATGGGCATAAGTTGCCTAGATTGTGAAAATTTGAAGGTACTTGATTAAAAGCTTTGAAATCAGATTTATAAAAGTGTAGTAACTTACTTTGAAAAATAGACATGCCTTGATACTACGGGTGTTATTTTCTTGGGGTTTTACATAAAAAGGAGTCTTTTGAAAAGAAAAAAAAAATGAGGTGTTATTTAATTTCCGCAGTTTACTTAGTTGTTAAGGTAGAAGGGTGCCTGTGTAGGCACTATCACGCCCGGTTGGCGTGACATCAAGTCTCATAACTTGAAAAATAAAGTCTCTTAACCTTTTAAGAATTTAAGGTTCATAGTCTTAAAACTTCATAACGTAAACTCTTTTAAATTAAGTAACATATACTTTTGTGTGTTGTGAATAAGTTATACTTGTTTATAACGATCTTATTCAAGCAGCCATGATCTAGAAAATGTAATACAATTTTGTCTTATCTTAGCTTCTATGCAGATGGAGAATTCTACTCATTTTAATTTAATTGATCACGATACATTTTCTTTTATTAACGCTGCAATGTCTTGTTCGATACTTATTCTCATTCGTACAGTAACTTAGCAAAGTCAACTTGACTCCAAATACTTCCTAACGACTCTTACCAACATCCCCCATAAGACTTGGTAAGAACTTAGGATAATTTAGACGTAACCTTTACATAGAGTAAATCAACATACATACCTCTTAACTTCAAAGAGTAGAAGGAATCATGAATAGCACCACACGTATATTCCATACATAGAATCATGTCAAAAGAAGGAAGAGGTTCACATACCTCGCGACGATTATCGACAAGTAGCAAAATGCTCCAAAGTACTTTAACCTTGATAGCTATTCCATCCTTTAAGTAGAATACGCTATACGTAGTACTTCAACCTATAATGGTCATAATACGTCCATTAACCTCTAGCTTCAAACGTAGAATAATCTAAGTGTAAAGTCACCAAATTCTACAGAAAATCGGACATCACTTCATTTGTTTCTACGTACTTTTCCACCTTTTTCAAGGCCTGAAAATCAATAACCAAATGCTACATTTAAGGCCCAACAATTTAGAAAATACAAAGGGGATTACACGCCTAATAGGACGTGTAAAATTCTGCCCCACAATCAATATAAAACTTTCCACTTTTTCCAAGCCATATTCGGCTACAATGTCACAACAATTATCAATTTCCTTTCAATTCCTTTTTCAATCCAAGTTGTTATTCCAACATGTTATATACATAATAACAATTACATCAACTATAAATCATTTCTTCCTTAACATGCTACGATTATAACTACCGTCCAAATTAATTACAACATTAATGGCTAACTTGTCCATTTTCTGATTTTAACATGTCGACATGATCCAAATCTTTCCAAACTTCATTCTATATACCACATGCTCATTTCTTAACTACTATAACATGTAATCTTCAATTACATTAAGAAGATGAAGATTTTACCTCAATAAGCCCTAATAATGTCCAAGCGTAAAAGTCGATCCTTAGCAACTTTTAGCTCCTCTTCTTGTGTTCCAATCCATCCAAGAACTCCTTAGAAGCTCATGAAGAACTCCTCTTCAAGTTCCATCTTCAAAGTTGAAGAACACCTTAGGGTTTCGCCTTGCGACTAACGTAAAAACGTCGTTTTTTTCGAGATCTTTCTATTGAGATATCCTTACAATACCCCTAGGAACCTTGGGTTAAAGTCTTGTGAATTATGGACAACAATTGAAAAAATTTCTTGTGGAAAATGCCTCATAGCCGAGAGCTTCAAATAGCAAGACACAAGTCTTGAAATTTTTCTAAGTGTTGGAAAGATCAAGTCTTGCACTACTAGTATGGATATATACTACAACCAATGGTCTAGATTAAAACATTCGATGGCTAAGATTGGTCCATTATGTCAAGCTCCCACTGACCCTTCGACTGGTCCATTTTATCAAGCTTCAACATGGCTATTTTTAATGACCAATTTCGTCCCAAGATGACTATGTGGAGGGTGACACGTGTCGCCTCCCATCGTCCATAACATTTCGCTTTCCAAATTTCCATAATTGGTCAAAATATCGGAAACCTCGTGGGCCCACAAAAACGTAAAATTTCTCGGGTGGGCCCACGATCCTACTCTGTAAATAAACTTCCATAATCCCGATAAATCCTACAAGTCTCAAATACCACATTCGGGAACTCAATTCTCAATAACGAACAATCTTTCTTCCTGAGGCTCGGAAAACTTTTCCCTTTGGAAAATAATTCTTTCTTCGCTCAATTTTATATGTCTTGTGCTCTCACGCCTATTCTTCCCCTTAGAAACATTGGGTCCCGAATGTTCTTCGAGCCCAATCTAAATAGATAGCGACATAGTCTCCTTTACTACATCCTTCATACAAAGATATGCCACCCATGGCCACATAACAATACTTATACTAAAATGTAACCGACTCCAGTGTCGACGCTTGTTATCCGCCTAAAGCTTCATCGACTCAAATCTTTACTAATAATCTTTCTGGGTAAGCGCCTCATCCACACTTCACTAAGTCAAGTCCGCCAATTATCGAATCTCGCCACGGAACCAACCTCTCTACCAATCTGCACCTACAAAGTCAACTAGTCCATACTCATAATGACCTTAAAGTCTGTCGTATCCAACTCTACAAGGTCTGCTAGGGTCTGACGACTGTATCATCACCGGGCAAATCTCATATACCCGCTCAACTACCACCCAAACACTCACGGGTGTAGTTACCTTGAAAGGTTCTTATGGATTCAGGCTCTATTCCTCTACACTTGGTTGCTCTCTTTCTTCGGTCGACTCTTTCCGTACTTCCAACTCATACTAGCATACGACATAACCTCCATACCGGTTCGGCCTCCGATCTTTGGAGTTTACTAAATAGAACCATATAAGGCCATTTCCGCTCTCACGACTGGTTCGGTGGACGCGTCTACAAACCCGTAAAACAATTAATTAGACGTGGGCCTTGCACCCTCGTGACCCTGTCACGTAGCGGGACTACTACCAACAGATCCCACTCTATTTCAAACTATGAGGCGACCCGTAATAGGTCATCAACCCGACCCACCGTCGCACTCAACTCTTACCCTTGGTCTGAATAAAATCTTATTGCCCGAGAATGCCTTATATACCTAAGGTCTCGGCGGTTATCAATATTCTTAGGCTCGCAATTTCCATGCTCCAAGCCTACATCATCAGTCCCCCCGTAAACGGGTAAAATAACTTTTCATAATACCATAACCATGTTGTCTTGATCACAACAACCAATACTTACTCCATACGGATCTCATCCGCATAATTCTCTTAAGCCTACCACGTAGCTTAATCTATTTACACGGAATTCCATTAAGTTCCTTAACATGACTTCTTAAGGGTTCACTACCATCGCATGACTCAACATTTCCCAATTATCTCAAAATAAAACATAAGACCTTGGCGAGAATTCATTAACTGTTTTATACCTTCCCGGTATCTATTTAGTCCTTACCAAATCCTGGTAATCTAAAATCACTCTAGGCAACACGCGTCTGACCTTCATACATAAATCCGTATAGTTGTACGTCAGAGGACACCAACTATACTACAATCATTACCAACCTGGATACGCAATCCACATAATCCTTCCTGGGTCACTGCTGTCTTTCTCATAGCTGCAATCAACATAACTCGTTAGGGAGAGACGACCCTAACAACACAGCTCTATCGCATGATCTTAGAGTGAGAAGAATGGAAACCAATCCTAAATGTCCTGCAGTCTCCTGATTATAGATGTGGTGCACAACACACCGATAATCAAGACTCTACTTAGACATGGTCTGTAGACACTTTCCGAGGACTAACTGCTCTGATACCACTTTTGTCACGACCGAGCCGCGCCGCGGTGCCCTACACAGGTACCACTTACAGTATACATCGAGAGATAATCAATGAACATACATTAAACTTATAAATTAATTCAACAAGACATAAACAACAGGTTAGCCGATAAGGCTACCTCCCTGGACATATATATATACATATACAGCCAAAAGCAGTTACATCCTTTTTTTTTCTTTACACAACCCAATCCACAAGATATGACTACAGACCTCTAAGATTTTGGACAAATACTATGACGGGACAAGGCCGCGTACCACTGAATATACCTAGCCATAATGACAAGCTCCGAACATCGAGTCATCTCAAAATGTTGAACCAGATCCTAAGCTCATGGATCCACAATCAGTACCTAAACTGCGGACATGAACGGCCAGGGGTCGATTACACAATTGCGAATATGGAAAAGAAAATAAGGTACAATAATCAGATCATAATTGTACAAAAGAATGACAGGGCAAGTATAAAAAGTAAATATCAGATCCTACCATGCCATTACAACTCATGAACTTAATCGTACATCATTATCTTTTCAATAAGATTTATAGTCAAATTCTTACGTACATACTTAGGAAAAATCATCAAGTTCATAACCATATAACTTACTTATCTTTCATAACATAATCCGGCCCTTTATGGAGGGACGCCTATACTGCCCGGCCCAATCTGGGACGCGATAAAGTCACATAAGTCTGCCCATAAAGGTATCGCCTGCCCAATCCGGGACACGATAAAGTCACATAAGTCTGCCCATAAAGGTATACTGCTCGGCCCAATCTGGGATGCGATAAAGTCACATAAGTCTGCCCATAAAGGTATACTGCATAAAAATAGGAAGCTTATGATCAACTTAGGGCCACCGCCCATGGTGTCATTCGGCAATCCCACTCGGACTATTTCACCCATAGGTCATGTGGACTCGCAATGAGGCCATCCGCCTCGCATGGGACTATTTCACCGCGTAGGACTATTTCATCGCATGGGCGGTGGCCCATGATGAGTACAAACGCCGCACTCGCATCATGGGTAGCAAATCCATGGAATAAGTAGTAGCCGGGGTTTACCAGTAGAATTACATAACCTAGCTCAACCGCTATCATACATAACATAAGCACTACCGCTTATCATACATAACATAAGCACTACGCTTATCATACATATCATAAGCAAGTTAAGAAATCCTAACTTATTAACCTTATTTATATACACTCTCATTTTAGTTTACTTAAGGCACTAACATGTCATTATAGAATCCGGAAATTTAACCCAAAGTACTACGTACCTTTATCCTTTCAAAGATGACTCTTTCTCGTATAACCCTCCAAGATACTAACACCCGTAGTATCAAGGCTTGTCTACACTTCAAAATAAGTCACTTTACTTTTAGAAATACATTTTTAGGCTTCTAAACCAAGTGACTTTCACTTTAAAATATTTAAGCAATTGATGCCTTTAAGTCAAATTGTCCTTCTTTATTTCAAGTCATCTCTTTGTTTACATTACTAGAGAAAAACCATTCTTTTAACCTTCCATAAAGTTGTTATAACCAACTTCCCATAAAGTCGTTATAACTCTTTATGTCTTAGACAAATTCATTCATTTTATAACCAAGAGACTTATACTTTGAAATCAAGTTACATAGCTTTCAAAATACTTCAAGTCTCTTAACTTTTAGAAACCAATTTTCTTAACTTAGAATATCAAGTCTCTTTAACTTAGAATATCAAGTCCCTTATCTTTAAGAAATCAAGTTACATATGCGTTTCCCAAATCAAGTATTCTATACTTTTAAATCAAGGCATTCCTTCCTTTAAGAATCAAGTTCCATAACTTGAAAAATAAAGTCTCTTAACCTTTTAAGAATTTATGGTTCATAGTCTTAAAACTTCATAACGTAAACTCTTTTAAATTAAGTAACATATACTTTTGTGCGTTGTGAATAAGTTATACTTGTTTATAACGATCTTATTCAAGCATCCATGATCTAGAAAATGTAATACAATTTTGTCTTATCTTAGCTTCTATGCAGATGGAGAATTCTACTCATTTTAATTTAATTGATTGCCGATACATTTTCTTTTATTAACGCTGCAATGTCTTGTTCGATACTTATTCTCATTCGTACAGTAACTTAGCAAAGTCAACTTGACTCCAAATACTTCCTAACGACTCTTACCAACATCCCCCATAAGACTTGGTAAGAACTTAGGATAATTTAGACGTAACCTTTACATAGAGTAAATCAACATACATACCTCTTAACTTCAAAGAGTAGAAGGAATCATGAATAGCACCACACGTATATTCCATACATAGAATCATGTCAAAAGAAGGAAGAGGTTCACATACCTCGCGACGATTATCGACAAGTAGCAAAATGCTCCAAAGTACTTTAACCTTGATAGCTATTCCATCCTTTAAGTAGAATACGCTATACGTAGTACTTCAACCTATAATGGCCATAATACGTCCATTAACCTCTAGCTTCAAACGTAGAATATTCTAAGTGTAAAGTCACCAAATTCTACAGAAAATCGGACATCACTTCCTTTGTTTCTACGTACTTTTCCACCTTTTTCAAGGCCTGAAAATCAATAACCAAATGCCACATTTAAGGCCCAACAATTTAGCAAATACAAAGGGGATTACACGCCTAATAGGACGTGTAAAATTCTGCCCCACAATCAATATAAAAATGTCCACTTTTTCCAAGCCATATTCGGCTACAATGTCACAACAATTATCAATTTCCTTTCAATTCCTTTTTCAATACAAGTTGTTATTCCAACATGTTATATACATAATAACAATTACATCAACTATAAATCCTTTCTTCCTTAACATGCGATGATTATAACTACCGTCCAAATTAATTACAACATTAATGGCTAACATGTCCATTTTCGGATTTTAACATGTCGACATGATCCAAATATTTCCAAACTTCATTCTATATACCACATGCTCATTTCTTAACTACTATAACATGTAATCTTCAATTACATTAAGAAGATGAATATTTTACCTCAATAAGCCCAAATGGTTTACCTCTATATACCACATGCTCATTTCTTAACTACTATAACATGCTCATTTCGGATTGCAAAGGTTCTTCCTAAAAGAAAATCCTCTTCTCTTCTCTCTAAACATTGATGAACCCCAAGTGTGATGAGATTTCTGTAAAGGAAACAAGAAGGAAATATATTGGCAAGCTTGTAGAGGGTTTGTGTGGGTGATTTTAACGTGAAGAAGAATTTCGGAAAGAGGACTTATTGAGGTAAAATATTCACCTTATTAATGTGATTGAAGATTACATGTTATAGTAGTTAAGAAATGAGCATGTGGTATGTATATTTAAGTTTGAAAAGATTTGAATCATGTCGACTTGTTGACAATCGAAAATGGGCATGTTAGTCACTAATGTTGTAATCAATTCGGTTGTTAGATAAAATTGTTACATGTTATATATAGAAGGGTATATCGTTGTTATAATTGGTTATGACTTATATAACATGTTGGAATAACGAGTTGGATTGAAAGGATTTGAAAAGGATGATATATGAGCATGTTGTAGCCGAGGAGTTGCCTTAACTAATTGGATTGTTTAATATGAATTGTGGGGCAGAATTTTACGTCGGTTAGGCGTGTAATCCCCTTTGTATTTCGAATTGTTGGGCCTTAAATGTGGCGTTTGGTTATTGAATTCGGGCCTTGAAAAAGGTGGAAAACTACATAGAAACAAAGGAAGTACTGTCCAATTTTCCGTAGAATAAGGGACCTTACAATTAGAATATTCTACTTTGAAGCTAGAGGCTAATAAACGTATTATGATCATTATAGGTTGACATACTACGGACGACATATTGGACTTGGCAAGTGGATTGCGGAGAGGTATGTGGAAACTTTCTTTATCTCTTGAGCATGGGTAGTTATAAATGTATAGTACGGTAGACGTCGTGATTTAAATGAAGTCACCATTTGATATACTTGACTTGTTTTAAGAATGTCTAAGTAGGTTGAGTTAGAGAATTAACTCACTTGTTCTTAAGGAAAGGATAAAAGAATGGTTTATTCTAATAAGGTAGACAAGGATTTCTTGACATGAAAAAGTATAAAATACTTGATTTGGAAAATATTGATTCTTGAACTATTCTAAAGATAAGAGACCTGATTTCTAAGTTAAGAAACTTGTTTTCTAAAGTTAAGAGACTTGAAGTATTTTGAAAGTCAGGTAACTTGATTTGAAAGTATAAGTCTCTTAGTCATAAAAAGAATGATTTTGTCTAAGACATACAGAGTTATAACGGCTTTATGGGAAGTTAGTTATGACGGCTTTATGAAAGGATAAGGATGTCTTAGTTTCTAAAGCATAAAGTTAGTATAATGGCTTTATGGGAAGTTGGTTATAACAACTTTATGGAAGGTTAAAGGAATGGTTTTCGAGTAGGGTAAACAAAGATGAATGACTTGAAATTAAGAAGGGCAATTTGATTTAAAGGCATCAATTGCTTAAAGTTTAAAGTAAGGGTCACTTGATTTAGAAGCCAAAAATATATTTCTAAAAGTGTAGTGACTTGTTTGAAATGTAGATAGGCCTTGATACTACGGGTGTTAGTATGTTGGGGTTTTATGTAAAAAGGAATCTTTTGAAAGAATAGAAATACATAGTACTTTGGGTTAAATTCCCGAAATTATTGTGTGATATGAAAATGCCTTAAGGTTATAAAGTGAGATCCATTTTGTATGTTAATGAAAGTCTAAAGATTTTATGAAATTGTCTATACTCGCTTGTGATAGCCTTCGAGTGCAAGTATTATGTTGTTACGCTGCTGTGACTCTCAGTTGGAGGGTCGGCTGTCTTGTTGTGAAATTATTTGGACGTCTCAAGCGGTGATGGAGGATTCCACTGCATGCTTCCATTGTGATTGATCCACGGACATGCTCATGGAGGATTCCGGCACGCTACCATGACGCGGGTTAAATTCTGGATACTATTATTACTCCATGGATTAGCTCTCCGTGAAGACATGTATCCGAGATGAGGATTCCACGGCATGTTATATACTATTATTACTCCACGGATTAACTCTCCATGAAGACATGTAATTCTAGACGAGGATTCCACGGGCATATTATATACTATTATTACTCCACGGATTAGCTCTCCATGAAGACATGTACGAGATGAGGATTCCACGGCATGTTATATACTATTATTACTCCATGGATTAGTTCTCCATGAAGACATGTACGAGATGAGGATTCTACGCATGTGATATACGATTATTACCCCAGTGGATTAGCTCTCCATGAAGTCATGTATCTAGATGAGGATTCCACGGGCATTTAGATATATATTGTCACACCCCGAACTCAAGGGCGGATGGTGCCCTACCCGGGCACCCTTCTACCTTAACAACTAAGTACATCATGAAATTAGTAATACCATTTTTTTTTAATAAACGACGTGCAAGGGCAAGGCCGACAAGGCTGCCATATATACATAAACAATGATACTACACTGCGTACGCATGAGTCCAATCCCACATATGAATACGCACTTCAAGAGTTAAATCGAACTATGACGGACAAGGCCCCGCACTCCAAAACTGCATAAAGCCTGCATCAAGGATATATACCAAAAGATAAACTCACGAGCAGAGGAGCTATCCAAAACCCCGAGCAGGATCCTACGCCGCTGATCACCGAACAGCACCTAAACTGCGGCGTAACGCAGCCCGAAGGAGGTCAAAAGAATGTATCGAGTATGTGAACAAGAAGATCGTAATAAAATCATAACATCTAAACAAAGCAGAGACATGTATGATAGCCAACCTAGTACATAATACATAAGCGATACATCAAGTCGTGACGCAGCCTCGAGTCATTACTCAAATATAACCACGGGTCTCACGCCCATAGCATCAATCATGCCCGTGGAATCTTTCCTCACCGCCTACCCATGATATAGTACAACACTAATAGGCATACATGAACACCAAGTCCCACCGGTGGTATAGCATCTCGGGGTTTACCCTCACTTATACTCTTACCCGGAGTAGGTGGTAAAGCGGGTGGTATAGATCTCGGGGTTTACCCTCACATATACTCTACTGGAGAAGGTGGTAAACAGGTGGTATAAAGATCTGGGTTTACCCTCACATATACTCTACTCGAGAAGGTGGTAAATGGTGGTATAGCATCTCGGGGTTTACCCTCACATATACTCTACTGG
Organism: Przewalskia tangutica; assembly: GCA_029844215.1. Lineage (NCBI taxonomy): Eukaryota > Viridiplantae > Streptophyta > Magnoliopsida > Solanales > Solanaceae > Przewalskia > Przewalskia tangutica. Next base: position 1,773,629 of record JAQGDG010000038.1, on the reverse strand, counting down.
AGTAGGTGGTAAACAGTGGTATAAAGATCTTGGGGTTTACCCTCACATATACTCTACTGCCTTTTATAAAATAACCGAATTTAACCCAAGTACTACAAATAATCTAAGATACCCGTGGAATCCCACATCACCGTTGCACGCCCAAGTAACTTACAACTGCATACCACTCTCCAACCGAGAGTCGCGACAACGTAATAAAACATAGTACTTGCACTCAAAGGCTACCACCGGCACACATAGGCAATTCCCAATTAATCAAGCCAAAGTACTTATCAAGGCGCACATGGAACAATTCTCAATTATCAAGCCAAAGTACTTATCAAGGCACACTTAGACAAATTCTCAATTTATCAAGCCAAAGTACTAATCTTTTCAAGAGACTCCTTTTTGTGTAAAATCCCAAGATACTAACACCCGTAGTATCAAGGCGTGTCTATTTTTCAAAGTAAGTTACTACATTTTTAGAAAGCTTATTTCAACACTTGAAATCAAGTAACTCCAATTTTATTTCACAATCTAGGCAACTTATGCCGATTAATCAAAATAGACAACTTTTTAAACTTTCCATAAAGCCGTTATAACCGACTTCCCATAAAGCCGTTATAACCCTTTATGGTTTTAGACATATCCATTCCTTTTATAACCAAGAGACTTATACTTATTAAAATCCAAGTATTAAATACTTTCAAATCGATTTTCTTAACTTTTAAAAAAATACACTTAGTCTCTTAACCTTTAGAAACCAAGTAACTTATTTTATTACTAAACCTTAGGCAATTGATGCCTTAAAATCAAGTTGCCTTTTCATTAAAATCGAGTCATTTATCTTTCCATAAAGCAAATATAACCAACTTCCCATAAAGTCGTTATATTCACTTTATACCTTAGCCAAATACAATTTCCTATCCGAGGGACTTATACGTTTAAAACGGACAAGTATCACATACTTTAAAACTCTTTAAGTCCCTTAACTTTCAAAACACTTCAAGTCTCTTAATATAGAAAACAAGTTTCTTCTCTTAAATCATGTCATTTCTCCTCTTTTAAAACAATTAAGTAAATCACTCCGACTTCTAAAGTCATTTTACTGACGTTTAGGTTTGGTAACTAAGGCACTAGCAAAAAGGTTTATAAACCACTTCCTTTTCAAGACTCTATGTACTTTAAGTAAGATACTTTCACTTTTAAGAATCCAAACTTCACTAAGGAAATGGATTATACAACTTACAATTTAAACATCAAAGTACAATCAAGGAAGCACATAGAACAAATTCTACTTTAGGCAATCCAAATACAACCAAGGAATGGATCATTTAGGGAGTAGAACATACTTTCTTTATCTTAAGGAATCATGCTAAGAGGAGATAGTTCACATACCTTTTCGCTAATTCCACAAGCTGCCGAATACGCCGTGCGAGAAGTGTCAACCTATAATGGTCACAAGACTATCAACTTCTAGTCTCTACGAGAATAATACTAAGTGTTTGGTCTCTAATTCTACGGAAAATCGGGCAGACTTCCTTTGTTTCTACTCACTTTGCCACCTTTTCAAGGTCGAATACAATAACCAACACGCCCATTTAAGGCTCCAAACAACCACTAAACAAAGGGGATTACACGCCTTACAATACGTGTAAAATTCCGCCCCACAATTTAATACAAAGTAGTTCAAACTTCACTAGCCATCCTCGGCCAACATACTAACAATTCAAAGTCTTTTCCAATCCTTTTCCAATTCCAAGTTCTAAGGTCTAACATGTTATATAGTTACAAACAACTTCAATAACTACAAGTTCCTTCTTTATACAACATGCGACAACTTAAACGAATAATCAACTTGAATTGTAGTCTTAAGGCTAACATGCTAGTTTTCGGATTAGGGTTCCAATAGCCAATATAATAAACAAACTTCATAATATACCACTCATGCTTGCTAATATCCATAGCTACAACAATAAGTAAGCCTTAACTACTAAAACGACCAAATTTATACCTTTCAAAGCCCTTAAAATTTCCAAGATTCAAAGTCGCGCCTTAGCAATTCTTAGCTCCTTTCCTTAGGTTCCACTCCGCCCAAGCACTCCTTAGAAGCCTATGAAGAACCCATCTTCAAGTTCCAACTTCAAAGTTGAAGAACTTCCTAGGTTTTCGCCATGACTAATACGAAAACTCCGTTTTCCAAATCTTTCTATTGAGATAACCTTACAACACTCTTAGGAACCTTGGGTTTAAGTCTTGTGAACAAAGGGTCACAAACTAAAAATTTCTTGTGGGAAAGTGGCTAACCCGAGAGCTAACTTAAGAACAAGAAATGTTTGTGATTTTTCTAAGTGTTGGAAACTTAGTCTTGCACTAGTAGTGAGCTTATATAAAACATTGGAGGGCTTGTATTATCACAAATGTGTGTCTAGGATGAGTTTCACATGGATTAAGCTTAGGTGACAAGTTGACTTGTCAACAATATCAAGCTCAAGACTTATCATCTACTTAGGTCAAATGACCACTTTAGCCTTGCAAAATTTCGTCCAAGCCTTGTGGAAGGAGTGCCACGTGTCGCCTCTCATTCGTCCATAAAATTTCAGAACCTCGTGGGTCCCACAAAAATGTAAAACTCCTGGTGGGCCCACGTGACCAAACTGTAAAAATAAATTTCCATAATATTATTAAGTCTCATACTCTTCAAATAATGTATTTTGAGAATCCAATTCTCAACAACGAACATTTTTCCTTTCCGACGTTCGGAACATTTTCCGTCGGAAAAACAATTCTTCCTTTCGCACCAATTCCCAAGTCTTGTTTCCTTTCGTACATTCTCGTTTACATGTCCTGGACTTACGGGGTGTAACATTCTTCCCCCCTTAGAAACATTCGTCCCCGAATGTTCTTAGTCGGTTGTCACTCTATACAAACTCCTGATCTCTATACTATGCCTATCAATCAAATGCTCAAGACCAACGACGCCACACATGGCCACCACATAACATACGTAAACATATCAATGGACCTTCCGTCCGACCCCTTCTCACAAAACTCGAAGGTTAGCCTTCCCAAAACACGGGATCCTTAGAGGTTCCTTTCTTTCCTTACTTGTCATACTTTCTCGTACTTTCAAACTCATATAGTACACGTACAAAATCTCAAATTTTGCTTCTATTCTTCAATCCTTGGAGTTACTATCCAAACTTGGCCATATTGTTACTTACACTCCCGTTAAGGCTCTTCTCGGTCCTTACGACCTAGTTCCGGTGGAACGCATCCACGAACTCGTATAACGATTAACTCAACTTGGGCCTGGCATCCTCGGGACCCTATCACATAACGGGACCATTTCTATCTGACATTCACCCGATTCCATACTATCGGTTGACCCGAAATGAGTCTATAACCCGACTCATCGTCACACTTAACTTCTTGTTCTTAGCCTGAAATAAAACTCTCTCTTATCTCAAGGTACTTCTTACCCTATCCCCTAATCACTAGCGGTTCGTCACATAGGTCGAAGTATTTCTACCGTACAATCTTCCCTATTGGTCTTACACTGTCAGGGGGCAATTTCTACTTGTGAACTCCACACAACTATAGTCTCAGTTCACTTACCATTCTTGTCAACATTCTTAACTTCTCACCTTAGTAATCAAAGTATTCCTACCTCTGGGGAACTATCACTTATAATTGCTAGCAACACAAGGAAAACATATATGCTAGGGCAAAATCTGAATCTATCAAAACACGTATGATTCAAAAGAATCGAAATATACCTGTACCCCCATGCGATGTCGCCTCCTGATCCTGTCCAGTAGTCACGTCATCTATGCGGTTCGAAGGACCGCCAGAACTATAAACTCCCCCCTGACCTCTACCACGATCGGTGATATCTCAACACCGCCTGGGACGACACCGCGGAGGAAGGGGAACCAACTACCGGCCTCAAAGGCTGAGCCACCCTACCGGCGCTCCTTCTAACCGGGCATTCCCACTTCTTGTGGCCCGGACGGCCACAATAGTAACAACCATCTGTGTCATAACGGCATTTCCCCGAATGATGCTTACCACATCTGATACACTGAGGAATAGATGGCTCGACCGGTAGCGTCCTCTGCTCCTCCGAGAACCTCGACCGGGAGCTTGGACCGCTCCTAAATACCTTGTGGGGTCAAATCTCCCACCGAGCTGCGGGGTATGTCTTGGGTAGTGGGACGAATATCTCACTCACTGAGGCGGCTCGCCCAAAACTCAGGAATAACCAACCGGCCTAGCCTCTTACGTTGATCTCCGCGGCCCTCTACCCTCTGTACACTGTCTGCATCGCCGAATAACCCTGCAGTGGAAATCAGAGTAATCGCTAACTTGGTTAATAACATAATGTCTTCCTTCATGACCTTAAAGTCCTCTCCTAACTGAGAAACTGCAGGCTCTGGTGCTGGGGTCTCAAAACCTGGCGCAGAAGAACTCGCCGACTGTGGAACAACATCCGGTATACCCTGGGCACGAGCCCTATCAACTCTCTGAGTCTGACTAGTAGCTCTCGCTACTCCTTTGCCTGGGCGGTGTTGCCCTCCTGGAGACATAGTCGTAACACAAAAATACGCTGAGAGAGGAATTATCTTACTAACACGGCTCTAGGCACGATCTCAGTGAGAAGAATAGAAACTAACTCCTAAATGTCCCGTAGCCTCATGTTTATGGGTGTGGCGCGCAACACACCGATAAGCAAGACTCTACTAGACACGGTCTATAGACATTCCGAGGATCGCTTCGATACCACTCTGCCACACCCGAACCCGGGCGTGATCGTGCCCTACCGGCACCCTTCTACCTTAACAACTAAGTACATTGCGGAAATTAGTAATACTCATTTTTTTAATAAACGACGTGCAAGGGCAAGGCCGACAAGGCTGCCATATATACATAAACAATGATACTACATGCATGAGTCCAATCCACATATGAAAACAGACTTAAGAGTTAAATCGAACTATGACGACAAGGCCCCGCCAGCTGCACAAATCACATAAAGCCTGCATCAAGGATATATACCAAAAGATAAACTCTGAACAGAGGAGCTATCCAAAAACCTCGGCAGGATCCTACGTGCCGATCACCGAACAGCGTACCTAAACTGCGGCATGACGCACTTCAAGGAGGTCAAGACGAAGAATGCATCGAGTATGTGAGCGATAAGTACGTGAATAAAATCATAACAGATCTAAACAAAGCAGGAGACATGTGTGATAGCCAACCTACGATATAATACATAGCGATCACATCAAGTCAGGGACGCAGGCCCTCAGAGTCATTACTCAAATATAACCATGGGTCTCACGCCCATAGCATCAATCATGCCCGTGGAATCTTTCCTCACTGCCGGCAGTCCATGATATAGTACAACACCAATAGGCATACATGAACACCAAGTCCCACCGGTGGTATAGCATCTTGGGGGTTTACCCCTCACTTATACTCTTACCCTGGAGAAGGTGGTAAAGCAGGTGGTATAGCATCTTGGGGGTTTACCCCTCACTTATACTCTTACCCTGGAGAAGGTGGTAAAACAGGTGGTATAGCATCTTGGGGGTTTACCCCTCACATATACTCTACCCTGGAGAAGGTGGTAAAACAGGTGGTATAGCATCTTGGGGGTTTACCCCTCACATATACTCTACCCTGGAGAAGGTGGTAAAACAGGTGGTATAGCATCTTGGGGGTTTACCCCTCACATATACTCTACCCTGTCTTTTATAAAATAAATCCGGGAATTTAACCCAAGTACTACAAATAACGGAAGCATACCCGTGGAATCCCACATCACTGTCGGTACGTCCAAGTAACTTACAACCAGACAGTCGACCCTCCAACCGAGAGTCGCGACAACGTAATAAAACATAGTACTTGCACTCAAAGGCTACCACCGGCACACATAGGCAATTCCCAATTAATCAAGCCAAAGTACTTATCAAGGCGCACATGGAACAATTCTCAATTATCAAGCCAAAGTACTTATCAAGGCACACTTAGACAAATTCTCAATTTATCAAGCCAAAGTACTAATCTTTTCAAGAGACTCCTTTTTGTGTAAAATCCCAAGATACTAACACCCGTAGTATCAAGGCGTGTCTATTTTTCAAAGTAAGTTACTACATTTTTAGAAAGCTTATTTCAACACTTGAAATCAAGTAACTCCAATTTTATTTCACAATCTAGGCAACTTATGCCGATTAATCAAAATAGACAACTTTTTAAACTTTCCATAAAGCCGTTATAACCGACTTCCCATAAAGCCGTTATAACCCTTTATGGTTTTAGACATATCCATTCCTTTTATAACCAAGAGACTTATACTTATTAAAATCCAAGTATTAAATACTTTCAAATCGATTTTCTTAACTTTTAAAAAATACACTTAGTCTCTTAACCTTTAGAAACCAAGTAACTTATTTTATTACTAAACCTTAGGCAATTGATGCCTTAAAATCAAGTTGCCTTTTCATTAAAATCGAGTCATTTATCTTTCCATAAAGCAAATATAACCAACTTCCCATAAAGTCGTTATATTCACTTTATACCTTAGCCAAATACAATTTCCTATCCGAGGGACTTATACGTTTAAAACGGAACAAGTATCACATACTTTAAAACTCTTTAAGTCCCTTAACTTTCAAAACACTTCAAGTCTCTTAATATGTAGAAAACAAGTTTCTTCTCTTAAATCATGTCATTTCTCCTCTTTTAAAACAATTAAGTAAATCACTCCCTTGACTCCCCTAAAGTCATTTTAATGACCTTTAGGTTTTGGAACTAAGGCACTAGCCAAAAGGTTTATAAACCACTTCCTTTTCAAGACTCTATGTACTTTAAGTAAGATACTTTCACTTTTAAGAATCCAAACTTCACTAAGGAAATGGATTATACAACTTACAATTTAAACATCAAAGTACAATCAAGGAAGCACATAGAACAAATTCTACTTTAGGCAATCCAAATACAACCAAGGAATGGATCATTTGCGAGTAGAACATACTTTCTTTATCTTAAGGAATCATGCTAGAAGAGGAGATAGTTCACATACCTTTCGGCTAATTCCACAAGCTGCCGAATACGCAGTACTTAGAAGTGTCAACCTATAATGGTCACAACAAGACTATCAACTTCTAGTCTCTACGTAGAATAATACTAAGTGTTTGGTCTCTAATTCTACGGAAAATCGGGCAGCACTTCCTTTGTTTCTACTCACTTTGCCACCTTTTTCAAGGTCGAATACAATAACCAACACGCCCCATTTAAGGCTCCAAACAACCACTAAACAAAGGGGATTACACGCCTTACAATACGTGTAAAATTCCGCCCCACAATTTAATACAAAGTAGTTCAAACTTCACTAGCCATCCTCGGCCAACATACTAACAATTCAAAGTCTTTTCCAATCCTTTTCCAATTCCAAGTTCTAAGGTCTAACATGTTATATAGTTACAAACAACTTCAATAACTACAATTTCCTTCTTTATACAACATGCGACAACTTAAACGAATAATCAACTTGAATTGTAGTCTTAAGGCTAACATGCTAGTTTTCGGATTAGGGTTCCAATAGCCAATATAATAAACAAACTTCATAATATACCACTCATGCTTGCTAATATCCATAGCTACAACAATAAGTAAGCCTTAACTACTAAAACGACCAAATTTATACCTTTCAAAGCCCTTAAAATTTCCAAGATTCAAAGTCGCGCGTTAGCAATTCTTAGCTCCTTTCCTTAGGTTCCAATCCGCCCAAGCACTCCTTGAAGCCTATGAAGAACCCATCTTCAAGTTCCAACTTCAAAGTTGAAGAACTTCCTAGGTTTTCGCCTTGCGACTAATCTGAAAACTCCGTTTTTCCGAAATCTTTCTATTGAGATAACCTTACAACACTCTTAGGAACCTTGGGTTTAAGTCTTGTGAACAAAGGGTCACAAACTAAAATTTTCTTGTGGGAAAGTGGCTAACGAGAGCTAACTTAAGAACAAGAAATGTTTGTGATTTTTCTAAGTGTTGGAAACTTAGTCTTGCACTAGTAGTGAGCTTATATAAAACATTGGAGGGCTTGTATTATCACAAATGTGTGTCTAGGATGAGTTTCATGGATTAAGCTTAGGTGGACAAGTTGACTTGTCAACAATATCAAGCTTCAAGACTTATCATCTACTTAGGTCAAATGACCACTTTAGCCTTTTAAAATTTCGTCCAAGCCTTGTGGAAGGAGTGCCACGTGTCGCCTCTCATTCGTCCATAAAATTTCGTAACCTCGTGGGTCCACAAAATGTAAAACTCCTCGGGTGGGCCCACGTGACCAAATCGTAAAAATAAATTTCCATAATATTATTAAGTCTCATACTCTTCAAATAATGTATTTTGAGAATCCAATTCTCAACAACGAACATTTTTCCTTTCCGAAGCGTTCGAACATTTTCCGTCTGAAAAACAATTCTTCCTTTCGCACCAATTCCCAAGTCTTGTTTCCTTTCGTACATTCTCTTTTACATGTCCTGGACTTACGGGGTGTAACATTCTTCCCCCCTTAGAAACATTCGTCCCCGAATGTTCTTAGTCGGTTGTCACGCTATACAAACTCCGGCACAATCTCTATACTATGCCTATCAATCAAATGCTCAAGACCAACGATGCCACACATGGCCACCACATAACATACGTAAACATATCAATGGACCTTCCGTCCGCGACCCCCTTCTCACAAAACTCGAAGGTTACAGTCTTCCCAAAACACGGGATCCTTAGAGGTTCCTTTCTTTCCTTACTTGTCATACTTTCTCGTACTTTCAAACTCATATAGTACACGCGTACAAAATCTCAAATTTTGCTTCTATTCTTCAACTGGAGTTACTATCCAAACTTGGCCATTTTGTTACTTACACTCCCGTTAAGGCTCTTCTCGGTCCTTACGACCTAGTTCCGGTGGAACGCATCCACGAACTCGTATAACGATTAACTCAACTTGGGCCTGGCATCCTCAGGAACCTATCACATAACGGGACCATTTCTATCTGACATTCACCCGATTCCATACTATCGGTTGACCCGAAATGAGTCTATAACCCGACTCATCGTCACACTTAACTTCTTGTTCTTAGCCTGAAATAAATCTCTCTCTTATCTCAAGGTACTTCTTACCCTATCCCCTAATCATTAGAGGTTCGTCACATAGGTCGAAGTATTTCACTGCATAATCTTCCCTATTGGTCTTACACCATGTGGGCAATTTCTACTTGTGAACTCCACAACTATAGTCTCAGTTCACTTACCATTCTTGTCAACATTCTTAACTTCTCACCTTAGTAATCAAAGTATTCCTACCTCTGGGGAACTATCACTTATAATTGCTAGCAACACAAGGAAAACATATATGCTAGGGCAAAATCAATCTATCAAAACACGTATGATTCAAAGAATCGAAATATACTTGTACCCCATGCGATGTCGCCTCCCGATCTGTCCGGTAGTCACGCCATCTATGCGGTTGAAGGACCGCTGAACTATAAACTCCCCGACCTCTACCACGATCGGTGACATCCAACACCGCTCGGGACGCATGCGGAGGAAGGGAACCAACTACCGGCCTCAAGGTGAGCCACCTCTGCGCTCTTTCTAACCGGCATTCCCACTTCTTGTGGCCGGACGGCCACAATAGTAACAACCATACGTGTCATAACGGCATTTACCGAATGATGCTTACCACATCGATACCGAGGAATAGGTGGCCTCGACCAGAAGGTCCTCTCGCTCTCGAGAACCTCGACCGGGAGCTTGGACCGGCTCCTAAATACCTTGTGGGTCAAATCTCCACCTGAGAGCTGCGGGGGTATGTACTGGGTAGGCTGGGACGAATATCTCACTCGCTGCTGAGGCAGCTCGTCCAAAAACTCACCGGAATAACCAACCGGTCTAGCCCTCTTACGTTGATCTCCGCGCTGGCCCTCTACCCTCTGTACACTGTGCATCTTGGCCGAATAACCCCTTTGTGGAAATCGTAATCGCTAACTTGGTTAATAACATAATGGCTTCCTTCATGACCTTAAAGTCCTCTCCTAACTGAGAAGCGCAGCTCGTGCAGTGTGGGGTCTCAAAACTCGCAGAAGAACTTCGGCCGTGGAACAACATCCGGTATACCACAGGCACGAGCCCTATCAACTCTCTGAGTCTGACTGGTAGCTCCTGCTACTACCTTGCCCTTCTGGGCGACTGTTGCCCTCCTTGGAGACATAGCTGTAACACAAAAATACGTCAGAGAGGAATTATCTTACTAACACGGCTCTAGGGCACGATCTCAGAGTGAGAAGAATAGAAACCAACTCCTAAATGTCCTGTAGCCTCCTGTTTATGGGTGTGGCGCGCAACACACCGATAAGCAAGACTTACTAGACACGGCCATAGACATTCAGGACCGATCGGCTCGATACCACTCTGTCACACCGAACCCGGGCGTGGCGGTGCCCTACAGGCACCTTCTACCTTAACAACTAAGTACATTGCGGAAATTAGTACGGCTCATTTTTTTAATAAACGTGCGTGCAAGGGCAAGCGACAAGGCTGCCATATATACATAAACAATGAGATACTACACCGCATGAGTCCAATCCACATATGAAAGCAGACCTAAGAGTTAAATCGAACTATGACGGACAAGGCCCGCAGTACCCAAAGCGTACAAAGCCTCTTGAAGGATATATACCAAAAGATAAACTCCTGAACAGAGGGAGCTATCCAAAAACCCTGAGCAGGATCCTACGCCTGCCGATCACCGAACAGCGTACCTAAACCTGCGGCATGAACGCAGCCCCCCGAAGGAGGTCAGTACGAAGAATGTACCGAGTATGTGAACAGTAAGTACTGTAATAAAATCATAACAGTCTAAACAAAGCAGGAGACATGTATGATAGCCAACCTACAGTACATAATACATAAGCAGTCACATCAAGTCAGGGACGCAGGCCCTCAGAGTCATTACTCAAATATAACCATGGGTCTCACGCCCATAGCATCAATCATGCCCGTGGAATCTTTCCTCACCGTGATCCATGATATAGTACAACACCAATAGGCATACATGAACACCAAGTCCCACGGTGGTATAGCATCTTGGGGTTTACCCTCACTTATACTCTTACCTGGAGAAGGTGGTAAAGCGGTGGTATAGCATCTTGGGGTTTACCCTCACTTATACTCTTACCCCGGAGAAGGTGGTAAACAGGTGGTATAGCATCTTGGGGTTTACTCTCACATATACTCTACGGAGAAGGTGGTAAAGCAGGTGGTATAGCATCTTGGGGGTTTACCCCTCACATATACTCTACCCTGGAGAAGGTGGTAAAACAGGTGGTATAGCATCTTGGGGGTTTACCCCTCACATATACTCTACCCTGTCTTTTATAAAATAAATCCGGGAATTTAACCCAAGTACTACAAATAACGGAAGCATACCCGTGGAATCCCACATCACTGTCGGTACGTCCAAGTAACTTACAACCAGACAGCCGACCCTCCAACCGAGAGTCGCGACAACGTAATAAAACATAGTACTTGCACTCAAAGGCTACCACCGGCACACATAGGCAATTCCCAATTAATCAAGCCAAAGTACTTATCAAGGCGCACATGGAACAATTCTCAATTATCAAGCCAAAGTACTTATCAAGGCACACTTAGACAAATTCTCAATTTATCAAGCCAAAGTACTAATCTTTTCAAGAGACTCCTTTTTGTGTAAAATCCCAAGATACTAACACCCGTAGTATCAAGGCGTGTCTATTTTTCAAAGTAAGTTACTACATTTTTAGAAAGCTTATTTCAACACTTGAAATCAAGTAACTCCAATTTTATTTCACAATCTAGGCAACTTATGCCGATTAATCAAAATAGACAACTTTTTAAACTTTCCATAAAGCCGTTATAACCGACTTCCCATAAAGCCGTTATAACCCTTTATGGTTTTAGACATATCCATTCCTTTTATAACCAAGAGACTTATACTTATTAAAATCCAAGTATTAAATACTTTCAAATCGATTTTCTTAACTTTTAAAAAAATACACTTAGTCTCTTAACCTTTAGAAACCAAGTAACTTATTTTATTACTAAACCTTAGGCAATTGATGCCTTAAAATCAAGTTGCCTTTTCATTAAAATCGAGTCATTTATCTTTCCATAAAGCAAATATAACCAACTTCCCATAAAGTCGTTATATTCACTTTATACCTTAGCCAAATACAATTTCCTATCCGAGGGACTTATACGTTTAAAACGGAACAAGTATCACATACTTTAAAACTCTTTAAGTCCCTTAACTTTCAAAACACTTCAAGTCTCTTAATATGTAGAAAACAAGTTTCTTCTCTTAAATCATGTCATTTCTCCTCTTTTAAAACAATTAAGTAAATCACTCCCTTGACTCCCCTAAAGTCATTTTAATGACCTTTAGGTTTTGGAACTAAGGCACTAGCCAAAAGGTTTAGAAACCACTTCCTTTTCAAGACTCTATGTACTTTAAGTAAGATACTTTCACTTTTAAGAATCCAAACTTCACTAAGGAAATGGATTATACAACTTACAATTTAAACATCAAAGTACAATCAAGGAAGCACATAGAACAAATTCTACTTTAGGCAATCCAAATACAACCAAGGAATGGATCATTTAGGGAGTAGAACATACTTTCTTTATCTTAAGGAATCATGCTAGAAGAGGAGATAGTTCACATACCTTTTCGGCTAATTCCACAAGCTAAGCCGAATACGCCGTACGAGAAGTGTCAACCTATAATGGTCACAACAAGACTATCAACTTCTAGTCTCTACGTAGAATAATACTAAGTGTTTGGTCTCTAATTCTACGGAAAATCGGGCAGCACTTCCTTTGTTTCTACTCACTTTGCCACCTTTTTCAAGGTCGAATACAATAACCAACACGCCCCATTTAAGGCTCCAAACAACCACTAAACAAAGGGGATTACACGCCTTACAATACGTGTAAAATTCCGCCCCACAATTTAATACAAAGTAGTTCAAACTTCACTAGCCATCCTCGGCCAACATACTAACAATTCAAAGTCTTTTCCAATCCTTTTCCAATTCCAAGTTCTAAGGTCTAACATGTTATATAGTTACAAACAACTTCAATAACTACAATTTCCTTCTTTATACAACATGCGACAACTTAAACGAATAATCAACTTGAATTGTAGTCTTAAGGCTAACATGCTAGTTTTCGGATTAGGGTTCCAATAGCCATATAATAAACAAACTTCATAATATACCACTCATGCTTGCTAATATCCATAGCTACAACAATAAGTAAGCCTTAACTACTAAAACGACCAAATTTATACCTTTCAAAGCCCTTAAAATTTCCAAGATTCAAAGTCGCGCCTTAGCAATTCTTAGCTCCTTTCCTTAGGTTCCAATCCGCTCCAAGCACTCCTTAGAAGCCTATGAAGAACCCATCTTCAAGTTCCAACTTCAAAGTTGAAGAACTTCCTAGGTTTTCGCCTTGCGACTAATACGAAAACTCCGTTTTTCCGAAATCTTTCTATTGAGATAACCTTACAACACTCTTAGGAACCTTGGGTTTAAGTCTTGTGAACAAAGGGTCACAAACTAAAAATTTTCTTGTGGGGAAAGTGGCTAACCCGAGAGCTAACTTAAGAACAAGAAATGTTTGTGATTTTTCTAAGTGTTGGAAACTTAGTCTTGCACTAGTAGTGAGCTTATATAAAACATTGGAGGGCTTGTATTATCACAAATGTGTGTCTAGGATGAGTTTCACATGGATTAAGCTTAGGTGGACAAGTTGACTTGTCAATATCAAGCTTGAAGACTTATCATCTACTTAGGTCAAATGACCACTTTAGCCTTGCAAAATTTCGTCCAAGCCTTGTGGAAGGAGTGCCACGTGTCGCCCTCTCATTCGTCCATAAAATTTCGTAACCCTCGTGGGTCCCACAAAAATGTAAAACTCCTCGGGTGGGCCCCACGTGACCAAATCCGTAAAAATAAATTTCCATAATATTATTAAGTCTCATACTCTTCAAATAATGTATTTTGAGAATCCAATTCTCAACAACGAACATTTTTCCTTTCCGACGTCGAACATTTTCGTCGGAAAAACAATTCTTCCTTTCGCACGATTCCCAAGTCTTGTTTCCTTTCGTACATTCTCTTTTACATGTCCGGACTTACGAGTGTAACATATATATATATGTATTGTATGTGTGTCTGCGGTGAGTAGGATGCCAATGGCGCGTCACATGGTTATATTTTACGCTACTACGGTGTCGGCGGTGATGGAGGTTCCAAGGCGGGAGATATATATATATATGTATTATATGTGTATGCGAAGCGGTGAGGAAGGATGCCACGGGCGCGTCACATGGTTATATTTTACGCTTACGGCTGTCGGCAGTGATGGGGGATTCCACGGGCACGCTTGATATTTGAGGGCTTGTGTCCCTAGCTACGGTGTGACTATTGTTCATGTGTTGAAATAGTCTTTAAAAGGTAAAAACTGACTTTCATTACTTTCATTTCGGCAAGGCACGGTTGTACTGTTAATTTGGTTATCATACATGTCTCCAGCTTTATTTTAGACTATTATGATTTAAATTACAGTACTTTCAGTTTTACATACTTGGTACATATTTTGTACTGACCTCGCCCGGGTGCGTTTATCTGCGAGTTGAGGTACATAGCTTGCTGATCCGCACTCTAGGATCACTGTCCAGTTCTTGGAAAGCTCCATTTTCTCCGGAGGCTTTGTCTTTTGGTACGGTTCCCTGAGGTTGTAGATTTATGTACATTCAGGGGTATGGCGGGGCCCTGTCCCATCACAGTTGTTATGTCAAAACTCTTAGAGGTCTGTAGTCATATCTTGTGGGACACTTTGAAAAAAAAATGAGGTAACTGATTTTGGATTTATATATATCCAGGGAGGTAGTCTTATCGGCTAACCTATTATTTATTTCTTGTTAAGTTTATGTATGTTCCGCTGATTATCTCTGATGTATACCTGTAAGGGTGCCCAGGTAGGGCACCAGTCGCGGGCCCGGGGTCGGGTCGTGACACTCAATCTATTATTTCTCGGCATCGTCTCATAAAACTGCACTTAGTGAAACCTAATTATGCCATATATGGCCCTAATACACCGCACTTGCATATACATCCATCATAAACCAAACGAGGAAACAAATCCAAAGTGTGCACCATCACTTTACTCCCATTTATGGCCTAAAAAGATTATCTTTTTGTACTTCCAACTTACTTCTAGCATACATACATAATCTCAATATTATCTGTTCATGACACTTAAACATACAACAACCTTATCATGCATACAAGTCTCTAAAGGGTCAAAGATATACCTGAAATCATATAGGCGGTTCAAAGGACCGCTAAAAATGGGAACATCCACCACGACCTCTGCCACGGCCTGCCGTTGTATGAACATCCTGCCTAGCTATTGAAGGCGAAGAACCCGCAACTGATCCAGTAACCCTCCTACTAGGACAATCTGTCACGACCCGATCTCGGGCCCGCGACTAGGGCCTTACCCCGGGCACCCTAGTGATAACAACATCAGAGAAAATCAGCGGAAATAAAATTTAAACAGGAAACAAGAGACAACATAAGAAAACAGGCTAACCAAAACGGTTACCTTCATGTATATACATATAACTGAACAGTTAAAATCCTTTACAACCCTGCCCACAACAGTACTACAGACCTCTAAGAATGTAACAACAACTATGACGGGACAGGGCCCCGCCATACCCCTGAATGTACAAGTACCTACAATGACAGGGGACTATACCAAAAGATAAGCCTCCGGAGAAACGGAGCTTCCCAACGCTGAACTGCGATCCTATGAGCGAGGATCAACAACTGGTGTACCTCTACCTGCGGCATGAACGCAGCCCCCCGAAGGAGGTCAGTACAACAGGTACCAAGTATGTGAAACTGAAAATACTGTAATGAAATCACATTTCATCATTTTATAAAACCATTTCGCAATAAGTAAACAGTTATGTCAAGTAAGGGGACGCATATCCCCAAAATAATCACTCACACATAACTATGGGTCTCACGCCCATAATATCAATCATGCCCGTGGAACTCATTCCTCACTGCCGGCAGTACATGATGTAAAACAACACCCATATGTGAACCTGAACACTAGATCACCTGCGTCGCTATCAAACCGACGGGCGAAGTAGAATAGCCAACTACGGTCAAGCTAGTCATAAAACTTCACGGGCAAGGTACGGAAGCCAACTACCAGTCCAAAAGCTAGCCACACAACTGGCCGAGGCAAGTATCTTAAGCTAACGTACCCTAGCCTACCGTCTCACGAGATATGACCGAGGCAAGTATCTTAAGCTATCTACCAGAGCCTGCCGATACACGAGAAATGACCAGGACAAGTATCTAAAGTGTGCCTGTAACCACATGTACAAATCAAGCCCGTGATCGCTCGTCACCGCGGCAAGCTTCATGGATTAGCGGTCCATGGACTAATAACAAAACCCTCACAATGACCGCATGCCCCGGCATCTTACCTCGGTATAAGCATGGCCATGAAACCATCCTACTGGACGCATACCCGTGGACCATCCATCGTGTCAGTATGTCCAAAGGAAATAACAAGATAATACTCAAAGTGGACGCATACTCGTGGACCATCCAACGTGTCAGTATGTCCAAAAGAAATAACCAGATAATACTCAAAGTGGACGCATACTCGTGGACCATCCAACGTGTCAGTATGTCCAAGCAATCAATCAGATAGCCGGCCCTCCCCGAGAGACACGGTAGCACAGAAACAAAACACTTGCACATCAAAGGCTATCACAACAAGCATAGGCAAGTTCAACGTACTTTCATTTTATATCAACAATCCGGGTTTCAACCCCAAAATACTACATACTTTCATTCTTTCAAAAAGACATCTTTTTATGTAAAAGCCACACGATACTAATACTCGTAGTATCAAAAATACGTTTTCTTTTCAAACCAAATTACTTCACCTTCGTAAAAATCTTTACAAGACTTTTAAAATCAAGTACTCTATACTTTTTAAACCAAGTGCTTTTCTTTTAAAACAACATCAAGTATACTCTTTAAAACCCAAATAACTTACTCTTTTCAAAACAAGTAACCTATACTTAAATCAAGCTACTTCTCCTTTTCCGAAATCAAGTCGTTTAGCTTTCAAAATCAAATATTTTGTTTATCCTCATAAAGTCGTTATAACTAACTTCCCATAAAGCCATTATAACACTTTATGTTTTAAACAAACAAAATTCATTTCACACACGACGTCGTCTGCACTATATAGTTCACAACAATCATGCTCAAGAGTATAGGAAGAATCACATACCTCTTCGGCTTAAACCACAAGCCAAGTCGAGTATGCCGCGCGTAGAAGATCCACCTATAATAACCACAATATATCTATCAATCTCTAGTTCTCGTTGTAGCAAAATTCTAAGTACAAGGATCCTTATCCTACGGAAAATTCGGCAGCACCTCCCCCCCCGTAATCACATAAATAACCTCCTGCAACAAGGCCTGCTACCAAGCCAACAACTCAAAGGGGATTACACGTCTAACCGGACGTGTACAATTCTACCTCACAATAATACTACACAAGTCTACTGTAAATACAGTCCAACGTAAATACAGTTCAATTCTTTATAATCATCCTTTCAATATATTATACTCAATTCTAAACTACTACAAAATGTAATATCCAATTACAATAGGGGGACATAGATCATTACCTCGATAAGCCCAAAATTATCCAAGATTATAAGTCGATCCTGAGCAACGTTTAGCTCCAAATCCTTACGCTCCAACCCGCTCCAAGCGACCCTTAGAAGTTTCTAAACAACTTCTCTAACACTTCATCTAAGCTATGAAGATTTTTCTAGGGTTTCATTTTGCGACTATTGGAATAAAGTGGTATTTCCGGGCTCCTAGTATTGAAATAACTTTGGAATACTACTAGGGATACTAGGCTAAGGTATTTGGGATTATACAGCAATACTTGAAGTATTTCTCTACACAAAGTGGGGGGAGGGGACGAGAATATCACAAAGGGGAGGGGATATTTTTGCCTTGGAAGACTTAAGTGTGGGATGATATGAAGTCTTGAACTAAGGGGGTATTTATAGAGGAATTAAGGGTCAAGATCTTAGCAAGTGTGTGGTGAGATTGGGGTACAAGTGTGGTGCCACAAGCCAAGTGTCAAGCCATTTCGGCCAAGGCCACCTAAGGGGGTGACACGTGTCGCCCCCCTACTCGTCCAAAATATTTCGTCTTCCGAAAATATCCAAAATACCAAAAATCTCAAAAACAAAGTGGGCCCCACAAAACCGTAAATTTCTCCCGTGGGTCCCACGTGACCATTTCCGAAAATAAAATCTCATAATTCTAATATAATCCAAGAAGCCCAAATACCAAATCTGGGAATCCAATTCCCATCAACGAACCTTTTTCCTTCACAAAACCCGGAAACTTTTCCGTCGAAAAATCACATCTTTCTTTCTTTCCAATATTCTTGTTGTATTCTCGCGTGCGTCCTTACATACATACCACGGAACTACGGTGTAACACAATCCCTTAACATATGGCCCGACGGCCCACAGGTAAACAGGCACGATGCACGGCGACCTTCCCACGTGGTGACGCCACCAGCTGTGAACACTGATGGAAGAGTGGTCCCGACTGCCTAGTACCCATGTGCACGTGCGAATCCGAAACTCTGGAGCTCTGACCAGCTCCTGAATTACCCGGCTGATCCAACCTCCTGCCAGAAAATTGGGAAGGAGCACTCGGTGCCGGCTGAAATGTAGACCTAGCTTCTTGAAAGGCCGCGCCGAAAGTTACCCTGAAGCTCTGTCGTCGTGGCCCTCTTGGGCTGGCCTTGGTCTGGCTGGTCCTCTCTCTCCCTGTCCTCAATCCCCTGTGCATGGCAATATTCATACCTGGTTGAAGGGCCACTCCCAGGCAAGCAGTGATCATATAGCGGTCTAGCCCCATAACATAGCGATGAACTCTATCGGCCGTATGCCACCGATAGTGTGCGCATGCACCGCCAACGAGTCAAACTCGGGTTGTACTCACGATGGTTCTCCCATTCTGCCTCAATGACAAGAACCTATCAACACGGGCCCTCCTCATCTCAGGAGGTAAAAAGTGATCAAGAAAGGCCTTTGTGAACTCATGGCTTCCGCGCTAATTAAGATAGGAGAGTTATAAGGCTCCTTGGGAGTAGATGACCCTTCGGTATCCTCAACTTGCATAGTACCACGAGTACCGATGTGATCATAGACCCATGGACTCCTCTTGACCCGCCTTGTCAATTTGACCCGCCCGACCGGTTTTGACCCGAGAATGCCTTCATGCATTGTTTTGTCGATTGTGGTGCCAGTCCAAGAATTTCTAACTTTTCCGGCTTGCCTAAGCAATTTACCTCTAAGTGATGAGATTGTTTTGCTCCCGTGATTGTCAATATCTTCCGTCGTAGTCCCGGAGTTCACCAATTGGCCCGCGTTAGTTTCGCCATTTCTAGGAGAGGATGGAGCGTCTATAGTTGTCCGAACTTCTAAAGTATTGCCGGAAGTTTTGGAGAGAGCAATTTCATTAAGCTTGTGGACAGTGTTAGGAGTTTCCATCTTAGACTTTTTACCATCAAACATACTTCTGTCCGAGCTATTAACATCTATACTTTTTCCCCAATCATGTATCTTTTGTAGTGTAATATCATCAACCACATGTTCAAGCGGAATACGCATATCAGGCGTGACATGTACTAACACCGTGGGATCTGAAATTGCCGGTATTAAGTTTTCTTTAACAATGGTTGGACTTCCACCATTCTTTTTCTTTTTCTTGGATCTAGACTTCGAAGAGCCTCCGGAACCCCCAGAATCATTGCTAGAGCGAGTGAAACGCTTTGTCTTTCTCATGTCATAAACTTTAAGCTTCGATTGATTAAGATACAATGGTGAATTAGAAAGTGAGGGACTAACCGAAAGGAGCAACTAAGGAAAACGTTGAGAGCGTTTTCACTTAGTGAGAGAAACTTCTCTCTAACTCCAAATTCAATTACTTGCCTATGGCCTTAAATGGGCAACATTCATCTGCGGGAACCAAAGAGTCACACCACTCTAAAGTCAGCATTCTTTGAATTCATTCAGAGTCACTAATCAATCCTTCCCCACTCACTTGACGCTTCTAAACGGACTTCAACATAAGAATCCCAATAGCCCATTTTCATTTACTTCTTCTTTGGACATTGGAAACGCTAATAACTTTCCACCTCTCTCTTCATCCACTTCTTCTATACTTCCCAGAATTCATGATGGCACACCCCCAGCCCCTCCAAATCTTCAATACCACCCGAAATTCCCGATATTTTCCCAACTCTTCCAAATGGCACACGCATACTATCTCCAGATGTGGGTCCAAGCTCTACCCCATCTAACCCTATCCCTAAGTCTACACTACCAGGAAGGAAAACAGATAACATGCCCACTGATAAATCCAGAATTCATCATGTGCATCCACCCGGTGAGGCATCAAAGGGAGAAGTTCCCCCTTTTCGACGCACCGGTTCCAATCCGCAAAAGAAGACCTATGATGGGGTCTTTGCGGGTTCCAGGCTTGAAGCAAAAGGAATGAAACTTCAATTCATTGAACAGCAAGGAGAAGATGTAGAACTAGAAGCTACGGATGAAGTTCCCTTCATTGAAACCTGGGGATATTGTCTTATAGGCTGCTTCACGGGTCCTTTCACGAGAAGAGAGGCATTGAATTCTTTTGTTAAGGGGTGGGGAGTGGAGTGTCGTATCATCCCATACGGCAAAGGATGGACAATCTTCAAATTCATGACGGAAGAGGAACGCACGAATGTGCTTCATGGAGGCCCATACATGGTCTTTGGCAAAACTATGATGTTAAAACCCATTGATAAAGGAGTATTATTAACGGATGACTTATTCATGGATATCCCGATATGGGTCACTTTCCACGACATCCCCATCTCGGTTTGGAGTGCAACAGGCCTTAGTAAGATTGCTTCGCGTGTGGGAAAACCATTATACACGGATCAATTTACTAAGGAGAGGTCTAAGATGAACTATGCAAGAGTCTTGGTGGAAGTCGATGTTAGTAAAGAGCCGGTCACAGAATTTGGTGTTAAACTTCCCGACAATCGAAGATACATCCAAAAGGTGAAATATGAGAACTACCCAGATTTTTGCTATCATTGCGCCTCTTTTGGCCACAACCATTTGAAGTGTAAGAAACTGATGCAAGACACCAACACTTAAGAAACACGAAAAATTGACAACCCATTGGTACCACATAACAATGGAGACGTTTCTACTAGCCCGAATACTGCTACGGTTACGGGTCAAACCGGTCCTTCTAGCACTGATCCACCACCTCCTCAACATCCCGTGGGTAGTGATAACTTGATGGACATTGAGAATAGTGTGCAATCACTTCCGCATATTCCCGGAAGTGTGGGAGAATCTTTGAATTTTGGAATCCCTCCGGTTGTGGGTCATCCTAACTCTTCGTGCTTACGGGTACCACTTGAGGGGTCCTCAAACCATCACCCCTATCCTAGTCTTGCGCATCATGAGAGGCTGAGAAATGAGACAAGGCATGCTGAAAAAGACACACCATCTGACCCGCAAACTCTTCTAGATGTGGATGCGGTAAGAAATACTACGGACGAGTTTATCCACGCAATATGTTGCATAAACTTTGTGCGTGGAGAACATAGCCTATTTGGGGCTACTTCCTTGACTTCTAACAACAAGAAAGAGGGATGGAAAGAAGTTATTTCAAGAAAGAATATCAGTTTGGGGAAAAATGCAAAGCGCGGATGTGCTACTAAAACCTCCATTGTTTCCTAATGAAAATTCTTTGTTGGAATGTCCGAGGCCTTTGCGGGCAAAGGGATAGGGCAGCCACACAAACTCTTGTGTGCAGGCTTGCTAAACAACATGATGTGGCATTAGTTTGCCTAATAGAAACTAAATTCACTCGAACACGGCTGGACTCTTTTACTTCTCAAAGATTCCGCTTAGAAATTTTGCTCAATATAGATTTCATTGATGGCGGAAGAATGCTAGTACTATGGGACCCCTCCAGAGTTAGTTGTGATGTGCTTGGAATGGACTCTCAACATATCCATGTCCAAGCACGGTGTAACATATCTCAAGTGTCCTTTCTTGCTACGTTTGTGTATCCGGTCTATAGCATTCCGGAAAGAAGGAAACTTTGGCATCATCTTACCCACCTGGGCACTAGCATTGTCATGCCTTGGATGATCATTGGAGATTTTAATACTTATTGCTACCCTCAAGATAAGGCCGGTGGTCCTCCTCTCACGCCTTATGCACTTAGGGACCTTGGGGAATTCAGAATAGCTCACAGACTCGATGACACTCCTTCTACGGGTTCCTTCTACATTTGGACGAATGGCTCAATATGGTCCAAGCTAGATAGAGTGTTAATGAATCAACATTGGAGTGACTTGAACCTAGAGTGCTCAGCTAATTTTTTGCCTATGGAACCAGTCTTGGACCATTGCCCCATGATTGCTTCGGTAATTGCATCTTCTAGCAATGGAAAACGACCTTTCAAGTTTATGAACATGTGGCTCTCACACCCCGCCTTTGAGAACATCCTAACTTCCTGCTGTAGACAACGTGTTTTTGGATCTGCCCAATTCACATTGGTCACAAAATTGAAGTCTTTAAAGAAGCCATTGCGTGATTTGAAATCTAGTTAATTCGGGAGTATTTGTCACGACCCGACCCCGGGCCGCGACTGGTGCCCTACCTGGGCACCCTTCTATTCATACAATATAATAAACTACGGAAGATAAATACACTCTTTTTTAAAAAAAAAAACTAAGGCCAAGCCGTAAGGCTGCCATAACATAAAAATTTACTCGAAAGGGTCTACACTGTTTAACAATGTAAAAACAACTCTAGTCAGTCCAACTCTAGCCGGTTGTACTGGGGGTTCGCAGAGGTTGCAACGCCGTGGCGCCGGAATGTAGGTAATTATTCTCTGAAGTGGGCCTTGTGGCCGGTGAGCAGCGCGCCAAGGCGGGATTTTGCGGTAAAGGGCGAAAATCAGGGGATATTTTGTTAAAAGCCTATGGGAGGGTGACAAGTGTCCCTCCCATCCTTTTGACCAGGAAAGGGGCCTATTTTAGGGCCAAGTCTTGGGAGACTTGGCCATTTCATTTTGGAAACCCTCCCAAGGAAATCCTCTCCCTTCTCTCTAGATTTTTGAAGAAAACCTAGCCTAAGAGGAAATTGTTGGAGCGGCGGCAAGAAGGCAAAGTGTGGGTGAACTTGTGGGAAGCGCTGGTGGGCGTAGTGGACGGGAAAGAAGTGGAAGAAAGGGGCTTTTGTGGGCTATTCCAAAAGGTAAAAGTTTCCCCTTCTCTTGGATTTGAGTTAATACTTGTTATAGTAGTTTAGAAGTGAGCCTGAGGCTGTTATTTTTGAATAGATTTGGATCTTGTTGTCTTGTTGAAAACCGAAATGGGCATGTTAGCCTTAAGATTGTAACTTCAATTGGGTTACTAATTTAGTCGTCACATGTTGTAAAGGGGGGAAATTGTAGTTGTTGAAGATGTCTAGGGCTAGATATCATGTTAGACCTAAGAACTTGGATTGGAAAGAACTGGGAAGGAGTTAGGATTGGTTATATTGTTGGCCAAAAATGGCATGGAAATTATTGGTTTGTTTTGTGTTATTGTGGGGCGGAATTTTACACGTATTGTTAGGCGTGTAATCCCCTTGTATTTGCTGAATTAATTGAGCCTTAAATGTGGTGTTGGTTATTGAATTCGGCCTTGAAAAAGGTGGCATAGTAAGTAGAAACAAAGGAAGTCTTTGTCAAATTTCCGTAGAATGTAGGGACCTTGCACTTAGTTTATTCTACGTTCGAAGCTAGAGATTGATAGACGTTTTATGACCCTTATAGGATTGAAGTACTACGAGTAGCATATTCTTCTTAAGGGGGATAGTACTGTGGAGCATTTTGCTAACCGTCGATAATCGTCGCGAGGTATGTGATTCTTCCTATCCTCTTCAGCATGATTATTTGTGAAATTTATAGTGCAGTAGATGTACGTGTGTTAAAGGAATTTGATTTCCCTTGTTTTGCCTTGACTTGATATGAAGTGTAAAGGTCTTGATTGTTTGAAAGAGTAGGTAAATCTTATTCGTTAGTAATGGGTACTCGGTGGTTAAAGAATAAGCCATCTTGGTCTCGTAAGGGCTTATAGTTGTAATTGGTTGTTTTAAAACATAAAGTGTTATAACGGCTTTATGGGAAGTTTGTTATAACCATTTTATGTAGGTAAAAGAATGGGTTGTTGATTTCAAAAGATAAGAGGCTTGACTTATAATTGACCTAATTGATGTTGAAAAGTGTGAAACCTCATTCGTGAGAAATGAGTACTTGGTTTTTAAAAGAACAATGTTACATAAATTTCGGAAATGGGAATAAGGATCGAACAAGCCAATGCAGCGTTAATAAAGGAAAAAGTAATGACAATTAATTATATTAAAACCAGTAGAAACCTCCATCTGCATAGAAGCTAAGATAAGACAAAATTGTATTACATTTCCTAGATCATGGCTGCTCTAATAAGAATTATTATAATCAAGTTTTGATCTTCTTAAAAATTCCAAAGTAAGGAACTCGATTTCTAAAAGAAAAGAGACTTAAGAATTTGAAGTGTTTTGGTTTAAAAAGAAAGGCATGCTTTTGTCTTGACTTGTTTTAAAACATAAAGTGTTATAATAGCTTTATGGGAAGTTAATTATAACGACTTTATGGAAAATAAAGGAATGGATTCATTATTGGATTTAGAATGGTAACTTGATTTTGGGAAAAGAGAGGTAACTTGTTTTCAAATATTGAATTCCTTGTGATGGAAAAACATAAGTGGCTTGGTTATAAAAAGGTAGGAGTACCTTGATCTTAAAATGGTTAGATACTTGGGTTTTAATGGTATACTTGACGTTGTGTTAAGAAGTGTTTAAAGTACCTTGAGTTGTGTGTAACTCGCCTATGCTTGTTGTGATAGCCTTTGTTGTGCAAGTGTTTGATTGTGTGCTCTAGGAGCCTGCGATGGAGGGCGGCTATACTGGTTGATTGATGGACATCTTGACACGTTGGGTAGCCACGGGTATGCTTCCACTATATCGATCCTCTTGGACATACTGACACGTTGGGTAGCCCACGGGTATGCTTCCATTAGGAGTGTTATCTTGTTATTTGTTTGGACATACTGACACGTTGGGTAGCCCACGGGTATGCGTCCACAGTGAGTATTATCTTGTATTTGTCTGGACATACTGACACGTTGGGTAGCCCACGGGTATGCTTCCACAGTGAGTATTCTCTTGTTATCTCCTTTGGGCATACCTACACGTTGGATGGTCCACGGGTATGGGCCCACTAGGATGGTTCCAGGGCCATGCTTATACCGAGGTGAGATGCCGGGGCATGCGGCCATTGTGCGGGTTAAATTCCCGAGTTGTATTTGAGTGATGATTTCACGGGCATGAGTCACTGACTTAACATGACTGCTTATATGTTGTGTACTGTAGTTTGGTTATCATACATGTCTCCTGCTTTATATAGACTATTATGATTTCATTTCTGATATTTTGATTTCACATCGTACTGTTGTCTTGACCTCCTTGAGCTGCATTCATGCCGTAGGTTGAAGTGCATAGCTTGCTGATCCGCTCTCTTAGGATCGTTGTTCGGTTCTCGGAAAGCTCCATATCTCCGGAAGCTTGTCACGTGATGAGTTACTGAAGTAGTAGACTTTTGTACATTCGAGGGCATGGCGGGGCACTGTCCGTCATTATGGTTTTAAAATTCTTAGAGTGCTGCCTTTGTTGTGGCGAGTTTGTAAGGATGTAACTGTTCAAGTTTCATTTATGTACAAAAAGGTAACCGTTTGGGTTATCCTGTTTTCTTATTTCTCTGTTTTCTTTCATGAGTTTTTATTTCTGTTGGTTTTTCTCTGATGTTGTATCACTAGGGTGCGGGGTAAGGCACGATCCGGGCGAGGTCGGTCGTGACAAAAGTGGTATCGAGCATGTTACACCCGTAGTTCGGTGTATGTATATGAGGGCGTGCGTGCGTAAATCTGACATTAAAATTGGAAAGGAAGAAAGATGTGATTTTTAAACGGAAAAGTTTCGAATTTTGAGAAGGAAAAATGTTCGTTAATGGGAATTGGATTCCCAGTTTGGTATTCGGACTTTTGGAATATTTGAGAATTAAGCAATTATATTTCCGAAATTGGTCACGTGGGGCCACGGGAGAATTCTACGGTTTTGTGGGGCCACTTTATTTTCAGATTTTTGGCATTGCGGATATTTTGGAAGATGAAATATTTTGGGCGAGTAGGGGAGACACGTGTCACCCAGGTGTGGCGTGTTGGCCGGTGGAGAAGGCAGTGGGGCGTTTTTAGGTGGACAAGTGGCCCATTTTGTGGTGGCCACTTGTCCCATTTGTGGTAGCCAAATGGTTGGCCAACTACCCACACACATGTACCCCATCCTCACCACACTTGCCTAGATCTTGGCCATTGATTTTCCTATAAATACCCATTGTTTCAAGACTTATTTCATCCAGCTTTGAGATTCTAAGTCACAAAATTCTCCACATTTGTTGAGGTTCTCGTCCTACTCTCACCCTTGGTGTAGGAAAAATTCTTCAAGTGTTGATATAGTCACAAATACCTTAGCCTAGTATCCGTAGTTGTATTCCAGTTATTTCAATACTAGGAGCAGGAAATTCTACTTTATTCCTTTAGTCGCAAAAGCGAAGCCACTAGAAAAATCTTCATAGCTTAGATGAAGTGTTAAGAAGTTATTTGGAAACTTCTAAGGGTTGCTTGGAGGCGGGTTGGGCGTCGGGGTGGAGCTAAGCGTTGCTCGGGATCGTCTTATAATCTTGGATAATTTTGGGCTTATCGAGGTAATGATCTATGTCTCTATTGTAATTGGAAATTACATGTTGTAGTAGTTAATCATTGAGTATAAGATATATTGGAAGTATAATTATAAGGAATTGAAGCTGTATTTACATTGGGTGTATTTGCAGACTTGTAGTATTATTGTGGAGTAGAATTGTACACGTCAGGTTAGGCGTGTAGCCCACTGGAATTGTTGGTTTGGTATGGGCCTCGTTTGAGGAGGAGTTTTATGTGGTTACGGGGGAGGTCTGCTGAATTTTCCGTAGAATAAGGAATCTTGTATCTAGAATTATTCTACGAAGAGAGCTAGAGGTTGATAGGCGTTTGTGGCCTTTATAGGTTGAAGTACTACGAGTAGCGTATTCTACTTGAAGGGTGGAAAAGCGAGCAAGGTTAGAGTAATTTGGAGCGTTTGCTAATTGTCGATAATCGTCGCGAGGTATGTGAACCTCTTCCTATCCTTTCTAGCATGATATTTGTGAAATATATTTAGTGCGGTGACGCGTGTGTTTAAAGGAAGTTGATTTTCCTTTTGTGTCCTTGACTTGATTCCAAAGTTAAGTGACTTGTTATGAAACATTAAGGACTTGAATTATGTTAAAAGTTGTAAAATCTCACTCATGATTAATGGGTGTGTAGTCTTTAAAGAATAAAGTTATCTTGATTTGAAAATAAGAATGGTTTTATCATTCGATTTAAAATGATAACTTGACTTATAAACAACTTGATTTTGGGAAAGGAGAAGTAATTTGATTTAAAGGTATAGGTTACTTGTTTTTAAAAGAGTAAGACACTTGGTTTAAAAAGTATATTGCTACTTGACTTTTAAAGGAGAAGTGCGTTTGTTTTAAAAGAAGGTATGGAAATTGTTTTGGTTTTACTTTGATGTCTTTTGACTTGAGTTTAAATAATAAGAATGCGGAAGTATTTCAAAAGAGTTATTAACCATTTTGAAAGAAAAGAAATACTTGGTTTTAAAAGCTTAAGTGTTATACTAGCTTTATGGGAAGTTAGGTATAACGACTTAAGGAAGATAGAAGGAACAGTTTACTTATTTTTTTTTATGAAAGTCTGGTATTGATTACGGAAAGTGTAGTAAGATGGTTTGATAAGTAGACATGTTAGGATGCTCGTGTGTTAGTGTCTTGTGATGTTTGTATAAAGGGGTTTCCACTTGTTGTGCTTATGTTGTTTAACGATAAGTTTGTTATGTTAGTATTATATCACTCGCCTCTTGACATGATTAGGGGTTGTCGCCTCCGTGCGGGGTAGACTTCGGGCGGTGCATGTGACCTATGATTCGAGAATACCTCATGCGGGTTTGTGTGACCTATGCGGAGCTACGAGAGTTCCAGGTTAGTGTGCGGCCTTTATGGTCATGCGGTCTATGTGGCCATGCGGACTGCGAGTCCAGGACGTTGCCGGGGAGTAGCTACCCTCGATGCGGGGAATACCTCATGCGGGCCATCGGAGTGGCTTATGCGGAGCTGCGGGAAGTTCCAGGACTAGACGCGCACATTAGATACTGCGGGCGAGTGGCCAGCTTCGATCATGTGGCGGTCTAGACAGATCTCATGATACAGTTTATGACCTTGTTGGTACTGTGGGTTTTAGTAGTCGGCTATGCCTTCGTACTTACCCCGTACGGTTTTATTATGACACAGGTAGGACCTGGTGTTCATGTGTATTCCTTGGTGCTTTTATATCATAGACTGCCGGCAGTGAGGAAGATATTCCACGGGCATGATTGATGTTGTGGGCGTGAGACCCATAGTTGTATTTGAGTGATGACTTTGAGGGTGTGAGTCCCTGACTTGACATGAACTCTTATTTATTGTGAACTGTAGTTTGGTTATCATACATGTCTCCTGCTTTATATAGACTACTATGATTTCATTTATAGTATTTTCAGTTTCACATACTTGGTACCTGTTGTACTGACCTCGCCGGAGGCTGCGTTCATCTGCGGTGAAGTACATGATGTTGATCCTCGCTCTTGGAGTCACGATTAGCGTTTGGGAAGCTCCGTTTCTCGGAGGCTTATCGATGGTATAGTCCACTGTCGTTGTAAGTGCTTACATTCAGGGTATGGCGGACCACTGTCCGCCATTGTTGTCATATCATTCTTAGAAGTGCGTAAATCTGTTGTGGGCAGAATTGTAAAAAGGGATGTGCTGTTCTAGTTGTTATATATTTATGCGAAAACAACTTTTCTCAGATAAGCTGTTTTACACTTCACTTTATTCATGTCTTGTTTTATATTCGATTACTCGATGTATGGCTACTTGGGTGCAGGTAAGGCACGATCCACGGGCAGGTTGGTCGTAACAAAAGTGGTATCGAGCGATTAATCCTCGGAAAGTGTCTGAGACCGTATCTAGTAAGTCTTGATCATCGGTGTGTTGTGCACCACACCTATGTCGAGGAGGTGCGAGATATTTAGGATTGGTTTCCATTCTTCTCACTCACGAGATCGTGCCTTAGAGGCGTGTTATAAGTTGGACTCCTCCGGCGTATTCTTTTTCACCGTTATGCCTCTAGCGAGCGGCCAGAGCCAGAAGGGCAAGGCGGCGAAGGAGGCTGCAGTAGAAACACGAAGGTTACGAGGGCACGGGCCCATTCATTATCCGAGGCTTCATTCGGGAGTTACTGCGCGCGCTAGCCCCGAGAGAGTTTAGAAGCGTGGCGGTAGCTCACGAGACCACGATACGAGCCTCTAGTCCGCGGCGAGGAACAAAGGATATGAGTTACAAGGAGATGACCCGATTACTAGCTAGTCGGTGGTGGGAATGAGAACGACGAGGCGGTGGTTAAACGCATACGATAGTTCACCCTAGATCCGATAGTTTGAGGCATCGGGGCTTCTTGAGTTGCGATCCACGAGTTCTATGGATTGAGGTGAAGAAGATCATCGGGAGTTTATTCGGCGATTCTGTGGATCATGAAAGTGATCGAGACCTCGAGGCATTTCTTACACTTTTTGCCTCGATGAGAGAGCTCGGGCGAGATAGATTTATGAGGTTGGCGAGCAGGCGAGCGGTTGAATCTGATATAGAGTTTGACTTATTGGCTCGTTATGTCCCCGCTTTAGTGGCGGACATGGAGGATAGAGTGCACCGATATGTCACGCGGGACATGGCGATTATCTAGCGAGAGAGTTGTACAAGAGTAGCTATTGATCGGACATGGACATTGCCGCGTACATGCTTTACGCAGCGAGGTGAGAGCGTAGAGATCGGCGGACTAACCAAGATCAGCGAGAAGAGGGCGAGAATAGCGGTCCTTTGGTAACTTCGGCGGACCTTCCAGTGTGGCGGTTATGCGCCTCGCCCGATCTGAGTGGTCCTCCGCGGACTTGGGATGTTCGGGGTATTTAGGAGTTGGTCGAACTCGGGGTTTACAGTTCCGGTTATATAGGTTCGACCCGGCCAGTTGATTTCCCTCTATGTTCACTATGTGGTAAGCGTCGTCCCAGGAAATGTCGTCTTTTTACTAATCTTGTTTTACGGTGGCCGTCGGGGCCATGTGAGAGAGAATGTCCTAGTAGGAGGATACATGTGGGATGACTTAGCCTACTGGTCGATTGCGGATTGATGGTTGAGAGGAAGAGGTGTTATCGAGGAGGCCACCCCGCTTTCGATGTGGCGTTGTGGTAAGTGACATTGTGGAGAGTGTCGTACTTCTTGACAACTTGTTTTGCTCGGCCAGCGGGGACATCTTGCGAGAAATTGTCCAACGGATGTGGCGCGGATGTAGAGACTCGACGCCGGGATCGATGGCTAATTCATCATCTTCCCCACTATCGCCCAGCGAGCGAGATTGATTAAACGACAAAGGAAGTGAAGCGGTAGATGCGGTATATCCTTAACCCTACAGAGATTTGTATGTGTGATAAGATGAGTATACCTTAAGTGTTATGTTACGATAGCATTGTGTTAATTGTGATTAGAAAACATGGGTAGTTGTAAAGGGTAAGTGCAGGGACGAGAAAATGGGAGCCTTAGAATTTATAACGATTGGGACCTTGGATGCAGCCGTCTGAGTGGATGATTTTACGGTTGGTCTTTGTCGAAGTACTCGGTATACATGGTGTAATTATGGGATAATTCCATGGGTAGTGTGAGATGAAAGTGGTAGCTTTCATAGCGTGAATTGGTAAGATTGTTCGGATCGGGAGCGAGTTTAGTCTGAAGTGGGTCGGGTTGAGGCCATATCGCGAGTCAACCGCGGCGGAAAGTGGTGGTCGGTTTGAGGTGGTCCCGCTAGATGATAGGTCACGAGGGTGTTAGGCCCAGTTTAGTTAACCATCGTGCGAGTTCGTTAGGCGTTCGACCGATGTCGGGCGATGAGGTCAGCCCATCTTGTCTTTCGATCGGGGCCGTTTACTCGGCGAGAGGGTTATGCGAGATGTTATATCGAAAGGTTGTAGGTTGCACGAGGTGCCTACTTTCACCTTATAATGACGATGGAGCCTAGTTCTGGTATTTCTTTTACGGAGGTTTTACGAGCGGGGTTAGGAACTCGGTGAGTCTTAGTATCGCATTCGCCTCGGGCGGTGTTTGGATTTCGGGGGTATTTGTGAGGATTGTTGCCTCTGTTGAGGAGTGTTTTATAGCTACCATTTGAGATTCGGATATCGCCTTATGGCGCGCCTTGTAGGGGCGGAAGTGTAAGTTCTTGGTCGATTGGTTCGATGTTGGCAAAGTTGAGATAGTTGGTTCATACTTGTTTGGCGGGATGTGGATAAGGTGAAGCTTATCGGAAGAGATTTTTGGCGGCTCGAGTCAGCGAAGTCGTGCGGATATTCGGCGACACTTAGAGTTCGAGGTTGACGGTGGGCCTTCTTGAAGGTACCACCGGAAAGGGTATGGCGAGATTTGGAAGCTGGGCGATGGCGAAATGTGGTAAGTTGTGAGAAAGAGTTGAGTGTGCGAGAAGAGTGCGACAGTAAGGGAAGAAGCGAGCATGTGTTAAGAACGTAGTTGTGATCATTTCGTTTGTAAAGTGAAGGTGCGAAGGAGTATCTTTTAGCCCTTGGGTGGGAGTTTTGTGATGTTAGAGGTGATTCCTCGTGGACTTTGATGTAAGTATTTGCGCGGGTGTTTTTACGTGGCCGTGTGTGGCATTTGCAAGCTGGTTAAGCTATGAGGAACTTGATCGTTATCTGCTTGAGAAGGAACATTCGGGGCGAATGTTTCTAAGGAAGGAGAATGTTACACCCGTAGTTCCGGTGTATGTATATGAGGGCGTGCGTGCGTAAATCGACATTAAAATTGGAAAGGAAGAAAAATGTGATTTTTAAACGGAAAAGTTTCGAATTTTGAGAAGGAAAAATGTTCGTTAATGGGAATTGGATTCCCGATTTGGTATTCGGACTTTTGGAATATTTGAGAATTATGGAATTTTATTTCCGAAATTGGTCACGTGGGGCCACGGGAGAATTCTGATTTTGTGGGGCCAGCTTTATTTTGGATTTTTGGCATTGCGGATATTTTGGAAGATGAAATATTTTGGGCGAGTAGGGGCGACACGTGTCACCGTGTGGCCATGTTGGCGAATTGGAGAAGGCAGTGGGGCGTTTTTAGGTGGACAAGTGGCCCGTTTTGTGGTGGCCACTTGTCCCATTTTGTGGTAGTCAAATGGTTGGCCAACTACCAGCACATGTACCCATCCTCACCACTTGCCTAGATCTTGGCCATTGATTTTCCTATAAATACCCATTGTTTCAAGACTTATTTCATCCAGCTTTGAGATTCTAAGTCACAAAATACTCCCGTTTGTTGAGGTTCTCGTCCTACTCTCCCCTTGGTGTAGGAAAAATTCTTCAAGTGTTGATATAGTCCCAAATACGTTAGCCTAGTATCCTAGTTGTATTCCAGTTATTTCAATACTAGGAGCAGGAAATTCTACTTTATTCCTTTAGTCGCAAAAGCGAAGCCACTAGAAAAATCTTCATAGCTTAGATGAAGTGTTAAGAGAAGTTATTTGGAAACTTCTAAGGGTTGCTTAGAGCGGGTTGGGCGTCGAGGTGGAGCTAAGCGTTGCTCGGGATCGCCTTATAATCTTGGATAATTTTGGGCTTATCGAGGTAATGATCTATGTCCTCTGTGTAATTGGAAATTACATGTTGTAGTAGTTAATCATTGAGTATAAGATATATTGGAAGTATAATTATAAGGAATTGAGCGTATTTACATTGGTGTATTTGCGATGAACTTGTAGTATTATTGTGGAGTAGAATTGTACACGTCAGGTTAGGCGTGTAACCACTGGAATTGTTGGTTTGGTAGCGAGGCCTCGTTTGAGGAGGAGTTTTATGTGGTTACGGGAGAGTCTTGCTGAATTTTCCGTAGAATAAGGAATCTTGTATCTAGAATTATTCTCTGAAGAGAGCTAGAGGTTGATAGGCGTTTTGTGGCCTTTATAGGTTGAAGTACTACGAGTAGCGTATTCTACTTGAAGGGTGGAAAAGCGAGCAAGGTTAGAGTAATTTGGAGCGTTTTGCTAATTGTCGATAATCGTCGCGGTATGTGAACCTCTTCCTATCCTTTCTAGCATGATATTTGTGAAATATATTTAGTGCGGTAGGCCTTGCGTGTGTTTAAAGGAAGTTGATTTTCCTTTTGTGTCCTTGACTTGATTCCAAAGTTAAGTGACTTGTTATGAAACATTAAGGACTTGAATTATGTTAAAAAGTTGTAAAATCTCACTCATGATTAATGGGTGTGTGGTCTTTTAAAGAATAAAGTTATCTTGATTTCGAAAATAAGAATGGTTTTATCATTCGATTTAAAATGATAACTTGACTTATAAACAACTTGATTTTGGGAAAGGAGAAGTAATTTGATTTAAAGGTATAGGTTACTTGTTTTTAAAAGAGTAAGACACTTGGTTTAAAAAGTATATTGCTACTTGACTTTTAAAGGAGAAGTGCCTTTGTTTTAAAAGAAGGTATGGAAATTGTTTTGGTTTTACTTTGATGTCTTTTGACTTGAGTTTAAATAATAAGAATGCGGAAGTATTTCAAAGAGTTATTAACCATTTTGAAAGAAAAGAAATACTTGGTTTTAAAAGCTTAAGTGTTATACTAGCTTTATGGGAAGTTAGGTATAACGACTTAAGGAAGATAGAAGAGCAGTTTACTTTTTTTTTTATGAAAGTCTTGTATTGATTGGAAAGTGTAGTAAGATGGTTTGATAAGTAGACATGTTAGGATGCTACGTGTGTTAGTGTCTTGTGATGTTTGTATAAAGGGGTTTCCACTTGTTGTGCTTATGTTGTTTAACGATAATTCGTTATGTTAGTATTATATCACTCGCTCTTGACATGATTAGGGGTTAAGGCGCCCTCCGACGCGGGGTAGACTTCGGTAGTCTGTGTGACCTATGATTCGAGAATACCTCATGCGGGTTTGTGTGACCTATGCGGAGCTACGAGAGTTCGAGTTAGTGTGCGGCCTTTAGGTCATGCGGTCTATGTGGCGTGCGGTGCGAGTCGGGGCGTTGCGGAGTAGCTACCTCGATGCGGGAATACCTCATGCGGGCCATCGGAGTGGCTTATGCGGAGCTGCGGGAAGTTCGGGACTAGACGCGCATTAGATCTGCGGGCGAGTGGCGGCCGATCATGTGGCGTTCTAGGCAGATCTCGTGATCTGATTTATGACCTTGTTGATGCTGTAGGTTTTAGTAGTCGGCTATGCCTTCGTACTTACCGTGCGGTTTTATTATGACACAGGTAGGACCTGGTGTTCATGTGTATTCCTTGGTGCTTTTATATCATAGACTGCCGGCAGTGAGGAAGATATTCCACGGGCATGATTGATGTTGTGGGCGTGAGACCCATAGTTGTATTTGAGTGATGACTTTGAGGGTGTGAGTCCCTGACTTGACATGAACTCTTATTTATTGTGAACTGTAGTTTGGTTATCATACATGTCTCCTGCTTTATATAGACTACTATGATTTCATTTATAGTATTTTCAGTTTCACATACTTGGTACTGTTGTCTTGACCTCGCCCGAGGCTGCGTTCATGCCGCGGTAGAAGTACACCGTGTTGATCCTCGCTCTTAGGAGTCACGATTCAGCGTTTGGGAAGCTCCGTTTCTCGGAGGCTTATCGATGGTATAGTCCACTGTCGTTGTAAGTGCTTACATTCGGGGTATGGCGAGCCTGTCCGCCATTGTTGTCATATCATTCTTAAGTGCGTAGTACTTGTATACCCCGTATTTCGGTATATGCGTAAGGAAATGCGTCTGAAAATCTTGCCTTAAGATAAGCCTTGGGCGTTTTATTTTGTACACAACTCACTAAAAGAATCGTTTCGGCGAAGCGTTTCCCGACTTTCGTAGAGTAAATTCGGCTATGCCATTTCTTATTTTTGCGGATTTTTCAGAGGCGAAACATTTTGGACCAGCGGGAGGCAACACTGCACCCTCCATTGATGGACTTAGATCGTCCATGGACGAGTGGAGAGCCAAGGCACGTTTTGTGCCTTGTGTGCACAAGTCGAGTTGGTAGGATATTTGTGTTTAGTTAATCCTCACCTACACTTGCCTTGCACTTGTCTTCATCTTGGCCATTGGTTGGCGAGGCTTGACCTATAAATACCCCTTAGAGGTGAAGAGTTCTTCATCCACAAATCTTCCAAGTCTTGAAAAATCCTATCCTCTCCCTTTGTAGTCTTCTCGTCCAAAAACACCTCCCTCCTTGTGAGGCCCTGGCGAATACCCTCTCTAGCCTAGTAGTTTGGCGAGGCCACTGCCTAGCCAAAAATCTACCCCCTCTGGTAGAAAAGTTACCTTGCATGTATCGTTATAATGCCCAAAATACCTAGCCCAAATACCTTAGTACTTAGTAGAAGTTGTGAAGAACTTCAGGGATCTTGGAGCATACAACTTAGGAGCAAAACCTTGCTCAGTAGCGACTTTTCTAGGATATTATTGGGCTTACCGAGGTAACTAATCCTAACCCTCTTTTGATTTAGAAAATATATCTTTGTTGTAGTATAAGGATAAGTATAAATACTTAGAAGTATATCACGAATAGAATTGAAGTATTAATCACTTAGAAGGGTTTAAAGAAGAATAATCAAGCTGTACTTACATAGAATTTGTTTCATGATGAACTTATATATCTCATGGGTAGGGAAGTCTTTGACTTCAGTAGAATTATGAACCCCTGTTTAGAATGACCTTGAGTAGTCTTTAATAGATATACGTGACTATTATAGGTGACTCTCTTGTGACATATTGACTTGGCGGTGGTTTTTGATAAGGTATGTGATTCTTCCTAAAGCATGATATTTTACAATATAACTACGGCAATGTCTTTGACTTAAGCTGAATAATACTTACGGCAATGCCTCACGCTTAGCTGAATAATACTTACGGCAATGCCTCGGCTTAAGCTTTGAATAATAAAGAAGCGAAAACATTTCAAAGACTCTTGAATCATATTAATGAGAGAGAACTAATTGGTTTTAAAGCGAAGCTTAAGAGTTATACTAGCTTTATGGGAAGTAAGTATAACCACTTAAGATTTATAAAAGAAACAAGTTTGCCTATGTGTTTATAACAGACTTGTATTGTGAAAAGAATAATAAAGATGGTTTGATAAATAGACATGATATGATGCTATGTGTGTTAGTATCTTGTAACGTTTGTATAGGTGAGTATCCTTGTTGTGCTTATGTTGTTTAAAGATAAGTTGTTATGTTAGTATACTATCACTCACCTCTTGAGATGATCACAGGGGTTAAGCGCCTCCGTCACGGGGGTAGACTCGAGTGATGCAGGACCGTGATTCGAGAATACCTAAATGCGGGTCGAGGGGCCTATGCGGAGCTACGAGAGTTCGGAGTTAGTATGCGGGGTTATGCCTCATGCGATGCGTGGCCATGCGGACAATGAGTCGGGGCGATGCAGGAGTAGCTACCCTCGATGCGGGGTTATACCTCATGCGGGCCCGTGTGAGTGGCCTATGCGGACTCGGGAGTCGAGATTAGGCTTGCGAGAATGATGATGAGGCGAGTGGCCTGTTTCCGATCATTCGCGGCCTAGACAAGACCTATTACGATTACCTATTGTTGCTCTTGTTTGTGATGTGGCACTACGTGCGGTTTCCTTAGTTGTTTCACATATTTGTAAACGGTTTTAAAATGATATGTTTCATTTAAGTATTTCTGATTTCGCATACTTAGTACTGTTATCGACCTCGCCTTGAGCTGCGTTCAAGCGCGGTAAGAACAGCAGTGCTAGATCCGTCTTAGGATCTCTACATTGGTGTCGGAGCTCCATCTCTTAGGAGGCTCTACTTTTGGTATGATCTCCTGTTGTAGATAGTTTTTATGCGATCGAGGGTATGGCGGGCCACTGTCGCCATAGTTGTATATTTCAGAAGTGCTGTAGTCATGTTTATGCGATTATGGATGTAGCGCTAAACCATGATTTTATATATATCTGTGAAAGCGTGTTTTCTCACATAAGCGTGTCTTGTTTTATAAAGCTGTTTCATGTCTTGCTTTATATTTCTTGATTACTCGATGTATGACTACTTGGGTGCCGGTAAGGCACGATCACGGGCCAGGCAGTCGTGACAAAAGTGGTATCGAGCGATTAATCCTCGGAAAGTGTCTGAGCCGTATCTAGTAAGTCTTGATTATCGGTGTGTTGTGCACCACACCAATCAGGAGGCTATAGGATATTTAGGATTGGTTTCCATTCTTCTCATTACGAGATCGTGCTTTAGAGGCGTGTTATAGGTTGGACCTCTAACGTATTCCTTTCTATGTGATTATGCCTCGCGTAAGGCAACTCGGGCCCGAAGGGCAAGGCGGCGAGGAGGCGCTAGCGAGACACCCAGTCACGAGGGCTCGAGCCCGGTCTATACCGAGGCAGCGAGTTCTATGACGCCGCCCGGCCCAGCGAGACCACAGTACCAGCACTCACGCATCCCGCGGCACTGGGGCGGAGAGTTAGGGCTCTGAGAGATGTGACTTTTGGCTAAAGTTGTGGCCCGTCACGAGAGATTGGATGCGGCGGTTCAGTTCAGCTCGGCTCGGTCGCGACCGTGGTACACAGAGGCGAGAGAGTTTGAGGCTACGAGACTTCTTGAGTTGTAGCGCCGGAGTTTTATGGGTGGCGGAGGATGATCGCGAGGAGTTCATCCGTCGGCTTCAGAGGATTTTGAGAGTGATCGGGCGTCGGAGACCAGTGCGTGATCTTTGGTTCACATAAGTGCGTGATACGCGGTCGATTGGTTTGATTCATGGGAGTTATCCGGGAAACGCGGCCCATTACTGGGATGAGTTCTCGGAGGCTTTCCTCACTCACTTTTGCCTCGCGGATGAGGA
The DNA here is from genome assembly GCA_029844215.1 of Przewalskia tangutica. Lineage (NCBI taxonomy): Eukaryota > Viridiplantae > Streptophyta > Magnoliopsida > Solanales > Solanaceae > Przewalskia > Przewalskia tangutica. The sequence continues at coordinate 1,735,191 of JAQGDG010000038.1, read as the reverse complement.
GGCGCGGTGATAGATTTTCTTCCGAGGCGAGAGGGCCGCTTGTCGGGAGTACAATGTCGAGTTTGATTCTTTGGCTCGATATGTCCCGGCATTGGTAGCGAATATGGAGGATAGGGTGCACCGCTATGTCACCGGGCTGAAGCGACTATATGGCGAGTCATGTGCGGGGTTTCTCTCGGCCGGGTATGGACATTACCGCGTGCGAGCTCACGCCCTTGGATGCGAGGCCGAGGTCGGCGAGTGGGCGACGGCCGAGAAGAAGGCCAGGACGGGAGGGTCTTCTGGTGGTTATCGTTGTGGGCGGCCTCGGCGATCTAGGTCGCACCACGGCCGGCTCGAGCACTCTGCACCGTCCTCGGCCGCGGCGAGTTTCGAGGCGGACCGGGGCCCAGGGCTTGGGCGTCGAGTAGCGAGTGCGGCGATCGGGACCACCCCCCCAGTGTGGCCGATGCGGTAGATCCCATTACGGGAAGTGTGGTACTACTTATGGATCTTGTTACAGTTGTGGCCAGCAGGGTCACTTTGCGAGGCCCATCGGCCAGGGCGGCGGTGGTAGGGCCCGGCCGAGTTACGTGGCGGCTTCATCATCTCTACGATTACTCGCCGGGAGGCGGTGCTCGTGGGTCGGCCAGTCGCGGCGGTCGTGGCTCGAGTCGATTCTAGCGGTCCTCGAACCGCATTTATGCTTTGTCGGTAAGCGGGATCGTGAGGCCTCGCGATGATGTAAATCGCGGTACCTTATCGGTTCTGGGTTTGATGTTTATGCCTTGATAGATCGGGTTCTACTCTGTCTATATATCTCCCTTGTTGCTAGTAGGATAGGGATAGAGCACGAGTCCATAGACCACTTCGAGGTAGCTACGCGATGGGTGATTCGGTGGTAGCTCGGCGGGTATATAGGGCTTGTCTGTGACCATTCTGATCGTCGGACCACAGCCGACTTGATAGAGTTGGAGATGATTGACCGGCGTGATTATGGGGATGGATTGGCTAGCTTCTTGCTATGCCAATGTAGCTAGAGAGAGTAGTAATGCAGTTCGATTTCTGAGGCGGTTGTTGAGTGGGAGGAGCGCGGTATCGTAGAGGGTAGGTTTATTTCCTACCTCAAGGCTAGGAAGATGGTGCGAGAAGGGTATATCTACCATCTAGTTCGGGTGTTTGATCACGAGGCTGCGGTACCAGATTTTGATCGATTCCGTAGTCGTGAGTTCCCAGGCGTGTTCCCGGATGACCTCGGGTATCCTCACGAGAGGAGATTGAGTTTGTATTGACATATTGCGGATACTCGGCCTATTTCCATTCCGCCATCTGAGAATGGCACTGCCGAGTTGAGAGAGTGAAGGATCGGCAGGGATTTGCTAGAGAAGGGCTTCATTAGGCCAGTGTTTCTCCAGAAGCGCCGGTATTGTTCGTGAAGAAGAAGGGCGGGGCCAGCGCATGTGTGTTGATTCTGAGCGGTGAACAAGGTGACCATTAAACGAATACCCTCCCGGGATTGATGATTTGTTCGACCGGTTGCGAAGTGCGAGATGTTTCTCAAGATTGATCTGCGATCGGGCTATCATCAGTGCGAGTCGAGAGAGGTGGATGTCCGCTAGGGTGCATTCGGACGTGCGGGCATTATGAGTTCGGTCATGTCTTTTGGGTTGACGATGCTCGGCGGTATTCATGGATTTGATGAACCGAGTGTTCAAACCATTTTTGGACACGTTTGTGATAGTGTTCATTGATGATATCTTGGTTTATTCGCTCGGCGAGGCACGCGAGCATTTGAGGCTGTCTTGTGATTCTCGAGACCAGCTTGATTATCGCCAAGTTTTCCAAATGTGAGTTTTGGTTGACTTGATGGCGTTTCTTGGGCATATTGCCGGGTGATGGCATTCGAGTTGTCTGGCCAAGATCGGCGATCGGGACTTGGCGAGACCTACTACTCCGAGAGGTTCGCGATTTTACGGGCCTTGCGAGTTATTATCGGCGGTTCGTGGAGAAGTTTGCTTATCTACGCACCATTGACTAGGGTGACTCGAGGCGGCCAAGTTTGATGGTGATGCTTGTGGCGGGGTTTCGATTCTTTGAAAGAGGCGGCCGCCCCGTTCTTACTCTTCGGAGGTCGGATGGTTATGTCGTGTATTGTGATCGTCGGGCATCGGGTTGGGATGTGTATTGATGCGGCATGGCGGGGTTATAGCATATCGTCCCGGTGAAGAAACACGGAAGAACTACCCGCGTGATTTGGAGTTGGCGGCCGTGATTCACGCTTTGAAGATGGAGGCACTATTTGTATGGGGTTCACGTGGATATTTATCTGAGACCACAAGAGCCTCGGTATATCTTGACGAGAGGAGCTGAACTTACGGCGAGACGGTGGTTAGAGTTGCTTAAGGATTACGATGTTGATATCCTATACCACGGGAAGGCCAACGTTGTGGCGAGATGCTCTTAGTCGTAGGTCGATGGGAGCCTATCGGATGTGCGACTAGAGAGGAGGACATGGTTCGTGATTTGCATCGATTAGCGAGCCTTGGTGTCCGTTTGATTGATTACGATAGCGGTGGGGTTAGAGTTCGTGAGGTTGCGAGTCTTCCATCGTCGAGAGGTGAAGAGGCAGATTCGAGGATCGGCTTTGATTCGATATCGTGATACTGACTCTTCGTGAGGGCAAGGTCCTTTTGGTAGAGCACGATGGGGTGCTAAGGTTTGAGGCGGTTGTGTGTTCCGGATGTTTGAGGACTTGGCGGAGTTCTTGGGGAAGCCTGCGGTAGCGCGTTACTCTATCCATCGAGTCGACCAAGATGTACCACGACCTTAGATCTGTATTGGTGGGATGGCTTGAAGAGGGCGTTGCGAGTTCGTAGCTCGATGCCCGTGTTGTCGGCGGTGAAGGTAGAGCACGGAGGCACGGTGGTTTATTCTGAACGATTGAGATCCCGCACGGAAGTGGGAGGTGATCAACATGGACTTCATCGCGGATTACCTCGCACTTTCGGAGGAGACATGATTCTATATGGGTTATCGTCGAATTGTGAAAATCAGCCCACTTTCTTCCGTCGGGATGACTTTTTCGGTGAGATTATGCGGACTTTACATCAGAGATCGTCGGTGCATGGAGTCCCTGCCCGATCATATCGCATGAGAGCCCGGTTCTACGCTAACTTCGGAGTCCTTCGAGAGGGTTTAGGACGAGGTGAGCACGAAATGCTGCATTTCATCCGCAGGCAGAGCGGACGAGGAGCGCATTATCGGACTCTTGAGGATATCTGCGAGCTGTGTTATTGACTTTAGTGGTAGTTGGGAGGATCATTTGCCTCTGGTTGAGTTCGTGTATAATAATAGCTACCACTCGGTATTGGATGGCGCCTTATGAGGCCTTGTATGGGAGGAAGTGCAGATCGCCTATAGGTTGGTTCGATGTGGGCGGCGGCTAGTGGGACCAGATTTGATACAGTGCGATGGATAAGGTGAAACTTATCCGAGGCGGCTATTGACATTTCAGTCGGAGAAGTCGTATCACAGATCATCGTCGTCGACATCTTGAGTTCGAGTTCATGATTAGGTTTTCCTAAAGGTGTCACCCATGAAGGGTGTGATGAGATTCGGGAAGAAGGAAGCTCGGCCCAAGGTACATTGGGCCGTTTGATTGTCGCGAGGTAGGCAAGGTTGCCTCTGAGTTGGATCTGCCGTCCGATCTGGAGGCGATGCATCCGGTGTTTCACGTATCTATCTTGAGGAGATGTATCGGGGATCCATCTAGGGTGCACCGATTAGCGATGTCCAGTGACCAGGGGTTATCGTATGAGGAGATTCCATAGCGATAGTCGATCGTCAGTTAGGCGTCTGCGGACGAAGGGCGTGGCAAGTCAAGTCTTGTGGCGAACGAGCTCGAGAGAGATGACATGGGAAGCCGAGGAGGACATGAGGCGGAAGTATCCTCACCTATTCCCCACGCCTCGGTAAATTCACTTTCCTGCTTGTAAATTTTCGTTATCGTTTACGCCTATGTGTTGCTGTGGCGTGTGTGGCGTTTACAAGCTATTTAAGCTTTACGATAATCGTCTTGGGAAGGAACATTCGGGACGAATGTTTCTAAGGAGGGAGAATGTTATACCCGTATTTCGGAGTATATGCGTAAGGAAATACGTCTGAAAATCTTGCCTTAAAGATAAGCCTTGGGCGTTTTATTTTGTACACAACTCACTAAAAGAATCGTTTTCAGGCGAAGCGTTTCCTGACTTTCGTAGAGTAAATTCGGCTATGCCATTTCTTATTTTGCGGATTTTTAGAGACGAAACATTTTGGACCAGCGGGAGGCAACACTTGGCACCCTCCCATTGATGGACTTGAATCGTCCATGGGCGAAATTGGAGAGCCAAGGCACGTTTTTGTGCCTTGTGCACAAGTCAAGGAGTTGGTAGGATATTTGTGTTTAGTTAATCCTCACCCTACACTTGCCTTGCACTTGTCTTCATCTTGGCCATTGGTTGGCCAAGGCTTGACCTATAAATACCCCCCTTAGAGGTGAAGAGTTCTTCATCCACAAATCTTCCAAGTCTTGAAAAATCCTCTCCTCTCCCTTTGTAGTCTTCTCGTCCAAAACACCTCCCTCACTTGTGAAGGCCATGGCCGAATACCCTCTCTGCCTAGTAGTTTGGCGAGGCCCCTAGCCTAGCCAAAAATCTACCCTCCCTTGGTAGAAAAGTTACCTTCTTGTATCGTTATAATGCCCAAAATACCCTAGCCCAAATACCGTAGTACTTAGTAGAAGTTGTGAAGAACTTCTAGGGATCTTGGAGCATACAACTTAGGAGCAAAACCTTGCTCGGTAGCGACTTTTCTAGGATATTATTGGGCTTACCGAGGGTAACTAATCCTAACCCTCTTTTGATTTAGAAAATATATCTGTTGTAGTATAAGGATAAGTATAAATACTTAGAAGTATATCACATAATAAATTGAAGTATTAATCACTTAGAAGGGTTTAAAGAAGAATAATCAAACTGTACTTACATAGAATTTGTTTTCTGATGAACTTATATATCTCAGGCGAGGAAGTGTTGCCCGACTTACAGTAGAATTATGAACCCGCATTTAGAATGACCTTGAGTAGTCTTTAATAGATATCTGTGACTATTATGGTGACTCTCTTGCGACATATTGACTTGGCGGTGGTTTATTTGAGAAGGTATGTGATTCTTCCTAAAGCATGATATTTTACAATATAACTACGGCAATGTCTTTGACTTAAGCCTGAATAATACTTACGGCAATGCCTCACGGCTTAAGCCCGAATAATACTTACGGCAATGCCTCAGCGGCTTAAGCTGAATAATAAGAAAGCGAAAACATTTCAAAAGACTCTTGAATCATATTAATGAAGAGAACTAATTGGTTTTAAAGCGAAGCTTAAGAGTTATACTAGCTTTATGGGAAGTAAGTATAACCACTTAAGATTTATAAAGAAACAAGTTTGCCTATGTGTTTATAACAGACTTGTATTGTGAAAAGAATAATAAAGATGGTTTGATAAATAGACATGATATGATGCTATGTGTGTTAGTATCTTGTAACGTTTGTATAGGTGAGTATCCTTGTTGTGCTTATGTTGTTTAAAGATAAGTTGTTATGTTAGTATACTATCACTCACCTCTTGAGATGATCAGGGGTTAAGCGCCTCCGTGCGGGGTAGACTCAGTGATGCAGGACCGTGATTCGAGAATACCTCATGCGGGTCGGGGGCCTATGCGGGCTACGAGTTCGAGTTAGTATGCGGGGTTATGCCTCATGCGGTCTGTGTGGCCATGCGGACAGCGAGTCGGGGCGATGCGAGTAGCTACCCTCGATGCGGGGTTATACCTCATGCGGGCCCGTGTGAGTGGCTTATGCGGACTCGGGAGTCGAGATTAGGCTTGCGAGAATGATGATGAGGCGAGTGGCCTGTTCGATCATTCGCAGCCTAGACAAGACCTATTCTGATTACCTATTGTTGCTCTTGTTTGTGATGTGGCACTACGTGCGGTTTCTGGTTGTTTCACACGTATTTGTAAGCGGTTTTAAAATGATATGTTTTCATTTAAGTATTTTGATTTCGCATACTTAGTACTGTTGTCGACCTCCTTGGGCTGCGTTCATGCCATGGTAAGGGCGGCAGTGCTAGATCCGCATTCTTAGGATCTCTACATTGGTGTCGGGAGCTCCATCTCTTAGGAGGCTCTACTTTTGGTATGATCTCCTGTTGTAGATAGTTTTATGCGATCGGGGTATGGCGGGGCCTGTCCCGCCATAGTTGTATATTTCCTTAAGTGCATGTAGTCATGTTATGCGATGCCGGATGCTTGCTAAACCATGATTTTATATATATACGCGGAAGCGTGTTTCTCACATAAAGCGTATGTCTTGTTTTATAAAGCTGTTTCATGTTTTGCTTTATATTTCCGCTGATTACTCGATGTATGACTACTTGGGTGCCGTGAGCACGATCCGGGCCACGCTCTTAACGGTCGTGGCAATCTTGTTAATGGCAATTGTAAAAAGGATATATTGTTCTAGTTGTTATATATTTATGCGAAAACTTTTCTCGTAAGCATTTTACACTTCACTTTATTCATGTCTTGTTTTATATTCCGATTACTACGATGTATGGCTACTTGGGTGCGGGTAAACACGATCCGCCCGAGTTCGGTCGTGTGAGCAGTTAATCCTCGGAAAGTGTCTACAGACCGTATCTAGTAGAGTCTACCGTATCTAGTAGAGTCTTGATTATCGGTGTGTTGTGCACCACATCTATAATCAGGAGGCTATAGGATATTTAGGATTGGTTTCCATTCTTCTCACTCTGAGATCGTGCCTTGAAGGCGTGTTATAAGTTGGACTCCTACGGCGTATTCTTTGTATACGGTGATGCCTCGCATGGCAACCCGAGCGAAGGGCAAAGCGGCGAGAGGAGGCTGCGAGTAGAGCGGCGGTCTGCGAGACCACGGCACTGAGCCAGTCCCGCGGCACAGGCAGAGGAGATGGGTTACAAGGAGATGGCCCAGTTATTGGCCAGGATCGTGGCTAGGCACGAGGATAGGATGGATGCAGCAGTCCCAGTTCCATAGTACCCGTAGTTCACCCGAGGTCAGATAGTTTGAGACTACGGGATTTTACGAGTCAGCACTTGATTACATGGATCGAGGCTGAGGATGATCGCGCAGGAGTTCATCCCAGCGATTCTGCCGGATCATGAGTGATCGGGGCTTGGAGACAAGTCGGTGGTCTTAGGTTCGCATCGGCTGCGTGATCTGCCGATCGGAGTTTTGGTCGTGGGAGCTGTCACAGGGAGCATGCACCTCCGGTGGGTCAGCGAGTTCTCGAGGCTTTCCTTGGCCATTTCTTGCCGCCATAGATGAGGAGGGCACGGGCGAAACAATGTTTTGATCTTTGAGACAGAGAGGCGCCTGATTCGGGAGTACAATGTAGAGTTTGACTCATTGGCTCCGGTATGTCCCGCTACAGTGGCGATATGGAGGATAGAGTGCACCGATTATGTCGCCGGGCTCGATGATTATTTAGCGGAGGATGCATGCAGTAGCTCTTGATCGGGCATGGACATTGCCGCATCCGAACTATCTTGCGCGGCAGAGAACGAGAAGTCGGCGGAATAACGGGATCGGAGAAGAGGGCGGACAGCCGGGTCCTCTGGTGACCATCGAGCGGCGGCCTCGGCCGAACTAGTTATGCGCCTCCGCCCGATGCAGTGCTCCACGATCTTGAGGACGTTCGGGAGATTCAGGAGGCGGTCGGGCTCGAGTTTCAGTTTTGAAAGCAGGATGTTAGTCGATAGGACCACCCTACCTCGTTGTGGCCGTTGTGGTAGGCTCGTGATGAGTGTCGTCTTTGGAATGGGAGTTTGTTTTGCATGCGGCCAGCAGGGCCATTTTGCGAGGAATTTTCCAACCAGAGATAGCGCGGATGTAGAGACTCAGCCTTCGGGATCGGAGGCTGGTTCGTCTCTCTTTTGGCGAGTGCGAGGAAGGAACATGAGTAGAACGACAAAAAGGGGAAGTGAAGTAATAGTTACAGGTATATTCTTAACCCTCTAGAGACTAGTATGCATTGATGTTATGGTGATGTGTTAAGTGTTATGTTCGGATAACTTTGTGTTAAAATGTGATTTGGAATCCTGGTTAGTGAAGAGGGTAAGTCTGGGGATGAGAAAAAATTTGAACTTTAGAATTTATAACAATCGAGACCTTAGAGGTAAAGTACTAGAGTAGAGATATTTCTTTTCAGTTATCCTTGTCGGAGTACATAGTACGGGGAGTATATTCGGGTGATAAGTCCATGAGTGGTGGGAGTTTTTGTGATATTAGAGATGATCCTCTTTTGGAAGTTAGAGTTTTGCGTGATTTGTATATTATGGCCATGCGTGCATGATTCTTTTGTAAGTCTGGTGGTGAAGACTATCTGGCTCTGCGTTTGGAGACTTAGAAGGAACATTCGGGACGAATGTTTCTAAGGGGGGGAGAATGTTACACCCCGTAAATTCAAGAAGTTAAGATAAGAACATACCAAGGAGTTTAAGATTTGAAAGTGGAAAGATAAGTGGACAAACATGTGTTGGACGGATTTTGAGTCTACCGTGGAGTGTTGTACCCCAGTTGTTAAGAATTTCAAGGTGTTTAAAAAGCCTAGTGTGTAGTCCGTTAAATCTAGTTCCCAACGCAACAAACCGTTCGTCGATAGGGCATCGGAGTCAAAAGTTATGGAAGTTTCAAGTTTGGTGTGATCGAACCAAAGCGATGGTTTGTTCGTGGTCCCAGCTTGTGGCGTCGGAGCGTGACATGGCGCGGTTATCTTGGGGGACGAAGTTGCGATCTTGTGGCGTCGAGAATCAGGCGCGGCAGGAATCGCAGTAATTATTCTACGAAGTGGAAGCGCGTAGCTGGCGAGATTTCTGCGGTAAGAAGCGAAAATCGGGGATATTTTGTTAAAAGCCTATGGGAGGGTGACAAGTGTCCTTCCATCCTTTTGACCAGAAAGGGCCTATTTTAGGGCCAAGTCTTGGAAAGACTTGGCCATTTCATTTGGAAACCCTCCCAGAAATCCTCTCCCTCTCTAGATTTTGAAGAAAACCTAGCCTAAGAGAAATTGTTGAGCGGCAAGAAGGCAAAGTGTAGGTGAACTTGTGGGAAGCGCTGGTGGGCGTAGTGGACGGGAAAGAAGTGGAAGAAAGGGGCTTTTGTGGGCTATTCCAAAAGGTAAAAGTTTCCCCTTCTCTTGGATTTGAGTTAATACTTGTTATAGTAGTTTAGAAGTGAGCCTGAGGCTGTTATTTTTGAATAGATTTGGATCTTGTTGTCTTGTTGAAAACCGAAATGGGCATGTTAGCCTTAAGATTGTAACTTCAATTGGGTTACTAATTTAGTCGTCACATGTTGTAAAGGGGGGAAATTGTAGTTGTTGAAGATGTCTAGGGCTAGATATCATGTTAGACCTAAGAACTTGGATTGGAAAGAATTGGGAAGAAATTAGGATTGGTTATATTGTTGGCCAAGAATGGCATGGAAATTATTGGTTTGTTTTGTGTTATTGTGGGGCGTAATTTTACACGTATTGTTAGGCGTGTAATCCCCTTGTCTTTGCTGAATTAATTGAGCCTTAAATGTGGCGTTGGTTATTGAATTCGGCCTTGAAAAAGGTGGTATAGTAAGTAGAAACAAAGGAAGTGTTGTCCAAATTTCTGTAGAATGTAGGGACCTTGCACTTAGTTTATTCTACGTTCGAAGCTAGAGATTGATAGACGTTTTATGACCCTTATAGGATTGAAGTACTACGAGTAGCATATTCTTCTTAAGGGGATAATCGTGGAGCATTTTGCTAACCGTCGATAATCGTCGCGAGGTATGTGATTCTTCCTATCCTCTTCAGCATGATTATTTGTGAAATATATAGTGCAGTAGATGCACGTGTGTTAAAGGAATTTGATTTCCCTTGTTGTGCCTTGACTTGATATGAAGTGTAAAGGTCTTGATTGTTTGAAAGAGTAGGTAAATCTTATTCGTTAGTAATGGGTACTCGGTGGTTAAAGAATAAGCCCTCTTGGTCTCGTAAGGGCTTATAGTTGTAATTGGTTGTTTTAAAACATAAAGTGCTATAACGGCTTTATGGGAAGTTTGTTATAACCACTTTATGTAGGTAAAGAATGGGTTGTTGATTTCAAAAGATAAGAACGACTTATAATTGACCTAATTGGTGTTGAAAAGTGTGAAACCTCATTCGTGAGAAATGAGTACTTGGTTTTTAAAAGAACAATGTTACATAAATTTCGGAAATGGGAATAAGGATCGAACAAGCCAATGCATCGTTAATAAAGGAAAAAGTAATGACAATTATATTAAAACCAGTAGAAACCTCCATCTGCATAGAAGCTAAGATAAGACAAAATTGTATTACATTTCCTAGATCATGACTGCTCTAATAAGAATTATTATAATCAAGTTTTGATCTTCTTAAAAATTCCAAAGTAAGGAACTCGATTTCTAAAAGAAAAGAGACTTAAGAATTTGAAGTGTTTTGGTTTAAAAGAAAGGCATGCTTTTGTCTTGACTTGTTTTAAAACATAAAGTGTTATAATAGCTTTATGGGAAGTTAATTATAACGACTTTATGGAAAATAAAGGAATGGATTCATTATTGGATTTAGAATGGTAACTTGATTTTGGGAAAAGAGAGGTAACTTGTTTTCAAATATTGAATTCCTTGTGATGGAAAAACATAAGTGGTTTGGTTATAAAAAGGTAGGAGTACCTTGATCTTAAAAGGGTTAGATACTTGGGTTTTAATGGTATACTTGACGTTGTGTTAAGAAGTGTTTAAAGTACCTTGAGTTGTGTGTAACTCGCCTATGCTTGTTGTGATAGCCTTTGTTGTGCAAGTGTTTGATTGTGTGCTACCGAGCCTCTCGATGGAGTGGCTATCAGTTGATTGATGGACATCTTGACACGTTGGGTAGCCGCGGGTATGCTTCCACTATATCGATCCTCTTGGACATCTTGACACGTTGGGTAGCCGGGTATGCTTCCATTAAGTGTTATCTTGTTATTTGTTTGGACATACCGACACGTTGGGTAGCCGGGTATCGTCCTTGATGAGTATTATCTTGTATTTATGCGGACATACCGACACGTTGGGTAGCCGGGTATGCTTCACGATGAGTATTCTCTTGTATCTCCTTTGGGCATACCGACACCGTTGGATGGTCAGCGGTATGGGCCAGCTAGGGCGGTTCGAGCCGTACTTATACCGAGGTGAGATCTTGGGGCATGCGGCCATTGTGCGGGTTAAATTCGAGTTGTATTTGAGTGATGATTTCACGGCATGAGTCCACGACTTAACATGGCGCTTATATGTTGTATCTTGTAGTTTGGTTATCATACATGTCTCTGCTTTATATAGACTATTATGATTTCATTTCTGATATTTTCAATTTCACATACTTGGTACTGTTGTACTTGTCACGACCGAACCGGGCCGTGGTAGTGCCTACCGGCACTAGTGATACAACATCAGTGTCAGCGGAACATAAAACAAGACATGAAAATATTATGAAGTAAGCGATGTCGGAGAAAACTTGCCTTACGACATATATATAGATCAATTTAAAACAGACGATTCGTCCATTACAACTCACGCTGCAGCGATTACTGAGACCTCTACAGAATGATACGACAACAATTGCGGGACAGCGCCCCGCCATACCCCTGAATGTCAAAACCTACAACGACAGGCGACTATACGATAAGCCTCGGAGAAGCGGAGCTTCTGTCTGACGTGACCACAGGCGAGGATCAACACTGGTGTACCTTTACTGCGGCATGACGCGGCCCAGGAAGGTCGATTACAACAGTACCAAGTATGTGGCCCGAAAATCAGTAAATGAAATCATAATAGTCTATAAAGCTGGAGACATGTATGATAACCTAACTACGATTCCAATAAATGGCGATCGTGTCGGTACTCGCCTCAAGTCAATCACTCAAATGTAACTATGGGTCTCACGCCCATAACATCAATCATGCAGTGGAATACCTTCGCCATTACGGCGATTTATGATATAAAAGCACGAAGAACCAGGTCCCTGTGTCCTAATAAAACGATCAGGGTAAATCTGAAGGCATAACCGGCTACTAACACCACGCACTAACGGTCATAAAGCGTATCATGATATCTGTCTGACTGGTCACATGATCAAAGCCGGTCACTCGCGTGATATCAAATGTGCGCGTCTAGCCCCGAACTCTCAGTAGCTCGCATAGGCCAACCTCATAGGCCGCATGAGGTATTCCTCGTCGAGTGGTAGCTACTCCGGCATCTGGACTCGCGATCGCGTGGCCTGAAAGACAAGATCACCACAAGGCGCAAACTAACACGGAACTCCGTAGTCCCGCATGGATCCTGGACCCGCATGAGGTATTCTCGAATCATGGTCCTGCATCGCTGAGTCTACCCGCGTCGGAGGCGGCAACCTCGGAAACAAGTCAAGGTGAGTGGTACAATACCACATAGTGATAGTCAAACAACTTAAAGCGCAATCGAAGGAAAACCCCTTTACACAACCATACAAGAATCTAACACACGTGGCATCCTAGCATGTTTACTTAACAAATCACCAAGAAAGTATTACAAGGCTATCACAAACCAACACAATCAAGTTATATACACAAGGTACTTTCTACTATATGATTAACAAGATCGGGTTTTATCCCCAAAGTACTTCATACATTAACTCTTTAAAAGATACGTTACTTCACAAAACCACACAATACCCGTAGTATATGAAAATAGAGTGATTATCTTTTGAAGTAAATCAAAACACTTACCTTTGTAAAATCAAGTAACAACATTATTTTCCAAACGTCAAGTTTGCCTAATTTCAAATGTTCACGGTTCTTATTTTAGAAAGGTTTAGTAGTTCATAGTCTTATTCATTTAAGAATATAATTCTCTTTTAAACCATCGAAACATAAGCCTTATATGTGAGTAGGATATTCTTGTTTATAACAATCTTATTAATGACCATGATCTAGGAAATATCATTTTGTCTCATCTTAAACTCTATGCGGATGGAAGTTTCTCTTTTTAATAATACTTAATCTGTCAAAATATTTCCTTTTATTAACTGCGATGGTTTGTCGATACACATTCGATTTCGAAATCGATAAAACATTCTTAAGCCGTTATACCTAACTTCCCATAAAGTATAACTCTTAAGTTTTCAAAAACCAAGTATTCTTCTTTCAAAATGATTCAAAAATCTTTTGAAATACTTCAAGTTCTTTATTATCACATAACCCGGTTATAGTTCAAATCGGTTACCACTTTAAAAACCCACAAGTATTTTCTTACCTACATAAAGTCGTTATAACTAACTTCCCATAAAGCGGTTATAACACTTTATGTTTTAGACAATCAAATACATTTAACACGTATGCGTCTTATCGTACTACATAGTTACACACATATCATGCTAGAAGAGATGGGAAGAGGTTCGCATACCTCGCGACAGTATCGACTAATAGCAAGCGCTCAAGTACTTCCAACCGGCTACTCCTTAAGCCAAGTAGATCGCGCCACGTACTTCACCTATAAGGCCAGTGACTTATTAACATTTAGATCTCTTCGTAGAACATTCTCTGAAAATTGGCGATCCCCAACAACAGCGTAAATCTCTCCTCTATCGGTAGGCTACCAAGCGAACAGAGGGTCATACGTCTAATCGGACGTGCACAATTCTACCTCATGAGAAAAGCTACACAAGTCTCATGTCTGATCTATGTAATTCTGATTCGACTCTTCTTTCGAAAAGGTTTCTTATTATTGAGCTTAAGTCCAAAGACATTGCGATATGACATTCGATTCTATATAGTATACTTCAACTATATAGTCTAACAATCATGTAATTTCCAATTACAATAGAGGACAAGATATTTACCTCGATAAGCCCATAATTATCCAAGTATAAAGTCGATCACGGGCAGCGTTTAGCTCCACTCCGTGCGCTCAACCCGCTCCAAACTACCCTAGAAGTTCTAACCAAACTACATACTACTCCACTAACCATGGAGATTTTCCTTAGGGTTTCGGTTTGGTGGACGGGAAGTATAATAGTATTACGGGCTTTTAGTATAGGTATAACCTTAGAATACTACAAGGTATACGGCTAAGGTAATTGGGCATTATAACACTTTTGAGAGTATTTCTACGAGGGGGTATTTATACGATAACACCACAAGGGGTGTATACCCTCGGCCTACCCACTAGGGGTACTCTCGGCGAGGAAGGGCTCTCGGCCAAGGGCCTTCTCGAAGGGGAGGGTGTTTGGGAAACACTACAAGGAGAGGAAGGCTTTCAAGACTTAGAAACTTTGTGGAATGGATGAAGAAGTCATCAAAGAGGTATTTATAGGTCAAGCCATAGCGACCAATGGCGAAGATCATGCCAAGTGCAAGGCAAGTGTAGGGCAAGATCATGCCAAGTGCACCTTATCCATCTACCACCAAAATATCCTACCTACTACTTGACAAAAGCCAACCCATTTCGTCCACCCTTGACCGCCCAAGTCCTTCCAATGAGAGGGTGACAAGTGTCGCCTCTTGTTGGTCCAAAATGTTTCGTCTCTCGGAAAAATCCATAAAAATTAAAAATGACATAGCGAATTTTCCTACGAAAAGCTGTGAAACGTTTAGTCAAAAACGACTCTAGCGGGTGTTGTGCACAAAATAATTCGGCGAAGCCTTATTTAAAAGTTCAAATTTTTCTACGTGCGTCCTTACATTACATACTGCGGAAATACGGTATAACATTCTCCTCGCCAGAAACATTCGTCGAATGTTCATTCTAAGTCTCAAAACAAGCGCGCGCCAATTATAGTCTTCACTACTATACTTACGAGAACAATCACACACATGGCGTATGGCCACGAAACACCGCGCAAATACCTCGTCCAAGTCCACGAAACACCTCTAACATTACCACAAACACCTCTCTCCGGGTCTAAAATATACTTCGCCGCTTCTCCTTTCAAAAGAAATGATCACATCTATGCTCGCCATACATGCTTCTCGCTTTACTCGTCGTGATACCACTTTTGTCACTTTGCGCGAGGTTCTAGTGTCACTCCGGCGACCCAACAAATGGTACCGGCTGCGTGCGATCCCCGAGGTATGACACTCGAACTCTTACCATTTCGATCGCTTCATTTCCAAAACTTCGGGGTTATTATCTCTAACGTGGTCATCATTAGCGGGAACACTGGATGGATCTCAGATACTTTCCGATCATAACAATCTGAAAGGCCGGACGTCTCGCCTCTAAGTCGGACGACAAATGCTAACATATAGCAACGGCCTATTCTTCACAAGAACTCAAAGGGCCCAAGTAACTCGGGCTAAGTTCCTCTATTTTCCAAAACTCGTCACACCCAACCCGGTGGTACTTTCAAGAAGACCGGCCGTCGACTGAACTCTGGCGTGCGTCGCGATTATCCATACGATTTCTCCGATTGCGGAACCTCTTACAGACAAGCTTTACCTATCCACGATCTGTGGAACAAGCTGAACCAACTATCCGAATCTTGCCAACATCAGACCAATCGGTTGACTTACACATCCGCCCTACAAGGCTTCATAAGGCGACATCCGAACACGAAATGGTAGCTTAAACACTCCCACGAGGAGACAATCCCCACAACTACCCCGAAATCCACACAATTGGCGAGGCGAATCGGTCGAGACTCACCTGAGTTCTTAACCCTGCTTGGTAAAACTTCCAGAAACAAAAACAGTCGTACCCTGGGCTCCACTGTCTGTCATAAGGTGAAGGTAGGCACCCCGTGCAGCCTTACAACCTTTCTGATAAATCAACACTGCCGAGTAAACGGTCTTTGCTGAAAACAAGGCGGTGACCTCGCCGGCGACTCTTGGTCGAATCGTCCACGAATTAACGTTTGGTTAACTAAACTTGGGCCTAACACCCTCGTGACCCTACCACGCGGGACCACTGTTGACCCCCACCATACATGCGCGGGTTGACCGCGGCGTGGCCTCAACCCGGCCAACGCCGCAAAACGCTAGCTCCGAAGGAAAACTCACTAATCACGTTACGAAAACCTGGCGGTCTTAGCTCAACTACCCTCTTTCATTCCACACTACTCGGGGACTTATCCCAAACATAGCTCACGTGCTATGCACTCAGATGAGATCAAACATAACACTACACCTTTACTCGAGATGGCCTTACCTCAAGGTCTCATTAAAAAACTCTAAGGCTCACACCTCTCTATCCCCAAATCTTACTTGGTTAACTAACCAAGATTTCTAATCACAATTTACACAATGCAATCAGAATAACAACAGGTGTACTCACCTTATCTCATACTAACCCAGAGGGTTAAGGATATATCTATATCTCTCTTGCTCCCTTAGTCGTTCTAGTCAAACGCCAGTAGAGCGCATAGCTAGGGAAGATGACTAACTACCCACCGATTCCTGAAGGCTCAGTCCTCCTACAAGGACACTTCTTCGACATCAGACCCTGACGGTCGTAGGTACAAAAAGTACCAACTAAAGCGACATTCCCGGATGGCGTGCATCACTGTATGACCAGGAAGCCAGGTTGACCCGACTCTGCGTACGAACGTCAAATCCGTGGAAGACCACTGCTGCTGGCGGTGCATATCTAATCTCGGTGAGCGACTCGCCTCGAAAGTTACCAAGGACCTTCTTTGCTCACGGCCTCTCCTGCATCGCCGTTAACCCGTCGATCTGCGCTTCTCTGCTGCTTTGCGCGTAAGCGATACGAGCCATGCTCGAGCCTAGCGAAGAATTACTCTTGCACAACCCTCTAGATAGTCATCAAGACTCGCGGTACATCGATATACTCTCGGTAGCCAAATCCATGCTAATGAGGTCACGCTTCTTGCGATCTAAATTCTTGTTCGATCGTGGGCGAAGGTTCAAATATCATGGCCGCATGGTAGGAATCCCCCGGCAGTGCTAAACTCTGCTTGGGGCTAGTAGCGTCGCAAAACTCCCGAATGAAGCACCACGGTGATGATTGGGCTGTGCCCACGTAACCTCTGTACTCTACTCGCGGCTCCTTTGCCTTGTCCTCTGAGGCGGGTTTGCCTACGCGAGGCATAATGGTAAGGAAAGAAATATGTTAGAGGTCCAACTTACAACACATCTCTAGGGCACGATCTCGGGCGAGAAGAATAGAAACCAATCCTAAATATCCTATAGCCTCACGATTATTGGCGTGGTGCAACACACCGATAATCAAGACTCTGCTGGATCGATGGTCAGAGACACTTTCAGAGGATTAAGCGCTCGATACCACTTTTGTCACGACCGAACGGGCGTGGTCGTGCCTACGGGCACTTGATACAACATCAGTAATCAGAACATAAAACAAGACATGAAAATATTATGAAGTAAGCGATGTCGGAGAAAACTTGCCTTCGGCATATATATATAGATCAATTTAAAACCGACGATTACATCCCATTACAACTCGCCACAGTGCTGACTCTAAAGAATGATCGACAACAATGGTAATGGCGGGGCCCGCCATACCGAATGTAAATACCTACAACGGCGGGGACTATACGGCTGATAAGCCTCGGAGAAGCGGAGCTTCCGCTGTCGTGACCCTGACCTAAGGCGAGGATCAACACGGTATACCTTTACGGCGTGAACGGCCCGAAAGTCGGTCTGCGGTACCAAGTATGTGGCGAAAATCGTAAATGAAATCATAATAGTCTATAAAGCAGGAGACATGTATGATAACAAACTACAGTTCCTGATAAATAGGCGATCATGTCAAGTCGGGGACTCGCCCTCAAAGTCATCACTCAATGTAACTATGGGTCTCACGCCCATAACATCAATCATGCAGTGGAATACCTTCCATCACTTGGCGGTTTATGATATAAAATCACCAAGAAATACATGAACACCAGTCCCACGTGTCCTAATAAGCGATGCAGGGTAGAAATCGAAGGCATAACCGGCTACTAACACCTACAGACTAATGAGTCATAAAGCGTATCATGATATCTGTTTGGGCCGTCACATGATCAAAGCCGGTCACTCGCCCGTGATGATCAAATGTGCGCGTCTAGCCTGGAACTCTCCGTAGCTCGCGTAGCCAACCTCATAGGCCCGCATGAGGTATTCCTCGCATCGAGGGTAGCTACTCCCGACATCGTCCCGACTCGTGATCGCGGCCTGAACCGCGTGACCACAAGCGGCCGCAAACTAACACGGATGTCACGACCCGAACGGGGACCGTGGTGCTACCGGGCACCCTGGTGATACAACATCGAGTAATCGTGAGAACATAAAACAAGACATGAAAATATTATGAAGTAAGAAACGATGTCGGAGAAACTTGCCTTACGGCATATATATAAATCAATTTTAAAACGAGCAGTTACATCCCATTACAACTCGCCTCTGGCGATACTCTGCACCTAAGAATGATAAGACAACAACGACGGGACGGGGCCGTCGTACCTGAATGCTGGCACCTACAACAACAGGACTATACCAAGATAAGCCTCGGGAACGGAGCTTCAATCGCTGAACTGTGACCCTAAGAGCGCAGGATCAACGGGCGGTGTACCTTTACTGCGGCATGAACGCAGCCCGAAGGAGGTCGATCTGACAGTACCAAGTATGTAAGCGTAAATCGTAAATGAAATCATAATAGTCTATATAAAGCGAGACATGTATGATAACCAAACACCGCTCACAGATTCCGCAAAGAGTCATGTCAAGTATAAGCGTGTGGATACATTCGGATGAACCGTAGTCGAGTGAAATACATTAGGATGAACCGTGAGTCGAGTGAAATACATTCCCGGATGAACCGGTAGTCGAGTGAAATACATTCCGGATGAACCGTGTCGAGTGAAATACATTCCGGATGAACCGAGTCGAGTGAAATACATTCCGGATGAGCCGTGATCGAGTGAAATACATTCCGGATGAACCGGGTGAGTCGAGTGAAATACATTCGGATGAACCGGTAGTCGAGTGAAATACATTCGGATGAACCGTTTAGTCGAGTGAAATACATTCGGATGAGCCGTTGGTCGAGTGAAATACATTCCCGGATGAACCGGTAGTCGAGTGAAATACATTCCCGGATGAACCGGTAGTCGAGTGGAACACAGTACTTGCACAACAAGGCTATCCTGCGTAACATGGTCAAGTTTCATAACAACAAGCATAGGCAAGTTATACACAACTCAAGTACTTTCATTTTATGTCAAAGTCCTGATTTTAACTCTAAGGTACTACGTATGTTAAATTCCTTTTAAAGATCTATTTCTTTTAAGGTCACCCGATCTGGTAGTATAAAAATAGAGTGACTAACATTGTTAAGTAAACAAAATGCTTTCCTTTGTAAAATCAAGTAACAACCTTATTTTCCAAACGTTCAAGTTTGCCTAATTCGGATGCTCAAGTTTCTCATTTTAGAAAAGGTTTAGTAGTTCATAGTTTTAATCCTTTAAAACATAATTCTCCTTTAAACGTTTTGAGAAACATATGTCTTATATGTGAGTAGGTTATTCTTGTTTATAATCAATCTTATTAGCGACCATGATCTAGGAAATGTAATATCATTTTGTCTCATCTTAGCTTTCTATGCGGATGGAGGTTTCTCTTGGTTTAAATATAATACTTCATTTATTCAATACATTTTCCTTTATTAGCATTTGCGATGGTTTGTCGATACACATCTGATTTCGAATCGGTAAAACATTATTCCTTTTTAAAACCAAGTACTCATTACTCACGAATGAGGTTTCACACAAACTCATATTAATTCATTCAAGTCAAGTCTCTTATCTTTTAAGAATCAATAAACCATTCATTTTACCATTCTTAAGACGTTATACCTAACTTCCCATAAAGCTAGTATAACTCTTATGTTTTCAAAACCAAGTATTATTCTTACATTAAAAAATGATTGAAAGATTCTTTGAAATACTTCAAGATTCTTTATTATTACACATCAAGTCGGTTATAAGTCAAATCGATTACCTTTTAAAACCATAAAGCATTTTCTTACGTACATAAAGATGTTCTAACCACCTTCCCATAAAGCAGTTATAACACTGTATGTTTCAATCCAATCAATTAGGTTTAACACGTATGCGTCTTACTACATAGTTATACACATATCATGCTAGAAAAGGTAGGAAGAGGTTCACATACCTCGCGACGATTATCGACTAATAGCAAAACGCTCCAAGTACCTCAAACTGTCGGCTACTCCTTAAGCCAAGTAGATCGCGCCACGCATAGTACTTCAACCTATAAGGCCACAAGACGCTTATTAACATCTAGGTCTAATCGTAGAACATTCTAAAGAAAATTGGCACCCCCACACATGGCCAGCGTAAATATCCTCCTCTAACGGGGCCGGCTACCAAGTCAACCAGGGGGGGTTATACGTCTAATCCGGACGTGCACAATTCTACCTCACAGAAAAGCTACACAAGTCTACTGTAATACAGTCCTATGTAATTACAGTTCAGTACTCTTCTTTACATTCAGGCTTAAGTCGCAAGACATTGCCGTAAGTATTATTCAGGCTTAAGTCAAAAGACATTGCCGCACATCCTATATATAGTATACTATAACTATATATTCAACAACATGTAATTTCCAATTACAACAGAAGGTCAAAAGTGTTTACCTCGATAAGCCCAAAATTATCCGAGTTTAAATGTCGATCCTGAGCAAGGTTTAGCTCCTACTCAAAGCGCTCAGACGCTCCAAAACAACCCAGAAGTTCTAACCAACTTCTACATACTACTCCCACTAACTATGGAGATTTTCCTTAGGGTTTCGGTTTTGTGACTGACGGGAAGTATAATAGTATTACGGGGCTTTTCGTATAGGTATAACCTTAGAATACTACAAGGTATACGGCTAAGCTAATTTGGGTATAGTAACAATACTTTTGAGAGTATTTCTGTTATACCCCGTATTTCCAGAGTATGTACGTAAAGGAATACGTACAAAAAGTTTGGTCTTAAAGTTAAGCCTTGGACGATTTTTTGGGCACAACTCATGGCGAATAGTTTTCCGAAGCGTTTCCACGACTTTCGTAGGGTAAATTCCGCTATGCCATTTCTATTTTTGCGGATTTTTAGAGGCGAAACATTTTGGACCAACGGGAGGCTACACTTGTCACCTCCATTGATGGATGTGAGGCGTTCATATGGCGATTGGAGTTGCCAACTTGGTCAAGTAGTTGGTAAGATATTTTGTGTGCAAGTTGGCTAGGTACACTTGCCTAATCTTGACCTTACACTTGCACTAGCACTTGGCTAAATCTTGGCCATTGGTTGGCCATCCCTTGACCTATAAATACCCAAGATGAAGAGTTCTTCATCAAATTACTTTCAAGTCTTGAAAATCCTCCCTTCTCCCTTGTTAGCCATTTCGTCCAAGCCCTCTTCCCTCTAGCCTAAGTGACCCTTGGCGAGGCTCCCTAGCCTAGGAAATCTACCCCTCCCTTGGTAGAAAAGTTGCCTTCTAGTATTGTTATAATGCCCAAAATATCCTAGCCCAAATACCTTAGTACTTAGTAGAAGTTGTGAAGAACTTCTAAGGTTTCTTGGACATACAACTTAGGAGCAAAACCTTGCTCGGTGCGACTTTTCTAGGATATTATTGGGCTTCTGGGTAACTAATCCTAACCCTCTTTTGAATTAGAGAATACTTACTGTTGTAGTATAAGAATAAGTATAAATACTTAGAAGAATATCACAGAATAGAATTGAATTGTTACCACAGTAGAAGGGTTTAAAAGAAGAATAATCAATGTTCTTACATAGAATTTATTTTCTGATGAACTTATATAGCTCACGGGTAGGAAGTGCTGCCCAACTTTCCATAGAATTGTGAACCCTCTGTTTAGAATGACCTTGAGTAGTCTTTGATAGATATCTGTGACTATTATAGTGACTCTCTGCGTGCGACATATGACTTGGCGGTGGTTTATTTGAGAAGGTATGTGATTCTTCCTAAAGCATGATATTTTACAATATATATAGTGCGGTGAAGCGTACATGTGTTAACTAAAATATAACTACGGCAATGTCTTTGACTTAAGCTCGAATAATACTACGGCAATGCCTGCTACTTTGAATAACACTTACTTAAGAATGCCTACGCGGCTTAAGCTTTGAATAATAAAGATCTGAAAGCATTTTAAAAGAATCTTTGAATCATATTTTTATGAAGAGAACTAATTGGTTTTTAAGCGAAGCTTAAGAGTTATACTAGCCTTATGGGAAGTTAAGTATAACCACTTAAGATTGATAAAAGAAAGCAGTTTGCCTATGTGTTTATAACAGACTTATATTGAATTGTGAAAAGAATAATAAGATGGTTTGATAAAGTAGACATGATATGATGCTATGTGTGTTAGTGTCTTGTAACGTTTGTGAAAAAGTATTCTTGTTGTGATTATGTTGTTTAAAGATAAGTGTTATGTTAGTGTACTATCACTCACCTTGAGGTGATCTGGGAGGTTGTTGCCCTCCGTCGGGGTAGACTTCGGTGATGCAGGACCGTGATTCGAGAATACCTCAATGCGGGTCGGGGGCCTATGCGGAGCTACGAGAGTTCGAGTTAGTATGCGGGGTTATGCCTCATGCGTCTATGTGGCCATGCGGACAACGAGTCGGGGCGATGCCGAGGAGTAGCTACCTCGATGCGGGTTATACCTCATGCGGGCCCGTGAGTGGCCTATCACGGACTCGAGTCGAGATTAGGCTTGAGAATGATGATATGGCGAGTGGCCCTATTTCGATCATTCGCGGCCTAGACAAGACTATTCTGATTTACTATTGTTGCTCTTGTTTGTGATGTGGCACTACGTGCGGTTTCCTTGGTTGTTTCACACATATTTGTAAACTGGTTTTAAAAATGATATGTTTTCATTTAAGTACTTTAAAGTTTCGCATACTTAGTACTGTTATCGACCTCGCCGGGGCTGCGTTCATCTGCGCGGTAAGCAAGCAGTGCTAGATCTGCATCCTTAGGATCTCTTTGCATTGGTGTCGAGCTCCATCTTCTCGGAGGCTCTACTTTTGGTATGATCTCCACTGTTGTAGATAGTTTGTGCTGATCGGTATGGCGGGCCTCTGTCCGCCATAGTTGTATATTTCCTTAAGTGCGTAGTAAGTATTTATGCGATTTCGGATGTAGCGCTAAACTCGTTTATATATATATCTAGAAAGGCGACGTTTGTTCACATAAGCGTGTCTTATTTTATAAACCTGTTTCATGTCTTGTTTTATATTTCCGTGATTACTACGATGTATGACTACTTGGTGCCAGTGGCGCGATCCGGGCCGAGGAGTCGTGACAAAAGTGGTATCGAGCGATTAATCCTCGGAAAGTGTCTCTGAGTGTATCTAGTAAGTCTTGATTATCGGTGTGTTGTGCACCACACCAATAATCGAGGAGGCTATAGGATATTTAGGATTGGTTTCCATTCTTCTCATTACGAGATCGTGCTTTAGAAGCGTGTTATAGGTTGGACCTCTAACATATTCCTTTCTGTAACGATTATGCCTCCACGTAAGGCAACCCGGCGAGAAGAGGCAGCGTGAGGCTGCTAGCGAGACACCAGTCACGAGGCTCGTGCCGTCTATACGAGACGGCGAGTTCTATGACGCCGCCCGGCCCAGCAGACCACAGTGCCCGCCTCGTCCCACGGCACAGGCGGAGGAGTTAGGTAAATGCGAGATAGTGACTTTTGGCTAAAGTTGTGGCCCGTCGAGAGAAATTGGATGCGTTCGGTTCGGCTCAGCCACGGCCGCGCCGTGGTACGCCGAGGCGTATAGTTTGAGGCTACGAGATTTCTTGAGTTGTAGCCCGCGGATTTTTGGTCGGCGGGAGGATGATCGCGAGTTCATCCGTCGCCTTCAGAAGGATCATGAGGTGATCAAGGCCTCCGAGGCAGTCTGTGACCGGTTCGCGCCGCGTGATCCGCGATCGATTGGTTGATTCATAGGAGTTATCCGGGAAACCGCAGCGTCCCCAGCTACTTGGGATGAGTTCTCGAGGCTTTCCTCACTCACTTCTGCCTCCACGAGATGAGAGAGTGCGGCTGATAGATTTTACTCTCACGAGCGAGAGGGGCCTTTGTCGGGAGTACAATGTCGAGTTTGATTCATTGGCTCGATATGTCCCGGCTTTGGTAGCGAATATGGAGGATAGGGTGCACCGCTATGTCACGGGCTGAAGCGACTATATGGCCGAGTCATGTGCGGGTGTTTCTCTTGGCCGGGTATGGACATTACCGCGTGCGTGCTCACGCTCTTGGATGCGAGGCGCGAGGTCGAGTGGGCGAGCAGCGAGAAGAAGGCGGGGCGGGATGAGGGTCTTACGGGGTTATCGTGGTGGCGGCCTCAAAGATCTAGGTCGCACCACGGCCGGCTGAGCACTCTGCACCGTCCTCGGCACGGCCCGAGTTTTCGAGGGCGAACCGGGCCAGGGCTTGGGCGTCGAGTAGCGTATGCGGCGTCAGGACCACCCCCGGGGATATGGCCGTCGGTAGATCCCATTACGGAAGTGTAATGCATTTTTGGAGCTTATTCTGATTGTGGCGGCAGAGGTCACTGCGAGGTGTCCGGCCGGCAGCGTGGCCAGTGGTAGGGCTCGACGCCGAGTTACATTGCGCCATCATCTCCTGATTACTCGACCGGGAGGCGAGTACAATGGGTCGATGTCGCGGCAGGTCGTGGCTCGGGTCGATTCTAGCGGTCCTTAGAACGCATTTATGCTTTGTCGGTAAGCGAGGATCGGAGGCCTCACGATGTCGTCACGGTACCTTATCGATTCTGGGTTTGATGTGTATGCTTTGATAGATCGGGTTCTACTGCATCTATATATCTCCCTTGTTGCTAGTAGGATAGGGATAGAGCACGAGTCCATAGACCCTTTCGAGGTAGCTACGCGATGGGTGATTCGGTGGTAGCTCGGCGGGTATATAGAGCTTGTCTGTGACCGTTCTGATCGTCGGACCTGGCCGACTTGATAGAGTTGGAGATGATTGACCAGCGTGATTATGGGGATGGATTGGCTAGCTTTTGCTACGCTAATGTGAAGCAGAGAGAGAGTAAATGCGGTTCCAGTTTCACGAGGCCGGTTGTTGAGTGGGAGGACGCGGTATCGCAGAGGGTAGGTTTATTTCACCTCGAGGCTAGGAAGATGGTGCGAAGGGTATATCTACCATCTCGTTCGGGTGTTTGATCTGAAGGCTGCGGTGCAGATTTTCGATCGATTCGATGAGTCGAGTTCCGGCGTGTTTCGGATGACCTCGGGTATCCCTGCGAGAGGAGATCGAGTTTTGTATTGACATATTGCGGACACTCGGCTATTTCCATTCCGCCATCTGAGAATGGCGCCGAGTTGAGGAGTTGAAGGATCGGCAGAGATTTCTGGAGAAGGGCTTCCGAGCTGAGTGTTTCTCCAGGGAGCGCTGTGGTATTGTTCGTGAAGAAGAAGGGCGGGGCCAGCTGCGCATGTGCGTTGATTCTGACGGTGAACAAGGTGACCATTAAACAGATACCCTTCCGAGTTGATGATTTGTTCGACCCGATTGCGAGTGCGAGATGTTTCTCCAAGATTGATACTGCGATCGGGCTATCATCAGTGCGAGTCGAGAGGTGGATGTCCCTAGTTGCATTTGGACGTCACGGGCATTATGAGTTGAGTCATGTCTTTTGGGTTGACGATGCTCGTGATATTCATGGATTTAATGAACCGAGTGTTCAAACCATTTTGAACCGCGTTTGTGATAGTGTTCATTGATGATATCTTGGTTTATTCTCGCTCAGGCGAGAGCATGCGGAGCATTTGAGGCTGTGTGATTCTCAGAGACCAGATTTATACGCCAAGTTTTCCAAATGTGAGTTTTGGTTGACTTGATGGTGTTTCTTAGGCATATTGGGGGCGGATGGCATTCGAGTTGATCGGCCAATCGAGGCTGATCGAGGACTTGGCCTAGACCTACTACTCCGCGAGGTTCGCGATTTTACGGGCCTTGCAGGATATTATCGGTTCGTAGAAGTTTGCTTATCTGCACCATGACTGGGCTGACTCGGGCGACGAGTTCGGTGGTGATGCTTGTGGCGGGGTTTCGATTCTTGAAAAGAGGCGGCCGCCCCGTTCTTACTCTTCCCGAGGGTCCAGATGGTTATGTCGTGTATTGTGATGCGTCAGGCATCGGGTTGGGATGTGTGTTGATACAGTATGGCAGGGTTATAGCATATCGTCCGGCGAAAAAACACGAGAGAACTACCCGCGTGATTTGGAGTTGGCGGCGTGATTCGCTTTGAAGATCTGAGCACTATTTGTATGGGGTTCACGTGGATATTTATCTGAGACCACAAGAGCCTCGGTATATCTTGACGAGAGGAGTGAACTTACGGCGAGGCGGTGGTTAGAGTTGCTTAAGGATTACGATGTTGATATCTGTACCACGGGAAGGCGATGTTGTGGCGAATGCTCTTAGTCGTAGGTCGATGGGGAGCCTATCGGATGTGCGACTAGAGAGGAGGGACATGGTTCGTGATTTGCATCGATTAGCGAGCCTTGGTGTCCGTTTGATTGATTACGATAGCTTGATGGGGTTAGAGTTCGTGAGGTTGCAAGTCTTCCGTCGTCGAGGAGGTGAAGAGGCAATTCGAGATCGGCTTTGATTCTATATCGTGATCTGACTCTTACGTGAGGCAAGGGTCCTTTTGAGGTAGCTTTGATGGGGTGCTAAGGTTTGGCGGTATGTGTTCGGATGTTTGAGGACTTGGCGGCGAGTTCGGGAAGCCTGCGGTAGCGTTACTCTATCCATCGAGTCGACCAAGATGTACCACGACCCCAGATGTGTATTGGTGGGATGGCTTGAAGAGAGACGTTGCGAGTTCGTAGCTCGGTGCCGTGTTGTCGGCGGTGAAGGTAGAGCACGAGGCACAGTGGTTTTATTCTGACGATTGAGATCCCGGCACGGAAGTGGGAGGTAATCAACATGGACTTCATCACGGGATTACCTCGCGCTCGGAGGAGCATGATTCTATATGGGTTATCGTCGACGGTGTGAAATCAGCCCACTTTCTTCCGTCGGGCGACTTTTGGTGAGGATTATGCGGACTTTACATCAGAGATCGTCGATTGCGAGTCCCTGCGATCATATCGAGGAGAGCGGTTCTAACTAACGGAGGTCCTTCCAGAGGGTTTAGGGCGGTGAGCACAGTGCATTTCATCCGGAGCGAGCGGACGAGGCGCATGGCTATCCGGACTCTTGAGGATATGTTGCGAGCTTTGTGTTATTGACCGATGGTAGTTGGGAGGATCATTTGCCTAGTTGAGTTCGCGTATAATAATAGCTACCACTCCGATATCGGATGGCACCCATGAGGCCTTGTATGGGAGAAGTGCGGTCGCCTATAGGTTGGTTCGATGTGGGCGAGTGCGGCTAGTGGGACGATTTGGTGCGCGAGCGATGGATAAGGTGAAGCTTATCAAGGCGGCTATTAATGGCTCGAGTCGGCCAATCGTATCGAGATCATCGTCGTCGACATCAGAGTTAGCGATTGATGATTGGGTTTTCTGAAGGTGTCACCCATGAAGGGTGTGATGAGATTCGGGAAGAAGGAAACTCGGCCAGGTACATTGGGCCGTTTCGGATTGTCCATGAGGTAGGCAAGGTTGCCTATGAGTTGGATCTGCCGTCCGTGCGGAAGCGATACATCGTGTTTCACGTTTCTATCTTTGAGAGATGTATCGAGGATCCATCTAGGGTACATCCGATTGGCGATGTCCAGGTGGCCAGGGGTTATCGTATGAGGAGATTCCCATAGCGATAATCGATCGTCAGTTAAGCGTCTGCGGACGAAGGGCGTGGCTTCGTCAAAGTCTTGTGGCGGAGCGAGCTCGGGGAGGAGATGGCGTGGGAAGAGGAGGACATGAGGCGAAGTATCCTCACATATTCCCACCTCCGGGTAATTCACTTTCCTACTTGTAAATTTTCGTTATCGTTTACGCCTAAGTGTTGTTTATGGCCGTGTGTGGCTTTTGCAAGTATTTAAGTTTTGAAGAACCTTATCGTTATCTGTCTTGGGAAGGAACATTCGACGAATGTTTCTAAGTGGGGGAGAATGTTATACCCCGTATTTCCAGAGTATGTACGTAAAGGAATACGTACAAAAGTTTAGCCTTAAAGTTAAGCCTTGGGCGATTTTTGGGCCTGACTCACAAGCGAATAGTTTTCCGAAAGCGTTTCCCTGACTTTCGTAGGGTAAATTCCGCTATGCCATTTCTATTTTTGCGGATTTTTCCGAGAGGCGAAACATTTTGGACCAACGGGAGGCGACACTTGTCACCCTCCGATTGATGGATGTGAGGCGTTATATGGCGATTGGAGTTTCCAACTTGGTCAAGTAGTTGGTAAGATATTTTGTGTGCAAGTTGGCTAGGTACACTTGCCTAATCTTGACCTTACACTTGCCTAGCACTTGGCTAAATCTTGGCCATTGGTTGGCCATCCTTGACCTATAAATACCCTTAAGATGAAGAGTTCTTCATCCACAAATTACTTCAAGTCTTGAAAATCCTCCTCTCCCTTGTTAGCCATTTCGTCCAAGCCCTCTTCCCTAGCCTAAGTGACCCTTGGCGAGGCTCCCACTAGCCTAGCCGAAATCAACCCCCCCTCCCTTGGTCGAAAAGTTGCATTGGAGTATTGTTATAAATCCCCAAATACCCTAGCCCAAATACCATATTAGTTAGTATAAGTTGTGAAGAACTTAAGGTTCTTGGGCATACAACTTAGGAGCAAAACCTTGCTCGGCGCGACTTTTCTAGGATATTATTGGGCTTACCGAGGTAACTAATCCTAACCCTCTTTTGAATTAGAGAATACTTACTTTGTTGTAGTATAAGAATAAGTATAAATACTTAGAAGAATATCACAGAATAGAATTGGCTATTACAGTAGAAGGGTTTAAAGAAGAATAATCAAACCGTTCTTACATAGAATTTGTTTTCTGATGAACTTATATAGCTCAGGGTAGGAAGTGCCCAACTTTCCATAGAATTGTGAACCCTCTGTTTAGAATGACCTTGAGTAGTCTTTGATAGATATCTGTGACTATTATAAGGTGACTCTCTGCACACATATTGACTTGGCGGTGGTTTTTGAGAAGGTATGTGATTCTTCCTAAAGCATGATATTTTACAATATATATAGTGCGGTGAAGCGTACATGTGTTAACTAAAATATAACTACAACAATGTCTTTGACTTAAGCACGAATAATACTTACGGAATGCCTCACGGCTTAAGCTTTGAATAACACTTAGCGATGCCTCACTTAAGCACTGAATAATAAAGATCGAAAGCATTTTAAAAGAATCTTTGAATCATATTTTTATGAAGAGAACTAATTGGTTTTTAAGCGAGCTTAAGAGTTATACTAGCCTTATGGGAAGTTAAGTATAACCACTTAAGATTGATAAAAGAAACAGTTTGCCTATGTGTTTATAATGGACTTATATTGAATTGTGAAAAGAATAATAAGATGGTTTGATAAAGTAGACATGATATGATGCTATGTGTGTTAGTGTCTTGTAACGTTTGTGAAAAAGAGTATTCTTGTTGTGATTATGTTATTTAAAGATAAGATGTTATGTTAGTGTACTATCACTCACCTCTTGAGGTGATCTGGGAGGTTAAAGCGCCTCCGTCTTGGGGTAGGCTTCGGTGATGCAGGACCATGATTCGAGAATACCTGCATGCGGGTCGGGGGCCTATCGCGAGCTACGAGAGTTCGAGGTTAGTATGCGGGGTTATGCCTCATGCGATTATGTGGCCGTGCGGACAACGAGTCGGGGCGATGCGAGAGTAGCTACCTCGATGCGGGGTTATACCTCATGCGGGCCCGTGAGTGGCCTATGCGGACTCGGAGTCGAGATTAGGCTTGCGGAATGATGATATGGGCGAGTGGCCCTATTTCGATCATTCGCGGCTGAACAAGACCTATTACGATTTTATTGTTGCTCTTGTTTGTGATGTGGCACTACGTGCGGTTTCCTTGGTTGTTTCACACATATTTGTAAGCTGGTTTTAAAATGATATGTTTTCATTTAAGTACTTTGATTTATACTTAGTACTGTTGTGCGACCTCCTTGAGTGCGTTCATGCCAGTAAGGGCAGCAAGGTGTGCTAGATCCGCATCCTAGGATCTCTTTGCATTGGTGTCGTGAGCTCCATCTTCTGGGAGGCTCTACTTTTGGTATGATCTCCTGTATTGTAGATAGTTTGTCTGATCGGTATGGCGGGCCCTGTCCGCCATAGTTATATATTTCCTTAAGTGTAGTCATGTTATGCGATGTCGGATGTATCGCTAAACTTTGGTTTATATATATACGAAAAGCGACGTTTGTTCACATAAGCGTATGTCTATTTTATAAATGTTTCATGTCTTGTTTTATATTTCCGTGATTACTACGATGTATGACTACTTGGGTGCCGGTGAAGGCACGATCGGGCCGGAATGGGTCGTGACAAAAGTGGTATCGAAGCGATTAATCCTCGGAAAGTGTCTACAGGCATCTAGTAAATCTTGATTATCGGTGTGTTGTGCACCACACCAATAATGTCGAGGCTATAGGATATTTAGGATTGGTTTCATTCTTCTCATTCCGAGATCGTGCTTTAGAGTCGTGTTATAGGTTGGACCCCTCTAACGTATTCCTTTCTATGTGATTATGCCTCGCGTAAACGGCCGGGCGAAGAAGCGTGCCAGGAGTGCTAGCAGGACACGAGTCACGAGACAACACCACATGAGGGTGTACCCTCGGCCTACCCCTAGGGGTACTCGGCGAGGAGGGCTCTCGGCCAAAGGCCTCTGAAAGGGGGGTGTTGAATGAACACCACAAGAGAGGGAAGGATTTCTAAGACTTGGAAAATTTTGGAATGGATGAAGAAGTCTTCCAAAGGGGGTATTTATAGTACAAGCGAGGCCAACCATGGCCAAGATTAAGCCAAGTTCCATGCAAGTGTAGGGCGAGATTCACCCACGTGTCCTTAACCAACTAACACACAAATATCCTACCTAACCGCCGACAAAAATGGCCACACTTTGGCCACTACGCCGCTCCGATGAGAGAGGTGCAGTGGCGCCTCTTGTTGTCCAACACGTTCGTCTCTCGGAAAAATCCGCGAAAAATAGAAATGACATAGCGAATTTTCCCCCAAGTTATGTAAACGTTTCGTAAAACGACTCTGTCGGTGTTGTGAACAAATAATTTTCGCGAAGCCACTTTAAAGTCCAAACTTTTCACGTCGTCCTCGCGTACACTGCGGAAATACGGGTATAACTCGAACTCCGTAGTCCCGTGGATCCTGGACGCGTGAGGTATTCTCGAATCATGGTCCTGGACCGCTGAGTCTACCGCGTCGGAGGCGACAACCTCGGACAAGTCAAGGTGAGTGGTCTGATACCAACATAACGGTGATAGTCAAACAACTTAAGCGCGATCGAAGGAAAACCCCTTTACACAACCATCAAGATACTAACACGTAGCATCTAGCATGTTTGTAACCAATCACCAAGAAAGTATTACAAGGCTATCACAAACCAACACAATCAAGTTATATACACAAGTACTTTCTACTATATGATTAACAAGATCGGGTTTTATCCCCAAAGTACTTACATTAACTCTTTAAAGATCGTTACTTAAAAACCACAATACAGTAGTATATGAAAATAGAGTGATTATCTTTTGAAGTAAATCAAAACACTTACCTTTGTAAAATCAAGTAACAACGTTATTTTCCAAGCGTCCAAGTTTGCCTAATTTCAAATGTTCACGGTTCTTATTTTAGAAAGGTTTAAGTTCATAGTCTTATTCATTTAAGAATATAATTCTCTTTTAAACCATCGAGAAACATAAGCCTTATATGTGAGTAGGATATTCTTGTTTATAACAATCTTATTAATGACCATGATCTAGGAAATATCATTTTGTCTCAATAGCTTCATGCGGATGGAAGTTTCTTGTTTTAATAATACTTAATCTCAAAATATTTCCTTTTATTAACGCTATGGTGGTTTGTCGATACATTCGATTCAAATCATTAAAACATTCTTAAGCCATTATACCTAACTTCCTAAAGCTAGTATAACTCTTAATTTTCAAAACCAAGTATTACTTCTTCTTTCAAAATGATTCAAAAATCTTTGAAATACTTCAAGTTCTTTATTATCACATAACCACCGGTTATAGTTCAAATCGGTTACCTTTTAAAACCACAAGTATTTTCTTACCTACATAAATGTTATAACCAACTTCCATAAAGCCGTTATAACACTTTATGTTTTAGACAAATCAAATACATTTAACACGTGACGCCTTATCGTACTACATAGTTACACATATCATGCTAGAAGAGATAGGAGGTTCACATACCGCGCGGATATCGACTAATAGCAAAACGCTCCAAGTACTTCCAATGGCTACTCCTTGCCAAGTAGATCGCCAACGCGTGTACTTGACCTATAAGGCCACGCGCGCTATTAACATTTAGATCTCTTGGTAGACATTCTACGAAAATTCGTAGCACTCCCCACATGGCAGCGTAAATCTCCTCTCTATCGGGGCTACCAAGCCAACGGGGTTATCGTCTAATCGGACGTGCACAATTCTACCTCACGAGAAAAGCTACACAAGTCTCGTAATACGGTCTATGTAATTCTGATTCACTCTTCTTTTCGAAAAGGTTTCTATTATTCGGGCTTAAGTCCAAAGACATTGCCGATAACAACGTTCAGTTCTATATATAGTATACTTCAACTATATAGTCTAACAATCATGTAATTTCCAATTACAATAGAGAACCAAGATATTTACCTCGATAAGCCCATAATTATCAGTATAAAGTCGATCCCGGCAGCGTTTAGCTCCACTCCGTGCTCAACTCGCTCCAAACTACCTTAGAAGTTCTAACCAACTTACATACTACTCCAACTAACCATGGAGATTTTCCTTAGGGTTTGGTTTGGTGGCGGAAGTATAATAGTATTCTGGGGCTTTCAGATAGTATAACCTTAGAATACTACAAGGTATCTGGCTAAGGTAATTGGGCATTATAACAATACTTTTGAGAGTATTTCTACCAAGAGGGGTATTTACGAGACAACACCACAAGGGTGTATACCTCGGCCTACCACCCATAGAGGGTACTCGGCGGGGAAGGCTCGCCAAAGGGCCTTACCGAAGGGGAGGGGGTGTTTGGGCGAAACACTTAGGAGAGAGGAAGGCTTTCAAGACTTAGAAACTTTGTGGAATGGATGAAGAAGTCATCAAAGAGGGTATTTATAGGTCGCCATGGCCAACCAATGGCCAAGATCATGCCAATTGCAAGGCAAGTGTAGGGCGAATCATGCCAAGTGCACCTATCCATCTACCACTGAAATATCCTACCTCTTGACAAAGCCAACCCATTTCGTCCACCCTTGACCGCCAAGTCCTTCCAATGAGAGGGTGACATGTGTCGCCCTGTTGTTGGTCAAAATGTTTCCGTCTCTCGGAAAAATCCTAAAAAATAAAAATGACATAGCGAATTTTCCTACGAAATGGAAACGTTTAAAAACGACTCTAACCGGTTGTTGTGCACACAATACTTCGGCCAAGCCTTATTTAAAAAGTTCAAATTGTTCTACGTACGTCCTACGTACATACTCTTGAAATACAGGTATAACGATCGACCTCGCCCGGGGCTGCGTTAATCTGCGCGAGTTGAAGTCGCATAGCTTGATCCGCTCTCTTAGGATGCCGTCGGTTCTCGGAAGCTCGTATCTCAGGAAGCTTGTCATGCAGTACTTCTGAAGTAGTAGACTTTTGTACATTCAGGGGCATGGCGGGACCTGTCGTCATTATGGTTTTAAAATTCTTAGAAGTGCAGCCTTTGTTGTGGGCGAGTTTGTAAGGATATGTATTTGAGATTTTCATTCATGTACAAAAGGTAACCGTTTGGGTTGCTTTGTTTTCTTATTTCACTGTTTTCTTTCATGAGTTTTATTTCATTGGTTTTTCGATGTTGTATCACTAGGGTGCGGTAGGCACGATCCGCGGGCAGTCGGTCGACATTTACTTCTTTCTTACTCGTCGTACCGCTTCGTACCGAACTCTCTAGCACACGCATCATACTCCGTCATCGCGTCATTCCCAAAACCTTGAGTCACTACCTCAAACTTGGTCATTTACTAGCCTCATATTCCTTTAAGGCCATTCCGGCCTTCACGGTTCGATCGTCGAACGCATCCACGAACTCGCATAACGGTTACCTAAACTTGGGCTTGCACCCTCGTGATCCTACCACCGCGAGACCACCTCGAAACCCCACCTCATTCGGGCTGCGGGTTGACGCGATCTGGCCTCAACCCGACCATTATCGCGCTAAACTCTCGTTCCGTCCGAATAATCTTACTAAACCACGTCATGGAAGCTACCACTTATATCAAACTACCCGTGGAATTATCACACAAACTCCACGTATACTATGCACTCAGGCAAAGATTAACAGTAAGTCTTTTACTCAAGACGGCCTTACATCTAAGGTCTCAGTATCATAAATTCTAAGGTTCACAATTGTCGTCTCGGACTTACCCTTTTCAACTACCCATGTTTCTAATTCACACTTAACACAATGCTATCCGACATAGCACTTAACATGTATCCACCATAACAACATAAACCACTCTAAGGTGAAGATATCTGTAACTCATCGCTCACTTTCCCTTTTCTAATCATAATCATGCCTGCGGTGCCTAGCTATATAAGGCGATGAACGACCACCGATCCCGAAGGTGAGTCTCTACATGCTACTGCAGTCGGACAAACTCGCCAAATGGCCTGTTGGCGTGAAGCATGTACAGTCGCCGAAATGTGCGACACTCTCCAAGATGGGGTCTACCATCGACCACGGAGAGTAGGTGGCTCCATCTAGCTAACACCCTCCTCCCGGAAACACGAAGCCACAGGCCACGACTCGCTCGAACATCCCGAATGTCCCAGGCGTGGAGGACTACTCAGTCTTGAGGCGCATGCGGCATCTTTGTTGGCGGCTTTGCCTCGAAAGTCACCAAAGGTCCACTGCTGTCACAGCCTCTTATGTTGATCTGGTCCCTACGTCTCTACGTTCTCAATCCACGTGCATAAGCCTGATATCTCGGGCAATGTCCATGCCCTGAAGAGCTACTCACTGCAACTCTGCTGAATGTCGTCAAGTCTCGTGACATATCGGTGCACTCTATCCTCCGTATGCGCGGCTAAAGCGGGGCATAACGAGCCAACGAGCCAAACTCTATATTGTATTCCGTCGCCGCCCGCCTCGCGTCAACATCATAAATCTGCGCGAGCTCTCATCCGCGAGGCAGAAGTGTAGAAAAGCCTCCGAGAACTCATCCCATGCTACTGAAGTGCATGCTCTCCGGACAGCTCCCACGAATCAAACCCGATCGGCTGCGAGATCACGCGGCCGTGCGAACCTAAGACCACCGACTCGGTCTCGAAGCCTTGATCCGATGATCTGCGGCTATCGAATAAACTCACGAGGATCTTCTCGGTTCTCGATCCATAGAACTTCGGGTGGTGCGACTTTCGGAAAGTCCGAAGTCTCAAACTATCGGATCTAGGGTGAATCGCGTATGCCGGAACCACGGCTCCGTGCGTCCTCATTCCCACCACCTAGCTAGTAATCGGGCCATCTCCTTCTAACTCATATCCTCGGCTCTGGTCGTGGAGACTCGGTATCGTGGCCTCGATGAAATCGCCGCTCTAAACTCTCTGGGGCTGGCGTCATAAAACTCATCGTCAAGTACTATCTCGTAATGACCGGGCTGTGCTCTACTCGCGGCTCCTCTGCTGCCTTGCCCATCTGGGCCACGGTTGCCTTGCGTGGCATAGCGGTACATAAGAATACGTCGGAGAGTCCAACTTATAACGGCTCTAAGGCACGATCTCGAGTGAGAAGAATGAAACCAATCCTAAATATCCTATAGCTCACGATTATAGATGTGGTGCACAACACACCGATAATCAAGACTCCACTGAACAGATGCGTAGACACTTTCCGAGGATTAATCGCTCGATACCACTTTTGTCGCGACCAGTTCGGGCGTGGCGGTGCTACCTCGGGCACCTGGTGATACAAATCGAGAGAAAATCGGCGTAAATAAAACCTTAAGCATGAAACAATACATAAAATAAGCAACAGTGACCAAAGCGGTTACCTTCTGTATATAAATATCAACACGAGCTTAAATCCCTTACAAACCACCTTCAATAGTACTACTGGACCTGCAAGAATGTAACCACAACTGCCAGCGGGCGGGGCCGCCATACCACGAATGTACAAGTACCTACTATGACAGGGACTATACGAATAAGCCTCGAGAGAAGCGAGCTTACAAAACGCTGAGCGTGATCCTGAGCGAGGATCAACAACCGGGTGTACCTCACTGCGGCGTGAGCGGCCCGAAGGAGTCGATCAGACGGTACCAAGTATGTGGCGAAAATACGTAAATGAAATCATAATAGCATATATATAAAGCGGGAGACATGTATGATAGCCAAACTACGATTACAACATATACGCACCATGTCAAGTCGAGGACTCACGCCTCTAAGTCATCACTCAAATATAACCATAGGTCTCATGCCCATAATATCAATCGTGCGGTGGAATTCCTACCTCACCGCGATTTATGATATAACAACACTAAGGAGTACATATGAATACTAGATCCCACTGTATCATAAGAACCGTGACGAGGCAAGTGCGGCGCAGAGCTACGAGATCCACCTGCATCCTCGATCGACCGGCAAATGTAAAGCCGACTACGGATCCACCCGTACAACAATACTATAATCGAAATCATGGTGGCGGGGCAAGTGCGATAGCCTCTACCAGATCCACCCTGCGTCACATTGTGGCCAAGGCAAATGCAGAGCTAACCACCGATCCACCGCATCACACCACTTCGCCCAACCCCGGCGGCAAGTACGAAAGCCAACTACCGGATCCACTGCATCACGTCTCGACCGGCAAATGCGAGGGCTAACTACTAGATCCACCTGCATCGTGACCTCATGGAGAGCTAATCCATGGAACAATATCAACAGGAAACGAACCTCATCATGGTCGCATACCCGGAATCCTCCATCACCGACGGTGCGCCCAAATAGACTCGTAATTACACGCTTTAATTCGAATTGCAATACCTGCCTTTATATAAACCAAGACAATTACCATGCCTTCTTTTCACATAAACCAAGAGAATTCTTATTTAAGCAAGCCAAAGTACTTTTCAAGGCACACATAGAATAATTCTCAATTAAACAAGCCAAAGTACTATGTACGTACATTCTTTTCAAAGCCTCCTTTTATGTAAAATCCAAGATACTAACACTCATAGTATCGAGGCGTGTCTATTTTTCAAAGTAAGTTACTACACCTTTAGAAAATCATTTCATAGCTTGAAACCAAGTAACTTCAATTTTCCCACAATCTAGACAACTTATGCTCATTAATCAAAATAGACAACTTTCATAACCTTCCATAAAGTTATTATAACCAACTTCCCATAAAGCCGTTATACTAACTTTATGCTTTAGAAATTTACGACATCCTTATCCATTCATAAGGCCGTTATAACTAACTTCCCATAAAGCCGTTATAACTCCTTATGAACCATTTCGTTCTTTTACTAGCCAAGAGGCTTATACTTCAAACAAATTCATACAATTTTCAAACTACTTCAAGCCTCTTATCCTTTAGAAAACAAGTTTCTTACCTCCAAAAATTTAAGTCTCTTATCTTTTAGAATAATTCAATATTCAATACTTTCACACCAAAAGTACTCTATACTTCATTAGGTCAAGAAAATCCTTGTCTATCTTTTTTTAGGATAAACCATTCCTTAAGAACTAGCGGGTTAACTTCTTAACCCAACCAACTTAGACATTTTCTTAAAACAAGTCAAGTATAACAAAATGATTTACTTCATTCAAAACACGTACGTCTACCGTACTATATAGTTATAACTACTCATGCTCAAAAGATAAGAAAGTTTCCACATACCTCTTCGGTCAATCCACTTGCTAAGCTCAAACTACCACAAGTAATATGTCAACCTATAATAACCATAATACGTTTATTAACCTCTAATTTCAATGTAGGAATGATCTAAGTTCAAAGCCCCTAAATTCTATGGAAAATTGGTCAGCATTTCCTTTGTTTCTACATACTTTGCCACCTTCTTAAGGTCCGAATTCAACATCCAAACGCCACTTCTTAGGCCCAACAATCCAAACAATCTCAAGGGGATTACACACCTAAACTTGGGTGTGTAAAATTCTGCCCCAAAAGGTAAAACAATTAACTTAACAAGTCTAAGGTAGTTTTTAGGCTACAACATGCTCACATAATCTTCTTAACCAATTCTTTCACATCCAAACCATATTTCTTACATGCAATGACTCTAAGAGAATTATTCACTACCACAAGTTCTTTCTTCTTAACATGCAATACTAGGAACTAATTCTAAAGGAAGAAATGTTACCTTAAAGCTTTAGCCAAATCTATTCCAACAATTTTGCTAGCCTCCTTTCCAAGAATACCATCACAATAATCTTCACAAGCTAGCCACAAGTTTCATTCTTGCCTTTTTCTTTTCAGATTTCTCCTAAGGCTAAAATATCTCTTGGAATTTTAGAGAGAAGGAGGAGCTTGAACTTTTAAGAGAGAAGGGAGAGCTTTTGTCTAAGAGAGAGATGAAGTATGACCAAGTCTTGAAGACTTGGTCAATATAGTGCATGCAAAATCAGATGGGGGGGAACACTTGTCGCTCTCCCAAGGTCTTTTAAAAGAAAAATCTGACTTTTCCTAAGTTTTTCCGCCCAGAATCCCGCCTCGGCGCGGCCACCTTGCATGGCGCGCCGCAACTCTGCGGACCTCGGATCTTCGGCGCTGCGACCTGCTTCCAGCGCGCGCGCTGAAACTTCAGCGACCCTCGATACATTGGCGCGCGGCCTGCATCCGTCGGCGCATCGCCTCTGTCCGAAACACATTTTTGTCCGACTGCGCACTGAACTTGTAATTCTCATAACTTTCTACTCCGACGTCCTATCGACGAACGGTTGGTTGCGTTGGAATCTAGACTCAACGAACTACGCCCCATGCCTTTGAAACACTTAGGAACTCTCAATGTATCGGGTCATAGCTCGCCTCAAAGTTGACTAAAACCCGTCCGGAACAATCCGTCAACCTATCCTTAGAAAATTTTAAGTCTTACCCCCTTTCGTATGCTCTCATGCGCATGACCTGAACTACGGGGTGTAACAGTGACCCTATCATCTAGCGGGACCACCTCAAACTGACCCCACCACATTCCGGGCTGCGGGTTGACTCGCGAAATGGCCTCAACCCGACCCACTTCGTACTAAACTCTCGTTCCCCGATCCGGAACAACCTTACCAGTTCACGTCATGAAAGCTACCACTTCCATCTCACACTACCCATGGAATTATCACACAAATACACCACGTATACCGAGTACTTCGACAAAGACCAACCGTAAAATCATCCACTCAGGACGGCCTTGCATCCAAGGTCCCTACTGTTATAAATTCTAAGGCTCCCCATTTTCTCGTCCCCAGACTTACCCTTTTCAACTACCCATGTTTTCTAATCACAACTTACACAATGCTAACCGAACATAGCACTCCACATGTATCTACCATAACGACCTAAACAAGTCTCTCAAGGGCTGAAGATATCTCTGTAACTCATCGCCACTTTCCCTTTGTCGCCTAATCAAATCTGCTCTGGCGCATAACTCTGACGGTGATGAACCGTACCGATCCCGAAGGCTGAGTCGTAACATCCGCGCCACCTCTGTTCGGACAATTTCTTGCAAAATGGCCCTGCTGGCCGCAAGCCTAACAAGCTATCTAAGTAGTACGACACTCCTCATAAGAACACTTACCACAACGGCCATACCGAGGTGGGGCAGCCTCTCAGCTAACACCTTCCTCTCCGACTCCACCGAATCTGCGACTTGGTAGGCTAAGTCATCCCATGTATCCTCCTACTAGGACATTCTCTCCTCACATGGCCGGCGGCTGGTAAAACAAGCGTTAGTAAAAAGACGACATTTCGGGATGGCGTCTACCATAGTGAACACCGAGGAAAACGAATGGTGGCTAGAACCTATGCAAATCTGTGAACCAGAAACCCTGGAGTTCTGACCAACTCCTAAATACCCCGAACGTCCTGAAGTCTGTGGAGGACCACTCTGTACTGGCGGAGGCGCATGACCAGTCTGCTGCTGAGAAGGTCCGCCTCGAAAGTTACCAAAGGACCCTGCTGTCTTGGCCCTCTTCTGCTGATCTTGGTTACTCCGCCGATCTCTACGTTTCCTGTGCTGCGCGTAAGCTTTGACGCTGGAAATGTCCGTATCGATCAAGAGCTACTCTTGTACAACTCCCTGCTAGATAATCGTCATGTCCTGTGACATATTGGTGCACTCTATCCTCCATGTCTGCCACTAACGCGGGGACATAACGAGCCAATAAGTCAAACTCTATACTGTATTCCCGAACCGTCCGCCTGTTCTACCTCAACCTCATAAATCTATCTGCCCGAGCTCTCCTCATCTGCGAGGGCAAGAAGTGTGTAAGAAATGCCTCTGAGGTCTTGATCACTTTCATGATCCGCTGCAACTGTCGAATAAACTCCTGATGATCTTCCTCAGTCCTCAATCCATAGGACTCGGGTGGATTGCAACTCAAGAAGTCCTGAAAACTCAACTATCGGATCTAGGGTGAACTACTGATACTACCGGAACCTCTGACGCTCGTATATCCTCATGCCGCTACAAGCCTAGCTAGTAACTGTCCATCTCCTAGTAACCATATCCTTGGCTTCTGGCCGTGGAACTAGAGGCTCAGGTATCGTGGTCTCAGTAGCTACTGCTACTGCTCTAAACTCTTCTGGGGCTAGCGGTGTCGCAGAACTCCCCGAATGAAGCGCTGTCTCAGATAATGGTGGGCGTGCCGTAACCCTCGTGCTCGACTCGCGACTCTCGCTGCCTTGCCGCTTCGGGCTCGGTTGCCTTGCGTAGAGGCATAACGGGTGAAAAGAATACGTCGGAGGAGTCCAACTTATAACACGGCTCTAAGGCACGATCTCGAGTGAGAAGAATGGAAACCAATCCTAAATATCCTGCGACCTCACGATTATAGGTGTGGTGCACAACACCGATAATCAAGACTCTACTAGATACGGTCAGTAGACACTTTCCGAGGATTAAGCGCTCGATACCACTTTTGTCACGACCGAACCGGGCGCGATCGTGCCTTACCGGGCACCTAGTGATACAACATCAGAGAAAATCAGCGAAAATAAAAACTCATGAAGATAAACAGTGAAATAAGAAAACAGGCTAACCAAAACGGTTACCTTTCTGTATATATATAATATAAAAACTTGAACAGTTACATCCCTTTTACAAAATCTGCCCATAACAGTACTACAGACCTCTACGAATGTTATAATAACAACGACGGGACAGGGCCCCGCCATACCCCTGAATGTAAGAACCTACAACAACAGGGGACTATACCAAAGATAAGCCTCCGGAGAAACGGAGCTTCCCAAACGCGAATCGTGATCCTATGGCGAGGATCAACGACTAGTGTACCTCTACTGCGGCGTGAACGCAGATTCAAGTCGGTCTGATAGGTACAGTATGTACCAAGTATGTGAAATCAGAATTATCAAATCAAATCATAACATTTTAAAACCAATTACAAATACAACCAATTCAACCACACATAGTGCCACAGCATAAACAAGAGCAAAATAGATATAATGTAACTGGTCTTTTCTAGGCCGCTAATGATCGAAGCAAGGCCAATCGCCCATAGTATCATTATGCGTGCCTAATCTCGAACTCCGCGGTCCGCATAGGTCACACTGCACCGCATGAGGTATTCCTCGCATCGGGGTAGCTAACGCGTCATCCTCTCGACTCCGCATCCGCATAGTCACACGCATCGCATTTAGGTATTCTCGAATCATAGTCACACGCATCGCGTGAGGTATACCTCGCATCGGGTAACACACCCGGAGTGATCATCCTGGAACTCCCGCAGCTCCGCATGGTCACACAGACCGCATGAGGTATTCCTCGAATCATAGTCACACAGACCGCATGAGGTATACCTCGCATCGAGGGTGGCAAGTCCTCGGCATCATAACAAGTCAGGGGGGTATGTGATATAATAGCAGTACAACGGGCTTAACGTTTAACAACGTAAGCACAACAAGAATAACCCCCTTACACAACATCACAAGACACTAACACACGTAGCATCATAACATGTTTACTTATCAAACCATCTTACTACACTTTTCAGAAATCATTACAAGACTTTCAAGTAAACCGTTCCATCTATCTTCCTTAAGTCGTTATACCTAACTTCCCATAAAGCTAGTATAACACTTGAGCTTTTAAAACCAAGTATTTCTTTTCTTTCAAAAATGATTCATAACTCTTTTGAAATACTTCAAGATTCTTATTATTTAAAACTCAAGTCAAAAGACATCAAAGTAAAACCAAAACAATTTCCATACCTTCTTTTTAAACCAATCTTAAGACAAAACCATACCTTCCTTTAAAACAAAGGCACTTTTTTCCTTTAAAAGTCAAGTAGCAATATACTTTTTAAACCAAGTGTCTTACTCTTTTAAAAACAAGTAACCTATACCTTTAAATCAAGTTACTTCTCCTTTCCCAAAATCAAGTTGTTTATAAGTCATCGTTTTAAATCCAATGATAAAACCATTCTTATTTTCG
The DNA here is from genome assembly GCA_029844215.1 of Przewalskia tangutica. Classification (NCBI taxonomy): domain Eukaryota; kingdom Viridiplantae; phylum Streptophyta; class Magnoliopsida; order Solanales; family Solanaceae; genus Przewalskia; species Przewalskia tangutica. Next base: position 1,692,202 of record JAQGDG010000038.1, on the reverse strand, counting down.
AAATCAAGGTAACTTTATTTTTAAAAGACCACACACCCATTACTCATGAGTGAGGTTTTACAACTTTTTAACCTAATTCAAGTCCTTAATATTTCATAACAAGTCACTTAACTTTGGAATCAAGTCAAGGACACAAAAGGAAATTCAACTTCCTTTAACCACACGTGCGTCTACCGCACTAAATATATTTCACAAATATCATGCTAGAAAGGATAGGAAGAGGTTCACATACCTCGCGACGATTATCGACAATAAGCAAAACGCTCCAAAGTACTCTAACCTTGCTCGCCTTTTCCACCCTTCAAGTAGAATACGCTACTCGTAGTACTTCAACCTATAAAGGCCACAAAATGTCTATCAACCTCAAGATCTCTTCGTAGAATAATTCTGATATGCATTCCTTATTCTACGGAAAATTCGCAACACCTCCCCGCAACCACATAAATCCCCTCTAACGAGGCCTTCTACCAAACCAACCATCCTAGGGGGGTGGGGGGTTACACGTCTAACCGGACGGGTACAATTCTACTCCACAATAATACTACAAGTCTCGTAGAATACGATCTATGTAAATACAGTTCAATTCTTATCCATATTCATTCTACATATAGTATACTCAACTATACATTACTACAACATGTAATATCCAATTACAATAGGGGGACAAAGATCATTACCTCGATAAGCCCAAAATTATCCAAGATAATAAGTCGATCACGAGCAACGTTTAACTCCAAATTTACGCTCAACCCGCTCAGCAACCTTAGAAGTTTCTAAACAACTTCTCTTAACACTTCATCTTAGCTATGAAGATTTTTCTAGGGCTTCGTTTTTGCGACTAAAGGAATAAAGTAGTATTTCCGGGCTCTAAATATTGGGATAACTTTAGAATACTACAAGGGATTTTTAGGCTAAGGTATTTTGGAATAGTAACAATACTAGAAGACAACTTTTCTACAGGGGTATTTCGAGAGCTTCAGAGGGGAGGAGTGTTTGACGAGACTACTACAAAGGGGGAGGGAGTTTGAGACTTGGAAAAATGTTTAATGGATGAAGAAGTCTTGCACTAGAGGGGGGTATTTATAGAGCAATGAAGGGCCAAGATTCAAGCAAGTGGAGGGTGTAGATTAAGTAGCTTGTGTGAGTGGAGTCTTCCGCCAAGTGTCCACCACAACCTTGGGACATATGTCCACCACAACATTGGGACATATGTCCACCACAACAATGAGCCAAGTGGCCATCCACTTGCCCAAGAAAACCGTCCAAGGCAAGCCCCCACTTGCCCACAAAAATCGTCCCACCTACTCCCACTATCCCAAAGAATTATCTTGCAAGACTTGACTATTTGACTTGTCCACTAGCCCACCATTTTCGTCCAACCATGCCACCTAAGGGTGACACATGTCGCCCTCCTATTGGTCCAAAATATTTCGTCTCTCGGAAAAATCCGTAATCGGTTAAAATATTAAAAACGTAGAATTTCCTTCACAAGGTTCGGAATCTTTTCCGTTGAAAGTTTACAATTTCATTCTAAACCTAATTAGGGCTTAAACAATTGTACGTACGTCCTCACATACATACCCTGGAAATACGGGGTGTAACAAGGGGTTTCACTACTTTAACACAATTCAAGTTCTTCACATTTCATACCAAGTCAAAATATAAGTCCAGTCTCTTATCTTTTAAAATCAACCAAAATTCGTTTAGCACACGTACGTCTACCGTACTACATAGTTCACAACATCATGCTAGAAAAGATAGGAAGAGGTTCACATACCTCGCGATGATTATCGACAAAAAGCAAAAAGCTCCAATCAGAATCCTGCTAGCCTTTTCCACCCTTCAAGTAGAATACGCTACTCGCGATCTTCCACCTAAAAAGGCCACAAACGTCTATCAACTTCTCGATCTCTTCGTAGAATAATTCTAAGTACAAGGTTCCTTATTCTACGGAAAATTCGGCACCTCCTCCTCCCCGCAACTACATAAATCTCCTCATCTAACAAGGCCCTACCAAGCCAACAACTCGAGGGGTTACACGCCTAACCTGACGTGTACAACATCGCCACAATAATATTACAAGTCAGTAAATGCGGTCAATGTAAATATAGTTCAATTCTTTATAATCATCCTTCCAATAAATCTTATATTCAATTCTAAACTACTACAATATGTAATATCCAATTACAATGAGGACATAGATCATTACCTCGATAAGCCCAAAATTATCCAAGATTATAAGTCGATCCTGAGCAACGTTTAGCTCCAATTCCTTACGCTCCAACCCGCTCCAAGCAACCCTTAGAAGTTTCTAAACAACTTCTCTTAACACTTCATCTAAGCTATGAAGATTTTCCTAGGGCTTCATTTTTCGACTAAAGGAATAAAGTAGAATTTCCGGGCTCCTAGTATTGAAATAACTTTGGAATACTACTAGGAATACTAGGCTAAGGTATTTGGGACTATACCAACACTTGAAGAATTTTTTTCTACACAAAGGGGTTGGGCGAGAACACTTGGGAGGGAGAATAAGTTTTGCCTTTGAAACTCTCTAATGTGGATGAATAAAGTCTTGCAAACAAGGGGGTATTTATAGAGAAATCAAGGGCCAAGATCTATGCAAGTGTGTGGTGTAGATTGGGGGCATGTGGGTGTGGATTCTACCAACCACATGTCCACCACAAAATTTGGACAAGTGGCTAGCCACTTGTCCACCCAAACCGCCCAAGCCACGTGTCCACTAGCCATTCTACCAACACGGCCACATGGGGGTGACACGTGTCGCCCCTACTCGGCCCAAAATATTTCATCTCCGAAAATATCTGTAATGCCAAAAATCCGAAAATAAAGTGGGCCCCACAAACCGTAAATTTCTCCCGTGGGCCCCACGTGACCAATTCCGGAAATAAAATTCCATAATTCTCAAATATTCCAAAAAGTCCGAATACCAAGTCTGGGAATCCAATTCCCTTTAACGAACATTTTTCCTTCACAAAATTCGGAAACTTTTAGTGAAAAATCACATCTTTCTTCCTTTTCCAAAATTACCGTCAGATTCTCGTGCGCACGCCCTCACATACATACCACGGAACTACGGGGTGTAATGACCAGAAATCTCGGAGGTCGAGAGAAAATATGTACCAAGTATGTAAAACTGAAAGTACTAAAATTTAAATCATAATAGTCAAAAATACAACTGAAGACATATATGATAACCAAATTAACAGTACACCGTGCCTTACCGAAGTGAAAGTAATGAAAGTCAGCTTTTACCTTGTACAGCCTGTTTCAACATATGAACGATAGTCACACCTGGGCTATGAACACCAGCCATCAATATCAAAGCGTACCCGTGGAATCCCCCATCACCGCCGACCGCTATAGGTGTAAAATCTAACCATGTGACGCGCCCGTGGCATCCTACCTCACTGTTGGCGTACACACATACCACACGTATATACCCATATCCTCTGCCCGTGGAATCCCCCATCACTGCCGACAGCCATAAGAGTAAACTACAACCATGTAGCGCGCCCGTGGCATCCTACCTCACTGTCGGCGTACACACATACCACACATATACACCTATATGTATCTCATGCCCGTGGAATCCCTCATCTCGGGTACATGACTTCATGGGGAGCTAACCCATGGGGTAATAATCACATATAACATGCCCGTGGAATCCCTCATCTCGTACATGTCTTCGTGGAGCTAAACCATGGCGTAATAATCATATATAACATGCCCGTGGAATCCCTCATCTCGGGTACATGTCTTCATGGAGAGCTAATCCATGGAGTAATAACCACATATAACATGCACGTGGAATCCCTCATCTCGGGTACATGTCATCATGGAGAGCTAATCCATGGAGTAATAGTAACATCCGAGAATTTAACCCGCATCCTGGTCGCATGCCCCGGAATCCCTCATCGTGAGCATGTCCAAGGATCAATCACAATGGAAGCATACCCGTGGAATCCTACATCACTGTCGGTACGTCCAGGTAAACTCACAATAAGACAATGAAAGCATACCCGTGGAATCCTCAATCACTGTCGGTACGTCCAAGTAAACTCACAATAAGACAATGGAAGCATACCCGTGGAATCCTCCATCACCGCCGACGCGTCGAGGAAACTCACAACTTCTTTAGACTTTCATTAACATACAAAATGGATCTCATTTTTATGACCTTAAGGCACTTTTCATATCACTTTAACAAGTCCGGGGAAATGCAACCCAAAGTACTATGTACTTCTATTCTTTCCAAAGATCCTCTTTTTCACGTAAGACCCCAAGATACTATCACCCGTAGTATCAAGACTTATCTACATTTCAAACAAGTCACTATACTTTTTAAAAATATGTTTCGGGCTTCTAACTCAAGTGACCCTCATTTAGACCTTAAGCAATTGATGTCTCTAAATCAAATTGCCCTTCTTAGTTTCAATTTTTTCATCTATGTTTACCTTATTCAAGAAAAACCATTTCTTTAACCTTCAATAAAGTTATTATAACCAACTTCCCATAAAGCCATTATACTAACTTTATGCTTTAGAAACTACGACATTCTTATCCTTTCATAAGGCCGTCATAACTAACCTCTCATAAAGCCGTTATAACCTCTTATGTCTTGGACAACTTCGTTCTTTTTATGACCAAGAGACTTGTACTTCAAATCAAGTTACACAACTTTCAAAACCTCAAGTCTCATAACTTTAGAAGACAAATTCCTTAACTTAGAAAACAAGTTCTTATCTTTAAAGTAGTTCAAGAATCAATACTTTCCGAATCAAGTATTCTTTACCTATTTCATGTCAAGAAATCCTTGTCTACCTTATTAGAATAAACTATTTTTATAATCTTTCCCTAAGGACAAGTGAGTTAATTCTCTAGCTCAACCAACTAGACATCCTTAAAACAGGTCAAGTATATCAAATGACTTTACCTTATTTGAATCACGTACGTCTACCGTACTATGTAGTTATAACTACTCATGCTCAAGAGATAAGAAAGTTTCCACATACCTCTTCTGTTGATCCACTCGCAAGTCCAATACACCGCACGTAGTATGTCAACCTATAATGACCATAATACGTCCATTAGCTTTTGTCTTCAACGTAGAACATTCTAATTAAAAAGTCCTTTATTCTACGGAAATTTGGACAGCACTTCCTTTGTTTCTACATGCTTTGCCACCTTTTTCAAGGCCGAATTCAATAACCAAACACGCCACATTTAAGGCTCAACAATGAAGTTAACAATAGGGGATTACATGCCTACTAGACGTGTAAAATTCCGCCCCACAATTGATAGCAAACTAGTACAAACTACATGGTCCAATTCGGCAATTTTGAGGTATATCAACACAAGTTCTTATCCAATTCCTTTTCAATCCAACTTCTTATCCAATTCCTTTTCAATCCAAATTGTTATTCCTACATGCAATATATCTAAAGGCAATATTGACAACTACAAGTCCTTTCTTCCTCACATGCAACACAATTTACTAGCAAAAAGAGAAGGAATTGTTACCTTAGAGTTTACCCAAAATTAGTCCAACAAATTCCACTTGTCTTCCTTCCACAATCACCTCCACAACCTCCTACAAGCTTGTCAACATGTTTCCATCTTGCCCTTTTTTCCGAAATTCCTCTAGGCTTTGGTTCCTTCTTGAAATTTTAGAGAGAAGGGAGAGGAAATTTTTAGAGAGAATGATGAGGGATTTTTAGAGAGAAGACGGTTGCTTGAAGAATGACCAAGTCTTCAAGACTTGGTCAATAAATAGGACTTCCAAAAATCAGATGGGAATAGACACTTGTCACCCTCCCATGGCCTCTTTTTTTTAAAAAACTCTTCTGATTTCCCCCGTGGCAGAAACCGCCTCGGCGCTGCGGCCTCGCAGCCGCGCAGATCGCACTTCCGAGCTTCAAGATTTCCGGCCGGCGCGCTGCAACTCGTGAGCACTTTCCGTATATCCGGCGCCGCGGCCCTGCATCCGGCGCCGCGGCGCTGTGGCCCCTGACCGAAAATACTTTCTGCTCGATTGCGTACTGAACTTGTAACTTCCATAACTTTCTACTCTGATGTCCTATCGACGAACGGTTTGTTGCGTTGGAAACTAGACTCGATGAACTTAATACCAGTCTTTTAAAACACCTCAAAACTCCTAAAGAACTAGGAGATATACCGCTCCAAAGTTGACTGAAAGTCTGCCTACAACATTTTTGCCAACCTAACTTTCCAATTTCAAATCTTATTTCCTTTCGTACGTTCTTAACTTGTTCTCTTGAATTTACGGAGTGTAACAGACCACAACCTCAGGCATAGTCTGGTCCTGAGTCCTAGTAACCCTCTGCGCACCACTAGCATCTCCTGCTGCTGCCTTGCCCTTCTGGGCCCTGGTCGTCTTCCGTGGAGGCATAGTTGATTCATATACATAAGAATATGTCAGAGACGGATCAACCTAATAACACAGCTCTATTGAACGATCTCAGAGTGAGAAGAATGGAAACCAACCCTAAATGTCCTGCAGCCTCCTGGTTATAGATATGGTGCACAACACACCGATAACCAAGACTCTACTAGACACGGTCTGTAGACACTTTCCGAGGACTAAGCGCTCGATGCCACTTTTGTCACGACCCGACCGGGTCGCGACTAGTGCCCTACTGGCACCGCTACAGTAAACATCGAGATATCACGAACATACATGAAACTTATAAAATAAATCAACAAGAATTAAACGATAGGTTAGCCGATAAGGATACCTCCCTGGACGCATATACATATACATAACCAAACGCAGTTACATCCTTCTTCTTTACAAACCGATCCACAAGATATGACTACAGACCTCTAAGAACTACAACTGTGGTGGGACAGGGCCCCGCCATACCCCTGAATGTACATAAATATACAACATCAGGGAAAACCGTACCCAGAAGATAAGCCTCCGGAGTAAATGGAGCTTCTTCCCAAAAACTGAACAGAGATCCTAAGAGCAAGGATCACCGACCTGTGTACCTAACACCTGCGGGCATGAACGCAGCCCGAAGTCAAGATAACAACAGTGCAAGTATGGAAATGTAAATAAGGTTCAAGAACCAAATCATAATTGTATAAAGAATGACAGGACAAGTATAAAAATGAAATACTAGATCCTACCGTGCCATTTTAACTCCTGAAATCAATCGTATATTAACCGTTCTTTTCCTTATTTCAATAAGAGTTAACATCATATTCTTACATACATACTTAAGAATTTAATCAAGTTTTTCCACATAACTTACATATCTTACATAACATAATCCGACCCTTTATGGAGGACTTTATTTGGGAGCTTACTTTGATTATCCATGCGTGATAACGCATCCGCCCATTTTCGGACACGGTGTCGATGAATCATGTGGCATAATCCGCCCGCTGTGGGGCTCGGTGTCGTGGAATCATGTAGCATGTCGGCCCACTGTGGGGCTCGGTGTCTTGTGGAATCATGTAGCATAATCGCCCTTTGTGGGGCTCTATGTAAGATGACGTAACGGCTTGTGCAGGCTCGGGGTAATATGGCGTAATTCGGCCTATGTGTAGGCTCGGTGTATTTCATAACATAATCTGATCTATTTGTAGGCTCGGTGTATCTCATAACATAATCCGGCCTATTTGTAGGCTCGGTGTACCTATAACATAATCCGCCTATTTGTAGGCTCCTGTGATTTTCCTTACATAACATTTTTAAACCATCTTTTCACTTCTTCTTAAGTCACATAACAACTTCCCATAAAGCTATTATACAACCTTTCATTTTAGAGAACTTAAGACACTTTTATTCTTGCAGATTAGGAAACTAAACCCAAAATACTACGCATACATACTTAAAAGAATCATAGAACTCCTTTCTTTTTAAAGCTCAAGTCACATACTCTTTTGGAAACCATCTTCTTAACTTTTGAAATAAATTAAGAAGCCATACTTTTTAAAATTAAGTCATTTCCACTTATAAAATCAAGGCTTATAGTCTTAACATCTCGTAGCATACACTCTTTAAAATCATGTCGCTTATACTTTAGAAATCAAGTCCCATAACTTGAAAAATAAAGTTTCATAATCCTTTAAAGAAAATCAAAGTTCATAGTCTTAAAACTTCATAACATACATTCTTTAAAGTCCATTTACTTATACTTATAAAATCATGTCATCTACACTTTAGAAATCAAGTCCCATAATCTTGAAAAATAAAGTTTCATACACTTCCAAAACCAAGTAGCTTATTCTCTTTAAAATCATATAACTTCCACTTTTAAAATCAATCCCCTTTTCACATATAAATTCAAGTCATTTTCAAACATAAAATCAACTTACTTACTTCAAATAAATCAAGGCACAAAGCTTTAATTCACACTTCATAACTTCCTAACACTTCTTACCAACATCCCCCATAAGACTTGGTAAGGACTTAGGATAACTTAGACATATCTTTAACTTAGAATCAACAACGTGAATACTTCTTAACTTCTAAGAGTAGAAGGAATCATGAAATAATATCACAAAGGATCTCTCAAGAGTGAAAAGATCTCTCGCATCACAGCCTATTCTATTCTCTACTCTCTACCAGCTTCTGAAACAAGTTCTACTGCCAAGCTAGTGGGAATGGCTATTTCATACGTAGGATCATCCTAAAAGAAGGAAGAGGTTCACATACCTCGTGACGATTAGCGACAAGTTGCAAAATGCTCCCAAGTACTTTAACCTAGCTAGCTTTTCCACCCTTCAAGTAGAATACGCTACTTGTCACGACCCGACCCCGGGCCGCGACTGGTGCCCTACCTGGGCACCCTTACAGGTATACATCAGAGATAATCAGCGGAACATACATCAAACTTATAAATTAATTCAACAAGACATAAACAACAGGTTAGCCGATAAGGCTACCTCCCGGGACATATATATATACATATACAGCCAAAAGTAGTTACATCCCTTTTTTTTTTCTTTATACAACCCAATCCACAAGATATGACTACAGACCTCTAAGATTTTGGACAAATACTATGACGGGACAAGGCCCCGCCGTACCCCTGAATATACCTAGCCATAATGACAGGCTCCGGAACATTGGAGCCATCTCAAAATGATGAACCAGGATCCTAAGCTCGCGGATCCACAACTGTGTACCTAAACCTGCGGACATGAACGCAGCCCCCCGAAGGGTCGATTACGAGTTCCGAATATGGAGCGGAAAATAAGGTGCGATGTCGGATCATAATTGTACAAAAGAATTACAGGGGCAAGTATAAAAAGTAAATACCAGATCCTACCATGCCATTACAACTCATGAACTTAATCGTACATCATTATCTTTTCAATAAGAGTTATAGTCAAATTTTTACGTACATACTTAGGAAAAATCATCAAGTTCATAACCATATAACTTACTTATCTTTCATAACATAATTCGGCCCTTTATGGAGGGACGCCTATACTGCCCGGCCCAATCTGGGACGCGATAAAGTCACATAAGTCTGTCCATAAAGGTATAATGCGGCCGATCGGGGCGTGATAAAATCACATAAGTGCGCCCGTAAGGTATCTTGCCGCCCCAACTGGGACGCGATAAAGTCACATAAGTCTGCTCATAAAAGTATACTTCCCGGCACAATCTGGGTTGCGATAAAGTCACATAAGTCTGCACATAAAGGTATACTGCATAAAAATAGGAAGCTTATGATCAACTTAGGGCGACCTGACCCATAGTATCATTTGGCAATCCTACTCCTGGGACTATTTCACCCGCATAGGTCCTGTGGACCCGCAATGAGGTCATCCGCCTCGCATGGGACTATTTCATCCGCATGGGCGGTGGGCCGCAATGAGTACAAACGCCGCTTTCGCGTCATGGGTAGCAAATCCATGGAATAAGTAGTAGCAGGGGTTTACCCGTAAGAATTACATAACCTAGCTCAACCGACTATCATACATAACATAAGCACTCTGGAAACATCATACATAACATAAGCACTACCGCTTATCATACATAACATAAGCACTACCGCTTATCATACATATCATAACCAAGTTAAGAAATCCCCAACTTCTTATTAACCTTATTTATATACACTCTCATTTTAGTTTACTTAAGGCACTAACATGTCATTATAGAATCCGGGAATTTAACCCAAAGTACTATATACCCTTATCATTTCAAACATGAATCTTTACCGTAACCCCCCCCCCCCCCCCCCAAGATACTAACACCCGTAGTATAAAGGCTTGTCTACACTTCAAAACAAGTCACTTTACTTTTAGAAATACATTTTTAGGCTTCTAAACCAAGTGACTTTCACTTTAAAAATATTTAAGCAATTGATGCCTTTAAATCAAATTGCCCTTATTTATTTCAAGTCATCTCTTTGTTTACATTACTAGAGAAAAACCATTCTTTTAACCTTCCATAAAGTTGTTATAACCAACTTCACATAAAGCTGTTATAACTCTTTATGTCTTAGACAAATTCATTCCTTTTATAACCAAGAGACTTATACTTTCAAATCAAGTTACATAGCTTTCAAAATACATCAAGTCTCTTAACTTTTAGAAACCAAGTTTCTTAACTTAAAATATCAAGTCTCTTTAACTTAGAATATCAAGTCCCTTATCTTTAAGAAATCAAGTTACATATGCGTTTCCCAAATCAAGTATTCTATACTTTTAAATCAAGTCATTCCTACCTTTAAGAATCAAGTGTTACACCCCATAAGTCCAGGACATGTATAAGAGAAGGTATGTAAGGAATCAAGACTTGAAAATTAGTACGAAAGGAAGAATTGTTTTTCCGACGGAAAATCTTCCGAACGTCGGAAAGGAAAAATGTTCGTTGATGAGAATTGGATTCTCAAAATGTATTATTTGAAGAGTATGGAACTTATTAACATTTTGGAAATTTATTTTTACGGATTTGGTCACGTGGGGCCCACCCGAGGAATTTTACGTTTTGTGGGGCCCACGAGGGTTACGGAATTTTTTATGGACGAATGAGAGGGCGACACGTGGCACCCCTACACATGGTCTTGGTCGAAAATAGTAAGGGTAAAATGGTCATTTACCATCAAGGAAGATAAGTCTTGCTAGCTTGAGATTGTTGACCAAGTCAACTTGTCCACTTGGCTTTACATTAATTGTCATTCATCCTAGACCACAAGTGTATTAATCTAAGCCCTCCAATATGTTTTATATACTACACTAGTGCAAGACAAGCTCTTCAAACACTTAGAAAAATTTAGAGAACCCTTTTTCTTCAACAATATCTCTCGGGTTTGACATCTCCCACACTAGAAAATTTTGTAATTTTGTTCCATTGTTCACAAGACTTAAACCCAAGGTCCCTAAGGATATTGTAAGGATATCTCAATAGAAAGATTTCGGAAAAGTGGCGTTTTCGTATTAGTCGCAAGGCGAAAACTTAAGGAGTTCTTCAACTTTGAAGTTGGAACTTGAAGATGAGTTCTTCATAGGCTTCTAAGGAGTGCTTGGAGCGGATTGTAACATAAGGAAAGGAGCTAAGAATTGCTAAGGAGCGACTTTGAATCTTGGAAATTTTAAGGGCTTGTAAAGGTATAAATTTTGTCGTTTTAGCAATTAAAGTTTACTTATCATTGTAGCTATGGATATTAGCAAGCATGAGTTATATATTATGAGGTTTGATAAGTATATTGGCTATTGGAACCCTAATCCGAAAACTAGCATGTTAGCCTTAAGACTACAATTCAAGTTGATTATTCGTTTAAGTCGTCGCATGTTGTGTAAGAAGGAAATTGTAGTTGTTGAAGTTGTTTATGACTATATAACATGTTAGACCTTAGAACTTGGAATTGGAAAAGGATTGGAAAAGACTTTGAATTGTTGGTTATGTTGTTGGCCGAGAATGGCTTGAATATGGAACTACTTCGTATTAATTGTGGGGCGGAATTTTGCATGTATTGTAAGGCGTGTAATCCCCTTTGGTTGGTTGTTGTTTTGAGCCTTAAATGTGGCGTGTTGGTTATTGTATTCGGCCTTGAAAAAGGTGGCAAAGTAAGTAGAAACAAAGGAAGTCTGCCGATTTTCGTAGAATTAGAGACCGCATTTACTTAGTATTATTCTACGTTAAAGACTAGAAATCGATAGTCATGTTGTGACCATTATAGGTTGACAATTCTACGTGACGGCGTATTCGACAGCTTGTGGATGAGCGAAAAGGTATGTGAACTATCTCCTCTTCTAGCATGATTCCTTAAGATAAAGAAAGTATGTCCTACTCCTTAAATGATCCATTCCTTGGTTATATTTGGATTGCCTAAAATAGAATTTGTTCTATGTACTTCCTTGATTGTACTTTGATGTTTAAATTGTAAGTTGTATAATCCATTGCCTTAGTGGAGTTTGGATTCTTAAGAGTGAAAGTATTTTTTTCTTAAAGTACATAGAGTCTTGAAAAGGAAGGGGTTTCCAAATCTTTTGGCTAGTGCCTTAGTTCCAAAACCTAAGGGTTGTTATAATGACTTTAGGGGAGTCAAAGGAGTGATTTACTTAATTGTTTTAAAAGAGGAGAAATGATATGATTTAAGAGAAGAAACTTGTTTTCTAAATATTAAGAGACTTGAAGTATTTGGAAAGTTAAGAACTTGATTTGTAAGTATTGATGCTTGGTTTTAAGTATAAGTCTCTTGGTTATAAAAGGAATGAATATGTCTAAAACCATAAAGGGTTATAACGGCTTTATGGAAAGTTGGTTATAACGGCTTTATGATAGTTAAGAAAGTTGTCTATTTTGATTAATGGGCATAAGTTGCCTAGATTGTGAAAATTTGAAGTTACTTGATTTCAAGCTTTGAAATGAGTTTTCTAAAAGTGTAGTAACTTACTTTGAAAAATAGACATGCCTTGATACTACGGGTGTTAGTATCTTGGGGTTTTACATAAAAAGGAGTCTTTTGAAAAGAAAAAAAAATGAGGTGTTATTTAATTTCCGCAGTTTACTTAGTTGTTAAGGTAGAAGGGTGCCCAGGTAGGGCACCAGTCACGGGCCCGGGGTTCGGGGCGTGACATCAAGTCTCATAACTTGAAAAATAAAGTCTCTTAACCTTTTAAGAATTTAAGGTTCATAGTCTTAAAACTTCATAACGTAAACTCTTTTAAATTAAGTAACTTATACTTTTGTGCGTTGTGAATAAGTTATACTTGTTTATAACGATCTTATTCAAGCAGCCATGATCTAGAAAATGTAATACAATTTTGTCTTATCTTAGCTTCTATGCAGATGGAGAATTCTACTCATTTTAATTTAATTGATTGCCGATACATTTTCTTTTATTAACGCTGCAATGTCTTGTTCGATACTTATTCTCATTCGTGCAGTAACTTAGCAAAGTCAACTTGACTCCAAATACTTCCTAACGACTCTTACCAACATCCCCCATAAGACTTGGTAAGAACTTAGGATAATTTAGACGTAACCTTTACATAGAGTAAATCAACATACATACCTCTTAACTTCTAAGAGTATAAGGAATCATGAATAGCACCACACGTATATTCCATACATAGAATCATGTCAAAAGAAGGAAGAGGTTCACATACCTCGCGACGATTATCGACAAGTAGCAAAATGCTCCAAAGTACTTTAACCTTGATAGCTATTCCATCCTTTAAGTAGAATACGCTATACGTAGTACTTCAACCTATAATGGTCATAATACGTCCATTAACCTCTAGCTTCAAACGTAGAATATTCTAAGTGTAAAGTCACCAAATTCTACAGAAAATCGGACATCACTTCCTTTGTTTCTACGTACTTTTCCACCTTTTTCAAGGCCTGAAAATCAATAACCAAATGCCACATTTAAGGCCCAACAATTTAGAAAATACAAAGGGGATTACACGCCTAATAGGACGTGTAAAATTCTGCCACAATCAATATAAAACTGTCCACTTTTTCCAAGCCATATTCGGCTACAATGTCACAACAATTATCAATTTCCTTTCAATTCCTTTTTCAATCCAAGTTGTTATTCCAACATGTTATATACATAATAACAATTACATCAACTATAAATCTTTTCTTCCTTAACATGCGACGATTATAACTACCGTCCAAATTAATTACAACATTAATGGATAACTTGTCCATTTTCGGATTTTAACATGTCGACATGATCCAAATCTTTCCAAACTTCATTCTATATACCACATGCTCATTTCTTAACTACTATAACATGTAATCTTCAATTACATTAAGAAGATGAAGATTTTACCTCAATAAGCCCTAATAATGTCCAAGCGTAAAAGTCGATCCTTAGCAACTTTTAGCTCCTCTTCTTGTGTTCCAATCCACTCCAAGAACTCCTTAGAAGCTCATGAAGAACTCCTCTTCAAGTTCCATCTTCAAAGTTGAAGAACACCTTAGGGTTTCTCCTTGCGACTAACGTAAAAACGTCGTTTTTTTCGAGATCTTTCTATTGAGATATCCTTACAATACCCCTAGGAACCTTGGGTTAAAGTCTTGTGAATTATGGACAACAATTGAAAAAAATTCTTGTGGAAAATGCCTCATAGCCGAGAGCTTCAAAGAGCAAGACACAAGTCTTGAAATTTTTCTAAGTGTTGGAAAGATCAAGTCTTGCACTACTAGTATGGATATATACTACAACCAATGGTCTAGATTAAAACATTTGGATGGCTAAGATTGGTCCATTATGTCAAGCTCCCACTTGACCCTTTGACTTGGTCCATTTTATCAAGCCAACATGGCTATTTTTAATGACCAATTTCGTCCAAGATGACTATGTGGAGGGTGACACGTGTTGCCCTCCCATTGGTCCATAACATTTCGTTTCCCGAAATTTCCATAATTGGTCAAAATATCGGAAACCTCGTGGGCCCCACAAAAACGTAAAATTTCTCGGGTGGGCCCCACGTATCCAACTCTGTAAATAAACTTCCATAATCCCGATAAATCCTACAAGTCTCAAATACCACATTCGGGAACTCAATTCTCACTAACGAACAATCTTTTTTCCCGAGGCTCGGAAAACTTTTCCCTTTGGAAAATAATTCTTTCTTTCGTTCAATTTTATATGTCTTGTGCTCTCACGTCTATTCTTCCCCCCTTAGAAACATTGGGTCCCCGAATGTTCTTTCGGAGCCCAATCTAAATAGATAGCGACATAGTCTCCCTTTACTACATCCTTCATACAGCATATGCCACCCATGGCCACATAACAATACTTATACTAAAATGTAAATCTGACTCCAAGTGTCGACGTCGGTTATCCGCCTAAAGCTTCTACTGACTCAAAGCTTTACTAATAATCTTTCCTGGGTAAGCTTCGCCTCATCCACAGCCCACTAAGTCAAGTCTGGGCCAATTATCTGAACCTCGCCTACGGTGAACCAACCTCTCTCTACAGTCAATCTTGGCACCCACAAAGTCAACTAGTCCATACTCATAATGACCTTAAAGTCTGTCGTATCCAACTCTACAAGGTCTGCTAGGGTCTGACGACTGTATCATCACCGGGAAAATCTCATATACCCGCTCAACTACCACCCAAACACTCACGGGTGTAGTTACCTTGAAAGGTTCTTATGGATTCAGGCTCTATTCCTCTACACTTGGTTGCCCTCTTTCTTACTGGTCGTACTCTTTCCGTACTTCCAACTCATACTAGCATACGTACATAACCTCCATACTGGTTCTGGCCTCCGATCTTTGGAGTTTACTAAATAGAACCATATAAGGCCATTTCCGGCTCTCACGACCTGGTTCCGGTGGAACGCGTCTACGAACCCGTAAAACAATTAATTAGACGTGGGCCTTGCACCCTCGTGACCCTGTCACGTAGCGGGACTACTACCAACAGATCCCACTCTATTTCAAACTATGAGGCGACCCGTAATAGGTCATCAACCCGACCCACCGTCGCACTCAACTCTTACCCTTGGTCTGAATAAAATCTTATTGCCCGAGAATGCCTTATATACCTAAGGTCTCGGCGGTTATCAATATTCTTAGGCTCGCAATTTCCATGCTCCAAGCCTACATCATCAGTCTCCCCGTAAACGGGTAAAATAACTTTTCATAATACCATAACCATGTTGTCTTGATCACAACAACCAATACTTACTCCATACGGATCTCATCCGTACAATTCTCTTAAGCCTACCACGTAGCTTAATCTATTTACATGGAATTCCATTAAGTTCCTTAACATGACTTCTTAAGGGTTCACTACCCTATCAGACAGCTCAAGATTTCCCAATTATCTCAAAATAAAACATAAGACCTTGGCGAGAATTCATTAACTGTTTTATACCTTCCCGGTATCTATTTAGTCCTTACCAAATCCTGGTAATCTAAAATCACTCTAGGCAACACGTGTCTGACCTTCATACATAAATCCTATAGTTGTACGTCAGAGGACACCAACTATACTACAATCATTACCAACCTGGATACGCAATCCACATAATCCTTCCTGGGTCACTGCTGCCTTTCTCATAGCTGCAATCAACATAACTCGTTAGGGAGAGACGACCCTAACAACACAGCTCTATCGCATGATCTTAGAGTGAGAAGAATGGAAACCAATCCTAAATGTCCTACAGTCTCCTGATTATAGATGTGGTGCACAACACACCGATAATCAAGACTCTACTTAGACATGGTCTGTAGACACTTTCCGAGGACTAACTGCTCTGATACCACTTTTGTCACGACCCGACCCCGGGCCGCGACTGGTGCCCTACCTGGGTACTTTACGGTATACATCGAGATAATCGTGAACATACATTAAACTTATAAATTAATTCAACAAGACATAAACAACAGGTTAGCCGATAAGGCTACCTCCCTGGACATATATATATACATATGCAGCCAAAAACAGTTACATCCTTTTTTTTTCTTTACACAACCCAATCCACAAGATATGACTACAGACCCCTAAGATTTTGGACAAATACTATGACGGGACAAGGCCCCGCCGTACCCCTGAATATACCTAACCATAATGACAAGCTCTGGAACATTGGAGTCATCTCAAAATGATGAACCAGGATCCTAAGCTCGCGGATCCACAACTGTGTACCTAAACCTGCGGACATGAACGCAGCCCGAAGAAGTCGATACAGTGCAATATGGAAAAGAAAATAAGGTACAGTAATCATATCATAATTGTACAAAAGAATGACATGGCATGTATAAAAAGTAAATACCAGATCCTACCATGCCATTACAACTCATGAACTTAATCGTACATCATTATCTTTTCAATAAGATTTATAGTCAAATTCTTACGTACATACTTAGGAAAAATCATCAAGTTCATAACCATATAACTTACTTATCTTTCATAACATAATCCGACCCTTTATGGAGGGACGCCTATACTGCCCGGCCCAATCTGGGACGCGATAAAGTCACATAAGTCTGCCCATAAAGGTATACTGCCCGGCCCAATCCGGGACGCGATAAAGTCACATAAGTCTGCCCATAAAGGTATACTGCCCGGCCCAATCTGGGATGCGATAAAGTCACATAAGTCTGCCCATAAAGGTATACTGCATAAAAATAGGAAGCTTATGATCAACTTAGGGCCACCTGCCCATAGTGTCATTTGGCAATCCCACTCCTGGACTATTTCACCCGCATAGGTCATGTGGACCCGCAATGAGGCCATCCGCCTCGCATGGGACTATTTCACCCGCATAGGACTATTTCACCCGCATGGGCCCGGTGGGCCCGCAATGAGTACAAACGCCGCACTCGCATCATGGGTAGCAAATCCATGGAATAAGTAGTAGCCCGGGGGTTTACCCCGTAAGAATTACATAACCTAGCTCAACCGGCTATCATACATAACATAAGCACTACCGGCTTATCATACATAACATAAGCACTACCGGCTTATCATACATAACATAAGCACTACCGGCTTATCATACATATCATAAGCAAGTTAAGAAATCCCCTAACTTCTTATTAACCTTATTTATATACACTCTCATTTTAGTTTACTTAAGGCACTAACATGTCATTATAGAATCCGGGAATTTAACCCAAAGTACTACGTACCTTTATCCTTTCAAAGATGACTCTTTCTCGTATAACCCCCCAAGATACTAACACCCGTAGTATCAAGGCTTGTCTACACTTCAAAACAAGTCACTTTACTTTTAGAAATACATTTTTAGGCTTCTAAACGAAGTGACTTTCACTTTAAAAATATTTAAGCAATTGATGCCTTTAAATCAAATTGTCCTTCTTTATTTCAAGTCATCTCTTTGTTTACATTACTAGAGAAAAACCATTCTTTTAACCTTCCATAAAGTTGTTATAACCAACTTCCCATAAAGCCGTTATAACTCTTTATGTATTAGACAAATTCATTCATTTTATAACCAAGAGACTTATACTTTGAAATCAAGTTACATAGCTTTCAAAATACTTCAAGTTTCTTAACTTTTAGAAACCAATTTTCTTAACTTAGAATATCAAGTCTCTTTAACTTAGAATATCAAGTCCCTTATCTTTAAGAAATCAAGTTACATATGCGTTTCCCAAATCAAGTATTCTATACTTTTAAATCAAGGCATTCCTTCCTTTAAGAATCATGTCCCATAACTTGAAAAATAAAGTCTCTTAACCTTTTAAGAATTTATGGTTCATAGTCTTAAAACTTCATAACGTAAACTCTTTTAAATTAAGTAACATATACTTTTGTGCGTTGTGAATAAGTTATACTTGTTTATAACGATCTTATTCAAGTCCATGATCTAGAAAATGTAATACAATTTTGTCTTATCTTAGCTTCTATGCAGATGGAGAATTCTACTCATTTTAATTTAATTGATTGCCGATACATTTTCTTTTATTAACGCTGCAATGGCTTGTTCGATACTTATTCTCATTCGTGCAGTAACTTAGCAAAGTCAACTTGACTCCAAATACTTCCTAACGACTCTTACCAACATCCCCCATAAGACTTGGTAAGAACTTAGGATAATTTAGACGTAACCTTTACATAGAGTAAATCAACATACATACCTCTTAACTTCTAAGAGTAGAAGGAATCATGAATAGCACCACATGTATATTCCATACATAGAATCATGTCAAAAGAAGGAAGAGGTTCACATACCTCGCGACGATTATCGACAAGTAGCAAAATGCTCCAAAGTACTTTAACCTTGATAGTTATTCCATCCTTTAAGTAGAATACGTTATACGTAGTACTTCAACCTATAATGGCCATAATACGTCCATTAACCTCTAGCTTCAAACGTAGAATATTCTAAGTGTAAAGTCACCAAATTCTACAGAAAATCGGACATCACTTCCTTTGTTTCTACGTACTTTTCCACCTTTTTCAAGGCCTGAAAATCAATAACCAAATGCCACATTTAAGGCCCAACAATTTAGCAAATACAAAGGGGATTACACGCTTAATAGGACGTGTAAAATTCTGCCCCACAATCAATATAAAACTGTCCACTTTTTCCAAGCCATATTCGGCTACAATGTCATAACAATTATCAATTTCCGTTCAATTCATTTTTCAATCCAAGTTGTTATTCCAACATGTTATATACATAATAACAATTACATCAACTATAAATCCTTTCTTCCTTAACATGCGACGATTATAACTACCGTCCAAATTAATTACAACATTAATGGCTAACATGTCCATTTTCGGATTTTAACATGTCGACATGATCCAAATATTTTCAAACTTCATTCTATATACCACATGCTCATTTCTTAACTACTATAACATGTAATCTTCAATTACATTAAGAAGATGAAGATTTTACCTCAATAAGCCCAAATGGTTTACCTCTACATACCACATGCTCATTTCTTAACTACTATAACATGCTCATTTCGGATTGCAAAGGTTCTTCCTAAAAGAAAATCCTCTTCTCTTCTCTCTAAACATTGATGAACCCCAAGTGTGATGAGATTTCTGTAAAGGAAACAAGAAGGAAATATGTTGGCAAGCTTGTAGAGGGTTTGTGTGGGTGATTTTAACGTGAAGAAGAATTTCGGAAAGAGGACTTATTGAGGTAAAATATTCACCTTATTAATGTGATTGAAGATTACATGTTATAGTAGTTAAGAAATGAGCATGTGGTATGTATATTAAAGTTTGAAAAGATTTGAATCATGTCGACTTGTTGACAATCGAAAATGGGCACGTTAGTCACTAATGTCAGAATCAATTCGGTTGTTAGATAAAATTGTTACATGTTATATATAGAAGGGTATATCGTTGTTATAATTGGTTATGACTTATATAACATGTTGGAATAACGAGTTGGATTGAAAGGATTTGAAAAGGATGATATATGAGCATGTTGTAGCCGAGGAGTTGCCTTAACTAATTGGATTGTTTAATATGAATTGTGGGGCAGAATTTTACACGTCCGGTTAGGCGTGTAATCCCCTTTGTATTTCCGAATTGTTGGGCCTTAAATGTGGCGTTTGGTTATTGAATTCGAGCCTTGAAAAAGGTGGAAACTACATAGAAACAAAGGAAGTACTGTCCAATTTTCCGTAGAATAAGGGACCTTACAATTAGAATATTCTACTTTGAAGCTAGAGGCTAATAAACGTATTATGATCATTATAGGTTGACATACTACGGACGGCATATTGGACTTAGCAAGTGGATTAAGCCGGAGAGGTATGTGGAAACTTTCTTTATCTCTTGAGCATGAGTAGTTATAAATGTATAGTACGGTGAGCGACGTGATTTAAATGAAGTCAGTTCATTTGATATACTTGACTTGTTTTAAGAATGTCTAAGTTGGTTGAGTTAGAGAATTAACTCACTTGTTCTTAAGGAAAGGATAAAAGAATGGTTTATTCTAATAAGGTAAACAAGGATTTCTTGACAGGAAAAAGTATAAAATACTTGATTTGAAAAGTATTGATTCTTGAACTATTCTAAAGATAAGAGACCTGATTTCTAAGTTAAGAAACTTGTTTTCTAAAGTTAAGAGACTTGAAGTATTTTGAAAGTTGTGTAACTTGATTTGAAAGTATAAGTCTCTTGGTCATAAAAAGAATGATTTTGTCTAAGACATACAGAGTTATAACGGCTTTATGGGAAGTTAGTTATGACGGCTTTATGAAAGGATAAGGATGTCTTAGTTTCTAAAGCATAAAGTTAGTATAATGGCTTTATGGGAAGTTGGTTATAACAACTTTATGGAAGGTTAAAGGAATGGTTTTCTCGAGTAGGGTAAACAAAGATGAATGACTTGAAATTAAGAAGGGCAATTTGATTTAAAGGCATCAATTGCTTAAAGTTTAAAGTAAGGGTCACTTGATTTAGAAGCCAAAAATATATTTCTAAAAGTGTAGTGACTTGTTTGAAATGTAGATAGGCCTTGATACTACGGGTGTTAGTATGTTGGGGTTTTATGTAAAAAGGAATCTTTTGAAAGAATAGAAATACATAGTACTTTGGGTTAAATTCCCGAAATTATTGTGTGATATGAAAATGCCTTAAGGTTATAAAGTGAGATCCATTTTGTATGTTAATGAAAGTCTAAAGATTTTATGAAATTGTCTATACTCGCTTGTGATAGCCTTGGAGTGCAAGTATTATGTTGTTACGCTGTCGTGACTCTCAGTTGGAGGGTCGGCTGTCTTGTTGTGAAATTATTTGACGCGTCGAAGCGGTGATGGAGGTTTCCACGGGTATTCTTGGATTGTGATTGATCCATGGACTTGTTTGCGATGGAGGATTAGGGCACGCTACCGTGACTTGGGTTAAATTCCCGGTTACTATTATTACTCCATGGATTAGCTCTCCATGAAGACATGTACCCGAGATGAGGGATTCCACGGGCATGTTATATACTATTATTACTCCATGGATTAGCTCTCCATGAAGACATGTACCCGAGATGAGGGATTCCACGGGCATATTATATACTATTATTAATCCATGGATTAGTTCTCCATGAAGACATGTACCCGAGATGAGGGATTCCACGGGCATGTTATATACTATTATTACTCCATGGATTAGTTCTCCATGAAGACATGTACCCGAGATGAGGGATTCTACGGGCATGTGATATACGATTATTACTGTTATACCCCGTATTTCCAGAGTATGTACGTAAGGACGTACGTAGAAAAGTTTGGACTTTAAAGTTGGCTTGGCCGAAAATTATTTGTTCACAACACTCGATTAGAGTCGTTTTCGGCGAAACGCGTTTTACAACTTGCGAAGGGAAAATTCGCTATGTGATTTTTAATTTTTGCGGATTTTTAGAGAGGCGAACGTGTTGGACCAACAAGAGGCGCCACTGCACCCTCCGTTGGCGGGCGTGAGGCGGACATGAGCGAATTGGACCATTGGGGTTGGTAGGATATTTTGTGTGTTGATTGATAAAGTGGGACCCACACACACTTGTCCAAATCTTGGCCCTACACTTGCACCACACTTGGCTTGATCTTGGCCATTGGTTAGCCATGGCTTGACCTATAAATACCCCTCCCCTTTGATGAACTTCTTCATCCAAAATTGTGCTAAGTCTTGAAAGCTCTCCCTGTCACGACCCGAACCCGGGCCCGTGACTGGTGCCTTACCCCGGGCACCCTAGTGATACAACATCAGAGAAAATCAGCGGAAATAAAAACATGAACATGAATTAAGAGACATGATAAATAAACAGGCCAACCAAAACAGTTGCCTTCAGTATATATACATAAACACCCGAACAGTTATCCTTTTTACAGACTCTGCCCACAACAGTACTACAGACCTCTAAGAAGTGACAACAACTATGACGGGATAGGGCCCGCCATACCCCGAATGTACAAGAACCTCTCTGGACTGGTAACATACCAAAGATAAGCCTCCGAAGGAACGGAGCTTCCAACACGAAATGTGATCCTATGGCGGGGATCGACGATCGATGTACCTCTACTGCGGCATGAACGCAGCCCCGAGAGTCAAGGCAACAGTACCAAGTATGTGAAAGCGTAAATATCGTAAATGAAATCATAATAGTCTATATAAAGCGAGAGACATGTATGATAACCAAACTACGATTCACAACATAAAAACATCATGTCAAGTCGGGGACTCACGCCTCAAAGTCATCCTCATGCGTGGAACTCCTTCCTCACCGCCGCGATCTAGGTACAAATCATGTGATACGTATAATGTGTCTCGGCCCATCTTATGGACCCGATAGAAACATGTGGAATACATTCCCGGTTCATCCCGTGACCGTGGTCGAGTGGAATACATTCGGATGAACCGTAGTCGAGTGAAATACATTCCGGATGAACCGTTAGTCGAGTGAAATACATTCGGATGAACCGGTAGTCGAGTAGAACACAAAGATACTTGCACAACAAGGCTATCACACGTAACATGGTCAAGTTTCATAACAACAAGCATAGGCAAGTTATACACAACTCAAGGTACTTTCATTTTATGTCAAAGTCCGGATTTTAACCCTAAAGTACTACGTACGTTAAAATTCCTTTTAAGAGATTCATTCCTTTTCTAAAAGTCACCCGATACGTAGTATATAAAAAAATGTGACTTATATCTTTTAAGTAAACCAAAACAACTTTCATACTTTCCTTTTAAGACCAAATTAAGGCAATACCATGCCTTCCTTTTGGACCAAAATACTTCTCTTTTAAAAGTCAAGTTACCACATTAAAACAAATGATAAAACCCTTCTTTTGTTTTCATAAAGTCGTTATAACCAACTTCCCATAAAGTCATTATAACACTTTATGTTTTAAACCATTTTAAGACAACACAATGCCTTTCTTTTCCCTAAAAGTTCCAGTTTGCCTAATTTCAATTACGCAAGTCTCTTTTTAGAAAAGTTTCATAGTTCAATGTCTTAACCTCTTTTTAAAACAATAGAGTAACATATGCCATAGGTGAGTAGGTTAATCTTGTTCATAATCAATCTTATTAAGCAGCCATGATCTAGAAAATGTAATATCATTTTGTCTCATCTTAGCTTCTATGCAGATGGAGGTTTCTACTGGTTTTAATAATACTTAATTATTCAATACATTTTCCTTTATTAACGCGGCAGTGGTTTATTGTGTTACACCCCGTATTTTCAGGATATGTTTTAAGAACGTACGTAAGAACTCGCTAGTGTTAAAATTAGAAACTTGTAAAATTTTATCGGAATTATGAAATTGTCGGAAAACGTTTTATTTTGACGAATGGGAGGGCGACACGTGTCACCCCCCCTTAAGTGAGCTTGGACGAATTGATCTTGGACATAAGGGTCATTTGACCCTTGTTAGGAAGACAAGTCTTGCACTTGAAGAGCTTGACATAATTGACTTGGTCAATGGACCCACTTAGCCTTGATATTTAATAAGAGATCATCCAAACCACCCAATTGTTTGCATCTTGACCCTCCATGTCCCTTTATAATACTAGTAGTAGCATGAGAGAGCACAACACTTAGAAAAATTTGCAAGAATTTCAAGAACCCTTCTAGGTTGCTCTCGGGTTCCATGCCTTTCAAAAGGAAAAAATTTGTTTCTTGTCCATTAAACTCACACTTTAAACCAAGGTTCTTAAGGGTAGTGTAAGCTTATCTCAATAGAAAAATCTCGGAAAAAGTTAGTTTTGGGTTAGTGTGAAAGTGAAAACCTAGTGGCTTTCTAGGTTTTAGATTGGAGGTTTGAAGGAAAGTTGTTAGTGTGGTTCTAAGGGTCTCGAGGCGGATTGAGGTGTCTTGATGAGGCTCTAGGTTGCTAAGGAGCAACCGGTTTTGAAGATTGGATTACAATTCGTTGAGGTATAATCTTGTTCTTTGAAAGTGTTACAAGATTATTTATATTGTTGTTGTTAGCTTTACATGTTGCTAGCATAAAGTTGTTAAGTTGAAGTTTGTAAGTATTATGGATTACTTGTAGCTTAAGTTGAAATGAAAAGTAAGTCATGTTAAGTTGGAATACAATTTGATCGTTATTAGAATCGTCGCATGTAATTGACTAGAAGATTATAGTAGTTATAATTGGTTGCGACTAGATATCATGTTATGCTACCAAGTTGGATTGAAATGGAAATTGGATAAGAATTAGTATTGTTGAACTCAGGTGGCGAATTTGGACTTGTAGTTTGTATTAGTTTGTTATTCATTGTATTGGACTACCTTCTAAATTGTGAGCCAATCGGGCTGTTTGGTTATTCATTTGTACTAGACTACCTTCTATATTGTTGTGAGCCAATTGGGGCTGTTTGGTTATTGTATTCGGCCTTGAAAAAGGTGGCAAAGTAAGTAAAAACAAAGGAGGTGCTGTCCGATTTTCCGTAGAATTTAGCGACTTAGCACCTAGAATATTCTACGTTTGAAATAAGAGGTTAATGGACGTATGGTGACCATTATAGGTTGGTGTACTAAGTAATGCATATCCTACTTGAAGAATGGAATAGCTCAAGGTTGACGTACTTTGGAGCATTTTGCAACTTGTCGCTAGTCGTCGCGAGGTATGTGAACCTCTTCTTTCGTTGGCATGATCCTACGTATGAAATATCCATGTGATAACATTTTAAGATTCCTTCTACTCTTAGAAGTTAAGAAGTATTTACATTGTTGAATCTAAGTTAAGAGTATGTTTAAATTGTCCTAAGTCCTTACTAGGTCTTATGGGAGACGTTGGTAAGGATGGTTAGGAAATTATGAGATTTGATTCAAGGGCTATGTATCTTGATTTATTTAAAGTAAGTATGTAAGTTGATTTTTTATGTTTGAAAATGACTTGAATTTATATGTGAAAAGGGATTGGTTTTAAAAGTGTAGATGACATGATTTTACAAGTATAAGTAAATGGACTTTAAAGAATGTATGTTATGAAGTTTTAAGACTATGAACTTTGATTTTCTTTAAAGGATTATGAAACTTTATTTTTCAAGATTATGAGACTTGATTTCTAAAGTATAAGCGACATGATTTGAAAGAGTGTATGCTACGAGGTGTTAAGGCTATAAGCCTTGATTTTATAAGTGGAAATGACTTAATTTTACAAAGTATGACTTCTTAATTTATTTCAAAAGATAAGAAGATGGCTTCCAAAAGAGTATGTGACTTGAGCTTTAAAAAGAAAGGAGTTCTATGATTCTTTTTAAGTATGTATGTACGTAGTATTTTTGGATCTAGTTTTCCTAATGTTGTAAGAATAAAAGTGTCTTAAGTTCTCTAAAATGAAAGGTTGTTATAATAGCTTTATGGGAAGTTGTTATGACGACTTAAGAAGAAGTGAAAAGATGGTTTGAAAATGTTATGTAAGGAAAATTACACCGAGCCTACGAATAGGCCGGATTACGTTATGAAATACACCGAGCCTACAAATAGGCCGGATTACGTTATGAAATACACCGAGCCTACAAATAGGCGGACTACGTTATGAGATACACCGAGCCTACACATGCGGATTACGACATATTACCCGAGCCTTCACATAGCCGGGTTACGTCATCTTACACCGAGCTCCACAGCGGGCGGATTATGTTATATGATTCCACAAGACACCGAGCTCCGGGCGGGCGGATTATGTTATATGATTCCACAAGATCGAGCTCCGGGCGGGCGGATTATGTTATATGATTCCACGATGCAAGGCTCCGAGCGGGCGGATTATGTTATATGATTCCAAAGTACACCGAGCCCCACAGGCGGGCCGGATTATGTTATATGATTCCACGATCGAGCCACGGCGGGCGGATTATGTTATGTAAGATATGTAAGTTATGTGAAAAATTTGGATTAAACTCTTAAGTAAGTATGTAAGAATATGTTGTTAAATCTTATCGAAAGAAGGAAAGGCAGTCAATATATGATTGGTTTCGAGAGTTAAAGGACATTCTTTTATCTGAGATATGATTTGGTTATTGCATTTATTTACATTTCCATATTCTACTGTTATCGACCTCTTGGGGCTGCGTTCATGCCCGCAGGTGATAGGTACACAGGTTGGTGATCCTTGCTCTTAGGATCTCTGTCCAGTTTTTGGAAAGAAGCCCCTTTCACTCCGGAGGCTTGTCTTTTGGTACGGTTTCCTTAAGGTGGTAGACTTATGTACATTCAGGGGTATGGCGGGGCCCTGTCCCGCCGCAGTTGTAATTCTTAGAGGTCTGTAGTCACATGTTGTGGGTCGGTTTGTAAAAAAGAAAGGGATGCTTCTTTGTTGTTATGTATATGTATATGTGTCCAGGAAGGTAGCCTTATCGGCTAACCTGTGGTTTAATCTGTCGTTATTTTTTTATTTTATAAGTTTCATGTATGTTCCGCTGCTATTCTCTGATGTATGCACGAGCAGGTGCGGGTAGGGCACTGTCGCGAGCGGTCGGGTCGTGACAAAAGTGGTATCGAGCGATTAGTCCTCGGAAAGTGTCTACGCCGTGTCTAGTAGAGTCTTGATTATCGGTGTGTTGTGCACCACATCTATAATCGGGAGGTTGCGGACATTTAGGATTGGTTTCCATTCTTCTCACTGAGATCGTGCGATAGAATTTGTGTTGTTAGTGGTCGTCTCTCCTAACGAGTTATGTTGTTCTGTTACGAGAAAGGCGGATGACCGGGAAAGACTATGTGGATTGCGTATCCAGGTTGGTAATGATTGTAGTATAGTTGGTATTGTGACATACATCTATACGGAGTTATGTATGAGGTCGACGTGTTGCCTAGAATGATGTTAGATTTCGAGAATTGGTAAAGACTAACTAGATCACAGGAAGGTATGGGATAGTTAATGAATTCTCAAGATCTTATGTTTTATTTGAGATAATTGGGAAAGGATGAAATGCGATAGGGTAGTGAACCCAGAAGCCATGTTAAGGAACTAACGGAATGTCATGTTAATAGATTAAGGCTGCGTAGTAGGCTCAAGAGAATTGTGCGGATGAGGTCCGTAGAGTGAGTAATGGGTGTTGTGATTGAGACAACATGGTTTTGGTTTTATGAGAAGTTTTGTACCGTTTATTGGGATTTGGTAAGGTAGGCTTGGGCGTGGAAATTGCGAGCCTAAGAATATTGATTCGCCGAGACCTTAGGTATATAAGGCTTTCTCTGTGATAAGATTTTAAGTCGGACCAAGGATAAGAGTTAAGTGCGGCCAGTGGTGGAGGACTGTTCGGGTCTCCCATGGCTGGAATAGAGTAGGATCAGTTGGTAGTAGTTAAGCTCGTGTGAGTCACGAGGTGCAAGGCCCAAGTCTAGTTAATTGTTTACGGGTTCGTGGACGCGTTCCACGGAACCAGTAATGGCGGAAATGGCCTTATTTTGTTTTATAGAGTGACTCCAAAGATTGGAGGCCAGCATTGGTATGGAAGTTATGTATATTAGTGTGAGTGGGAAATACGGAAGAAATCGACCAGTAAGAAAGATAACAACCAAGTGTAAAGGAATAGAGCACGAATCCATGAGAACCTTTCGAGGTAACTACACGTGAGTGTGTGTGGGGTGGTAGGCGGCGGGAATATGAGGTTTTCCGGTGATGATGCGATCGTCGGACCACTAGTAGACCTAGTAGAGAGGATTATGGCGGACTTTGAGGTCATTATAAGTATGGGCTAGTTGGCTTTGTGAGTGCCAGGTTGACATCTTAGTATAAATATTGATATGTGGCCATGGGTGGCATATGTCGTAGAAAGGGTGTAGTATAAGGAGACTATGTCGCTTTAATTAGATTGGACTCCGAAAGAACATTCGAGGACGAATGTTTCTAAGGGGGGAAGAATGTTACACCCCGTATTTTCAGGATATGTTTTAAGAACGTACGTAAGAACTCGCTAGTGTTAAAATTAGAGACTTGTAAAATTTTATCGGAATTATGAAATTGTCGGAAAACGTTTTATTTTGACGAATGGGAGGGCGACACGTGTCACCCCCCCTTAAGTGAGCTTGGACGAATTGATCTTGGACATAAGGTCATTTGACCGCTTGTTAGGAAAGACAAGTCTTGCACTTGAAGAGCTTAACATAATTGACTTGGTCAATGGACCCACTTAGCCTTGATATTTAATAAGAGATCATCCAAACCACCCAATTGTTTGCATCTTGACCCTCCATGTCCCTTTATAATACTAGTAGTAGCATGAGAGCACAACACTTAGAAAAATTTGCAAGAATTTCAAGAACCCCTCTAGGTTGCTCTCGGGTTCCATGCCTTTCAAAAGGAAAAAATTTGTTTCTTGTCCATTAAACTCCACACTTTAAACCAAGGTTCTTGAGGGTAGTGTAAGCTTATCTCAATAGAAAAATCTCGGAAAAAGTTAGTTTTCGGGTTAGTCGCAAAGTGAAAACCTAGTGGCTTTCTAGGTTTTAGATTGGAGGTTTGAAGGAAAGTTGTTGGTGTGGTTCTAAGGGTCTCGAGGCGGATTGAGGTGTCTTGATGAGGCTACAGGTTGCTAAGGAGCAACCGGTTTTGAAGATTGGATTACAATTCGTTGAGGTATAATCTTGTTCTTTGAAAGTGTTACAAGATTATTTATATTGTTGTTGTTAGCTTTACATGTTGCTAGCATAAAGTTGTTAAGTTGAAGTTTGTAAGTATTATGGATTACTTGTAGCTTAAGTTCGAAATGAAAAGTAAGTCATGTTAAGTTGGAATACAATTTGATCGTTATTAGAATCGTCGCATGTAATTGACTAGAAGATTATAGTAGTTATAATTGGTTGCGACTAGATATCATGTTATGCTACCAAGTTGGATTGAAATGGAAATTGGATAAGAATTAGTATTGTTGAACTCAAGGTGGCCGAATTTGGACTTGTAGTTTGTATTAGTTTGTTATTCAATTGTATTGGACTACCTTCTAAATTGTGAGCCAATTGGGGCTGTTTGGTTATTCATTTGTACTAGACTACCTTCTATATTGTTGTGAGCCAATTGGGGCTGTTTGGTTATTGTATTCGGCCTTGAAAAAGGTGGCAAAGTAAGTAAAAACAAAGGAGGTGCTGTCCGATTTTCCGTAGAATTTAGCGACTTAGCACCTAGAATATTCTACGTTTGAAATAAGAGGTTAATGGACGTATGGTGACCATTATAGGTTGGTGTACTAAGTAATGCGTATCCTACTTGAAGAATGGAATAGCTCAAGGTTGACGTACTTTGGAGCATTTTGCAACTTGTCGCTAGTCGTCGCGAGGTATGTGAACCTCTTCTTTCGTTGGCATGATCCTACGTATGAAATATCCATGTGATAACATTTTAAGATTCCTTATACTCTTAGAAGTTAAGAAGTATTTACATTGTTGAATCTAAGTTAAGAGTATGTTTAAATTGTCCTAAGTCCTTACTAGGTCTTATGGGAGACGTTGGTAAGGATGGTTAGGAAATTATGAGATTTGATTCAAGGGTTATGTATCTTGATTTATTTAAAGTAAGTATGTAAGTTGATTTTTTTATGTTTGAAAATGACTTGAATTTATATGTGAAAAGGGGATTGGTTTTAAAAGTGTAGATGACATGATTTTACAAGTATAAGTAAATGGACTTTAAAGAATGTATGTTATGAAGTTTTAAGACTATGAACTTTGATTTTCTTTAAAGGATTATGAAACTTTATTTTTCAAGATTATGAGACTTGATTTCTAAAGTATAAGCGACATGATTTGAAAGAGTGTATGCTACGAGGTGTTAAGGCTATAAGCCTTGATTTTATAAGTGAAAATGACTTAATTTTACAAAGTATGACTTCTTAATTTATTTCAAAAGATAAGAAGATGGCTTCCAAAAGAGTATGTGACTTGAGCTTTAAAAAGAAAGGAGTTCTATGATTCTTTTTAAGTATGTATGTACGTAGTATTTTTGGATCTAGTTTTCCTAATGTTGTAAGAATAAAAGTGTCTTAAGTTCTCTAAAATGAAAGGTTGTTATAATAGCTTTATGGGAAGTTGTTATGACGACTTAAGAAGAAGTGAAAAGATGGTTTGAAAATGTTATGTAAGGAAAATTACACCGAGCCTACGAATAGGCGGATTACGTTATGAAATACAGAGCCTACAAATAGGCGGATTACGTTATGAAATACACCGAGCCTACAAATAGTCGGACTACGTTATGAGATACACCGAGCCTACACATAGGCGGATTACGACATATTACCCTGAGCCTTCACATAGGCCGGGTTACGTCATCTTACACCGAGCTCCACAGGCGGGCCGGATTATGTTATATGATTCCACAGTACACCGAGCTCCACAGGCGGGCCGGATTATGTTATATGATTCCACAGTACACCGAGCTCCACAGGGGGCGGATTATGTTATATGATTCCACAAGCAAGAGCTCCACAGGCGGGCGGATTATGTTATATGATTCCACAATGCAAGGCCCGCGGGCTGGATTATGTTATGTAAGATATGTAAGTTATGTGAAAAAGGCTGGATTAAACTCTTAAGTAAGTATGTAAGAATATGTTGTTAAATCTTATCGAAAGAAGGAAAGGAACGGTCAATATATGATTGGTTTCAGGAGTTAAAGGACATTCTTTTATCTGAGATATGATTTGGTTATTGCATTTATTTACGTTCCATATTAAATTGTTATGTCTTGGCCGCCGAGCTGCGTTCATGCCCGCAGGTGATAGGTACACAGGTTGGTGATCCTTGCTCTTAGGATCTCTGTCCAGTTTTTGGAAAGAAGCCCCTTTCACTCCGGAGGCTTGTCTTTTGGTACAGTTTCCTTAAGGTGGTAGACTTATGTACATTCAGGGGTATGGCGGGGCCCTGTCCCGCCGCAGTTGTAATTCTTAGAGGTCTGTAGTCACATGTTGTGGGTCGGTTTGTAAAAAAGAAAGGGATGTAACTGCTGTTGTTATGTATATGTATATGTGTCCAGGAAGGTAGCCTTATCGGCTAACCTGTGGTTTAATCTGTCGTTATTTTTTTTATTTTATAAGTTTCATGTATGTTCCGCTGCTATTCTCTGATGTATACCTGAACAGGGTGCCCAGGTAGGGCACCAGTCGCGGGCCCGGGGTCGGGTCGTGACATATTGATACACATTCTGATTTCCGAAATCAGTAAAACATTATTCCTTTTAAAAACCAAGTGCTCATTACTCACGAATGAGGTTTCACACAAAATCCATATTAATTCATTTAAGTTAAGTCTCTTATCTTATAAGATCCAGTCTCTTAACTTTTGAAATTAATAAACCATTCATTTTACCACCCTTAAGACGTTATACCTAACTTCCATAAAGCTAGTATAACACTTATGTTTTAAAACAACCAAATCTGATTAACACGTATGCGTCACCGTACTACATAGCTCACACGTATCATGCTAGAAAAGATAGGAAGAGGTTCACATACCTCGCGGCGATTATCGACTAATAGCAAAATGCTCCAAGTACCTCAAACCGTCGGCTACTCCTAAGCTAAGTAGCTCACGCCATACGTAGTACTTCAACCTATAGAGGCCTGAGGTGCCTATTAACATCCTAGATCTCAATGTAGAATATTCTACAGAAAATTGGCAAGACTCTCCTCCCCACATGGCAGCGTAAATCTCCTCCTCAATCGAGGCGCTACCAAGCCAACCGGGTTTGCACGTCTAACGGGCGTGTACAATTCTACTACACAGTAATGCTACACAAGTCTCATGTCTGATCTATGTAATTACTGATTCGATTCTCTTATTTAAATTGGGCTTAAGTCGCAAGACATTGCAGTAAGTATTATTCGAGCTTAAGTCAAAAGACATTGCCGCACAACTATGTTCAATTCTATATATAGTATACTTCAACTATATATTCCAACAACATGTAATTTCCAATTACAATAGAAGGTCAAGAGTGTTTACCTCGATAAGCCCAAAATTATCCGAGTTTATATGTCGATCTGAGCAAGGTTTAGCTCTACTCAGTGCGCTCCAACCGCTCAAACAACCCTTAGAAGTTCTAACCAACTTCTACTTAACACTTCAACTACGGGTGAAGATTTACTTAGGGTTTCGTTTTTGTGACTGAGGGAAGTATAATAGTATTTTCTGGGCTTTGTATAAGTGTAACCTTGGGAATACTATAAGGTATTTGGGCATTATAACAATACTTGGAGAGTATTTCTATACCACAAAAAGGGGGGTATTTATACGAGACAACAAGGCTAGGGGGGGTGTACCCCACGGTTAGGGCACTACAAAGGGGAGGGGGTGGCTCTCGGCCAAGCTCACTCAAGGGGGAGGGGGTGTGGTGGACGAAAACAACAAGAGGGAGGAGGGATTTTCAAGACTTAGACAATTTTGGATGAATAAGTTCATCAACTTAGAGGGGTATTTATAGGTCAAGAAATGGCCAACCAATGGCCAAGATCTATCCAAGTGTAAGGCAAGTGTAAGGTCAAGATGAAGCCATGTGTTTGTGGGTCCCACTTGCTCATCAACTACACAAAATATCCTACCTAACCCTTGACCACAATTTTTGCACAAAAAACGTGCCCACTTTTCCCTTTGGCAGTCCACTTCCTTCCAATGTAAGGGTGACACATGTCACCCTCCCGTTAATCCAAAATGTTTCGTCTCTCGGAAAAATCCAAAAATTATTAATGACATGGCGAATTTTCCCTACGAAAGTCGTGGAAACGTTCGTCAAAACGACTCCTTCTGTACTTGTGCACAAAATTTCATTCTTGCCTAATCTTTAAGGCTCAAATTTATATACGCACGCCCTCACGTACATACCACGGAAATACTGGTATAACACTCCCCTCCTCTATAGTTCTCGTCCCTCCCCTTGTGAGGTTTTAGCGAGGCCCCCACTTGGCGAGAGTTTCCCACTCCAGTGGGGTTGTCAAGTGGTACCCCAGCCTAGTTGTCTTCGTATAATACCCCTTTTTTTGTATAGAAATACTCTCCAAGTATTGTTGTAATGCCCAAATACCTTGGCCCAAATACCTTGTAGTATTCCCAAGGTTACACTTTTACAAAAGCCCAGAAAATACTATTATACTTCCCTCAGTCACAAAAACGAAACCCTAAGTAAATCTTCACCCATTGTTGAAGTTATAAGTAGAAGTTGGTTAGAACTTCTAAGGGTTATTGGGCGGTCGAGGCGCGGAGTAGGAGCTAAACCTTGCTCAGGATCGACATTTAAACTCGGATAATTTTGGGGCTTATCGAGGTATACACTCTTGACCTTCTATTGTAATTGGAAATTACATGTTGTAGGAATATATAGTTGAAGTATACTATATATAGAAGCGAACGTAGTTATCGGCAATGTCTTTTGACTTAATCTGAATAATAAGAAATCTTTTGAAAGAAAATCTTGGTAATTACATAGAATGTATTACTGATGACTTGTGTAGCTTTTCGAGGTAGAATTGTGCGTCCGGATTAGTCGTATAACCCCTGGTTGGCTTGGTAGCGGCCAGATAGAGGAGAGATTTACGATGTTGCGGGGAGAGTCTGCCGAATTTTACGTAGAATGTTCTCTGAAGAGACCTAAATGTTAATAAGCGCCTTGTGGCTTTATAGGTGGAAGTACTATGCGTGGCGCGATCTACTGGGCTTAAGGAGTAGCGGCGGTTTGAGGTACTTGAGGCGTTTTGCTATTAGTCAATAATCGTCGCGGTATGTGAACCTCTTCCTATCTATTCTAGCATGATATGTGTGTAACTATGTAGTGCGGTAGGCGTCGTGTGTTAAATGTATTTGATTAGTCTAAAACATAAAGTGTTATAACGGCTTTATGGGAAGTTGGTTATAACGACTTTATGTATGTAAGAAAATACTTGTGGTTTTAAAAGGTAATGATTTGAACTATAAGCATTGGTTATGTGATAATAAAGAACTTGAAGTATTTCAAAAGGTTTTCAATCATTTTGAAAGAAGAGTAATACTTGGTTTTGAAAAACTTGAGTTATACTAGCTTTATGGGAAGTTAGGTATAACGGCTTAAGAATGTTTCTTGATTTGGAAATCGAATGTGTATCGACAAACCACTGCGGCGTTAATAAAAGGAAATGTTTTGCCATTAAGTATTATTAAAACCAGTAGAAACTTCCATGCATAGAAGCTAAGATAAGACAAAATGATATTTCCTAGATCATGGTTCTTTGTAATAAAATTGTTATAAACAAGAATATCCTACTCACATATAAGGCTTATGTTTCTCAGATGGTTTAAAAGAGAATTATATTCTTAAATGAATAAGACTATGAACTACGAAACCTTTCTAAAATAATAACCGTGAACATTTGAAATTAGGCAAACTTGAGCGTTGGGAAAAGAATGTGGTTACTTGATTTTACAAAGAGAAGTGTTCTGATTTACTTCAAAAGATAATCACTCTATTTTTTATACTACGGGTATTGTGTGACTTTTGTGAAAGAAACGGATCTTTTAAAAGAGTAATACACGAAGTACTTTGGGGCTAAAAACCCGAACTTGTTAACATAATGTAGAAAGTACCTTGGGTGAATAACTTGATTGTATTGATTTGTGATAGTCTTGTAATACTTTCTTGTTGACTTGATAAGTAAACATGTTAGGATGCTACGTGAGTTAGTATCTTGTGATGTTTGTGTAAAGGGGTTTTCCCTTGTTGTGCTTAGGTTGTTTAACGATAAGATGTCATGTTGATATTATATCACTCATGATTCAGGGGGTTAAGCGCCTCCGTCGAGGTAGACTCGGCGGGTCTAGTGACCTATGATTCGAGAATACCTTATGCAGTGCAGTATGGCCTATCGCGGAACAACGGGAGTTCAGTTAGTATCGCGGCCGCGTGGTCATGCGGTCTTTGTGGCGTGCGGACGGCGAGTCGGGGCCGCCGAGGAGTAGCTACCCTCGATGCGGGAATACCTCATGCGGGCCATTGGGTGGCCCGTGCGAGCTACGGGAAGTTCGGGGGCTAGCGCACATTAGATCTGCGGCGAGTGGCGGCTTTGATCATGTGATGCAGACGGATCTCATGATCTGATTCTGACCTTGTTATCTTGTAGGTTTTAGTAATCGGCTATGCCTCGTACTTACCGTCACGGTTTTATGATGACTT
The DNA here is from genome assembly GCA_029844215.1 of Przewalskia tangutica. Classification (NCBI taxonomy): domain Eukaryota; kingdom Viridiplantae; phylum Streptophyta; class Magnoliopsida; order Solanales; family Solanaceae; genus Przewalskia; species Przewalskia tangutica. The sequence continues at coordinate 1,656,141 of JAQGDG010000038.1, read as the reverse complement.
TGAGGCGTGAGTCACGACTTGACATGATCGCTTATTTATTGTGAATCGTAGTTTTGGTTATCATACATGTCTCTGCTTTATATAGACTATTATGATTTCATTTCTGATATTTTCGGTTTCACATACTTGGTACTGTTATCGACCTCGCCCGAAGCTGCGTTCATCGCGAGTTGAGGTACACGATCGTTGATCCTCGCTCTTAGGGTCTGATTCGGCGTTTGGGAAAGCTCCGTTTCTCCGGAGGCTTATCTTGGTATAGTCCCCTATTGTTGTAGGTGCTTACATTCAGGGGTATGACGGGGCCCTGTCCCGTCGTTGTTGTCATATCATTCGTAGAGTGCATGTAATCTTGTTGTGGGCAGGGTTTGTAAAAGGGATTAAACTGTTCATTTTGAAAGAGTTGTTATTTATATATATGCCGAGAGGCCACTTTTCTTCAGATAAACATGTGTCTTCTTTACATTGTATCATGTATTGTGTTTTATGTTCCACTGATTACTCTGATGTTGTATCACTAGGGTGCCCGGGGTAAGGCACCAGTCACGGGCCCGGGTTCGGGTCGTGACAAATACCCCATGGATTAGCTCTCCATGAAGTCATGTATCCGAGATGAGGGATTCCACTGGCATGAGATATATATATATGTATTGTATGTGTATGCAAGCGGTGAGGTAGGATGCCACGAGCGCGTCACATGGTTATATTTTACGCTTACGGCTGTCGGCAGTGATGGAGGGTTCCACGGGCAGGAGATATATATATATATATATGTATTATATGTGTGTACGCCGACAGTGAGGTAGGATGCCACGGGCGCGTCACATGGTTATATTTTACGCTTACGGCTGTCGGCAGTGATGGGGGATTCCACGGGCACGCTTGATATTTGAGGGCTTGTGTCCCTAGCTACGGTGTGACTATTGTTCATGTGTTGAAATAGTCTTTAAAAGGTAAAAACTGACTTTCATTACTTTCATTTCGGCAAGGCACGGTTGTACTGTTAATTTGGTTATCATACATGTCTCCAGCTTTATTTTAGACTATTATGATTTAAATTACGATGCTGATTTACATACTTGGTACATATTTTGTCTTGACCTCCTTCGAAGTGCGTTTATGCCGCAGTTGAGGTACATAGCTTGCGATCCGCACTCTGAGATCACTGTCGATTCTTGAAAGCTCCATTTTCTCGGAGGCTTTGTCTTTTAGTGCGGTTCCACGAGGTTGTAGATTTATGTACATTCGAGGTATGGCGGGGCCTGTCCCATCACGATTGTTATGTCAAAACTCTTGAGAGTGCGTAGTCATATCTAGTGGGTCACTTTGAAAAAAAAATGAGGTAACTGCTTTTAGATTTATATATATCCAGGGAGGTAGCCTTATCGGCTAACCTATTATTTATTTCTTGTTAAGTTTATGTATGTTCAGCTGATTATCTCTGATGTATACCTGTAAGGGTGCCCAGGTAGGGCACCAGTCGCGGGCCCGGGGTCGGGTCGTGACACTCAATCTATTATTTCTCGGCATCGTCTCATAAAACTGCACTTAGTGAAACCTAATTATGCCACATATGGCCCTAATACACCGCACTTGCATATACATCCATCATAAACCAAACGAGGAAACAAATCCAAAGTGTGCACCATCACTTTACTCCCATTTATGGCCTAAAAGGATTATCTTTTTGTACTTCCAACTTACTTCTAGCATACATACATAATCTCAATATTATCTGTTCATGACACTTAAACATCTGACAACCTTATCATGCATACAAGTCTCTAAAGGATCAAAGATATACCTGAAATCATATAGGCGGTTCAAAGGACCGCTAAAACTGGGAACATCCACCACGACCTCTACCACGGCCTGCCGTTGTATGAACATCCTGCCTAGCTATTGAAGGCGAAGAACCATGGCGATCCGGTAACCCTCCTACTAGGACAATGTCACGACCGATCGGGCATGGCCCGGTGCCTTACCGAGCACCCAGTGATAACAACATCGAGAAAATCAGCGGAAATAAAATTTAAGCAGAAACAAGAGACAACATAAGAAAGCAGGCTAACCAAGCGGTTACGCCATGTATATACATATAACAGAAACGATTAAAATCCTTTACAACCACCGCCAACAGCGATTACTACGGACCTCTAAGAATGTAACAACAACTATGACGGACGGGGCCGTCATACCCACGAATGTACAAGTACCTACAATGACAGGACTATACAAAAGATAAGCCTCGGAGAAACGGAGCTTCCTAATGACTGCGATCCATGAGCGAGGATCAACAATCGGTGTACCTCTACTGCGGCGTGAGCGGCCCGAAGGAGGTCGATAACGGTACCAAGTATGTGGCGAAAATCGTAATGAAATCACATTTCATCATTTTATAAAACCATTTCGCAATAAGTAGCTTGATTTATGTCAAGTAAGGGCGCGTATCCCCAAAATAATCACTCACATAACTATGGGCCTCACGCCATAATATCAATCATGCGTGGAACTCATTCCTCATCGCATTACATGATGTAAAACAACACCCGTATGTGAACTGAACACTAGATCACCTGCGTCGTCAAACCGACGGGCGAAGTAGAATAGCCAACTACGGTCAAAGCTAGTCATAAAACTTCACTGGCAAGTGCGGAAGCCAACTAGATCAAAAGCTATCCACGAATCGCGGCGAGGCAAGTATCTTAAGCTAACGTGCCTAGCCTACCGTCTCACGAGATATGGCCGAGGCAAGTATCTTAAGCTATCTACGAGCACTGATACGAGAAATGACGGGACAAGTATCTAAAGTGTGCTGTAACCACGTGTACAAATCAAGCGTGATCGCTCGTCGCGGCAAGCTTCATGGATTAGCGGTCCATGGACTAATAACAAAACCCTCACAATGACCGCATGCCCGGCATCTTACCTCGGTATAAGCATGGCCATGAAACCATCCTATCGACGATACAGTGGACCATCCACCGTGTCGGTATGTCGAAAGGAAATAACAAGATAATACTCAAAGTGGGCGCGTACCGTGGACCATCCAGCGTGTCGGTATGTCCAAAAGAAATAACGGATAATACTCAAAGTGGGCGATACTCGTGGACCATCCAACGTGTCGGTATGTCCAAGCAATCAATCGGATAGTCGGCCTCCCGAGAGACACGGTATACGAAACAAAACACTTGCATCAAAGGCTATCACAACAAGCGTAAGTTCAACGTACTTTCATTTTATATCAACAATCCGGGTTTCAACCCCAAAATACTACATACTTTCATTCTTTCAAAAGACCTCTTTTATGTAAAAACCACGATACTAATACTCGTAGTATCAAAAACACGTTTTCTTTTCAAACCAAATTACTTCACCTTCGTAAAAATCTTTACAAGACTTTTAAAATCAAGTACTCTATACTTTTTAAACCAAGTGCTTGTCTTTTAAAACAACATCAAGTATACTCTTTAAAACCCAAATAACTTACTCTTTTCAAAACAAGTAACCTATACTTAAATCAAGCTACTTCTCCTTTTCCGAAATCAAGTCGTTTAGCTTTCAAAATCAAATCTTTCTTTTATCCTCATAAAGTCGTTATAACTAACTTCCCATAAAGCCATTATAACACTTTATGTTTTAAACAAACAAAATTCATTTCACACACGTACGTCTACCGTACTATATAGTTCACAACAATCATGCTCAAGAGTATAGGAAGAATCACATACCTCTTCGGCTTAAACCACAAGCCAAGTCGAGTATGCCGCGCGTAGATGATCCACCTATAATAACCACAATATATCTATCAATCTTTAGTTCTCGTTGTAGCAAAATTCTAAGTACAAGGATCCTTATCCTACGGAAAATTCGACAGCACCTCCCCCCACGTAATCACATAAATAACCTCGCATAATGAGGCACGCTGCGAGCCAACAACTCAGGGATTACACGTCTAACCGGACGTGTACAATTCTACCTCACAATAATACTACACAAGTCTACTGTAAATACAGTCCAACGTAAATACAGTTCAATTCTTTATAATCATCCTTCCAATATATTATACTCAATTCTAAACTACTACAAAATGTAATATCCAATTACAATAGGGGGACATAGATCATTACCTCGATAAGCCCAAAATTATCCAAGATTATAAGTCGATCCTGAGTAACGTTTAGCTCCAAATCCTTACGCTCCAACCCGCTCCAAGTGACCCTTAGAAGTTTCTAAACAACTTCTCTAACACTTCATCTAAGCTATGAAGATTTTTCTAGGGTTTCATTTTGCGACTATTGGAATAAAGTGGTATTTCCGGGCTCCTAGTATTGAAATAACTTTGGAATACTACTAGGGATACTAGGCTAAGGTATTTGGGATTATACAACAATACTTGAAGTATTTCTCTACACAAAGTGGGGGGAGGGGACGAGAATATCACAAAGGGGAGGGGATATTTTTGCCTTGGATGACTTAAGTGTGGGATGATATGAAGTCTTGAACTAAGGGGGTATTTATAGAGGAATTAAGGGTCAAGATCTTAGCAAGTGTGTGGTGAGATTGGGGTACAAGTGTGGTGCCACAAGCCAAGTGTCAAGCCATTTCGGCCAAGGCCACCTAAGGGGGTGACATGTGTCGCCCCCTACTCGTCCAAAATATTTTGTCTTCCGAAAATATCCAAAATATCGAAAATCTCAAAAACAAAGTGGGCCCCACAAAACCGTAAATTTCTCCCGTGGGTCCCACGTGACCATTTCCGAAAATAAAATCTCATAATTCTAATATAATCCAAGAAGCCCAAATACCAAATCTGGGAATCCAATTCCCATCAACGAACCTTTTTCCTTCACAAAACCCGGAAACTTTTCCGTCGAAAAATCACATCTTTCTTTCTTTCCAATATTACTGTTGTATTCTCGTACGTACGTCCTTACATACATACCCTGGAACTACGGGGTGTAACACAATCCCTTAACATATGGCCCTGACGGCCACAGGTAAAACAGGCACCAGTAGCACGACGACCTTCCCCATGGTGATGCCGGCCACACTGTGAACACTGATGGAAGAGTGGTCCCGACTGCCTAGTACCCATGTGCACGTGCGAATCCGAAACTCTGGAGCTCTGACCAGCTCCTGAATTACCCGGCTGATCCAACCTCCTGCCAGAAAATTGGGAAGGAGCACTCTGTGCCAGCTGAAATGTAGACCTAGCCTGCTGCTGATGATGTCCGCCTCGAAAGTTACCCTGAAGCTCTGTCGTCGTGGCCCTCTTGGTGGCCTCGTCCGTTGGTCCTCTCTCTCCCTGTCCTCAATCCCCTGTGCATATGTCTACATCCTGGCAATATTCATACCTGGTTGAAGGGCCACTCCGAACAGCGGTGATCGTATATAGCGGTCTAGCCCATAACATAGCGATGAACTCTATCGGCCGTATCGGCCCACAATAGTGTGCGCATACGGACAACGAGTCAAACTCGGGTTGTACTCTCACGATGGTTCTCCCATTACGCCTCAATGACAGAACCTATCAACACGGGCCCTCCTCATCTCGGAGGTAAAAGTGATCAGAAAGGCCTCTGTGAACTCACGGCTTCGCGCCCAATTAAGATAGGAGAGTTATAAGGCTCCTTGGGAGTAGATGACCCTTCGGTATCCTCAACTTGCATAGTACCACGAGTACCAGTAATGATCATAGACCCATGGACTCCCTCTTGACCCGTCTTGTCAATTTGACCGCCGCGACCGGTTTTGACGAGAATGCCTTCATGCATTGTTTTGTCGATTGTGGTGCAGTCCAGTATTTCTAACTTTTAAAGCACGAGCAATTTACCTCTAAGTGATGAGATTGTTTTGCTCCCGTGATTGTCAATATCTTCCGTCGTAGTCCCGGAGTTCACCAATTGGCCCGCGTTAGTTTCGCCATTTCTAGGAGAGGATGGAGCGTCTATAGTTGTCCGAACTTCTAAAGTATTGCCGGAAGTTTTGGAGAGAGCAATTTCATTAAGCTTGTGGACAGTGTTAGGAGTTTCCATCGTAGTCTTTTTACCATCAAACATACTTCTGTCCGAGCTATTAACATCTATACTTTTTCCCCAATCGTGTATCTTTTGTAGTGTAATATCATCAACCACATGTTTAAGCGGAATACGCATATCAGGCGTGACATGTACTAACACCGTGGGATCTGAAATTGCCGGTATTAAGTTTTCTTTAACAATGGTTGGACTTCAACCATTCTTTTTCTTTTTCTTGGATCTAGACTTCGAAGAGCCTCCGGAACCCCCAGAATCATTGTGTTACACCCCGTAGTTCCAGGGTATGTATGCGAGGACGTACGTACGAGAATACGGCAGAAATTTTGGAAAGAAAGATGTGATTTTTCGACGGAAAAGTTTCCGGTTTTTGTAAAGGAAAATGTTCGTTGATGGGAATTGGATTCCCAGATTTGGTATTCGGACTTCTTGGAATATTAGAGAATTATGGAATTTTATTTCCGGAATTGGTCACGTGGGGCCCACGGGAGAAATTTACGGTTTTGTGGGGCCCGCTTTGTTTTTGAGATTTTTGCCATTAGGGATATTTTCGGAAGATGAAATATTTTGGACGAGTAGGAGGGCGACACGTGTCACCCCCCTAGGTGGCCTTGTGGCCGAAATTGTGTGCCAAGTGGCCAAGACAAGTGGTTTGTGGGTCCCACCCACACTTGTCCCCAATCTCAACCACACACTTGCCTTCATCCTAGCCCTTGGTTGTCCTATATATGCACCCTTTGTTGATGAAATCTTGCACACTTAGATATTTCAAGACTTGAGAAATATTTTCCTCTCCCTCCCTCCCAGCTCTCGTCAGACACCCCTCTCTAACCTAACCTTGTCCAATAATTCCTAAACTCCTAAGTGTTCTTCCCTAGTGTATTAGGAAAACTCTTACCCAAAAGTTAGAAAAGATTTCACCCCCTAGCCTCTAAAAGGTCACCTTGGCCGAGAGCTCTTGGAAGAAAAGCCTAAGTGTTCTTCACTTGTTTAAGTTGGTTCTTGAAGAGATGATGGTGAGGAGCTTCTTAGGATGATTTGTGGTGGTTTGTAACATAAAGATTGGAGCTAAGACTTGCTTGGAACGACATTAAGTTCTTGGATAGATTTTGGGCTATTTGAGGTAGTAAATCTTAACCTCTTTGTGATTTGGTCATTATACATATATTATAAGTATATTATGGAGTATATAATATATGGAGTAAAGTTTGGAAGAGTTGGATCTTGTTAACTTGTTAAAAGAAAGGATTGGCCGTTTGCCATTAAAATGGTAAAAACGTATCTTACTTGTTAAGAAGCTAATAACAAAGTAACTATAACTTATATTAAGAATGGAAATATAAGTTGGATAACAAATGAAGTAATTGGATAAGTAAAATGGACAAAGTTGGCCAAGGACCCCAACTTAAGGACTGTATTTACTTTGGTGTATTTACTTTGGTGTATTTACATTGGACCGTATTTACATTTACATTGGGAAGATTTTTCAATCGCGTTAGGTTGGCGCGTAATCCTTCTTTTACTTATTGTTATTATGGGCGTGATAGTAAACGCGTTACCGTTTGGGCGTGTAATCTCCTTCTTTATGTTGTTTAATTATTACGCCTATATATGGCATATAATTACGGTTATTCGGGCCTTGGAGAAAGATGGAAAAGTGAGTAAAGCGGAAGTCTGCGATTTTCCGTAGAATTAGAGGGCTTTTAATTGGTATAAGTCTTGATGGTAAGAAAGGTTTGATAGAAGTACTATGACCATTTTAGGAGTGGAGTACTACGTGTGGCGTGATCTACTTGGCTTAGGAGTAGCCGACGGGTTGAAGTACTTGGGCGTTTTGCTATTTGTCGATAATCGTCGCGGTATGTGAACCTCTTCCTATCTTTTCTAGCATGATTGTTGTGAACTATGTAGTGCGGTGAGCGTCGTGTGCTAAACGAGTTTTGGTTGGTTTAAAACATATAGTGTTATAATAGCTTTATGGGAAGTTAGTTATAACGACTTTATGTAAGTAATAGAATGATTTATTGATTTTAGAAGTTAAGAGACTTGATCTTGAAAGATAAGAGACTTAACTTATAAATGACGTTTTATGAAATGTTAAGAACTATGAATTTTGTTAAAAAGTTGTGAAACCTCATTCGTGAGTAATGAGTACTTGGCTTTTAAAGAATAATGTTTTACTGATTTCGGAAATGAGAATAAGTATCGAACAAACCATTGCAGCGTTAATAAAGGAAATGTATTGACTAATTGTTATTAAAACCAGTAGAAACCTCCATCTGCATAGAAGCTAAGATAAGACAAGATTGTATTACATTTCCTAGATCATGGCTGCTGTAACAAGATTGTTATAAACAAGAACAAACGGCTCACACAAAAGACTTATGTTACTCAATTGTTTTAAAAGAGATTAAGACTATGAGTTACGAAACCTTTCTAAAATAAGAGACTTGAGCATTTGAAATTAGGCAAACTTGAACGTTTGGAAAATAATGTTGTTACTTGATTTTTAAAAGAAAGTGTTCTGGTTTACTTAAAAATGTGAGTCACTCTGTTTTTAATACTACGGGTATCGGGTGACCTTTATAAAAGAATTGGATCTTTTTAAAGAATTTAACGTACGTAATACTTTGGGGGTTAGAACCTGGCCTTCGGCATAAAATGGAAGTAATGCGAGTTGTGTGTAAATTGCCTATGTTTTGCGTGTGATAGCCTTGTTGTGCAAATCTTGTATTTCTATACCGCGTCTCTCGATGGAGGTAGGCTGATCATTATGTATGATTCTTTATCGAGTCCCGTGGGATGGGCGAGACACGTATTCCACCCGATTCTTTATCGAGTTCCATGGGATGGGCGAGACACGTATTCCACGATTCTTTATCGAGTCCCGTGGGATGGGTGAGACACGTATTCCACGATTCTTTATCGAGTCTCGTGGGATGGGCGACACGTATTCCACTGTTCTTTATCGAGTCCCGTGGGATGGGCGAGACACGTATTCCACACGATTTATACCTAGGCTGGCGGTGAGGAAGGAGTTCCACGGGTATGAGGATGACTTTGAGGCGTGAGTCACGACTTGACATGACTACTTTTATGTTGTAAGCGTAGTTTGGTTATCATACATGTCTCTGTTTTATATAGATCATGATTTCATTCTGATATTTGATTTCACATACTTGGTACTGTTATCGACCTCGCCGAAGTGCGTTCATGCCGCAGTAGAGGTAAATCGATTGTGGATCCTCTCTCATAGGATCATGATTCAGCGTGTTGGGAAGCCCCGTTTCTTGGAGGCTTATCTTTTGGTATGTTACCACACAGTGCAGCAGGTTCTTGTACATTCGAGGGTATGGCGGGGCCTGTCCCATCATAGTTGTTGTCACTTCTTAAGTGCATAATCTTTGTTGTGGCGAGTTTGTAAAGGATAATTGTTCGGTTTTTATGTATATATCTGTAAGCTGTTTTGGTTGGCCTATTTATTTATCATGTCTCTTGTTTCATGTTTATGTTTTGTTTCCGCTGATTTTCTCTGATGTTGTATCACTAGGGTGCCCGGGGTAAGGCACCAGTCACGGGCCCGGGTTCGGGTCGTGACACATTGCTAGAGCGAGTGAAACGCTTTATCTTTCTCATGCCATAAACTTTAAGCTTCGATTGATTAAGATACAATGGTGAATTAGAAAGTGAGGGACTAACCGAAAGGAGCAACTAAGGAAAACGTTGAGAGCGTTTTTACTTAGTGAGAGAAACTTCTCTCTAACTCCAAATTCAATTACTTGCCTATGGCCTTAAATGGGCAACATTCATCTGCGGGAACCAAAGAGTCACACCACTCTAAAGTCAGCATTCTTTGAATTCATTCAGAGTCACTAATCAATCCTTCCCCACTCTAACACCCTTAAAGCGGACTTGACATAAGAATCCCAATAGCCCATTTTCATTTACTTCTTCTTTGGACATTGGAAACGCTAATAACTTTCCACCTCTCTATTCATCCACTTCTTCTATACTTCCCAGAATTCATGATGGCACACCCCCACCCCCTCCAAATCTTCACTACCACCCGAAATGCCCGATATTTTCCCAACTCTTCCAAATGGTACACGCATACTATCTCCAGATGTGGGTCCAAGCTCTACCCCATCTAACCCTATCCCTCAGTCTACACTACCAGGAAGGAAAACAGACAACATGCCCACTGATAAATCCAGAATTCATCATGTGCATCCACCCGGTGAGGCATCAAAGGGAGAAGTTTCCTTCGCACCGGCCTTGCCGGTTCCAATCATGAAGACCTATGATGGGGTCTTTGCGGGTTCCAGGCTTGAAGCAAAAGGAATGAAACTTCAATTCATTGAACAGCAAGGAGAAGATGTAGAACTAGAAGCTACGGATGAAGTTCCCTTCATTGAAACCTGGGGATATTGTCTTATAGGCTGCTTCACGGGTCCTTTCACGAGAAGAGAGGCATTGAATTCTATTGTTAAGGGGTGGGGAGTGAAGTGTCGTATCATCCCATACGGCAAAGGATGGACAATCTTCAAATTCATTGTTATACCCCGTAGTTCCTGGGTATGTATGCGAGGACGTACGTACGAGAATACGACAGAAAGATTGGAAAGGAAGAAAGAGGCGATTTTTCCACGGAAAAGTTTCCGGTTTTTGTGAAGGAAAAAGGTTCGTTTATGGGGTGGATTCCCAGTTTGGTATCGGACTTCTGGAATATTAGAGAATTATGGAATTTTATTTTGGAAATGGTCACGTGGGGCCCACGGGAGAAATTTACGATTTTGTAGAGCCACTTTGTTTTGAGATTTTGGCCATTGTGGATATTTTGGAAGATGTTTTATTTTGGGCCAATAGGAGGGTGACACGTGTCACCCCGCCTAGGCTTGGCGAATTGGCATTTGTGCACAACACGGTTAGAGTCGTTTTCGGCGAAGCGTTCTACCTAACTTGCGAAGGAAAATTCGGCTATGTCTTTTCTTATTTTTGCGGATTTTTCGAGAGGCGGAACATTTTGGACCAACGAGAGGCGGCACTTGGCACCTCTCGTTGGTGGGCAAGGTGGGCGACACGTGGGACGGTTTAGGGAGGTCAGTGGTAGATATTTTGGTAGATATTTGTGAGGGTTTTAAGGAGTAGGGACTAGGGGCACTTGGGCATATCTTGGCCTACACTTGTGTAGCACTTGGCTCGATCTTGGCCATTGGTTGGCCTTGGCTTGCTATAAATACCCTCTCTCCACTGATGAATTCTTCATCCTTTCCTAAATGTTTCTAAGTGTTAAATCTTCTCCCTCCTTAGTGTTGAGTTCGGCCAAGAGGCCTCCCCTCTCCTAGAGGCCTTGGCCGAGGGTACACCCTCACAGTAGTGTGGTGTGGGGTACCACTGTGAGTTGCTTTAGTATAATACCCCTTTGTGGTGTAGAAATACTCTCTAAAGTATTGTTATAATGCCCAAATTACCTTAGCCGTATACCTTGTAGTATTCTAAGGTTATACCTATCCGAAAAGCCGGAAATACTATTATACTTCCCGTCAGTCCAAAACCAACCCTAGGAAAATCTCCATAGTCAGATTTGGAGTATTGTGTAGAAGTTGGTTAGAACTTCTAAGGCTGGATTGTAGCGGGTTGGAGCGCTCGGAGTTGGAGCTACCCGGTGCCCAGGATCGACTTTAGACTTGGATAATTATGGGCGTATCGAGGTAACTATCTTGTCCTCTATTGTAATTGGAAATTACATGTTGTTAGAATATATAGTTAAAGTATACTATATATAGAATCTGAATGTATTCTGATGAGACTTGTGTAGTAATCTTGTGGAGTAGAATTGTGCAGATTCGGGTTAGATGTATAACCCACACGGTTGGCTTGGTAGGCCCAGTTAGAGGAGGAGATTTCTGTTGTTGCGGGGAGGTCTGAATTTTACGTAGAATGTACTACGATAAGATCTTAATGTTAATAAGCGCCTTGTGGCCTTATAGGTTGAAGTACTACGTGTGGCGCGTTCTACTTGGCTTTAGGAGTAGCGAAGCGGTTGGGAGTACTTGGGCGTTTGCTATTAGTCGATACTCGTCGCGGTATGTGAACCTCTTCCTATCTCTTCTAGCGTGATATGTGTGAACTATGTATGCGGTAGGCGTCGTGTACTAAATGTATTTGATTGGTGTAAAACATAAAGTGTTATAACGGCTTTATGGGAAGTTGGTTATAACGGCTTTATGTTGGTAAGAAAATACATGTGGTTTTAAAAGGTAAGATTTGAACTATAAGCGGCTTGTTATGTGTTAATAAAGAACTTGAAGTATTTCAAAGAGTTTTGAATCATTTTGAGAGGAAGTAATACTTGATTTGTTTTGAAAACTTAAGAGTTATACTAGCTTTATGGAAAGTTAGGTATAACGTCTTAAGAATGTTTCTTGATTTTGGAAATCGAATGTGTATCGACAAACCAACTGCAGCGTTAATAAAAGGAAATGTTTTGTGATTAAGTATTATTAAAACCAGTAGAAACTTCCATCTGCATAGAAGCTAAGATGAGACAAAATAATATTCCTAGATCATGGCTGCTGTAATAAGATTGTTATAAACAAGAATATCCTACTCACATAAGACTTATGTTTCTCAGATAGTTTAAAGGAGAATTATATTCTTAAATGAATAAGACTATGAACTACGAAACCTTTCTAAAATGAGAAACTTGAACATTGGAAATTAGGCAAACTTGATCATTGGAAAAGAATGTTGCTACTTGATTTTACAAAGAGAAGTAATTGATTTACTTTAAAGGATAGTCACTCTATTTATACTACGGGTATTGTGTGACATTGTGAAAGTAACGTATCTTTTAAAGAGTTAACGTATGAAGTACTTTGGGGATAAAACCCCGAACTTGTTAGCATATAGTAGAAAGTACCTTGTGTGTATAACTTGATTGTATTGGTTGTGATAGCCTGGTAATACTTTCTTGTTGATTGATAAGTAAACATGCTAGGATGCTACGTGTGTTAGTATCTTGTGATGTTGTGTAAAGGGGTTTCCTTCGTTGTGCTTATGTTGCTTAACGATAAGCTGGTGTGTTAGTATTTTACATCACTCATCTCTTGAGATGATTCCGGGGGTTAAGCCGCCTCCGTGCGGGGTAGACTTCGGCGGGTCGATGGACCTATGATTCGAGAATACCTCATGCAGTCAGGGCCTATCTTGGAACTACGAGTTCGAGTTAGTATCGTCCTTTATGGGCATGCGGTCCATGTGGCCATCGCGGTTTGCGAAGTCGGGGCGTTGCGGGAAGTAGCTACCCTCGATGCGGGAATACCTCATGCGGGCGATGAGATTGGCCTATCGCGAGTGCGGGAGTTCGAGGTTAAGCGCGTACGGATCGTGGGCAAGTGGCGGCTTTGATCATGTGACGGTCTAGCAGATCTTATGATCTGATTCATGACCTTGTTGGTACTGTGGGTTTTAGTAGTCGGCTATGCCTTCGTACTTACCGTCTGACTTTATGATGACACGGTGGGACTGGTGTTCATATGTGTTCCTTGGTGCTTTTATATCATGGCTGGCGGTGAGGAAGGTATTCCACGGGCATAATTGATGTTGTGGGCACGAGACCCGTTGTTATACTTGAGTGATAGCGTGGCGTGAGTCACGACTTGACATGGCTTGCTGTTGTAAAGCGTAGTTTGGTTATCATACATGTCTCTGCTTTATATGATTGCTATGATTTCATTTCTGATATGTATTTTCAGTTTCGCATACTAAATTTTTGTTATCGACCTCGCCCGAGGGCTGCGTTCATCTGCGCGAGTAAAGGTACACGATCGTTGATCCTCGCTCTTAGGGTCACAGTTCGGCTGTGGAAGCTCCGTTTCTCGGAGGCTTATCTTGGTATAGTCCTGTTGTTGTAGGTGTTTACGTTCGGGGTATGGCGGCCTGTCCGCCATTGTTATCGTATCATTTCTTAGAAGTGCGTAGTCTGTTGTAGGCGGGGTTGGTAAAGGATTAAACTGCATTGATTGTAAAGTTGTTATTTATATATTTAGAAAGGCAAGTTTTCTCAGACATTCTTGTACTTCACTTGTTTCATATATATGTCATATATATGTTTTATGTTTACTGATTACTCGATGTTGTGTCACTAGGTGCGGGGTAAGGCACGACCACGCCCGATTCGGTCGTGACAAAAGTGGTATCGAAGCGATTAATCCTCGGAAAGTGTCTACCGACCGTATCGATGAAGTCTTGATTATCGGTGTGTGCACCACGCCAATAATCAGGAGGCAATAGGATATTTAGGAAATATTTCTATTCTTCTCACTCTGAGGTCGTGCCTTAGAGCAGTGTTTTAAGTTGGAACCTCTAAACGTATTTCATTCACTTACAGTTATGCCTCGCGTAGGCAACCCGCCCAGAGGCAAGGCAGCGGCGGAGGCGCGAGTAGAATACGAGGGTTGTGAGGGCACAGCCCAATCATTACCTAGGTAGTGCTTCATTCGGGATTTCTGCGACGCCACTAGCCCCAGAGTTTAGCACGCGGCGGTTCCTACTGCGTCCATGATATTTGAACCTCCAGTTCCACGACCGGGAACAGTGAATATAGATTGCAAAGAGGCGACCACATTAGCTATGGATTTGGCTACGGAGAGATTATACCGATGTACTGCGAGTCTTGATGACTACCTAAGAGGTTGTGCAAGAGTAATTCTTGATTGGGCTTGAGTATGGCACGTATGCGGGCTTATGTACAGCGAAAAGCGTAGAGATCGGCGGGTTAACCAAGCGATGAGAGGGCGAGCGGCGGGTCCTTCGGAACTTTCAAGGTGAGTATACCTTAAGTGCTATGTTCGATAGCGGTGTTAGTTGTGATTAGAAATCATGGTGGGTTAACCGAGTAAGATTTTGGAGGATAGAAAGTGTGAGCCTTAGAGCTTTATACGCAAAGACCTTAGAGGTAAGGCCATCTCGGGTAGAGACGTATGTTTATGTTTGACTTATAGGAGTGCATAGTGCACGTGGTGTGTTTGGGATAGGTCCCTAAGTAGTGTGGAATGAAAGAGGGTAGTTGAGCTAAGAAGACCGCTAGGTTTTCGTAACGTGATTAGTAAGATTGTTCCGGATCGGGGAGCTAGTATTTTTGCGCGTTGCCGGGTCGGGTTGGGGCCATGTTGCGGGTCAACCCGCGGCCTGTATGATGGTGGGGTCAGTTTGTGGTGGTCCCGCCTTGTGGTAGGGTCACGAGGGTGTTAGGCCCAAGTTTCGTTAACCAACGTACGAGTTCGTGGATGCGTTCAACCAGTAGTCGGGCCGATGGGGTCAGCCCGTCGTGTTCTTGATCGGACCGTTCACTTGGCGATGTTGATTTATCGTAAAGGTTGTAAGGCTGCACGGGTGCCTACCTTCACCTTATGATGCAGTGGAGCCGTTACGCTGTTTTGTTCGGAAGTTTTACCAAGCATGTGTTAAGAACTTCGGTGAGTCTCAGACCGCATTCGCCTCGCCGGTCGTGGATTTCGAGGGTAGTTGTGAGGATTGTTGTCTCCCGTGGAGGAGCGTTTGAGCTACCAATTCGGTGTTCGGATGTCGCTTATGAACTTGCAGGGCGGAAGTGTAAGTTGCTTGGCCGATTGGTTCGATGTTGGCGAGTTCAGATAGTGGTTCGATCTTGTTCCACAGATTGTGGATAGTGAAGCTTGTCTAGAAGAAGTTACGCGGCTCGAGGAAATCGTGCGGATAATCGACGACGCCAGAGTTCAGTTGACGGTCGGTCTTCTTGAAAGTACCACCGGACAGGTGTGACGAGTTTTGGAAAGCGAAGGAACTTAGCGAGTTACTTTGGGCCTTTAAGAGTTCATGTGAAGAATAGGCCGTTGCCTATATGTTAGCTTTGCCGTCCGACTTAGGAGGCGGGACGTCCGTCTTCAGATTGTTATGTTCGAAAGTATCAAGATCCATCCGAATGTTCGATTAATGATGCCCACGTAAAGAGATAGTAACCGAGTTTTGGAAACTAAAGCGATCGTAAATGTGGTAAGGGTTCGAGTCACGATACCGGATGATCGCAAGCGACCGGTACCATTTGTTGGGTCGTCGGCTAGGCTCGCGCAAAGTGACAAAAGTGTATTTGTGGTGATGTTAGAGGTGTTTCCTCGTAGACTTGGATATAAGTATGTCGCAGTATTTTACGTGGCGGTATGGGCAGATTGTTTCGTAAGTATAGAAGTGAAGACTATCTTGGCGCACGTATGTTGAGACTTAGAATGAACATTCGGGACGAATGTTTCTAAGGGGGGAAGAATGTTATACCCCGTAGTTCCTGGGTATGTATGCGAGGACGTACGTACGAGAATACGACAGAAATATTGGAAAGGAAGAAAGAGGCGATTTTTCCACGGAAAAGTTTCCGGTTTTTGTGAAGGAAAAAGGTTCGTTAATGGGAATTGGATTCCAGTTTGGTATTCGGACTTCTGGAATATTAGAGAATTATGGAATTTTATTTTGGAAATGGTCACGTGGGCCCACGGAGAAATTTACTGATTTTGTGGCCCACTTTGTTTTGAGATTTTGGCCCTTGTGGATATTTTCGGAAGATGTTTTATTTTGGGCCAATAGGAGGGTGACACGTGTCACCCCCGCCTAGGTGGCTTGGCCGAATTGGCATTTGTGCACAACACCCGGTTAGAGTCGTTTTTCGACGAAACGTTCTACCTAACTTGCGAAGGGAAAATTCCGGCTATGTCTTTTCTTATTTTTTGCGGATTTTTCCGAGAGACGGAACATTTTGGACCAACGAGAGGGCGGCACTTGGCACCCTCTCATCAGCAAGGTGCGCGACACGTGGGGCCGGTTTAGAGGTCAGTGGTAGATATTTTGGTAGATATTTGTGAGGTTTTAAGGAGTAGGGACTAGGGGGCACTTGGGCATATCTTGGCCCTACACTTGTGTAGCACTTAGCTCAATCTTGGCCATTGGTTGGCCTTGGCTCAGGCTATAAATACCCTCTCCCTTTGATGAATTCTTCATCCTTTCCTAAATGTTTCTAAGTGTTAAATCTTCTCCTCCCTTAGTGTTGAGTTCGGCCAGAGGCCTCCCTCTCCTAGAGGCCTTGGCCGAGGTACACCCCTCCTAGTAGTGTGGCGTGGGGTACCCACTGCCAAGTTGCTTTAGATAATACCCCCTTTGTGGTGTAGAAATACTCTCTAAAGTATTGTTATAATGCCCAAATTACCTTAGCCGTATACCTTGTAGTATTCTAAGGTTATACCTATCTAAAAGCAGGAAATACTATTATACTTCCCGTCACCACAAAACCGAAACCCTAGGAAAATCTCCAGTCAGTTGGAGTATTGTGTAGAAGTTGGTTAGAACTTCAAGGGTGGTTTAGAGCGGGTTGGGCGCTGAGTTGGAGCTAAACGATTGCCGGATCGACTTTATACTTGGATAATTATGGGCTTATCGAGGTAAATATCTTGTCCTCTATTGTAATTGGAAATTACATGTTGTTAGAATATATAGTTAAAGTATACTATATATAGAACTGAATCAGACGTATTCTGATGAGACTTGTGTAGTAATCTTGTGGAGTAGAATTGTACCGTTCGGGTTAGATGTATAACCCCCTGGTTGGCTTGGTAGCGGCCAGTTAGAGGAGAGATTTACGCCATGGGGGAGAGTCTGCCAATTTTCGTAGAATGTACTACGATAAGATCTTAATGTTAATAAGCGCCTTGTGGCCTTATAGGTTGAAGTACTACGTGTGGCGCTCTACTTGGCTTTAGGAGTGGCCGGTTGGGAGTACTGAGCGTTTTGCTATTAGTCGATACTGTCGCGAGGTATGTGAACCTCTTCCTATCTCTTCTAGCATGATATGTGTGAACTATGTAGTACGGTGACGCATGTACTAAATGTATTTGATTGGTGTAAAACATAAAGTGTTATAACGGCTTTATGGGAAGTTGGTTATAACGACTTTATGTTGGTAAGAAAATACATGTGGTTTTTAAAAGGTAACTGATTTGAACTATAACTGGCTTGTTATGTGTTAATAAAGAACTTGAAGTATTTCAAAGGAGTTTTGAATCATTTTGAGAGGAGAAGTAATACTTGATTTGTTTTGAAAACTTAAGAGTTATACTAGCTTTATGGAAAGTTAGGTATAACGTCTTAAGAATGTTTTACTGATTTTGGAAATCAGAATGTGTATCGACAAACCACTGCAGCGTTAATAAAAGGAAATGTTTTGACAGATTAAGTATTATTAAAACCAGTAGAAACTTCCATCTGCATAGAAGCTAAGATGAGACAAAATAATATTCCTAGATCATGGCTGCTGTAATAAGATTGTTATAAACAAGAATATCCTACTCACATAAGACTTATGTTTCTCAGATAGTTTAAAGGAGAATTATATTCTTAAATGAATAAGACTATGAACTACGAAACCTTTCTAAAATGAGAAACTTGAACATTGGAAATTAGGCAAACTTGATCATTGGGAAAGACTATGTTGCTACTTGATTTTACAAAGAGAAGTAATTGATTTACTTTAAAAGGATAGTCACTCTATTTATACTACGGGTATTGTGTGACATTGTGAAAATAGTATCTTTTAAAGAGTTAACGATGAAGTACTTTGGGGATAAAACCCGAACTTGTTAGCATATAGTAAAAGTACCTTGTGTGTATAACTTGATTGTATTGGTTGTGATAGCACAGTAATACTTTCTTGTTGATTGATAAGTAAACATGCTAGGATGCTACGTGTGTTAGTATCTTGTGATGTTGTGTAAAGGGGTTTCCTTCGTTGTGCTTATGTTTAACGATAAGCTGGTGTGTTAGTATTTTACATCACTCATCTCTTGAGATGATTCGGGTTGGCGCCTCCGCGGGGTAGACTTCGGCGGTCGATGGACCTATGATTCGAGAATACCTCGCAGTCGGGCGATCGCGAACTACGCGGAGAGTTCCTTAGGTTACGCGTCCTTTATGGGCATGCGGTCCGGGCACGGACTGCGAAGTCGAGGCGTTCGGGAGTAGCTACCTCGACGCGGGAATACCTCATGCGGGCGATGAGATTGGCCTACGCGGAGCGCGGGAGTTCGTGGTTGACGCAGCGTACGGTAATCGTGGGCAAGTGGCGGCTTTGATCATGTGGCGGTCTAGACAGATCTTATGATCTGATTCATGACCTTGTTGATGCGTGGGTTTTAGTAGTCGGCTATGCCTTCGTACTTACCGTCCAGGCTTTATGATGACACAGGTGGGACACGTGTTCATATGTGTTCCTTGGTGCTTTTATATCATAATGCCGGCGATGAGGAAGGTATTCCACGCATAATTGATGTTGTGGGCACGAGACCCATTGTTATACTTGAGTGATGACGTGAGGCGTGAGTCCACGACATGTTGCTTTGTCAGAACGTAGTTTGGTTATCATACATGTCTCTGCTTTATATGATCGCTATGATTTCATTTACTGATATGTATTTTCATTCGCATACTTGTACTGCATCGACCTCGGCCGCGTTCATCGCAGTAAAGGTACACCGTTGATCCTCGCTCTTAGGGTCATTCAGCTTGGGAAGCTCCGTTTCTCGGAGGCTTATCTTGGTATAGTCCTGTTGTTGTAGGTGTTTACGTGGTATGGCGGGGCCTCCCCGTTGTCGTATCATTTCTTAGAGGTCCGTAGTCTGTTGTGGGGGTTGGTAAAAGGGATTAAAGCATTGTTGTAAAAGTTGTTATTTATATATGCCAAAGGCAAGTTTTCTCGACATCGTTTTGTACTTCACTTGTTTCATATATATGTTTTATGTTCCGACATTACTCGATGTTGTGTCACTAGGGTGCAGGGTAAGGCACGATCACGCCGATTGGTCGTGACATTCACGCCGAAGAGAACGCATAACGGTTCCCACATGGAGGCCCATCATGGTCTTTGGCAAAACTATGATGTTAAAACCCATTGATAAAGGAGTATTATTAGCGGATGACTTATTCATGGATATCCCGATGGGTCACTTTCCACGACATCCCATCTCGGTTTGGAGTGCAATGTGCCTTAGTAAGATTGCTTCGCGTGTGGGGAAACCACTATACACAGATCAATTTACTAAGGAGAGGTCTAAGATGAACTATGCAAGAGTCTTGGTGGAAGTCGATGTTAGTAAAGAGCCGGTCACATAATTTGGTGTTAAACTTCCCGACAATCAAGATACATCCAAAAGGTGAAATATGAGAACTACCTGATTTTTGCTATCATTGCGCCTCTTTGGCCACAACCATTTGAAGTGTAGGAAGCGATGCAAGACACCAACACTCAAGAAACACGAAAACCGACAACCCATTGGTACCACCTAACAATGGCGCTTTACTGCCCGATATCGCTACTTACGGGGTCAAACCGGTCCTTCTAGCACTGATCCACCACCTCCTCAACATCCCGTGGTAGTGATAACTTGATGGACATTGAGAATAGGTGTGCAATCACTTCCCGCATATTCCCTGTGGGAGAAAGCTCGAATTTTGGAATCCATCCGGTTGTGGTCATCCTAACTCTTCGTGCTTACGGGTACCACTTGAGGGTCCTCAAACCATCACCCCTATCCCGGTCTTGCATGCATGAGAGGGTGAGAAATGAGACAAGGCATCTTGAAAAGACACACCATCCGACCCGCAAACTCTTCTAGATGTAGATCGGTAAGAGTACTACGACGAGTTTATCCACGCATATGTTGCATAAACTTTGTGCGTGGAGAACATAGCCTATTTGGGGCTCGCCTTGACTTCTAACAACAAGAAAGAGGATGGAAAGAAGTTATTTCAAGAAAGAATATCAGTTTGGGAAAAATGCAAAGCGCGGATGTGCTACTAAAACCTCCATTGTTTCCTAATGAAAATTCTTTGTTGGAATGTCCGAGGCCTTCTGGGCAAATGGATAGGCAGCCACACAAACTCTTGTGTGCGGGCTTGCTAAACAACATGATGTGGCATTAGTTTGCCTAATAGAAACTAAATTCACTCGAACAAGGCTGGACTCTTTTACTTCTCAAAGATTCCTTTCTTGGAAATTTTGCTCCAATATAGATTTCATTGATGGCGGAAGAATGCTAGTACTAGGACCTCCAGAGTTAGTTGTGATGTGCTTGGAATGGACTCTCAACATATCCATGTCCAAGCACTGTAACATATCTCAAGTGTCCTTTCTTGCTACGTTTGTATCCTCCTATAGCATTCAGGAAAGAAACTTTGGCATCATCTTACCCACTGGCACTAGCATTGTCATGCCTTGGATGATCATTGGAGATTTTAATACTTATTGCTACCCTCAAGATAAGGCGGTGGTCCTCCTCTCACGCCTTATGCACTTAGGACCTTGGGAATTCGAATAGCTCACGACTGATGACACTCCTTCTACGGTTCCTTCTACATTTGACGAATGGCTCAATATGGTCCAAGCTAGATAGAGTGTTAATGAATCAACATTGGAGTGACTTCAACCTAGAGTGCTCACCAATTTTTGTCTATGGAACCGATCTCGGACCATTGCCATGATTGCTTCGGTAATTGCATCTTCTAGCAATGGAAAACGACCTTTCAAGTTTATGAACATGTGGCTCACACCCGCCTTTGAGAACATCCTAACTTCTGCTTGGAGACAGCGTGTTTTGATCCGCCAATTCATTGGTCACAAAATTGAAGTCTTTAAAGAAGCCATTGCGTGATTTGAACTCTAGTGAATTGGAGTATTTGTCACGACCCGACCGGGCCATGATCGGTGCCTACCCGGCACCCTTCTATTCATACAACATAATAAACTACGGAAGATAAATACACTCTTTTTTAAAAAAAAAAAACTAAGGTCAAGCCGTAAGGCTGCCATAACATAAAAATTTACCCGAAAGGGTCTACACTGTTTAACAATGTAAAAACAACTCTAGTCACCCGGCCACGATGAATACAGACCTCTAAGATTTGGACAAATACTATGACGGGACAAGGCCCCGCCGTACCCCTGAATATACATAACCATGAAGACAAGCTTCGGAACATTGGAGCCATCTCAAAATGCTGAACCAGGATCCTATGCTCGTGGATCCACAACTGTGTACCTAAACCTGCAGACATGAACGCATCCCCGGGCGGATCGATAACAAAAATTTAATATGGAGCGGAAAATAAGGTCTGAAACAAATCATAACTGTACAAAAGAATGACAGGGGCAAGTATAAAAAGGGTAAATAGCAGATCCTACCGTGTCATTACCATCTCGTGAACTTAATCGTACCTTATTATCTATTCCCATTTTTACATAAAAGTTATAGTCACATTCTTACGTACATGCTTAGGAATAACCGTCAAGTTCATTACCATATAACTTACTTACCTTGCATAACATAATCCGGCCCTTTATGGAGGGACGCCTATACTTCCCGGCCCAATATGGGACGCGATAAAGTCACATAAGTCTGCCCATAGAGGTATACTGCCCGGCCCAATCTGGGACGCGATAATGTCATATAGTCTGCCCATAAAGGTATCTCGCCCCATTCACGACGCGATAATGTCATATAGTCCGCCCATAAAGCTATCCGCGCCCATTCACGACGCGATAATGTCATATAGTCGCCCATAAAGGTATCTTGCCCGCCCATTCACGACGCGATAATGTCATATAGTGCGCCCATAAAGGTATACCGCCTTACCATTCTCGGAAGCGATAATGTCATATAGTACGCCCGTAAAGGTATCTCGCCGCCCATTCTCGACGCGATAATGTCATTATAAAATCCGAGAATTTAACCCAACGTACTACGTACCTCTACTCCTTTAGAATGACTCTTTTTCAAATAAAACTTCCAAGATACTAATAACCGTAGTATCAAGTCATATCTACTTTTCAAGACAAGTCACAATACCTTTTAGAATGTCACGACCCGATCCCGGGCCCGTGACTGGTGCCTTACCCGGGCACCCAAGTAGATATACATCAGAGTAACCAGCGGAATATAAAAACAAAGACATGAAGCAATAAAGAGTAAGAAAACGATCTAACGAAAAATTCGCCTTTCGGCATGTATATATATACCAAAACTTGAACAGTTACATCCTTTACAACCCTGCCCACAACAGTACTACAGACCTCTAAGAATTTTTATAACAACTATGACGGGACAGCGTTATACCCCGTAGTTCCAGGGTATATAGGTGAGGATGTACGTGCGAGAATACGACAGAAATTTTGGAAAGAAAGAAAGATGTGATTTTTCGACGGAAAAGTTTCCGGGTTTTGGTGAAGGAAAAAGGTTCGTTGATGGGAATTGGATTCCCAGATTTGGTATTTGGGCTTCTTGAATTATATTAGAATTGTGGAATTTTATTTTCGGAATTGGTCACGTGGGGCCCACGGGAGAAATTTACGGTTTTGTGGGGCCCACTTTGTTTTCGAGATTTTTGCCTTTATGGATATTTTCGGAAGATGAAATATTTTGACGAGTAGGAGGCGACACGTGTCACCCTCAGGTGGCCTCATGGCCGAAATTTGCTAACAAGTGGCAAGACAAGTGGCCTTGTCTTGCTAGATATTTAATGTGGACAAGTGGCCAAGTCTTGCTAGATATTTTGTGTGGACAAGTGGCTTGGGACCCACACACTTGTCCCCAATCTCAACCACACACTTGCCTTCATCCTAACCCTTGGTTGTCCTATATATGCACCCTTAGTTGATGAAAACTTCCACACTTAACCATTTCAAGACAAGAAATTCCCTCCCTTCTCCCTTGACCTTGCTCTCGTTTTTGAGCCCATTTCTTGACCTAAATTTGTCCAACAATTCTTAAACTCTCAAGTGTTCTTCCCTAAGGTGTTAGGAAGATTGTGTACCAAGAGTTGGAAAAGATTTCACACCCTAACCTATTGTTCATGCCTTGGACGAAACTTACTAGTTGGAAACCCTAAGTGTTCTTCACTTTTTGGAGTTGGTTCTTGAAGAGAAGTTGGTTGGGAGCTTCTATGGGTTGCTTGTAGCGGATTGGAACGGAAAGATTTGGAGCTAAGACTTGCTTGGAGCGACATTAAGTTCTTGGATAATTTTGGGCTATTTGAGGTAGTAAACCTTAACCTCTTTGTGAATTGGTCATTATACATATATTATAAGTATATTATGGAGTATATAAAATATGGAGTAAAGTTTGGAAAAGTTGGATCTTGTTAACTTGTTAAAAGAAAGGATTGGCCGTTTGCCATTAAAATGGTAAAAACGTACCTTACTTGTGAAGAAGTAATTAACAAAGTAACTATAACTTATATTAAGATGGAATATAAGTTGGATGACTAATGAAGTAATTGGATAAGTAAAATGGACAAAGTTGGCCAAGGACCCCAACTTAAGGACTGTATTTACTTTGGACTGTATTTACTTTGGACAGTATTTACTTTGGACAGTATTTACTTTGGACAGTATTTACTTTGGACTGTATTTACTTTGGACTGTATTTACATTTCTGTTAAGGGGAAGATTGTTCAATCGCGTTCCGTTTGGGCGTGTGATCCCTTTTTTAATTATTGTATTGTTATGAAGGCGTGATAGTAAACCGCGTTACCGTCAGCGTAATCCCTTCTTTTACTTGTTTTTATTATGGAGGCGTGATAGTAAACCGCGTTACCGTTTGCGTGTAATCCCCTTCGTTATGTTGTTTAATTATTAAGGCTTATATATATATATGGTATTTATATTACGTTTATTCGTGCCTTGGAGAATGATGTAAAAGTGAGTAAAACGGGAAGTCTTAGAATTTTCCGTAGTATTAGAGGCTTTTTATTGGTATAAGTCTTCAATGGTAAGAAAGGTTTGATAGAAGTACTATGACCATTTTAGGAGTGGAGTACTACGTGTGGCGTGATCTACTTGGCTTAAGGAGTAGCCGACGGGTTGAAGTACTTGGAGCGTTTTGCTATTTGTCGATAATCGTCGCGAGGTATGTGAACCTCTTCCTATCTTTTCTAGCATGATTGTTGTGAACTATGTAGTACGGTAGACGTACATGTGCTAAGTGATTTGGTTGGTTTAAAACATAGGGTGTTATAATAGCTTTATGGGAAGTTAGTTATAACGACTTTATGTAGGTAAAAGAATGGTTTATTGATTGTAGAAAGATAAGAGACTTGACTTATACACGACTTGATTTTGAAAGTTAAGAGACTTGATCTTGAAAGATAAGAGACTTGACTTAGTTTGACTTGTTATGAATTTTGTTAAAATGTTGTAAAAACCTCATTCGCGAGTAATGAGTAGTTGGTTTTAAAAGAATAATGTTTTACTGATTTCGGAAATGAGATTAAGTATCGAACAAACCATTGCAGCGTTAATAAAGGAAATGTATTGACTAATTGTTATTAAAACCAGTAGAAACCTCCATCTGCATAGAAGCTAAGATGAGACAAAATGATATTACATTTTCTAGATCATGGTCGCTTTATAAGATTGTAATAGACAACAACAACCTACACACACATAAGGCATATGTTTCTCAAATTTGTTTTAAAGGAGAATTATATTCTTAAGTGATTAAAACTATGAACTACGAAACCTTTTGAAAATGAGAAACTTGAGCATTTGAAATTAGGCAAACTTGAGCGTTTGGAAAATAATGTGTTACTTGATTTTACAAGGGAAGTGTTTTGGTTTACTTAAAAGATAGTCACTCTATTTTATACTACGAACATTGTGTGACTTTTGTGAAAGAAACGTATCTTTTAAAAGAGTTAATGTATGTAATACTTTAGGTCGAACCGGATTTTGGCATAAAATGATAGTACCTTAAGTTGTGTGTAACTTGCCTATGTTTGCGTGTGATAGCCTTGTTGTGCAAGTCAGTATTTTACTCGACTACGGTTCATGGATGAACCGAATGTATTTCACTCGACTACCGCGTTCACGGGATGAACCGGAATGTATTTCACTCGACTACCTGGCCCACGGATGGACCGAATGTATTCCATCCGACTACCGAGTTCATGAGATTTAACCGGAATGTATTTCACACGTTTCTACATCGGGTCCATGAGATGGGCCGAGACATGTTATACGTATCACATGGTTTGTACCTAGATCACGGCGGTGAGGAAGGAGTTCCACGCACGGCGGATGACTTTGAGGCGTGAGTCACGACTTGACATGACCGCTTATGTTATGAAATGTAGTTTGGTTATCATACATGTCTCTGCTTTATATAGACTATTATGATTTCATTTACTGATTTTTCAGTTTCACATACTTGGTACTGTTATGCGACCTCCTTCGGGCTGCGTTCACGCCGCAGTAGAGGTATATCGGTTGTGGATCCTCGCCATAGGATCACGCCAACAGATTAGGATGCCGTTTCTCGGAGGCTTATCTTTTGGTATGTTACCACGAGTGCAGAGGTTTTTGTACATTGTGGTATGGCGGGCCATGTCCGTCATAGTTATTGTCACTTCTTAGGTCTGTAGCACTTGCTGTAGCAGTTTGTAAAAGGATAAGCTGTCGGTTTTATGAATATATACGTAAGGCAATTGTTTTGGTGGCCTGTTTATTTATCATGTCTCTTGTTTCATGTTTATGTTTTTATTTCACGATTCTCTCGATGTTGTATCACGAGGTACCCGGTAAGGCATCAGCCACGGCCCCGGTTGGTCGTGACAAAAGTGGTATCGAGCGCTTAGTCCTCGAAAAGTGTCTGCATCGTGTCTAGTAGAGTCTTGATTATCGGTGTGTTGTGCACCACATCTATAATCGTGAGGTCACAGGACATTTAGGATTGGTTTCTATTCTTCTCACTCGAGATCGTGCCTTAGAGCCGTGTTATAAGTTGGACTCTCCGACGTATTCTTATGTGCCGTTATGCCTCCACGCAAGGCAATCGGGCCTGTAAGGCAAGGCACCGAGGAGCCGTGAGTAGAGCACGGAGGTTACCGGGCAGAGGCCCGGTCGTTACCGAGATAGTGCTTCCGACGGCGAGTGGCGGCGCGCCGGGCGCCAGAGTTTAGAGCCGCAGCAGTGGTCGGGCCGAGACTACGAGACTGAGCCTCGGTCCCACACTGGAGCAGATGAGACGGGGTACAAGCTGAGATGGCGCCATCGCCGTGGTCGTGGCCGATATGAGGAGGCTGGATGCAGCAGATTCCCCCAAGAGCACCCGTAGTTCACCCCCGAGCGCATTTGAGACTACGACTTTACGAGTCAGAGCCCGCCGTTCTATGGATCAAGAGGCGAGGATGACCTCGTGAGTTTATCCGACAGCTTCTGACGGATCGCGAGAGTGATCGAGTCTCGAGGCGTAGTCGGTGGTATTGGTTCGCATCACCGCGTGATACCGCGATGATCGTTTGATTCACGGAATTGTCGAGGGGAACATGCGCTCCAGCGGGGCGAAGTTCTCGGCGGAATTTCTTGCACATTTCTTGCCTCCACAGATGAGGAGGGCTCGGGCCGACAGATTTTTGACGTTAAGGCAGACCGGGCGCACGGTTAGGGAGTACAACGTGGAGTTTGACTCGTTGGCTCGGTATGTCCCCGCCTTAGTGACCGATATGGAGGACAGAGTGCACCGCTACGTCACCGGGCTCGATGATTACCGCGAGGCTTGTTCGGTGTAGCTCTTCACCGCATGGACATTGCTCGCGTGCAGCTCATGCACTTGGATGTGAGGCACGGAGAGGTCGACGGAATGACCGGATCGCAGAAGAATGCGAGCAGCAGGTCCTTTGGTAACTTGCGAGGCGATCGCCTCGGCAGTTAGTTATGCACCTTCGCCAAGATGCAGTGGTCCTCCGCGCCTCGGGGCGTTCGGTATTCGAGCTGGTCGTGGCTCCAGGCTTGTTCCGCAGATATACGTGAGTTCTAGCCGCAGGATTCATGTCCCCTCAGTGATACCGCGATGTGGCGGCGCCATCCCGGGAATGTCGTTTTTATCGGTGCTTGTTTCACTGCGCCGCCGTGGCCATGTGACGAGAGAATGTGCTTATAGGAGGGTACCGCAAGATGACGCAGCCACGGATCGATGTGTTCATCGCCTTTCTACCATGCATACGCAGGGGCCTATGATTAGAGTGAGCGGTAGATACAGTATATCCTTAACCTCTAGAGTTTTGTTTGCGCGATATGATGATCTTATTATTGTGTGCTATGCACGGATAGCATTGTGTTAAGTATAACTTAGAGAACATGACTAGTTGAAGAGGTAAGTTTGGGGTCGGAAGGTGTGAACCTTAGAATATTATAAGTGGAGACCTTAGACGCGAGGCCGTCTTGAGTAAAAGATTTGTTTACGATTGACCTTTGTCTGAGTGCATAGTATACGAGGGTAAAAAATGTGTGATAAGTCCCGAGTGGTGTGAATTATATAAGGATAGTTATGATAAAGACCACTAGGTTTGGCGTAACTTGATTAGTGAGATTGTTCGGATCGGGAACAAGAGTTTGGCGCAAACGGGTCGCTGAGGCAAGGTTGCGGTCAAGCCGCAGCCCGGTTTGGGGTGGGGTCGATTCGGTGGTCCCGCCAGTGGTAGGGTCACGAGGGTGCTAGGCCCGGTTTAGGTAACCATCGACGGGTTCGTGGACGCGTTCGACCAATCGGATCGTGAAGGTCGGAATGGCCTTAGAGTAAATTGAAGCTAGTGGGAGCTGTTGTGAGATTAGAAATGATTCCTCGTTGGCTTGGATTTGAGTTTTGCGCACATGTTATATTCTGGCCATTGGTGGCATGATCGGTTTTGTAAGTATAGTAGTGAAGACTATACCGACGCAAGTACGTTTGGAGACTTAGAAGGAACATTCGGGACGAATGTTTCTAAGGGGGGAAGAATGTTATACCCCGTAGTTCCAGGGTATATAGGTGAGGATGTACGTGCGAGAATACGTGTAAATTTTGGAAAGAAAGAAAGATGTGATTTTTCGACGAAAATTTTTCCAGGTTTTGTGAAGGAAAAAGGTTCGTTGATGGGAATTGGATTCCCAGATTTGGTATTTGGGCTTCTTGAATTATATTAGAATTATGGAATTTTATTTTCGGAATTGGTCACGTGGGGCCCACGGGAGAAATTTACGGTTTTGTGGGGCCCACTTTGTTTTCGAGAGTTTTGCCTGTATGGATAGTTTTGGAAGATGAAATATTTTGGGCGAGTAGGAGGCGACACGTGTCACCCCCCTAGGTGGCCTCATGGCCGAAATTTGCTAACAAGTGGCAAGACAAGTGGCCTTGTCTTGCTAGATATTTTGTTTGGACAAGTGGCCAAGTCTTGCTAGATATTTTGTGTGGACAAGTGGCTTGTGGGACCCACACACACTTGTCCCCAATCTCAACCACACACTTGCCTTCATCCTAGCCCTTGGTTGTCCTATATATGCACCCTTAGTTGATGAAAACTTCCACACTTAACCATTTCAAGACAAGAAATTCCCTCCCTTCTCCCTTGACCTTGCTCTCGTTTTGAGCCCATTTCTTGACCTAAATTTGTCCAACAATTCTTAAACTCTCAAGTGTTCTTCCCTAAGGTGTTAGGAAGATTGTGTACCAAGAGTTGGAAAAGATTTCACACCCTAACCTATTGTTCATGCCTTGGCCGAAACTTACTAGTTGGAAACCCTAAGTGTTCTTCACTTTTTGGAGTTAGTTCTTGAAGAGAAGTTGGTTGGAGCTTCATGGGTTACTTGTAGCGGATTGGAACGGAAAGATTTGGAGCTAAGACTTGCTTGGAGCGACATTAAGTTCTTGGATAATTTTGGGCTATTTAAGGTAGTAAACCTTAACCTCTTTGTGAATTGGTCATTATACATATATTATAAGTATATTATGAGTATATAAAATATGGAGTAAAGTTTGGAAAAGTTGGATCTTGTTAACTTGTTAAAAGAAAGGATTGGCCGTTTGCCATTAAAATGGTAAAACGTATCTTACTTGTGAAGAAGTAATTAACAAGTAACTATAACTTATATTAAGATGGAATATGTTGGATGACTAATGAAGTAATTGGATAAGTAAAATGGACAAAGTTGGCCAAGGACCCCAACTTAAGGATCAGTATTTACTTTGACAAGATTTACTTGGACCGTATTTACTTTGGACAGATTTACTTTGGACCGTATTTACTTTGGATGTATTTACATTTCATTAAGGGAAGATTGTTCAATCGCGTTTAGGGCGTGTGATCCCCTTTTTAATTATTGTATTGTTATGAAGGCGTGATAGTAAATCGCGTTACCGTTTGGGCGCGTAATCCCCTTCTTTTACTTGTTGTTATTATGGAGGCGTGATAGTAAACCGCGTTACCGTTTGGGCGTATAATCCCCTTCTTTATGTTGTTTAATTATTACGCCTTATATATATATATGGTATATATATTACGTTATTCTGCCTTGGAGAAAGATGGAAAAGTGAGTAAAACGGGAAGTCTCAAGAATTTTCCGTAGAATTAGAGGGCTTTTATTGGTATAAGTCTTCAATGGTAAGAAAGGTTTGATAGAAGTACTATGACCATTTTAGGAGTGGAGTACTACGTGTGGCGTGATCTACTTGGCTTAAGGAGTAGCCGACGTCAAGTACTTGAGCGTTTTGCTATTTGTCGATAATCGTCGCGAGGTATGTGAACCTCTTCCTATCTTTTCTAGCATGATTGTTGTGAACTATGTAGTACGGTGACGCATACGTGCTAAGTGATTTGGTTGGTTTAAAACATAGGGTGTTATAATAGCTTTATGGGAAGTTAGTTATAACGACTTTATGTAGTAAAAGAATGGTTTATTGATTGTAGAAAGATAAGAGACTTGACTTATACGACTTGATTTTGAAAGTTAAGAGACTTGATCTTGAAATATAAGAGACTTGACTTATACACGACTTGATTTTGAAAGTTAAGAGACTTGATCTTGAAAGATAAGAGACTTGACTTAGTTTGACTTGTTATGAATTTTGTTAAAATGTTGTAAAACCTCATTCGCGAGTAATGAGTAGTTGGTTTTAAAAGAATAATGTTTCTTGATTTGAAATGAGATTAAGTATCGAACAAACCATTGCAGCGTTAATAAAGGAAATGTATTGACTAATTGTTATTAAAACCAAGAGAAACCTCCATCCGCATGAAGCTAAGATGAGACAAAATGATATTACATTTCCTAGATCATGGTCGCT
The DNA here is from genome assembly GCA_029844215.1 of Przewalskia tangutica. Classification (NCBI taxonomy): domain Eukaryota; kingdom Viridiplantae; phylum Streptophyta; class Magnoliopsida; order Solanales; family Solanaceae; genus Przewalskia; species Przewalskia tangutica. The sequence goes on along the minus strand of JAQGDG010000038.1, from coordinate 1,624,940 downwards.
TTTATAAGATTGTAATAGACAAGAACAACCTACTCACACATAAGGCATATGTTTCTCAAATTTGTTTTAAAGGAGAATTATTTTCTTAAGTGATTAAAACTATGAACTACTAAACCTTTCAAAATGAGAAACTTGAGCATTTGAAATTAGGCAAACTTGAGCGTTTGGAAAATAATGTTACTTGATTTTACAAGGAAGTGTTTTGGTTTACTTAAAAGATAGTCACTCTATTTTATACTACGAACATTGTGTGACTTTTGTGAAAGAAACGTATCTTTTAAAAGAGTTAATGTATGTAATACTTTAGGTCGAACCGGATTTTGGCATAAAATGATAGTACCTTAAGTTGTGTGTAACTTGCCTATGTTGCGTGTGATAGCCTTGTTGTGCAAGTCTGTATTTTACTCGACTACCGGTTCATGGGATGAACCGAATGTATTTCACTCGACTACGCGTTCATGGATGAACCGAATGTATTTCACTCGACTACCTGGCCCACGGGATGGACCGAATGTATTCCATCCGACTACCGAGTTCATGAGATGAGCCGAATGTATTTCACACGCTTTCTATCTTCGGGTCCATGAGATGGGCCGAGACATGTTATACGTATCACATGGTTTGTACCTAGATCGCCAGTGAGGAATGAGTTCCACGGCATGAGGATGACTTTGAGGCGAGTCCACGACTTTACATGACGCTTTATGTTATGAGTTGTAGTTTAGTTATCATACATGTCTGCTTTATATGATCGTTATGATTTCATTTACGATTTTTCGTTTCACATACTTGGTACTGTTATCGACCTCGTGAGGCTGCGTTCATGCCGCAGTAGAGGTATATCGGTTGTGGATCCTCGCCATAGGATCACGATTCAGCGTATTAGGATGCCGTTTCTGAGGCTTATCTTTTGCATGTTACCCGAGTGCGTAGGTTTTTGTACATTCAGGGTATGGCGGCCCTGTCCCGTCATAGTTATTGTCACTTCTTAAGGTCTCAGAGTACTTGTGGGCGAGTTTGTAAAAGGATAACTGTCGGTTTTATGAATATATACGTAAGGCAATTGTTTTGGTTGCTTTGTTTATTTATCATGTCTCTTGTTTCATGTTTATGTTTTTATTTCACGATTCTCTCTCGATGTTGTATCACGAGGTACCCGGTAAGGCACGATCCACGGCCCCGGTCGTCGTGATGCATGGGCCCGCCATACCCCGAATGTACCAGTACTACAATCTCGTGGAATCATACCAAAAGATAAGCCTTCTGAGAAACGGAGCTTCCCAAAACGCCGAATCGTGATCCTACGAGCGAGGATCAACGATCGACAGATCTCTACCGCTGATGAACGCAACCCCGGGCGAGGTCGCACAACAGTACCAAGTATGTGAAATCAAAATATCGTAAATGAAATCATAATAGTCTATATAAACAGGGACATATATGATAACCAATTTACGATATACAATATGTAAATATGTCAAATCGTGGACTCACGCCTCAAAGTCATCACTCAAATATAACCACGGGCCTCATGCCCACAATATCAATCATGCGTGGAATTCTTCCTCACCGCGATCCATGATATAAAACACTGGGATACATGAACACGAGTCCCGTATGCGTTATTAAAAAGCGTCACGGTAAATGCGAAGGCATAGCCGACTACTAGAACCCACCGTACCAACAATGCTATAAAATCTGTATCACGAGGTCTTTCTACACCGCCAATCGATCAAGCCGAGCCACTCGCCACGATTCTGTCACGACCCGAACGGGCCTGATCGTGCCTTACCGGGCACCCTAGTGATACAACATCGAGAAAATCGCGGAAATAAAACATAAATATGAAACAAGAGATATGATAAATAAACAAAGCCAACCAAAACATGCCTTCAGATACATACATAAAAACCCGAACAATTATCCTTTTTACAAACTACGCCACAACAGATTACTGCACTCTAAGAATGTAACAACATCTATGACGGGACAGGGCCCCGCCATACCCATGAATGTACAAGTACCTACAATGACAGTGGACTATACCAAAAGATAAGCCTCCGGAGGAACGGAGCTTCCCAACGCCGAATGCGATCCTATGAGCGAGGATCAACAATCGGTGTACCTCTACTGCGGCATGAACGCAAAGGCGAGGTCAAGATAACAAAGTATGTGAAATGAAAATATCAGAATGAAATCACATTTCATCATTTTATAAAACCATTTCGCAATAAGTAAACAATTATGTCAAGTAAGGGACACATATCCCGAATAATCACTCACACATAACTATAGGTCTCACGCCATAATATCACTACGTGCGTGGAACTCATTCTCATCACGGCGAGACATGATGTAAAACAACACCCATATGTGAACTCGACACTAGATCACGCTGCGTCATCAAACCGTCGCCAAGTAGAATAGCCAACTACTACCCAAAAGCTAGTCATATCCATCACGGGCAAGGTGCGGAAGCCAACTACTACCCAAAAGCTAGCCACGAATCGCCGAGGCAAGTATCTTAAGCTAACGCAATAGCCTACCGTCTCACAAGATATGGCCGAGGCAAGTATCTTAAGCTATCTACGAGGCTACTGGACACGAAAATGACCAGAACAAGTATCTAAAGTGTGCCTGAACCACACGTACAAATCAAGCCCGTGATCGCTCGTCACCGCGGCAAGTTTCATGGATTAGCGGTCCATGGACTAACAACCTGAACCTCACAATGACCGCATGCCCCGGCATCTCACATCGGAAGTCATGGCCATGAAACCATCCTACTGGACGCATGCTCGTGGACCATCCATCGTGTCAGCATGTCCAAATGAAATCAATCAGATAGACGGCCCTCCCAGAGAGTCACGACAGTATAGAAACAACCAGTCAATACTCAAAGTGGACGCATACTCGTGGAACACCCAACGTCAGTATGTCCAATAAATCAATCAGATAGTCGGCCCTCCTGCAGAGTCACGAAGATATCAACAAAACAACGCACATCAAAGACTATCACAACAAGCATATGCAAGTTCAACATACATTCATTTTAACCAACAATCCGGGTTTCAAACCCAAAATACTACATACTTTCATTCTTTCAAAAAGACCTCTTTTTACGTAAAGCCACATGATACTAATACTCGTAGTAAATAAAGAAAACACGTTTTACTTTTAAAACCAAATTACTTCACCTTCGTAAAAATCTTTACAAGGCTTTTAAAATCAAGTACTCTATACTTTTTAAACCAAGTGTTTTTCTTTTAGAACAACATCAAGTATACTCTTTTAAAACTCAATTAACTTACTCTTTTCAAAACAAGTAACCTATACTTAAATCAAGTTACTTCTCCTTTTCCGAAAACAAGTCGTTATAAGTCAAGTCTCTTATCTTTCAAGATCAAGTCTCTTAACTTTCAAAATCAAGTCGTTTTACTGTCAAAACCAAATCTTTCTTTTATCTTCATAAAGTCGTTATAACTAACTTCCCATAAAGCCATTATAACACTTTATGTTTTAAACAAACAAAATTCATTTCACACACGTACGTCTACCGTACTATATAGTTCACAACAATCATGCTCAAGAGTATAGGAAGAATCACATACCTTTTTAGCTTAAACCAAAAGCCAAGTCAAGTATGTCGCGCGTAGAAGATACACCTATAATAACCACAATACATCTATCAACTTCTAGCTCTCTTCGTAGAATATTCTAAATACAAGATTCCTTATTCTACAGAAAATTCGGTAGCACCTCCCCGCTTATCACATAAATCTCCTCCTATCCAGCCCGCTACCGTGCCAACAACTCCTCGGGATTACGCGTCTAACCTGACGTGTACAACCTACTCCACAATAATACAACGATTCATCAGAATACAAATTTATGTAAATACAATTCTTTTCAATACTCATTCTATATATAGTATACTCAACTATATATTACTACAACATGTAATTTCCAATTACAATAGGGGGACATAGATTATTACCTCGATAAGCCCAAAAATTATCCAAGTTTATAAGTCGATCCTGGGCAACGTTTAGCTCCAACTCCTTACGCTCCAACCCGCTCCAAGCGACCCTTAGAAGTTTCCAACAACTTCTCTAAAAACTTCAACCAAGCTAGGAAGATTTTCTGTGGTTTCACTTTACGCTATTGGAATAAAGTAGTATTTTCGGGCTCCTAGTATTGAAATAACTTTGGAATACTACTAGGGATACTAGGCCAAGGTATTTGGGATTATACAACAATACACCAAGTATTTTCTACACAAGAGGAGGGGAAAAAATAGGGCTAAAGGGAGGGAGTATTTGCTATGGAAAATCTTCAAGTGTGGATGAAATACTCTTCAACCTTAAGGGGGGTATTTATAGAGGAATTAAGGGCCAAGATCTTATCAAGTGTATGGTCAAGATTGGGCCATGTGTATGTGGTCCCACCACACCACATGGCCAACGTGCTAGACAGTGGCTTGCCACTGTTAGCCCATTTCGCCAAGTGCCACATGGGGTGACACGTGTCGCCCGACTGGCCCAAAATATTTCGTCTTAGAAAATATCCAAAATAGAAAATCTCAAAACAAAGCGGGCCCACAAAAATCGTAAATTTCTCCGTGGGCCCACGTGACCATTTCCAAAAATAAAATCTCATAATTCTAAAATAATCCAAGAAGTCCAAATACCAAATCGGGAATCCAATTCCATTAACGAACCTTTTCTTCACAAAACGGAAACTTTTCCGTCGAAAAATCACATCTTTCTTTCTTTCCAAAATTTACGTATTCTCGCACGCACGTCCTCACATACATACCACGAACTACGGGTATTACATTCTTCCTTAGAAACATTCGTCCCGAGTGTTCCTTCTAAGTCTCCAAACAAACGTGTGCCGGTATAGTCTTCACTACTATACTTACGAAACCAATCACGCCATCAATGGTTGTTGTATATCATACACATCCAAGCTAACGAGGAAATCATTTCTAATCTCACAACAACTCCCACTAGCTTCAATTTACTCTAAGGCCTATCTCCGGTCTTCACGATCCGATTCTGGTCGAACACATCGACGAACTCATACGATGGTTACCTAACTCGGGCCTAGCACCTCGTGACTACCACTGACCGACCACCTCGAACCGACCCCACCTCATTCCGGGTCGCGTTGACCGCGACTTGGCCTCAACCCGACCGCTATCGCTACCACTCTCTCTCGTTCCCGATCCGAACAATCTTACTAATTCACGTCATGAAAGCTACCACTTTCATCTTACACTACCCATGGAATTATCACACCAATACACCACGCTTATAACACACTTCGACCAATATCAACCGAAAAATCTTTTACTCACGGCTACTTTACATCTAAGGTCTCAACGTATAATATTCTAAGGTTCAAAACTTTCACGTCCCCAGACTTACCCTTTCTCAACTGCCCATGTTTTCTAATCACAACAACATAATGCTATCAGAACATAACAATTAAAATATACTCATCTTAACACAAATGCATACTAGTCTCTAGAGGGTCAAGGATATACCTGATATCAAAAGAATAGGCGGTTTCAAGGACCGCTAGAACTGGGAACTTCCACCACGACCCCTGCCCTGGCCTGCTGGTATATGAACACCCTGCCTAGCTATCGAAGGCGAAGAACCCGCAACAGATCCCGAAGGCCGAGTCTCAACATCCACGCTACCTCTGGTAGGACAATTTCTCGCAAAATGGCCCTGCTGGCCACATGTAAAACAAGTCCTCTGACACTCCCCCGAATGGGGTTTACCACACTGGCTACACTTAGGTCGGGGTGGCTTCATCCGCCAAGACCCCAACTCCTCAAAACTCGAACCATGGAGCCACGACTCGCCTGAATACTGAGGCCTCAAGGCGCAGAGACCACACTGCATCGGGCGACGCGGCGTATAACTAGTTCGCTGCTGCGTCCGCCTTGAAAGTCACCAAAGGACCTCGCTGCCCCGGCCTTCTTCTGCCGGTATCGACAATCCGTCGGTCTCCGTGCTCACACCCTAGTTCATGAGCTGCGTGCGGGCAATGTCCATGCGAAGCGATACACCGAACAAGACTACGCCAAGTAGTCATCAAGCCTGTGACGTAGCGGTGCACTCTGTCCTCCATATTAGCTACTAACGCAGGGACATATCGAGCCAACGAGTCGAACTCTACTTTGTACTCCCGAATCGCAAGGCCCTCCCGTCTCAAAGATCGTAAACTCAGCCGCCCGCGCCTCCTCATCTGCGGAGGCAAAAAAAATAGCTGAGAAATGCCTCCGAGAACTCGTCCCAAACAGCTGGAGGCGCATGCTCCCCCCGGGACAGCTCCCACGAATCAAACCAGTCGACTGCGGTATCACGCAGCCGATGCGAACCGAAAATCACGGACTCGGTCTCCGAAGCCTTGATCACTCGCATGATCCTTCAGAATCGACGGATGAACTCCTGTGGATCATCCTCAGGCCTCGACCCGTAGAACTCTGGCGGGATACAACTCAGAAAATCCCGTAGCCTCAAACTATCCGATCTGGGGTGAACTACGGGGCTCTGAGCTGAACTGCATCCAGCCTTATCCTCGTGTTCGCCACGATCCCGCCAAGAATCGCTATCTCCTTGTAACCCATCTCTCCGCTCCAGCCGTGGACCGAGGCTCAGGTACCGTGGTCTCTGTAGCCACTGCTGCGGCTCTAAACTCTGCTGGGGCTGGCGGCGTCACAAAACTCGCCGTCTGAAGCACTATCTCAGGTACTGACCGGGCCTGCGCCCTCGTACTCCTCTGTATCCTACTAGCAGCTCCCACGGCTGCCTTGCCCTTCTGGGCCCGGGTTGCCTTGCGCGGAGGCATAACTGGCAGAAAAGAATACGTCAGAAGGAGTCCAACTTACAACATCGCTCTAAGGCACGATCTCAGAGTGAGAAGAATAGAAACCAATCCTAAATGTCCTGCAGCCTCCTGATTATAGATGTGGTGCACAACACACCGATAATCAAGACTCTACTAGACACGGTCTGTAGACACTTTCCGAGGATTAACTGCTCTGATACCACTTTTGTCACGACCCGAACCCGGGCCCGTGACTGGTGCCTTACCCCGGGCACCCTAGTGATACAACATCAGAGAAAATCAGCGGAAATAAAACATAAACATGAAACAAGAGATATGATAAATAAACAAAGCCAACTAAAAGCTTGCCTCAGATACATACATAAAAACCCGAGCTTATCCTTTTACAAACTACGCCACAACAAGCTACTGCACCTCTAAGAATGTAACAACATCTATGACGGGACAGGGCCCCGTCATACCCCTGAATGTACAAGTACCTACAATGACAAGGGACTATACCAAAAGATAAGCCTCATGAGGAACGGAGCTTCCCAACGCTGAACTGCGATCCTATGAGCGAGGATCAACAAGCGTGTACTTACTGCGGATGAACGCATCTCGGGCGAGGTCAGTACAACAGGTACCAAGTATGTGAAACTGAAAATACTGTAATGAAATCACATTTCATCATTTTATAAAACCATTTCGCAATAAGTAAACAGTTATGTCAAGTAAGGGGACACATATCCCCAGAATAATCACTCACACATAACTATGGGTCTCACGCCCATAATATCACTCATGCCCGTGGAACTCATTCTCATCGCCTAGACATGATGTAAAACAACACCCATATGTGAACACGACACTAGATCACGCTGCGTCATCAAAACCGATCGGGCCAAGTAGAATAGCCAACTACCAGTCCAAAAGCTAGTCATATCCCATCACGGGCAAGGTACGGAAGCCAACTACCAGTCCAAAAGCTAGCCACGCAACTGGCCGAGGCAAGTATCTTAAGCTAACGTACAATAGTCTACCGTCTCACAAGATATGACCGAGGCAAGTATCTTAAGCTATCTACCAGAGGCTACCGGTACACGAGAAAATGACCAGAACAAGTATCTAAAGTGTGCCTGAACCACACGTACAAATCAAGCCCGTGTGTTATACCCCGTATTTCCAGAGTATGTACGTGAGGGCGTACGTATACAATTTGAGCCTTAAAGTAGGCATAGATTCGAAATTTGTACACAACTACCGTTAGGAGTCGTTTTTCGACGAACGTTTCCAGCTTTTGAGGGAAAATTCGGCTATGTCATTTATAATTTTTGCGGATTTTTCCGAGAGACGAAACATTTTGGACCAGCGGAGGGTGACATGTGTCACCCTCACATTGGATGAAGTGGGCGGTAATGCTTGGCCGATTGGGTCTTGTGTAGTTGGTAGGATATTTTGTGCAAGTTGTGTGGTAGATGGATAAGGTACACATGGTGGAAATCTAGCCCTACACTTGCACCACACTTGTCTTCATCTTGGCCATTGGTTGGCCTTCACTTGACCTATACATACCCCCTTAGTTGATGAACTTTCTTCATCCAAAAATTGAGCAATCTACCTAAGTCTCAAAATACTCCCTCCCTCTTGTGGTTCTCGTCCAAATCCTCTCCCCCTCCCTCCTAGTGGCCTTTGGCGAGAGCCCCCTCCCTTTGTGGTGTTTGGTAGTGGGGTACCCCACCAGCCTAGTTGTCTCGTATAAATACCCCTTGTAGTGGTATAGAAATACTCTCCTAGTATTGTTATAATGTACATATACCTTGGCCCAAATACCTTGTAGTATTCCCACGGTTACACTTATACTTTCCCTCAGTCGCTAAAACGAAACCCTAAGTAAATCTTCACCCGTAGTTGAAGTTATAAGTAGAAGTTGGTTAGAACTTCTAAGGGTTGTTTGGGCGGTTGGAGCACTTTGAGTTGGAGCTAAACCTTGCTCGGGATCGACATATAAACTCGGATAATTTTGGGCTTATCGAGGTAAACATTCTTGACCTTACATTTGTAATTGGAAATTACATGTTGTAGGAGTATATAGTTAAAGAATACTATATATAGAATTGAACATAGGCGTGCGGCAATGTCTTTGACTTAAGCTGAATAATACTTACGGCAATGTCTTGCGACTTAAGCACGAATTTAAATAAGAATCGAGCGTAATTACATAGGGTGTATTACTGATGAGACTTGTGTAGTATCGTGAGTAAATTGTACACGCCAGGTTAGACGTGCAAACCCCACTGGTTGGCTTGGTAGCGGCCTCGGTAAAGGAGGAGATTAACTTGTTGCGGGAGAGTCTTTGCGAATTTTCGTAGAATATGGAACGATGTTAATAAGCGCGCGTGGCCTTATAGGTTGAAGTACTACGTGTGGTGCGATCTACGTGGCTTAAGGAGTAGAAGCGGTTTGAAGTACTTGGAGCGTTTTGCTATTAGTCGGACTCGTCGCGAGGTATGTGAACCTATTGATATCTATTGTAGCATGATATGTGTGAACTATGTAGTACGGTAGACTTACATGTGTTAACTGTGTTTGATTTTTTTTAAAACATAAAGTGTTATAACGGCTTTATGGGAAGTTGGTTATAACATCTTTAGGTAGGTAAGAAAATACTTTGTGGTTTTAAAGGTAATCGATGTGAATTATAAGCGGCTAGTTATAATAAAGAACTTGATGTATTTCAAAAGATTTATAAATAGTTTTGAAGGAGAGTAACACTTGGTTTTAAAGGTTTTAAAAAGAGTTATACTAGCTTTATGGGGAGTTAGGTATAATGTCTTAAGAGAGGTAAAGAAAATGGTTTACTGATGTTAGAAGTTAAGAGACTTGATCTTATAAGATAAGAGACTTAACTTATTTGTTTAATGTGAATGTTTGTGTGAAACCTCATTCGTGAGTAATGAGTACTTGGTTTTATTTAAAGGGATAATGTTTTACTGATTTCGGAAATCAGAATGTGTATCGACAGACCACTGCAGCGTAATAAAGGAAAATGTATTGAATAATGATGTATCGTATTAAAACCAGTAGAAACCTCCATCTGCATAGAAGCTAAGATGAGACAAAATGATATTACATATCCTAGATCTTGGCTGCTTAATAAGATCGATTATAAACAAGAATAACCTACTCACATATAAGGCATATGTTTCTCAAATCATTAAAGGAGAATTATGTTTTAAAGGATTAAAACTATGAACTACGAGACCTTTTCTAAAAATGAGAAACTTGAGCATTTGAAATTAGGCAAACTTGAACGTTTGGAAAATAAGGTTGTTACTTGATTTTTACAAAGGAAAGCATTTTTGTTTACTTAACAATATTCGTCACTCTATTTTTATACTACGGACATCGGGTGACTTTTATAAAAGGAATGGATCTCTTTAAAAGGAATTTAACGTACGTAGTACTTTAGGGTTAAAAACCCGGACTTTGGCATAAAATGAAAGTAACTTGAGTTGTGTAACTTGCCTATACTGGTTGTTGTGTAACTTGCCTATGCTTGTGTTGTGTAACTTGCCTATGCTTGTTGTTGCGTAACTTGCTTATGCTTGTGGTGATAGCCTTGGTTGTGCAAGAATTGTTATTTTTATGGACTAGCTCTCCATGAGGTTTCTTACTGTTCGGCCTTGGTCACGGTGGTCGGCTCCGTACTTGCCGATCTCATGGCGGATTCGGCCTTGGTACCAGTGAGTCGGCCCTCGCACTTGCGTTCGGTGTAGTAGCGAAGTCTCGTGATCTGACCTTGGTCCCGGTGGTCACCTACGTACTTGCCGGTCACTACGTGGCCGGCCTTGGTATCCGATGGTCGGCTCGCTGACTTGCCCGTGACGGCCGTGTTTTGGTTGCATTATATTATTGGTACGGTCGGATCGGTAGTTATACTTGTCTATACGGTTTTTATGACACAGTGGGACTGGTGTTCATGTATACTCCTTGGTATTGTCATATCATAAGCTACGGCGGTGAGGAAGAAATTCCAGCACAGTGATAATTTGGAGGCGTGAGTCACGACTTGATGTAACTAGTTATATGTTATGTCTTGTAGTTTGGTCATCATACATGTCTCCTTTATATAGACTATTATGATTTCATTCTGATATTCTGATTTCACATACTTAGTACTGTTGTCGACCTCCTTGGGCTGCGTTATCCGCATGGTAGAAGTGCATTGGTTATCGATCCAGCTCTTAGGATCACCTTTGTAGCGCATTGGGAAGCCCGTTCCTTGGAGGCTTATCTTTTGGTATGTGTTCCACTGAGTTGTAGGTTCTTGTACATTCGGGGTATGGCGGGGCCTGTCCGTCATAGTTGTTGTAAATCTTAAGTGCAGCAGCCTTTGTGTGGCGGGGTTTTGTAAAAAGGATTAAAGCGTGCGTTTTGAAAGAGTTGTTTATATATATTTTATTGGAAGGTAACCGTTTGGTTGCTTTGTTTTATTATCTTGTCTCATGTTCATGTTTAAGTTTTTATTTCCGCTGGTTTTCTCGATGTTGTATCACTAGGGTGCGGGGTAGGCACGATCCGCGGCCCGGATCGGAGTCGTGACAAAAGTGGTATCGAGCGATTAGTCTCGGAAAGTGTCTGAACCGTGTCTAGTAGAGTCTTGATTATCGATGTGTTGTGCACTACATCTATAATCGTGGAGGCTCAGACATTTAGGATTGGTTTCCATTCTTCTCATTACGAGATCGTGCCTTAGAGCGTGTGATAAGATCGGACCCTCGACATGCCGTTTTTACGATTATGCCTCGCGTAAGGCAACCGGGCGAAGGGCAAAGCGGCGAAGGAGGCTGCGAGTAAACGGCGAGAGACCACGATACTGAGCCTCGATCCGCGATGCAGGCGAGAGGAGATGAGTTACAAGAGTGGGCCCGATTAATGGCGAGGTTGTGGCAGACTTGAGGATAGGCTGGCCGCAGTTCGATAACCGATGGTTCACTTTAGATCGGATAGTTCGAGGCTACGGGATTTTACGAGTTGTAGGCGCGAGTTTTATGGGTCGAGGCACGAGGATGATCGCGAGGAGTTCATCAAGCGATTCTGACGGATCATAGAGTGATCAAGGCATCGGAGGCCGAGTCGGTGGTCCTAGGTTCGCGTCAGTGCGTGATACCGCATGATCGGGTTTTGATTCGTGGGAGCTGTCGGGAGAGCATGCACTTCCGGCTTTATGGGACGAGTTCTCGAGGCCTTTCTTGCACATTTCTTGCCCGCGAGATGAGAGGGCTCGGGCGAGATTTTTGGTGTTCTGACGAGCGGGCGTCTGATTCGAGTACAATGTGAGTTCGACTCATTGGCCAGACGTCCGCGTTGGTAGCTAGTATGGAGGATCGAGTGCACCGATTTGTTCTGAGGCTCGATGATCACCTGGCCAGAGTTGTTCGGGTGTAGCTCTTCAGGGCATGGACATTGCCAGCATGCGAGCTTATGCGACCGGATGTGAGGAGAGGATAAATCGGCGGAATGACGGTCGTGAGAAGAGGGCGAGCAGCGAGGTCCTTTGGTGACTTCGAGGCGGACCGCCTGTGGCCGAGCGATTATGCGCCTCCACGGTCTGAGTGGTCTCCGGCGCCGGGACGCCGAGATATTGAGGCGGTCGGGGCTCCTGGTTTCAGATTTTGGGGAGCGAGAGTGCTCGCGGATGAGGTTGCCACTTGTCTCGGTGTGGCGTTGTGGAAAGCTTCGTAAAGGAGAGTGTCGTACTAACTCGGGAGATTGTTATTTTTGCGGCCAACAGGCCATCGGCAGAAGGCGTCCGACCGAGTACTGGTAGTAGGATAGCATGGACTACTAGGCGATTCGCGGGTTCTTCACCTTCCATGCCGGAAGGATGTTCATACACCTACAGGCCGGTAGAGAGTCGCGGTGGAAGTTCCCGATTTTAGCGGTCCTTTGAACCGCCTATTTTCGTATACCCTTAACCCTTTAAAGATTTGTATGCATGATATGATGACCTTATTATTGTGTGCTACGTTCGGATAAGCGTTATGATGGTTATGAGTTAGAAAGCTTGGCTAGTTGAAAGGATTTGTATGGGGCATGGAAAGTGTGAACTTTAGAATATTTCATGTTGAGACCTTAGATGTAAGGTCGTCTTGAGTACCAGATTTTGCAAGTGATCCTTGTCGGAATACATTTTATGCCTAGAATGTGTTGTGTGATAATTTCCTTGAGTAGTGTTAAATGGAAGTGGTAGCTTTCATGACCTGTTGAGGTAAGATTGTTCCGGGTCGGGGAACAAGGGCGTGATGCGTTAGTGGATCGGGTTGGGGCCATGTTGAGGGCCAACGCGGCGGTTTCAAAGTAGGTCAGCTCGGGTGGTCCCGCCAGGTGGTAGGGTCACGAGGGTGCTAGGCCCAGGTTTAGATGACCATCGTATGAGTTCGTGGGTATGTTCGACCAGGATGGGTTCGTGAAGGCCGGGAATGGCCTTAGTAAAGAAGTGAAGCTAGTAAGATGACCAAGTTTGGAGGTAGTGGCTCGAGGGTTGGAAAGCGGCGTTGACTAAAGTGTGAGTACGTATACTAGAAGAGTTCAAGTGTTCGAGAAGAGTCGACGAGTAAGGGTAAAGGCGAGCATGTATTGCGAGCATAGATATGATCATTTCTTGTGACGGAGAAGGTGCGAAGGATGTATATTTTAGACCTCGTGAATCGCATGCGATCCGGTACCATTTGTTGGTCGTGGGTGACACTAGAACCTCGCGGCAAAGTGACAAAAGTTTGTGATGTTAGAGTGTTTCCTCGTGGACTTGGATGTAAGCATTTACGGGTGTTTCGTGGCGGTTGTGGCGTTGGCAACTTATTAGAAGAACTCTATCGTTATACGTCTCGAGAAGGAACATTGGGCGAATGTTTCTAAGGAGGAGAATGTTATACCAGTATTTCGAGTATATGCGTGAGGCGTGCGTATACAATTTGAGCCTTAAAGTAGGCATAGATTCGAAATTTGTACACAACTACCGTTAGGAGTCGTTTTTACGAAAGCGTTTCCACGACTTTTGTAGGGAAAATTCGGCTATGTCATTTATAATTTTGCGGATTTTTCCGAGAGGCGAAACATTTTGGACCAACGGGAGGGTGACATGTGTCACCTGCGCATTGGATGAAGTGAAGCGGTAATGCTTGGCGATTGGGTCTTGTGTAGTTGGTAGGATATTTTGTGCAAGTTGTGTGGTAGATGGATAAGGTACACATGGTGGAAATCTAGCCCTACACTTGCACCACACTTGTCTTCATCTTGGCCATTGGTTGGCCTTCACTTGACCTATAAATACCCCTTAGTTGATGAACTTTCTTCATCCAAAAATTGAGCAATCTACCTAAGTCTCAAAATACTCCCTCCTCTTGTGGTTCTCGTCCAAAGCCTCTCCCACTCCTGGTGGCCTTTGGCGAGAGCCCCCCTCCTGTGGTGTTTGGTCGTAGGGTACCCACTAGCCTAGTTGTCTCGTATAAATACCCTTGTAGTGGTATAGAAATACTCTCCTAGTATTGTTATAATGTCCAAATACCTTGGCCCAAATACCTTGTAGTATTCCCAAGGTTACACTTATACTTTCCCTCAGTCGCTAAAACGAAACCCTAAGTAAATCTTCACAGTAGTTGAAGTTATAAGTAGAAGTTGGTTAGAACTTCTAAGGGTTGTTTGGAGCGGATTGGAGCACTCGGAGTTGGAGCTAAACCTTGCTCAGGATCGACATATAAACTCGGATAATTTTGGGCTTATCGAGGTAAACATTCTTGACCTTACATTTGTAATTGGAAATTACATGTTGTAGGAGTATATAGTTAAAGAATACTATATATAGAATTGAACATGGTATGCGGCAATGTCTTTGACTTAAGCTGAATAATACTTACGGCAATGTCTTGCGACTTAAGCTGAATTTAAATAAGAGAATGACTGTAATTACATGGGTGTATTCTGATAGACTTGTGTAGTATTCACGTGAGTAAATTGTACACGTCCGGTTAGGCGTGCAAACCCACGGTTGGCTTGGTAGCGGCCTCGGTAAAGCGAGGAGATTAACGCATTGCGGGAGGTCTTTGCGAATTTTACGTAGAATATGGAACGATGTTAATAAGCGCCTTGTGGCCTTATAGGTTGAAGTACTACGTGTGGTGCGATCGTGGCTTAAGGAGTAGCCGGCGGTTTGAAGTACTTGAGCGTTTTGCTATTAGTCGGCACTCGTCGCGAGGTATGTGAACCTCTTCCTATCTCTTATAGCATGATATGTGTGAACTATGTGATGCGGTAGACTTACATGTGTTAACGTGTTTGATTGTTTTAAAACATAAAGTGTTATAACGGCTTTATGGGAAGTTGGTTATAACGACTTTATGTAGGTAAGAAAATACTTTGTGGTTTTAAAGGTAATCGATGTGAATTATAAGCGGCTAGTTATAATAAAGAACTTGATGTATTTCAAAGATTTATAAATCGTTTTGAAGGAGAGTAACACTTGGTTTTAAAGGTTTTAAAAGAGTTATACTAGCTTTATGGGAGTTAGGTATAATGTCTTAAGAGAGGTAAAGAAAATGGTTTACTGATGTTAGAAGTTAAGAGACTTGATCTTATAAGATAAGAGACTTAACTTATTTGTTTAATGTGAATGTTTGTGTGAAACCTCATTCGTGAGTAATGAGTACTTGGTTTTATTTAAAGGGATAATGTTTCTTGATTTGAAATCGAGAATGTGTATCGACAGGACCAACTGCAGCGTAATAAAGGAAAATGTATTGAATAATGATGTATCGTATTAAAACCAGTAGAAACCTCCATCTGCATAGAAGCTAAGATGAGACAAAATGATATTACATATCCTAGATCTTGGCTGCTTAATAAGATCGATTATAAACAAGAATAACCTACTCACATATAAGGCATATGTTTCTCAAATCATTAAAGGAGAATTATGTTTTAAAGGATTAAAACTATGAACTACGAGACCTTTTCTAAAATGAGAAACTTGAGCATTTGAAATTAGGCAAACTTGAGCGTTTGGAAAATAAGGTTGTTACTTGATTTTTACAAAGGAAAGCATTTTTGTTTACTTACAATATTCGTCACTCTATTTTTATACGACGGACATCGGGTGACTTTTATAAAAGGAATGGATCTCTTTAAAAGGAATTTAACGTACGTAGTACTTTAGGGTTAAAAACCCGGACTTTGGCATAAAATGAAAGTAACTTGAGTTGTGTAACTTGCTATGCTTGTGTTGTGTAACTTGCCTATCTTGGTTGTTGTGTAACTTGCCTATGCTTGTGTTGTGTAACTTGCCTATGCTTGTTGTTGCGTAACTTGCTTATGCTTGTGGTGATAGCCTTGGTTGTGCAAGAATTGTTATTTTATGGACTAGCTCTCCATGAGGTTTCTTCTTGTTCGGCCTTGGTCACGGTGGTCGGCTCTGCGTACTTGCCGTCATGGCGATTCGGCCTTGGTACCCGGTAGTCAGCCCTCGAACTTGCCCGTTCGGTGTAGTAGTGAAGTCTCGTGATCTGACCTTGGTCCCCGTGGTCAGCCCTCGTACTTGCCGGTCGGCTACGTGGCCGCCTTGTATCCGATGGTCGGCTCGCACTTGCCCCGTATCGGCTCCGTGTTTTGGTTGCATTATATTATTGGTACGGTCGGATCTGGTAGTTATACTTGTCCTATACGGTTTTTATGACCCAGGTGGGACCTGGTGTTCATTTATACTCCTTGGTATTGTCATATCATAAAGCTGCCGTGATGAGGAAGAAATTCCACGCACGAGTGATAATTTGGAGGCGTGAGTCACGACTTGATGTAACTAGTTATATGTTATGTCTTGTAGTTTGGTCATCATACATGTCTCTGCTTTATATAGACTATTATGATTTCATTTCTGATATTCTGATTTCACATACTTGGTACTGTTATCGACCTCGCCGAGTGCGTTAAATGCCGCGGTAGAAGTACATTGGTGTCGATCCGCTCTTAGGATCACCTTTCGCATTGGGAAGCCCCGTTCCTTGGAGGCTTATCTTTTGGTATGTGTTCCACGAGTTGTAGGTTCTTGTACATTCGGGGTATGGCGGGGCCACTGTCCGTCATAGTTGTTGTAAATCTTAGAGTGCAGCCTTTGTGTGGGCGGGGTTTTGTAAAAGGATTAAACGCTCGTTTTGAAAGAGTTGTTTATATATATTTTATTGGAAGGTAACCGTTTGGTTGCTTTGTTTTATTATCTTGTCTCATGTTCATGTTTAAGTTTTTATTTCCTGGTTTTCTCGATGTTGTATCACTAGGGTGCGGGGTAAGGCACGATCCACGGGCGGGATCGGGTCGTGACCGTGATCGCTTCGTCACGGCAAGCTTCATGGATTAGCGGTCCATGGACTAACAATCTTAACCTCACAATGACCGCATGCCCCGGCATCTCACATCGGAAGTCATGGCCATGAAACCATCCTACTGGACGCATGCTCGTGGAACATCCATCGCGTCAGCATGTCCAAAGGAAATCAATCAGATAGCCGGCCCTCCCAGAGAGTCACGACAGTACAGAAACAACCAGTCAGTACTCAAAGTGGACGCATACTCGTGGACCACCCAACGTCAGTATGTCCAATCAATCAATCAGATAGCCGGCCCTCCCAGAGAGTCACATCAGCATATCAACAAAACACTTGCACATCAAAGACTATCACAACAAGCCTAGGCAAGTTCAACATACATTCATTTTAACCAACAATCCGGGTTTCAAACCCAAAATACTACATACTTTCATTCTTTCAAAAAGACCTCTTTTTACGTAAAGCCACATGATACTAATACTCGTAGTAAATAAAGAAAACACATTTTACTTTTAAAACCAAATTACTTCACATTCGTAAAAATCTTTACAAGGCTTTTAAAATCAAGTACTCTATACTTTTTAAACCAAGTGCTTTTCTTTTAGAACAACATCAAGTATACTCTTTTAAAACTCCATTAACTTACTCTTTTCAAAACAAGTAACCTATACTTAAATCAAGTTACTTCTCCTTTTCCGAAAACAAGTCGTTATAAGTCAAGTCTCTTATCTTTCAAGATCAAGTCTCTTAACTTTCAAAATCAAGTCGTTTTACTGTCAAAACCAAATCTTTCTTTTATCTTCATAAAGTCGTTATAACTAACTTCCCATAAAGCCATTATAACACTTTATGTTTTAAACAAACAAAATTCATTTCACACACGTACGTCTACCGTACTATATAATTCACAACAATCATGCTCAAGAGTATAGGAAGAATCACATACCTTTTTAGCTTAAACCACAAGCCAAGTCAAGTATGTCGCGCGTAGAAGATCCACCTATAATAACCACAATACATCTATCAACTTCTAGCTCTCTTCGTAGAATATTCTAAATACAAGATTCCTTATTCTACAGAAAATTCGGCAGCACCTCCCCCCCCCCCCGCTATCACATAAATCTCCTCCCCTATCCAGGCCCGCTACCAGGCCAACAACTCCCTGGGGATTACGCGTCTAACCGGACGTGTACAATTCTACTCCACAATAATACAACGATCTCGTAAATACATTTTATGTAAATCTGATTCAATTCTTTTCAATACTCATTCTATATATAGTATACTCAACTATATATTACTACAACATGTAATTTCCAATTACAATAGGGGGACATAGATTATTACCTCGATAAGCCCAAAAAATTATCCAAGTTTATAAGTCGATCCTGGGCAACGTTTAGCTCCAACTCCTTACACTCCAACCCGCTCCAAGCGACCCTTAGAAGTTTCCAACAACTTCTCTAAAAACTTCAACCAAGCTAGGAAGATTTTTCTAGGGTTTCCAACAACTTCTCTAAATACTACTAGGGATACTAGGCCAAGGTATTTGGGATTATACAACAATACACCAAGTATTTTCTACACAAGAGGGGAGGGGGACGAAATAGGGCTAAAGGGAGGAGTATTTGCTATGGAAAATCTTCAAGTGTGGATGAAATACTCTTGACCTTAAGGGGTATTTATAGAGGAATTAAGGGCCAAGATCTTATCAAGTGTATGGTCAAGATTGGGCCATGTGTGTGTGGGTCCCACCACACCACATGGCCGAAATTGCTAGACAAGTGGCTTGCCACTTGTTAGCCCATTCGACGAGGACAGTGGCTAGCCAACGTCCCATTCGACAAGGTGCCACATGGGGTGACACGTGTCTCCCGACTAAATCAAAATATTTCGTCTTAGAAAATATCCAAAATACCGAAAATCTCAAAAACAAAGCGGGCCCCAAAAGCGTAAATTTCTCCGTGGGCCCAGTGACCATTCAGAAAATAAAATCTCATAATTCTAAAATAATCCAAGAAGTCCAAATACCAAATCTGGGAATCCAATTCCCATTAACGAACCTTTTTCTTCACAAAAGCGGAAACTTTTAGTGAAAAATCACATCTTTCTTTCTTTCCAAAATTTTTGTCGTATTCTCGTACGTACGTCCTCACATACATACCCTGGAACTACGGGGTATTACAGTATCATTGTGCGCGTCTAATCCTGGAACTCCCGCAGTTCCGCATAGGCCACATAGGCCCGCATGAGGTATTCCTCGCATCGCGAGCGGTAACCCCGGCGGCGTCACGGATTCCGCGTCCGCGTAGCGCCATGGACGCGTGAGGTATTCTCGCATCGCGAGCAGCTAACCCTCGGCAACATCACGGATTCCCGCAATCCGCATGGCCACATGGACGCGTGAGGTATTCCTCGTATCGCATTCTGGAACTCCCGACTCGCATAGGTCCCATGGACCCGCATGAGGTATTCCTCGCATCGGGGGGCAGCTTAACCCCCGGCATCATAACAAGTCGGGGGGGGGGGGGGGTAAGTGATATAATATCAGCCCAACGGGCTTATCGTTAAACAACATAAGCACAACAAGAAAAAACCCCTTACACAACGTCACAAGACACTAACACACGTAGCATCATAACATGTTCACTTTATCAAGCCAACAAGAAAGTATTACAAGGCTATCACAAAACATAGGCAAGTTACTCACACAAGGTACTTTCATTTCATGTCAACAAATCCGGGTTTTAACCCCCAAGGTACTACATACTTTAACTCTTTAAAAAGATCCATTTCTTTCACAAAAAGTCACACGATACCCGTAGTATCAAAATAGAGTAACTATCTTTTTAAGTAAACCAAAACAATTTCCATACCTTCTTTTAAACCAACTTAAGACAAAAGCATGCCTTCTCTTTTAAACAAAAACACTTCAATTTTTCCAGTCTCTCTCTTGTATAAATCAAGTCCCTTACTTTGGAATTTTTAAGAAAATCAAAACTTGTTTTTAATGATCTTATTAAAGCAGCCATGATCTAGGAAATGTAATACAATTTTGTCTTATCTTAGCTTCTATGCAGATGGAAGATTCTACTTGTTTTAAGTTAATTATTAGTCATTACATTTTCCTTTAATAACGCAATGGCTTGTTCGATACTCATTCCATTTAAATTCAATATAACATTATTATTAAAAACCAAGTACTCATTACTCACGAATGAGGTTTCACAACTTTCCACGCAATTCAAGTTACGCATAACAAATCAAGTCAAATATAAGTCAAGTCTCTTATCTTTTAAAAATCGAAACCATTCTTTTACCTACATAAAGTTGTTATAATTAAATTCCCATAAAGCCATTATAACACTTTATGTTTTAAACCAACCAAATTTGTTTAGCAAATGCGTCTGCTGCACTTACATAGTTTACAACAATCATGCTAGAAAGGATAGGAAGAGGTTCACATACCTCGGGACGATTATCGACAATTAGCAAAGCGCTCCAAAGTACTATAACCTTGCTAGCCCTTTTCCACCGCCGGGTAGAATACGCTACTCGTAGTACTTCCGCTATTATGGCGTGAAACGTCAATTAAACTCTAGATCTCTTCGTAGGATATTTCTAAGAACAAGGTTCCATATCCTACGGAAAATTCAGCGACCTCCCGTTTACTCAATTTTCCACCTTTTCCAAGGCGATAATAGTAACCAACATGCCATAAATAAGGCGCGATAATTCCGAAATTTAAAGAAGGGGATCACACGCCCAAGCGAACGCGATTAACAATCTCTCATAACAACAACAATAATTAAAGAAGGGGATAACACGCCAAGCGGGCGCGATTAACAATCTCTCCTTAATAATAACAATAATTAAAGAAGGGATCACACGCCCAAGCACGCGATTAACAATCTTCCCTTAACAGCAACAATGTAAATACGGTCCAAAGTAAATTGTTATACCCGTAGTTAGGAGTATGTATGTGAGGGCGTGCGTGCGAATGTATAAACCCTAATTAGGGTAAGAATGAAAGAATTGTTTTCGACGGAAAATATTCGAACCTTGTGAAGGAAATTTTTACGTTTTCAATATTTTATGGAATTTTTCAGAGATAAATATTTTGGACGATAGGAGGCGACATGTGTCACCCAGAGCCATGTTGGGCGATTCTTGAGACTAGTGGGGAAGTCAAATGGTCAAAGTCTTGCATGGTCTTGCATGGCATTTATGGGACAAGTGTACAAAAGAACCTACATCCTAAATCTATACCATACACGTGTTTTAATCCTAACCTTGGTTTGTACTATATAAACCCTACAGTTGATGAAAATCTTCCAAATTTGTTTAGCACACGTACGTCTACCGTACTATATAGTTTAAAACAATCATGCTAGAAAGGATAGGAAGAGGTTCACATACCTCGGGACGATTATCGACAATTAGCAAAACGCTCCAAAGTACTATAACCTTGCTAGCTCTTTTCCACCCTTCAAGTAAAATACGCTACTCGTAGTACTTCCACCTATTATGGCCATGAAACGTCTATTAAACTCTAGATCTCTTCGTAGGATATTTCTAAGAACAAGGTTCCATATCCTATGGAAAATTCAGCGACACCTCCCCGTTTACTCAATTTTCCACCTTTTCCAGGACCGATAATAGTAACCAACATGCCATAAATAAAGGCGATAATTCCGAAATTTAAAGAAGGGGATCACACGCCCAAGCGAACGCGATTAACAATCTCTCCTTAACAACAACAATAATTAAAGAAGGGGATAACGCCCGAAGCGAACGCGATTAACAATCTCTCCTTAATAATAACAATAATTAAAG
This sequence comes from Przewalskia tangutica, assembly GCA_029844215.1. NCBI lineage: Eukaryota > Viridiplantae > Streptophyta > Magnoliopsida > Solanales > Solanaceae > Przewalskia > Przewalskia tangutica. The sequence goes on along the minus strand of JAQGDG010000038.1, from coordinate 1,602,882 downwards.
AAGGGGATCAGCCCAAGCGGACGCGATTAACAATCTTCCCTTAACAACAACAATGTAAATATGGTCCAAAGTAAATTGTTATACCAGTAGTTAGGAGTATGTATGTGAGGGCGTGCGTGCGAATGTATAAACCTAATTAGGGTAAGAATGAAAGAATTGTTTCCGACGGAAAATATTAGAACCTTGTGAAGGAAATTTTTACGTTTTCAATATTTTATGGAATTTTTAGAGATAAATATTTTGGACGATAGGAGGCGACATGTGTCACCCAGAGCCATGTTGGGCGATTCTTCAAGACTAGTGGTGAAGTCAAATGGTCAAAGTCTTGCATGGTCTTGCATGGCATTTATGGGACAAGTGTACAAAAGAACCTACATCCTAAATCTATACCATACACATGTTTTAATCCTAACCCTTGGTTGTACTATATAAACCATACAGTTGATGAAAATCTTCCAAATTTGTTTAGCACACGTCGTCTACCGCACTATTTAGTTTACAACAATCATGCTAGAAAGGATAGGAAGAGGTTCACATACCTCGGGGACGATTATCGACAATTAGCAAAAGCGCTCCAAAGTACTATAACGCGCTAGCCCTTTTCCACCGCCCGAGTAGAATACGCTACTCGTAGTACTTCCACTTTATTATGGCCATGAAGCGTCTATTAAACTCTAGATCTCTTGTAGGATATTTCTAAGAACAAGGTTCCTTATCTACGGAAAATTGGCGACACCTCCCCGTTTACTCAATTTTCCACCTTTTCCAAGGCGATAATAGTAACCAACATGCCGTAAATAAGGCGATAATTAGAAATTTAAAGAGAGGGATCACTGCCCAAGCGGGCGCGATTAACAATCTCTCCTTAACAACAACAATAATTAAAGAAGGGGATAACACGCCGAAGCGAACGCGATTAACAATCTCTCCTTAATAATAACAATAATTAAAGAAGGGGATCAGCGCCAAGCGGGCGCGATTAACAATCTTCCCTTAACAACAACAATGTAAATACGGTCCAAAGTAAATTGTTATACCGTAGTTAGGAGTATGTATGTGAGGGCGTGCGTGCGAATGTATAAACCTAATTAGGGTAAGAATGAAAGAATTGTTTCAGGCGGAAAATATTAGAACCTTGTGAAGGAAATTTTTACGTTTTCAATATTTTTATGGAATTTTTAGAGATAAATATTTTGGACCAATAGGAGGCGACATGTGTCACCCCAGAGCCATGTTGGGCGATTCTTGAAGACTAGTGGGAAGTCAAATGGTCAAAGTCTTGCATGGTCTTGCATGGCATTTATGGGACAAGTGTACAAAAGAACCTACATCTAAATCTATACCATACACGTGTTTTAATCCTAACCTTGGTTGTACTATATAAACCCATACAGTTGATGAAAATCTTCCAAATTTGTTTAGCACACGTCGTCTACCGTACTATATAGTTTAAAACAATCATGCTAGAAAGGATAGGAAGAGGTTCACATACCTCGGAGACGATTATCGACAATTAGCAAAAGCGCTCCAAAGTACTATAACGCACTAGCCACTTTTCCACCGCTTCAAGTAGAATACGCTACTCGTAATCTTCCACTATTATGGCGTGAAAGCGTCTATTAAACTCTAGAACTCTTCGTAGGATATTTCTAAGAACAAGGTTCCATATCCTACGGAAAATTCGCGACGCCTCCCAGTTTCTACTCAATTTTCCACCTTTTCCAAGGCAGATAATAGTAACCAACATGCCATAAATAAAGGCGATAATTCCGAAATTTAAAGAAGGGGATCAGCCCAAGCGAACGCGATTAACAATCTCTCCTTAACAACAACAATAATTAAAGAAGGGGATAACACGCCCAAGCGAACGCGATTAACAATCTCTCCTATAATAACAATAATTAAAGAAGGGGATCCTGCGCCCAAGCGGACGCGATTAACAATCTTCCCTTAACAACAATGTAAATACGGTCCAAAGTAAATTGTTATACCGTAGTTAGGAGTATGTATGTGAGGGCGTGCGTGCGAATGTATAAACCCTAATTAGGGTAAGAATGAAAGAATTGTTTTCAGGCGGATAATATTAGAACCTTGTGAAGGAAATTTTTACGTTTTCAATATTTTTATGGAATTTTTTGAGAGATAAATATTTTGGACGATAGGAGAGGCGACATGTGTCACCCCAGAGCCATGTTGGGCGATTCTTCAAGACTAGTGGGAAGTCAAATGGTCAAAGTCTTGCATGGTCTTGCATGGCATTTATGGGACAAGTGTACAAAAGAACCTACATCCTAAATCTATACCATACACGTGTTTTAATCCTAACCCTTGGTTGTCTTATATAAACCCTCTAGTTGATGAAAATCTTCCAAATTTGTTTAGCACGTCGTCTACCGTACTATATAGTTTACAACAATCATGCTAGAAAGGATAGGAAGAGGTTCACATACCTCGGGACGATTATCGACAATTAGCAAAACGCTCCAAAGTACTATAACGCACTGGCCCTTTTCCACCGCTTGAGTAGAATACGCTGCTCGTAATCTTCCCTTTATTATGGCCGTGAAACGTCTATTAAACTCTAGATCTCTTCGTAGGATATTTCTAAGAACAAGGTTCCATATCTATGGAAAATTGCGACACCTCCCGTTTCTACTCAATTTTCCACCTTTTCCAAGGCGATAATAGTAACCAACATGCCGTAAATAAGTATGATAATTAGAAATTTAAAGAAGGGATCACGCGCCCAAGCGAACGCGATTAACAATATCTCATTAACAACAACAATAATTAAAGAAGGGGATAACACGCCCGAAGCGGACGCGATTAACAATCTCTCCTTAATAATAACAATAACTAAAGAAGGGGATCACGCGCTTGAAGCGGCGCGATTAACAATCTTCCATGCAACAATGATGTAAATACGGTCCAAAGTAAATTGTTATACCGTAGTTAGGAGTATGTATGTGAGGGCGTGCGTGCGAATGTATAAACCCTAATTAGGGTAAGAATGAAAGAATTGTTTTCAAGCGGAAAATATTAGAACCTTGTGAAGGAAATTTTACGTTTTCAATATTTTTATGGAATTTTAGATAGATAAATATTTTGGACCAATAGGAGGCGACATGTGTCACCCAGAGCCATGTTGGGCGATTCTTGAAGACTAGTGGGGAAGTCAAATGGTCAAAGTCTTGCATGGTCTTGCATGGCATTTATGGGACAAGTGTACAAAAGAACCTACATCCTAAATCTATACCATACACGTGTTTTAATCCTAACCCTTGGTTGTCTTATATAAACCATACAGTTGATGAAAATCTTCCAAATTTGTTTAGCACACGTCGTCTACCGTACTATATAGTTTACAACAATCATGCTAGAAAGGATAGGAAGAGGTTCACATACCTCGGGGCGATTATCGACAATTAGCAAAAGCGCTCCAAAGTACTATAACCTTGCTAGCTCTTTTCCACCTTGAGTAAAATACGCGCTACTCGTGTAGTACTTCCACTATTATGGCCGTGAAGCGTCTATTAAACTCTAGATTTCTTCGTAGGATATTTCTAAGAATAAGGTTCCATATCCTACGGAAAATTAGCGACACCTCCCCGTTTACTCAATTTTCCACCTTTTCCAAGGCAGATAATAGTAACCAACATGCCGTAAATAAAGCGCAATAATTACGAAATTTAAAGAAGGGGATCCTGCGCCCAAGCGAACGCGATTAACAATCTCTCCTTAACAACAATAATTAAAGAAGGGATAACACGCTGAAGCGGACGCGATTAACAATCTCTCCTTAATAATAACAATAATTAAAGAAGGGGATCACACGCCCAAGCGAACCACGATTAACAATCTTCCACTTAACAACAAGGTAAATACGGTCCAAGTAAATTGTTATACCGTAGTTAGGAGTATGTATGTGAGGGCGTACATACGAATGTATAAACCCTAATTAGGGTAAGAATGAAATAATTGTTTCAGATGGAAAATATTCCGAACCTTGTGAAGGAAATTTTTACGTTTTCAATATTTTTATGGAATTTTCCGAGAGATAAATATTTTGGACGATAGGAGGCGACATGTGTCACCCAGAGCCATGTTGGGCGATTCTTGAGACTAGTGGGCAAGTCAAATGGTCAAAGTCTTGCATGGTCTTGCATGGCATTTATGGGACAAGTGTACAAAGAACCTACATCCTAAATCCATACCATACACATGTTTTAATCCTAACCCTTTGTTGTCTTATATAAACCCCTCTAGTTGATGAAAATCTTCCAAATTTGTTTAGCACACGTACGTCTACCGTACTATATAGTTTACAACAATCATGCTAGGATGGATAGGAAGAGGTTCACATACCTCGGGACGATTATCGACAATTAGCAAAACGCTCCAAAGTAATATAACCTTGCTAGCCCTTTTCCACCTTGAGTAGAATCGCTACTCGTAGTACTTCCACTATTATGGCCGTGGCGTCTATTAAACTCTAGATCTCTTCGTAGGATATTTCTAAGAATAAGGTCCATATCCTACGGAAAATTCAAGACACCTCCGTTTCTACTCAATTTTCCACCTTTTCCAAGGCAGATAATAGTAACCAACATGCCATAAATAAGTATGATAATTAGAAATTTAAAGAAGGGGATCAGCCCAAACGGAACGCGATTAACAAACTCTCCTTAACAACAACAATAATTAAAGAAGGGGATAACCCGCCCAAACGAAACGCGATTAACAATCTCTCCTTAATAATAACAATAATTAAAGAAGGGGATCACACGCCCAAACGCAACGCGATTAACAATTTTCCCCTTAACAACAACAATGTAAATACGGTCCAAAGTAAATTGTTATACCCGTAGTTCGGAGTATGTATGTGAGGCGTGCGTGCGAATGTATAAACCTAATTAGGGTAAGAATGAAAGAATTGTTTTCCGGCGGAAAATATTCCGAACCTTGTGAAGGAAATTTTTACGTTTTCAATATTTTTATGGAATTTTCCGAGAGATAAATATTTTGGACGATAGGAGGCGACATGTGTCACCCAGAGCCGTGTTGGGCGATTCTTCAGACTAGTGGGGAAGTCAAATGGTCAAAGTCTTGCATGGTCTTGCATGGCATTTATGGGACAAGTGTACAAAGAACCTACGTCCTAAATCTATACCATACACGTGTTTTAATCCTAACCCTTGGTTGTACTATATAAACCCTCTAGTTGATGAAAATCTTCCAAATTTGTTTAGCACACGCGTCGTCTACCGTACTATATAGTTTACAACAATCATGCTAGAAAGGATAGGAAGAGGTTCACATACCTCGGGGCGATTATCGACAATTAGCAAAGCGCTCCAAAGTACTATAACGCACTAGCACTTTTCCACCGCCAGTAGAATCGCTACTCGTAATCTTCCACTATTATGGCCATGAAACGTCTATTAAACTCTAGATCTCTTCGTAGGATATTTCTAAGAACAAGGTTCCATATCCTATGGAAAATTAAACAACACCTCGCCGTTTCTACTCGATTTTCCACCTTTTCCAAGGCGATAATAGTAACCAACATGCCATAAATAAGGCGATAATTCGAAATTTAAAGAAGGATCACACGCTGAGCGACGCGATTAACAATCTCTCCTTAACAACAACAATAATTAAAGAAGGGGATAACCGCCCAGCGGGCAACGATTAACAATCTCTCCTTAATAACAATAACTAAAGAAGGGGATCACCGCCCCAAGCGAACGCGATTAACAATCTTCCCTTAACAACAATGTAAATACGGTCCAAAGTAAATTGTTATACCGTAGTTAGGAGTATGTATGTGAGGGCGTGCGTGCGAATGTATAAACCTAATTAGGGTAAGAATGTAAGAATTGTTTTCCGGCGGAAAATATTCGAACACTTGTGAAGGAAATTTTTACGTTTTCAATATTTTTATGGAATTTTTCCGATAGATAAATATTTTGGACCAATAGGAGGGCGACATGTGTCACCCCAAGAGCCATGTTGGACGATTCTTCAAGACAAGTGGGGAAGTCAAATGGTCAAAGTCTTGCATGGTCTTGCATGACATTTATGGGACAAGTGTACAAAAGAACCTACATCCTAAATCTATACCATACGTGTTTTAATCCTAACCCTTGGTTTGTACTATATAAACCCTACAGTTGATGAAAATCTTCCAAATTTGTTTAGCACACGTACGTCTACCGTACTATATAGTTTACAACAATCATGCTAGAAAGGATAGGAAGAGGTTCACATACCTCGGGACGATTATCGACAATTAGCAAAACGCTCCAAAGTACTATAACCTTGCTAGCCCTTTTCCACCCTTCAAGTAAAATACGCTACTCGTAGTATCTTCCACTATTATGACCGTGGCGTCTATTAAACTCTAGATTTCTTCGTAGGATATTTCTAAGAATAAGGTTCCATATCCTACGGAAAATTGACGACACCTCCCCGTTTCTACTCAATTTTCCACCTTTTCCAAGGCAGATAATAGTAACCAACATGCCGTAAATAAAGCGCAATAATTCCGAAATTTAAAGAAGGGGATCACACGCCCAAGCGAACGCGATTAACAATCTCTCATGACAACAATAATTAAAGAAGGGGATAACACGCTGAGCGAACGCGATTAACAATCTCTCCTTAATAATAACAATAATTAAAGAAGGGGATCGGGCGCGAAGCGGAACACGATTAACAATCTTCCCTTAACAACAACAAGGTAAATACGGTCCAAGTAAATTGTTATACCGTAGTTAGGAGTATGTATGTGAGGGCGTACATACGAATGTATAAACCCTAATTAGGGTAAGAATGAAATAATTGTTTTCCGATGGAAAATATTAGAACCTTGTGAAGGAAATTTTTACGTTTTCAATATTTTTATGGAATTTTTAGAGATAAATATTTTGGACGATAGGAGGCGACATGTGTCACCCCAAGAGCCATGTTGGACGATTCTTCAAGACTAGTGGGCAAGTCAAATGGTCAAAGTCTTGCATGGTCTTGCATGGCATTTATGGGACAAGTGTACAAAAGAACCTACATCCTAAATCCATACCATACACGTGTTTTAATCCTAACCCTTTGTTGTCTTATATAAACCCTCTAGTTGATGAAAATCTTCCAAATTTGTTTAGCACACGTCGTCTACCGTACTATATAGTTTACAACAATCATGCTAGAAAGGATAGGAAGAGGTTCACATACCTCGGGACGATTATCGACAATTAGCAAAACGCTCCAAAGTAATATAACCTTGCTAGCCCTTTTCCACCCTTCAAGTAGAATACGCTACTCGTAATCTTCCACTATTATGGCGTGAAACGTCTATTAAACTCTAGATCTCTTCGTAGGATATTTCTAAGAATAAGGTCCGTATCCTACGGAAAATTGACCTCCCCGTTTCTACTCAATTTTCCACCTTTTCCAAGGCAGATAATAGTAACCAACATGCCGTAAATAAGGCGCAATAATTCCGAAATTTAAAGAAGGGGATCACACGCCCAAGCGAACGCGATTAACAATCTCTCCTTAACAACAACAATAATTAAAGAAGGGGATAACACGCCAAGCGAACGCGATTAACAATCTCTCCTTAATAATAACAATAATTAAAGGGATCACACGCCCAAGCGAACGCGATTAACAATTTTCCCTTAACAACAACAATGTAAATACGGTCCAAAGTAAATTGTTATACCCGCGTAGTTCGGAGTATGTATGTGAGGGCGTGCGTGCGAATGTATAAACCCTAATTAGGGTAAGAATGAAAGAATTGTTTCAGACGGAAAATATTCCGAACCTTGTGAAGGAAATTTTTACGTTTTCAATATTTTATGGAATTTTTCAGAGATAAATATTTTGGACCAATAGGAGGCGACATGTGTCACCCAAGAGCCATGTTGACGATTCTTCAAGACTAGTGGGCAAGTCAAAGGTCAAAGTCTTGCATGGCATTTATGGGACAAGTGTACAAAGAACCTACATCTAAATCTATACCATACACGTGTTTTAATCCTAACCTTGGTTGTACTATATAAACCCTACAGTTGATGAAAATCTTCCAAATTTGTTTAGCACACGTCGTCTACCGTACTATATAGTTTACAACAATCATGCTAGAAAGGATAGGAAGAGGTTCACATACCTGACGATTATCGACAATTAGCAAAGCGCTCCAAAGTACTATAACGCGCTGGCCCTTTTCCACCCTTCAAGTAGAATACGCTGCTCGTAGTACTTCCACCTATTATGGCCGTGAAACGTCTATTAAACTCTAGATCTCTTCGTAGGATATTTCTAAGAACAAGGTTCCATATCCTATGGAAAATTAGCAACACCTCGCCGTTTCTACTCAATTTTCCACCTTTTCCAAGGCAGATAATAGTAACCAACATGCCGTAAATAAGGCGCAATAATTCGAAATTTAAAGAAGGATCACACACCCAAACGAACGCGATTAACAATCTCTCCTTAACAACAACAATAATTAAAGAAGGGATAACACGCCCAAGCGAACGCGATTAACAATCTCTCCTTAATAATAACAATAACTAAAGAAGGATCACGGCCAAAGCGAACGCGATTAACAATCTTCCCTTAACAACAACAATGTAAATACGGTCCAAAGTAAATTGTTATACCGTAGTTAGGAGTATGTATGTGAGGACGTACGTACGAATGTATAAACCCTAATTAGGGTAAGAATGTAAGAATTGTTTTCCGACGGAAAATATTCCGAACCTTTTGAAGGAAATTTTTACGTTTTCAATATTTTTATGGAATTTTTCCGATAGATAAATATTTTGGACCAATAGGAGGGCGACATGTGTCACCCCAAGAGCCATGTTGGACGATTCTTCAAGACAAGTGGGGAAGTCAAATGGTCAAAGTCTTGCATGGTCTTGCATGACATTTATGGGACAAGTGTACAAAAGAACCTACATCCTAAATCTATACCATACACATGTTTTAATCCTAACCCTTGGTTGTACTATATAAACCCCTCTAGTTGATGAAAATCTTCCAAATTTGTTTAGCACACGTACGTCTACCGTACTATATAGTTTACAACAATCATGCTAGAAAGGATAGGAAGAGGTTCACATACCTCGGGACGATTATCGACAATTAGCAAAACGCTCCAAAGTACTATAACCTTGCTAGCCCTTTTCCACCCTTCAAGTAGAATACGCTACTCGTAGTACTTCCACCTATTATGACCATGAAACGTCTATTAAACTCTAGATTTCTTCGTAGGATATTTCTAAGAATAAGGTTCCATATCCTACGGAAAATTCGGCAGCACCTCCCCCGTTTCTACTCAATTTTCCACCTTTTCCAAGGCCCGATAATAGTAACCAACATGCCATAAATAAGGCGCAATAATTCCGAAATTTAAAGAAGGGGATCACACGCCCAAGCGAACGCGATTAACAATCTCTCCTTAACAACAACAATAATTAAAGAAGGGGATAACACGCCCAAACGGAACGCGATTAACAATCTCTCCTTAATAATAACAATAATTAAAGAAGGGGATCATACGCCCAAACGGAACACGATTAACAATCTTCCCCTTAACAACAACAAGGTAAATACGGTCCAAAGTAAATTGTTATACCCCGTAGTTCCGGAGTATGTATGTGAGGACGTACATACGAATGTATAAACCCTAATTAGGGTAAGAATGAAATAATTGTTTCAGATGGAAAATATTCGAACCTTGTGAAGGAAATTTTACGTTTTCAATATTTTTATGGAATTTTTCCAGAGATAAATATTTTTGGACGATAGGAGAGGCGACATGTGTCACCCCAAGAGCCATGTTGGACGATTCTTCAAGACTAGTGGGCAAGTCAAATGGTCAAAGTCTTGCATGGTCTTGCATGGCATTTATGGGACAAGTGTACAAAAGAACCTACATCCTAAATCCATACCATACACATGTTTTAATCCTAACCCTTTGTTGTACTATATAAACCCCTCTAGTTGATGAAAATCTTCCAAATTTGTTTAGCACACGTACGTCTACCGTACTATATAGTTTACAACAATCATGCTAGAAAGGATAGGAAGAGGTTCACATACCTCGGGACGATTATCGACAATTAGCAAAACGCTCCAAAGTAATATAACCTTGCTAGCCCTTTTCCACCCTTCAAGTAGAATACGCTACTCGTAGTACTTCCACCTATTATGGCCATGAAACGTCTATTAAACTCTAGATCTCTTCGTAGGATATTTCTAAGAATAAGGTCCCATATCCTACGGAAAATTCGGCAGCACCTCCCCCGTTTCTACTCAATTTTCCACCTTTTCCAAGGCCCGATAATAGTAACCAACATGCCATAAATAAGGCGCAATAATTAGAAATTTAAAGAAGGGGATCACACGCCCAAACGGAACGCGATTAACAATCTCTCCTTAACAACAACAATAATTAAAGAAGGGGATAACACACCCAAACGGAACGCGATTAACAATCTCTCCTTAATAATAACAATAATTAAAGAAGGGGATCACACGCCCAAGCGAACGCGATTAACAATTTTCCCTTAACAACAACAACAATGTAAATACGGTCCAAAGTAAATTGTTATACCCCGTAGTTCCGGAGTATGTATGTGAGGACGTACGTACGAATGTATAAACCCTAATTAGGGTAAGAATGAAAGAATTGTTTTCCGACGGAAAATATTCCGAACCTTGTGAAGGAAATTTTACGTTTTCAATATTTTATGGAATTTTTCAGAGATAAATATTTTGGACGATAGGAGGCGACGTGTCACCCCAAGAGCCATGTTGGACGATTCTTCAAGACTAGTGGGCAAGTCAAAAGGTCAAAGTCTTGCATGGCATTTATGGGACAAGTGTACAAAAGAACCTACATCCTAAATCTATACCATACACATGTTTTAATCCTAACCCTTGGTTGTACTATATAAACCCCTCTAGTTGATGAAAATCTTCCAAATTTGTTTAGCACACGTACGTCTACCGTACTATATAGTTTACAACAATCATGCTAGAAAGGATAGGAAGAGGTTCACATACCTCGGGACGATTATCGACAATTAGCAAAACGCTCCAAAGTACTATAACCTTGCTAGCCCTTTTCCACCCTTCAAGTAGAATACGCTACTCGTAGTACTTCCACCTATTATGGCCATGAAACGTCTATTAAACTCTAGATCTCTTCGTAGGATATTTCTAAGAACAAGGTTCCATATCCTATGGAAAATTCGGCAACACCTCCGCCGTTTCTACTCAATTTTCCACCTTTTCCAAGGCCCGATAATAGTAACCAACATGCCATAAATAAGGCGCAATAATTCCGAAATTTAAAGAAGGGGATCACACACCCAAACGGAACGCGATTAACAATCTCTCCTTAACAACAACAATAATTAAAGAAGGGGATAACACGCCCAAACGGAACGCGATTAACAATCTCTCCTTAATAATAACAATAACTAAAGAAGGGGATCACACGCCCAAACGGAACGCGATTAACAATCTTCCCCTTAACAACAACAATGTAAATACGGTCCAAAGTAAATTGTTATACCCCGTAGTTCCGGAGTATGTATGTGAGGACGTACGTACGAATGTATAAACCCTAATTAGGGTAAGAATGTAAGAATTGTTTTCCGACGGAAAATATTCCGAACCTTTTGAAGGAAATTTTTACGTTTTCAATATTTTTATGGAATTTTTCCGATAGATAAATATTTTGGACCAATAGGAGGGCGACATGTGTCACCCCAAGAGCCATGTTGGACGATTCTTCAAGACAAGTGGGGAAGTCAAATGGTCAAAGTCTTGCATGGTCTTGCATGACATTTATGGGACAAGTGTACAAAAGAACCTACATCCTAAATCTATACCATACACATGTTTTAATCCTAACCCTTGGTTGTACTATATAAACCATCTACAGTTGATGAAAATCTTCCAAATTTGTTTAGCACACGTCGTCTACCGTACTATATAGTTTACAACAATCATGCTAGAAAGGATAGGAAGAGGTTCACATACCTGACGATTATCGACAATTAGCAAAACGCTCCAAAGTACTATAACCTTGCTAGCCCTTTTCCACCCTTCAAGTAGAATACGCTACTCGTAGTACTTCCACCTATTATGACCATGAAACGTCTATTAAACTCTAGATTTCTTCGTAGGATATTTCTAAGAATAAGGTTCCATATCCTACGGAAAATTCGGCAGCACCTCCCCCGTTTCTACTCAATTTTCCACCTTTTCCAAGGCCCGATAATAGTAACCAACATGCCATAAATAAGGCGCAATAATTCCGAAATTTAAAGAAGGGGATCACACGCCCAAACGGAACGCGATTAACAATCTCTCCTTAACAACAACAATAATTAAAGAAGGGGATAACACGCCCAAACGGAACGCGATTAACAATCTCTCCTTAATAATAACAATAATTAAAGAAGGGGATCACACGCCCAAACGGAACACGATTAACAATCTTCCCCTTAACAACAACAAGGTAAATACGGTCCAAAGTAAATTGTTATACCCCGTAGTTCCGGAGTATGTATGTGAGGACGTACATACGAATGTATAAACCCTAATTAGGGTAAGAATGAAATAATTGTTTTCCGATGGAAAATATTCCGAACCTTGTGAAGGAAATTTTTACGTTTTCAATATTTTTATGGAATTTTTCCGAGAGATAAATATTTTGGACCAATAGGAGGGCGACATGTGTCACCCCAAGAGCCATGTTGGACGATTCTTCAAGACTAGTGGGCAAGTCAAATGGTCAAAGTCTTGCATGGTCTTGCATGGCATTTATGGGACAAGTGTACAAAAGAACCTACATCCTAAATCCATACCATACACATGTTTTAATCCTAACCCTTTGTTGTACTATATAAACCCCTCTAGTTGATGAAAATCTTCCAAATTTGTTTAGCACACGTACGTCTACCGTACTATATAGTTTACAACAATCATGCTAGAAAGGATAGGAAGAGGTTCACATACCTCGGGACGATTATCGACAATTAGCAAAACGCTCCAAAGTAATATAACCTTGCTAGCCCTTTTCCACCCTTCAAGTAGAATACGCTACTCGTAGTACTTCCACCTATTATGGCCATGAAACGTCTATTAAACTCTAGATCTCTTCGTAGGATATTTCTAAGAATAAGGTCCCATATCCTACGGAAAATTCGGCAGCACCTCCCCCGTTTCTACTCAATTTTCCACCTTTTCCAAGGCCCGATAATAGTAACCAACATGCCATAAATAAGGCGCAATAATTCCGAAATTTAAAGAAGGGGATCACACGCCCAAACGGAACGCGATTAACAATCTCTCCTTAACAACAACAATAATTAAAGAAGGGGATAACACGCCCAAACGGAACGCGATTAACAATCTCTCCTTAATAATAACAATAATTAAAGAAGGGGATCACACGCCCAAACGGAACGCGATTAACAATTTTCCCCTTAACAACAACAATGTAAATACGGTCCAAAGTAAATTGTTATACCCCGTAGTTCCGGAGTATGTATGTGAGGACGTACGTACGAATGTATAAACCCTAATTAGGGTAAGAATGAAAGAATTGTTTTCCGACGGAAAATATTCCGAACCTTGTGAAGGAAATTTTTACGTTTTCAATATTTTTATGGAATTTTTCCGAGAGATAAATATTTTGGACCAATAGGAGGGCGACATGTGTCACCCCAAGAGCCATGTTGGACGATTCTTCAAGACTAGTGGGCAAGTCAAAAGGTCAAAGTCTTGCATGGCATTTATGGGACAAGTGTACAAAAGAACCTACATCCTAAATCTATACCATACACATGTTTTAATCCTAACCCTTGGTTGTACTATATAAACCCCTCTAGTTGATGAAAATCTTCCACACTTAGAACATTTCAAGACTTTAAAATATTTTCCCCCCCCCGTAGTTGCTCTCGTCCCCCCCCCCCCCCCCCCCCCCCCACTTTTTCTTGAGCAAATGTTGTCCAAAAATTCTTAAACTTATAAGTGTTCTTCCTTAATGTATTCGGAAGATTATTAACCAAGAGTTAGAAAAGATTTCACACCCATAGCCTCAAAATAACCCCCTTGACCGAGAGTGGGCAGATTTTCGAGACTGTTTTGGGCAGATTTTTAGTAAAATTTGGAAGGGAATATCTCCTAGCATATTAGGAGTTTTTGGGTGTTTCAAAAGCCTAAAATGAATTTCGTCGAGTCTAGTTTCCAACGCAACAAACTTCTTGTCGATTAGACACTGGAGTAGAGAGTAATCTACGTTACAAGTTCAGCTGACGAAGCAGTGGCTAAAAATCTGGACAGTTACGTTTTTTGGGCTATTTTGAGGTAATGAACCTTAACCTCTTTGTGAAGTTGATTATTATGTATATATGGATATTATACATATACTGGAAGTACATTATGAAGTATGAGACATAAGGAAAGATTTGGATCTTGTTAAGATGTTAAAAGGAGAATTGGCATATTAGCCATTAAAATGGTAAAAATGTATCCATTACTTACTAAGAAGTTAACAACAAAGAAGCTATAACCTATATAAAGATTGGAATATAAGTTGAAGGACTAATGAAGTAATTGGATAAGTAAAATTGTAAAAGTTGGCCAAGGACCCCAACTTAAGGACCGTATCTACTTTGGACCGTATCTACTTTGGACCGTGTCTACTTTGGACCGTATTTACTTTGGACCGTATTTAATTTGGACTGTATTTACATTGTTGTTATGAAGGAGAGATTGTTAATCGCGTTCCGTTTGGGCGTGTTATCCCCTTCTTTAATTATTGTTGTTATGAAGGAGATATTGTTAATCGCGTTCCGTTTGGGCGTGTTATCCCCTTCTTTAATTATTGTTGTTATAAAGGAGAGATTGTTAATCGCGTTCCGTTTGGGTGTGTTATCCCCTTCTTTAATTATTGTTGTTATGAAGGAGACATGTATGATAACCAAACTACAGTTCACAATAAATAAGCAGTCATGTCAAGTCAGGGACTCACGCCCTCAAAGTCATCACTCAAATATAACTATGGGTCTCACGCCCACAACATCAATCATGCCCGTGGAATACCTTCCTCACCTTGCGATGCATGATATAAAGCACCAAGGAATACACATGAACACCGTGTCCCACTGTGTCATAATAAAACCGTGACGGTAAGTACGAAGGCATAGCCACTACTAAAACCCACAATGCAACACTGCCATAAAGCTGTATCACGAGGTCTTTCTAGACCGCGCCATATGATCGAAGCGGGCCACTCGCCCTCAGTATCAATGTGCGCGTCAAATCCTGGAACTTCCCGCAGCTCCGCATAGGCCACACACATAGGCCCGCATGAGGTATTCCCCGCATCGAGGGTAGCTACTCCCCGGCATCGTCCTGGACCCGTGGTCGCGTGGCCACATGTACCGCGTGGCCATATAGACCGCACACTAACACGGAACTCGTAGCTCCGCATAGGCCACCTGGACCCGCATGAGGTATCTCGAATCATAGTCACACAGACCGCCTGAGGTACCCCGCATCGGAGGGCAGCTTAACCCCCGGTATAACATGTCAAGAGGTGAGTGGTACAATACTAACATAACGGCTTATCGTTAAACAACATAAGCACAATCAAGGGAAACCCCTTTACACAAACATCACAAGATACTAACACACGTAGCATCCTAACATGTTTACTTATCAAATCAACAAGAAAGTATTACAAGGCTATCACCAACCAACATAATCAAATTATTCACACAAGGTACTTTCTACTTTATGTCAACAAGTTCGGGTTTTTATCCCCAAAGTACTTCATACATTAACTCTTTAAAATATTCGTTTCTTTCACAAAAGTCACATGATACCCGTAGTATAAAATAGAGTGACTATCTTTTTAAGTAAACCAAAACAATTTCCCTTTTTAAAGACAAGTAACAACCTTCTTTTCCAAAAGTTCAAGTTTGCCTAAGTTCAAAGACTCAAGTCTCTTATTTTCGAAAGGTTTTGTAGTTCATAGTCTTAATCACTTAATAATATAATTCTCTTTTAAAACAATTTGAGAAACATATGCCTTATGTGTGAGTAGGTTATTCTTGTTCATAACAATCTTATTAAAGCAGTCATGATCTAGGAAATGTAATATCATTTTGTCTCATCTTAGCTTCTATGCAGATGGAGGTTTCTACAGGTTTTAATAATACATTTCCCTTTATTAGCGCTGCCGTGGTTTGTTCGGTACTTATTCTCATTTCTGAAATCAATATAAGGCGTTCATAAACAATTAAGTAAACCGTTCCTTTTATCTCTCTTAAGTCGTTATACCTAACTTCCCATAAAGCTAGTATAACTCTTAAGCTTTTAAAACCAAGTATTACTCTTCTTCAAAAAAAACGATTCTTAATTCTTTTGAAATACTTCAAGATTCTTATTATTTAGACTCAAGTCAAAAGACATCGCAGTAAAACCACGTTCAGTTAACACACGTACGTCTACCGTACTATATATATTCTTTTAAAATATCATGCTCAAGAGGATAGGAAGAATCACATACCTCGCGACGATTATCGACAATTAGCAAAACGCTCCATGGCTATAACCCGGCTAGCCTTGTCCACCTCTCAAGTAGAACATGCTACTCGCAGAACTTTCAACCTATAAAGGCCATATACGTCTATCAACGTCTAGACTACTCTGTAGAATATTCTAAGCAGTAGGTTCTTAATTCTACGGAACATTGGGCAGCACTTCCCTACCCGTCAATCTACACAAGTCTACCGTAAATACAGTCCTATGTAAGTACAGTTCAATCTTCTTCTTTAAAATTCTTCTGATGATGATTTCAATTCAATTCTCTTCTCTTATACCATCCTTCTATATCTCTTATACTCATTTCTATACAACTACAGTATGTAATTTCCAATTACAATAGAAGGACAAGAGTATTTACCTCGATAAGCCCAAAATTATCCAAGTTTAAATGTCGATCCTGAGCAACGTTTAGCTCCTACTCTGGGTGCTCCAACCCGCTCCAAACAACCCTTAGAAGTTCTACGCAACTTCTTCTTAATACTTCAACCAATTATGAAGATTTTCCTTAGGGTTTCGTTTAGTGACTAAAGGAAGTATAGTAGTATTTTCCGGGCTTTTAGTATAGAGGTAACTTTTGGAATACTACAAGGTATAAGGCTAAGGTATTTTGGAATAGCAACAATACTTGGAGAATACTTTTCTACCAAGGGGGGGGGGGGGTATTTCACGAGAACAACTCAAGAGAGGGGGGGTATTTCTCGGCCAAGGGCCTCACAAAGGGGGAGGGGGAGCTCTTGGACGTGAGCTACACTAAGGGGGAGAGGGATTTTCAAGACTTAGAAAGTGTGGAGTGGATGAAGAAGTCTTCAACTAAGGGGGTATTTATAGGGCCTTGATGGCCAAGATCAAGACAAGTGGTGGGCAAGTGGAGGGTGAAGATTTGCACAAGTGCACCCTAGCCATCTACTCCACAAATCACTCCAAACATTGACCCAAGTTTTAGGCCACAAAATCATGCCAAGATCGTCCATAGTTCCGCCCACTTGAGGGTGACAAGTGTCGCCTCTCGTTGATCCAAAATATTTCATCTCTCGGAAAAATCCGCAAAAATTATTAATGTCGCAGCCGTAATTTTCCCTTCGCAAAGTTTGGAAAACGTTTCGTCGGAAAATAATTCTTTTCGGGGGTTGTGCACAAATTTTCGTCCCTTGCCTAACTTAAGGCTTAAACTTTTATGCGTCGTCCTCACGCATACTGGAAATACGGGTATATGATTTATCCCCTTCTTTACTTATTGTTGTTATGAAGGAGAGATTGTTAATCGCGTTCCGTTTGGGCCTGTGATCCCCTTCTTTAAAATTCTGAATTGTTGCACCTTAATTATAGTATGTTAATTACGGTTATCGGGCCTTGGAAAAGGTGGCAAAGTATGTAGAAACAAAGGAGGTGCTGCCGAATTTTCCGCAGAATATGGAACCTTGTACTTAGAAATATTCTACGAAGAGATCTAGAAGTTGATAGACGTTTTGTGGCCTTTATAGGTTGAAGTACTACGAGTAGCATATTTTACTTGAAGGGTGGCAAAGGGCTAGTAAGGTTATAGTACTTTGGAGTGTTTTGCTAATTGTCGATAATCGTCGCGAGGTATGTGAACCTCTTTCTATCCTTTCTAGCATGATTGTTGTGAACTATGTAGTCTGATGACGTATGTGCTAAACGAATTTGGTTGGTTTAAAACATAAAGTGTTATAATAGCTTTATGGGAGTTAGTTATAACGACTCTATGTAGGTAAAAGAATGGTTTGTTGATTTTAAAAGGTAAGAGACTTGACTTATATTTGACTTGTTATAATGTTAAGAACTTGAATTTTGTTAAAAAGTTATGAAACCACATTCATGAGTAATGGGTACTTGGTCTGTAAAAGGATAATGTTATATTGATTTTAAATGGGAATAAGTATCGAACAAGCCATTGCGACATTAATAAAGGAAAATGTAATGACAATTAATTATATTTGTTATACCCGTAGTTCCGTAATGTGTATGGGGGGCACGTCACGAGAATCTGACATGGAAAATTGGAAAGGTGAAAAGATGATTTTTTCGGAAAAGTTCCGCATGACGTTGAGGGCGTCGTCGAAATCGTTGGAAAAAAGGTAGAAAATTGATTTTCCCACGGAAAAGTTTAGTTTTGTGAAGGAAAAAGGTTCATAAGGGAATTGGATTCCCGTTTTGGTATTCGGACTTCTTGGAATATTAGAGAATTATGGAATTTTATTTCGGAAATGGTCACGTGGGGCCCACTGAGAAATTTCTGATTTTGTAGAGCCCACTTTGTTTTGAGATTTTGGCCATTGTGGATATTTCGGAAGATGAAATATTTTGACGAGTAGGAGGCGACACGTGTCACCCCCTAGGTGGCTTGGCGAATTTCACTTTGCAACACCCTTGGATTAGAGTCGTTTTCGGCGAAGCGTTTACTAAACTCGCGTAGGGTAAATTAGGCTATGTCATTTATAATTTTGCGGATTTTTCCGAGAGACGAAACACTTTGGACCAACGAGAGGCGACACTTGTCACCCTCCTCGTGGACGCATGTGGACGACATTAGGGCCGATTGGAGTGCCAACTTTGTCAAGTAGTTGGTAGGATATTTTGTGCAAGTTGGCTAGTACACTTGCCCAAATCTCGCCTTACACTTGCCTTGCACTTGGCATAATCTTGGCCATTGTTTGGCCATCCCTTGACCTATAAATACCTCTTGTGATGAAGAGTTCTTCATCCACAAACAAGCCTTCCAAGTCTTGAAATCCTCTCCTCTCCTTAAGCCTTTTCGTCAACACACCTCCCTTTGGTAAGTTTGGCGAGGGCCCCTAGCCTAGCCGAAACCTACCCCCTTCCCTTGGTAGAAAAGTTGCCTTCTAGTATTGTTATAATGCCCAATTACCTAGCCCAAACCCCTTAGTACTTAGTTGAAGTTGTTAAGAACTTAAGGGTTCTTGAGCGCGTTGGAGACATGTGGAGTAGGAGCTAAACCTTGCTCAGGAGCGACTTTTATCTAGGATATTATTGGGCTTACCGAGGTAAATAACCTTATCCTCCTTTTGTAATTAGAAAATACATAATGTAGAAGTATAGGAATAAGTATAATACTTAGAAGGATATTAAAGAATAGAATTGAACTGATATCACAAGAAGGGTTTAAAGAAGAATAATAGAATCAGATTTACATGGGTTTGTTTTCTGATGAACTTGAGTAGCTCACCGGGTAGGAAGTGCCCAAATGTCCATAGAATAGCCATCACGACCTGTTCGGGCCGTGATCGGTGCCTCACCGGCACCCAAGTAGTCATATATCAGAGTAACCAGCGGAAATATAAAACAAGACAGGAAACATAGTAAAAACAGAAACAGTTTATCTGCTGAAAAGCTTGCCTTACGGCATAATATAAATAACTCAAGTTTTGCGATTACATCCCAACGTACAATAGTACTACTGCACCTCTGGAAGTAAACAACTATGGCGGGACGGGGCCGCCATACCTCGATCTGTACAAAACTCTCTACAATACAGGGAGCTCATACCCAAAAGTAGAGCCTCCGGAGAAGATGGAGCTCCTGACACCAACGCAAAAGATCCTCAGGATGCGGATCTAGCACCTGCTTGGCTGTACCTCCGGCATGAACGCAGCCCAAGGAGGTCGAGACAACAGTACCAAGTATGTGAAACTATAAAGAATCGAAATGAAATCAAAGTATTTAAAACCTTTTCACAAATACAATCGTTCAATTGCACATAGTGCCACATCACAAACAACAACGAATAGGAAAAGAATGTGTCTATTCTAGGCCGCGAATGATCGGCAAGGCCAATCGCCCATAGTATCATTCTGCGTGCCTAGTCACGACTTCCGCAGCCCGCATAGGTCACACTGCACCGCGTGAGGTATTCCCGCATCGGGGCAGCAACCCCGCATCCGCCTAGGCTCCCGCACCGCATAGCCTCAAAAGACCGCGATAGTCTCGGCGGATCGCATAGGGAATCCCCGCATCGGGCTAAACACCGGAATGATCAATCCGGAGCATACCGCTCCGCATAGTCTCACAGACCGCATAGCCGTATAGACCGCATCGCGGGCAAGCCCTGTGATAACGATCGGGTAGGTGATACAATAACAAAGACAACGGACTTCTTGGTTAGCAACGTAAGCCTGAAGAATGACCCTTACACAAAGATTTCAAGACAATAACCGGTAGCATCATAATAGTCTACTTATCACACAAATCTTACTACACTTAGTAAATCAATACAAGGCTTTTATAAACAAACAAGTAAACAGCCTTTTTATCTTTCTTAAGTTGTTATACCTAATTTCCCATAAAGCTAGTATAACTCTTAAGCTTTTGTTTTAAAACCAAATATTTATCTTCATAAAATGATTCGATATTCTTTTGAAATGCTTTCGCTTCTTTGTTATTCAAAGCAGGCATCACGTAATTATTATTCAAGCTTAAGCCAGGCATTGCCATAAGTATTATTCAGCTTAAGTCAAAGACATTGCCGTAGTTATTATTCAGTTAACACATATGCGTCTCACCGTACTATATATTGTAAAATATCATGCTTTAGGAGGAATCACATACCTTCTCAAAAAACCACCGCCAAGTCAATATGTCGCAGCAGAGTCACCTATAATAGTCACATACATCTATCAAAGACTACTCAAGGTCATTCTAAAGAGGGTTCACAATTCTACGGAAAGTCGGGCAGCACTTCCCTACGGTGAGCTATATAAGTCTCATGTGAAAAGTCTATATAAGCATAGTTTAATAATTCTTCTTTAAACCCTTCTTTGTGATAATTCAATTCTATACGTGATATTCTTCTAAGTATTTATACTTATTCTTATACTTCTACAAGATGTATTCTCTAATACAAAGGAGGGTTAGGATTAGTTACCTCGGTAAGCCCAATAATATCCTAGATAAAGTCGCACTGAGCAAGGTTTAGCTCCTAAGTTATGCGCCCAGAGCTCTAAGAAACCTTAGAAGTTCTTTACAACTTCTACAAAGGACTAAGGGATTTGGGCTAGGTATTTTGGGCATTATAACAATACTAAGACAACTTTTCTACCAGGAGGGGTAGATTTCGGCTTAGGCTGGGGTAGGCCTCGCCAAACTCACTCAAGGGGAGGTGTTGACGAAAGGCGGAGAGGAGAGAGGATTTTCAAGACTTGGAAGATAACTTTGTGGATGAAGAACTCTTCATCTCTAAGGGGTATTTATAGCTCAAGCTGGCCAACCAATGGCCAAGATGAAGACAAGTGCAAGGCAAGTGTAGGTGAGGATTAACTATACACAAATATCCTACCAACTCCTCGACTTGTGCACAAGGCACAAAAACGTGCCATGGTTCTCCAATTCGTCCAAATGGACGATTGAAGTCCACCATGGGAGGTGCCAAGTGTCGCCTCCCGTTGGTCCAAAATGTTTCGTCTCTCGGAAAAATCAAAAATTAGTAATGGCATGGCGGAATTTTCCTACGAAAGTTGTGGAAGCGTTTAGTCGGAAAACGATTCTTTTAGTGAGTTGTGTACAAAAACGCCCAAGGCTAACTTTAAGGCCAAACTTTTATGCGTATTCCCTTACGCACATACTGAAATACGGGTATAACATTCTCCTCCTTAGAAACATTCGTCCCGAATGTTCCTTCTCAAACGATTATCGATGAAGCTTAAACGGTTTGTAAGTGCCACACATGGCCACAAAATAACACTTAGGCATCAATGATAATGGAAATTTACAAGTAGGAAAAGGAATTACCTGGAGGTGTGGGGACTAGGTGAGGATACTTCTGCCTCATGTCCTCCTCGGCTTCCCACGTCATCTCCTACCTGAGCTCGTTCCGCCACAAGACTTTGACGGAAGCCACGTCCTTCGTCCGCAGACGTCTAACCTGACGATCGACTATCGCCATGGGAATCTCTCATACGATAACCCGGTCACACCGACATCGTCAATCGGTGTACCCTAGATGGATCCGATACATCTCCTCAAAGATAGATCGTGAAAACCGGATGCACCGCCTCCGGATCGGACGGCAGATCCAACTCGTAGGCAACGCCTACCTGCGACAACGAAGCGCCCAATGTACTGGGCCGAGTTTCCTTCTTCCCGAATCTCATCACACCCTTCATGGGTGACACATTTAGGAAAACCCAATCATGAACCTCGAACTCAAGATCACGACGACGATGATCTGCATCGACTTGCCGACTACGAGTATCCAAAGCCGCTCTCGGATAAGCTTCACCTTATCCACTGCTGCGCACCAACCGTCCCACTAGCCGCACTCGCCCACATCGAACCAACCTATAGGCGACCGCACTTCCTCCCATACAAGGCCTCATAAGGCGCCATCCGAATCTGGAGTGGTAGCTATTATTATACGCAAACTCAACTAGAGGCAAATGATCCTCCCAACTACCATCGGTCAATAACACGGGCTCGCACATATCCTCGAAGTGCGGATAGTGCGCTCTGCTGTCCGTCTGCGTGGATGAAATGCGTTACTCGAGCTCACTGCGTCCCTAAACCCCTCGGAAGGACCTCCGGAAGTTAGCGTAAACCGGGCTCCTCTGTGCGATATGATCAAAATAGGGACTCATGCGATCGGCGATCTCTGGATGTAAAGTCCGCATAATCCTCACCAAAAGTCGCCCCGATGGGAAGAAAGTGGGCTGATTTCACACTGTCGACGATAACCCATATAGAATCATGTCTCCTGCGAGTGCGAGGTAATCTGTGATGAAGTCCATGTTGATTACCTCCCACTTCCGGTCGGATCTTATCGCTGCAACAAACCACGGGCCTGCGTGCTCTACCTTCACCCGACAACACGGGCGAGCTACGAACTCGCAACGCCCTCTTCAAGCCATCCCACCAATACACGATCTAAGGTCGTGGTACATCTTGGTCGACCCGGATGGATGAGTAACGCTGCTACGTGTGCTTCCCAAGAACTCACGAAGTCCTCAAACATCCGAACACACACCGCTCAAACCTTAGCACCCCATGGTGCTACCTCAAGGACCTTGCCCTCACGAAGAGCTATATCACGATATCGAATCAAAGCCGGATCCTCGAATCGCTGCCTCTTCACCTCGCCGGCGATGGAAGACTCGGTATCTCACGAACTCTAACCCCACTGCTATCAGAATCAATCAAACGGACACCAAGGCTCGCTAACTGATGCAAATCACGAACCATGTCCCTCCTCTCTAGCTGCACATCTGATAGGCTCCCCATCGACCTACGACTAAGAGCATCTGCCACAAAATTGGCCTTCCCCGGGTGGTACAGGATATCAACATCGTAATCCTTAAGCAACTCTAACCACCGCGTCTCGTCGTAAGTTCGGCTCCTCTGGTGAAGATATACT
Organism: Przewalskia tangutica; assembly: GCA_029844215.1. Lineage (NCBI taxonomy): Eukaryota > Viridiplantae > Streptophyta > Magnoliopsida > Solanales > Solanaceae > Przewalskia > Przewalskia tangutica. The sequence goes on along the minus strand of JAQGDG010000038.1, from coordinate 1,578,857 downwards.
TGGAGGCTCTTGTGGTCGTAAAAATATCCACGTGAACCCCATACAAATAGTGCCTCCAGATCTTGAGCGTGAATCACACCGCCTGACTCAAATCATGGGTGGGTAGGTCCTCTCGTGTTTCTTCAGCTGTCGGGATGCATATGCTATAACCCTGCCATGCTGCATCAACACACATCCCAACCCGATGCCTGACGCATCACAATACACGACATAACCATTTGGACCCTCTGGAAGAGTAAGAACGGGGCGCCGGTCTTCTTTCAAAGAATCGAAACCCCGCCACAAGCATCACCATCAAACTTGGCCGCTTACGAGTCACCTAGTCAATGCGCAGATAAAGCAAACTTCTCCACGAACCGCCGATAATATCTGCAAGGCCTAAAATGCGAACCTCTATCGAGTAGTAGGTCAGGCCAAGTCCCGATCGCCGATCTTGGCGTATCCACTCGAATGCCATCACCGGCAATATGCCCAAGAAACGCCATCAAGTCAACCAAAACTCACATTTGGAAAACTTGGCGTACAAGCTGGGTCTGGAGAATCGCAAGACAGATCTCAAGTGCTCGCATGCTCTCGCTACGGCGAGAATAAACCAAGATATCAGCGAATGAACACTATCACAAACGTGTCCAAAAATGGTTTGAACACTCGGTTCATCAAATCCATGAATCTGCCGAGCATTGTCAACCCAAAAGACATGACCACGAACTCATAATGCCCGCATCGTCGGAATGCGATCCTAGGACATCCACCTCTCTCGACTCGCACTGATGATAGCGATCGCGGATCAATCTTGGAGAAACATCTGCACTCGCAACCGGTCGAACAAATCATCAATCACAGGAAGGGGTATTTGTTCTTAATGGTCACCTTTCACCGTAATCAACACACATGCGCAGCGTCCCGCCCTTCTTCTTCACGAACAATACCGGCGCTCCTGGGGAGAAACACTAGGCTTTGATGAAGCCGCTTCTCCAAAGAAATCTCTGTGATCCTTCAACTCTCTCAACTCGGCGGGTGCCATTCGTATGGCGGAATGGAAATAGGCCGAGTGTCCGCAACACATCTATACAAAACTCGATCTCCTCTCGGGAGGATACCCGGAGGTCATCCGAAACACGTCGGGAACTTCGCGACTCTGAGGCGATGAAAATCTGGTACCGCGACTTGAGATCAAACACCGAACGAGATGGTAGATATACCCTTCGCACCATCTTCCTAGCCTTGAGGTAGGAAATAAACCTACCGGCGTCATTGTGCTCTCCCACTCAACCACCGGCCTCAGAAGCTGAACCGTACTACTCTCTCTGCGGTCTACATTGGCGTAGCAAGAAGCTAGCCAATCCATCCCCATGATCACGTCGAAGTCAATCATCTCTAACTCTATCAAGTCGGCCAGGTCCGACGATCGTAAATGGTCACAGACAAGCTCTATATACCCGCCGAGCTACCAGAATCACCCATCGCGTAGCTACCTCGAAAGTGGTTCATGGACTCGGGCTCTATCCTCATCCTACTAGCAACAAGGGAGATATATGGACGAGTAGAACCGGATCTATCAAAGCATACACATCAAACCTGAACCGATAAGGTACTGTGGCGACATCGGTGAGGCCTCACGATCCCGCTTTTGGACAAAGCATAAATGCGGTTCGAGGACCGCTAGAATCCGGGACCGCGCCACGACGCCGCGACCCGCTGGTCCATGAGTACCGCCTCGGGCGAGTAATCGAGGATGAAGAAGCGCAATGCACTCGTGATCGGGCCCTACTACCGCCGCCTCGGTCGGACAAACTCGCGAAATGACCTGCTGGCCTGAAGTATAGCGAGCTCGAGTCTGACTCCCAATGGTATCTACCACAGCGCACACCGAGCGGACCTCGAGCGGTTAGCACCTCGCTACTCGAAATCCGAAGTCTGGGGCCCCGACCGCCCGATCGCTCGCTATACCAAATGAGGTAGAGCGCTCTGCCGGCCGTGGTGCAAACGGACTTCGACGCCGCCACCCGAGGACCACCAAAAGAACCGGCCGTCTTGGCCTTCTTCTGGCGATATCGCTTACCCTGGCTCTACGCCTCGCATCCTAGTGCATGAGCTCGCATACGTTATGTCTATGCTGGTGAAGGACACACCCGCACAAGACTTCGGCCATGTAATCATCTAGCCCATGACATAGCGATGCACGGTCCTCCATCTCGCTACTGGTGCGAGGACATATCGAACCAAAGAATCAAACTCGACATTGTACTCTCACTGCGGCGCCCTCCTCGTCTCAAAGAACAAGAATCTATCACTCGTGCTCCTCATGCGGAGGCAAGAAGTGTGTGAGAAAAGCCTCAAAACTCATCCCATCTTCTTTGGAGTGCATGCTCTCCCGAAAGCTCCCATGAATCAAACCAATCGATCATGCGGTATCACGCACCGATGCGAACCGAATATCACGACTCGATCTCAAGCCACGATCACCGCGATAATCCTCTGCGGTGACGGATGAACTCGTGGATCATCCTCGGCCTCGACCGTAAAACTCGCGGGCTACAACTCAAGAAATCTCGTAGCCTCAAACTATTCGCCTCGTGCACTACGGAGTGCGGCTGGGCCGAGCTGAATCGCCGCATCGGCCTCTCTCGTATCGGGCCACAACTCTAGCCAATAGTCGGGCCATCTCCTTGTACCCTAACTCCTCCGCCGGTGTGGGACGGGAGGTGTGGGTGCTGTGGTCTCGCTGGGTCGGCGGCGTCATAGAACTTCGCCGCTCGTATAGGCGGGCTGAGCCTCGTGACTCGGGTGTCTCGCTAGCGGCTCCTACGCTTGCCTTCTTACGGGCCCGGTTGCCTTACGTGAGGCATAAGCATACGGGAAAGGAATACGTTAGAGGATCCAACCTATAACGCTTCTAAAGCACGATCTCGGAATGAGAAGAATGGAAACCAATCCTAAATATCCTATAGCCTCACGATTATTGGTGTGGTGCACAACACACCGATAATCAAGACTCTACTAGATACGGTCAGACACTTTCCGAGGATTAAGCGCTCGATACCACTTTTGTCACGACTGTTCGGGGCGTGGATCGTGCCTTACCGGCACCCAAGTAGTCATATATCGAGTAACGTGGAAATATAAAACAAGGCAGAAACATAGTAAAAAGAAACGCTTTATCTCTGAAAAGCTTGCCTTACGGCATAATATAAATAACTCAAGTTTTGCGATTACATCCCAACTGCATAATAGTACTACACCTCTAAGGAAGTAAACAACTATGGCGGGACGGGGCCGCCATACCGATCATACAAAACTATCTACAATACAGGAGATCATACCCAAAAGTAGAGCCTCAGGAGAAGATGGAGCTCACGACACCAACGCAAAGATCTAAGGATGCGGATCTAGCACTGCTTGCCTTTACTGCGGCATGAACGCAACCCCAAGGAGGTCGACAACAGTACCAAGTATGTGAAACTATAAAGAATCGAAATGAAATCAAAGTATTTAAAACCTTTTCACAAATACAATCGGTTCAATTGTACATAGTGCACATCACAAACAACAATAGTAATAGGAAAAGCGAATGGTCTATTCTAGGCGCGAATGATCGAAGCAAGGCTAATCGCCCATAGTATCATTCTAGTGCCTAGTCACGGACTTCGCGGCCGCGTAGGTCACACGACCGCGTAGGTATTCCCGCATCGGGGCAGCCAACCCCAGATCCGCCTAGGCTCCGCGGCCCGCATAGCCTCAAAAGACCGCGTAGTCTCAGCGGACCGCATAGGAATCCCGCGTCGGGCTAAACACCCGAATGATCAATCTGGAGCATACCGCTGCTCGCATAGTCTCACGACCGCATAGCCGTATAGACCGCATCAGGGGCAAGCCCTCGATAACGATCGGGGTAGGTGATACAATAACGAGACAGCGGACTTCGGTTAGCAGCGTAAGCACGCAAGAATGACCCCTTACACGATTTCAAGACAATAACCGGGTAGCATCCGTTATACCGTATTTCGGAGTATGCGTAGGGACGTAGAAATTTGAACTTGTGATTAAGGCTTGGCGAATTAATTTTGTTCACAACACGTTTAGAGTCGTTTTCGTGGCGAAACGCTTTTCACGCTTTCGTAGGGAATTTCCGCTATGTCATTTTTAATTTTGCGGATTTTTCAGACGAACGTGTTGGACCAACAAGAGGGCGCCACTTGGCACCCTCCGTTGGTGGACTTCAAATCGTCCATTTGGACGAAATGGACAAGGTAAGGCACGTTTTTTGTGCCTTGACAAAGTCAAGGGTAGGTAGGATATTTGTGTTTGGTAAATCCTAGCCCTACACTTGCCTAACACATGGATTGATCTTGGCCATTGGTTGGCCTTTGCTTGACCTATAAATACCCCCCCTTGGAAGACTTCTTCATCCATTCCAAATATTTCCTAAGTGTTAAAAATCCTCCCTCCCTTTGTGTGGTGTTTTCGCCCAACACCCCTCCCCTTTGAGTTGGCCCTTTGGCGAGAGCCCTCCCCACCCCTTCGAGTACCCCTAGTGGGGTAGGACGAGGGGTATATACCCACCCTCTTGGTAGAAATACTCTCAAAAGTATTGTTATAATGCCCAAATTACCTTAGCCATATACCTTGTAGTATTCTAAGGATATACCTATACGAAAAGCCCAGAAAATACTATTATACTTAATCGGTCCACAAAACCGAAACCCTAAGGAAAATCTTCACCGTAGTTGAAGTCATAAGTAGAAGTTGGTTAGAACTTCTAAGGGTTGTTTGGAGCGGCCTGAAGCGCGGAGTAGAGCTAAACCTTGCTCAGGATCGACATTTAAACTAGGATAATTATGGGCTTATCGAGGTAAATATCTTGTCCCTCTATTGTAATTGGAAATTACATGTTGTTAGATTATATAGTTGAAGTATGCTATATATAGTACTGAACATAGTTATCGGCAATGTCTTGCGACTTAAGCCTGAATTTAAAGAAGAATACTGAACTGTAATTACATAGGGCTGTATTACAGTAGACTTGTGTAGTAGTGTGAGTAGAATTGTGCAGTTAGGGTTAGGCGTATAACCCCTTGGTTGGCTTGGTGGCGGCCTCGATAGAGGAGAGATTTCTGTTGTTCGGGGAGGTATGCCGAATTTTCGCAGAATGTTCTACGATAAGATCTAAATGTTAATGGCGCCTTGTGGCCTTATAGGTTGAAGTACTACGTGGCGCGATCTACTTGGCTTAAGGAGTAGCCGACGTTTGGAAGTACTTGAGCGTTTTGCTATTAGTCGATACTCGTCGCGGTATGTGAACCTCTTCCTATCTCTTCTAGCATGATATGTGTGAACTATGTAGTACGGTAGACGCATGTACTAAATGTATTTGATTGGTGTAAAACATAAAATTGTATAACGCTTTATGGGAAGTTAGTTATAACGACTTTATGTTGGTAAGAAAATACATGTGGTTTTAAAAGGTAAATCGATTTGAACTATAAGCGCTTGTTATGTGTTAATAAAGAACTTGAAGTATTTCAAAAGATTTTTGAATCATTTTGAAAGAAGAAGTAATATTTGGTTTTGAAAACTTAAGAGTTATACTAGCTTTATGGGAAGTTAGGTATAACGGCTTAAGAATGTTTCTTGATTTGGAAATCGAATGTGTATCGACAAACCACCGCAGTTAATAAAAGAAAATGTTTTGAATAATTAAGTATTATTAAAACCGGAGAAACTTCCATCTGCATAGAAGCTAAGATGAGACAAAATGATATTTCCTAGATCATGGTCTTTGTAATAAGATTGTTATAAACAAGATATCCTACTCACATATAAGGCTTATGTTTCTCAGATTGTTTAAAGGAGAATTATATTCTTAAATGAATAAGACTATGAACTACGAAACCTTTCTAAAAATGAGAAACTTGAACATTGGAAATTAGGCAAACTTGAACATTGGAAAAGAATGTTGCTACTTGATTTTACAAAGAGAAGTAATTGATTTACTTTAAAAAGATAATCACTCTATTTTCATATACTACGGGTATTGTGACTTTTGTGAATGTAACGTATCTTTTAAAGAGTTAATGTATGAAGTACTTTGGGGATAAAACCCGATCTTGTTAATCATATAGTAGAAGGTACCTTGTGTGAACAACTTGATTGTATTGGTTTGTGATAGCCTTGTAATACTTTCTTGATTGCTTTGATAAGTAAACGTGTTAGGATGCTACGTGTGTTAGTATCTTGTGATGTTTGTGTAAATGGGTTTCTCTTGATTGTGCTTATTAACTATCAGTCGTTATGATAGTATTGTGGCATTCATCTCTTGAGATGATTAGGGTTAAGCGCCTCCGACGCGGGTAGACTCGGGCGGGTCGATGGACCTATGATTCGAGAATACCTACGCAGTCCCGAGGGCCTATCGCGAGCTACGAGAGTTCCGTGTTAGTGTCGTCCTTTATGGGCATGCGTCCATGTGGCCACGCGATCGCGAAGTCGGGGCGACGCCGGAGTAGCTACCTCGACGCGGAATACCTCATGCGGGCGATGAGATTGGCCTATCGCGAGTCGCGGAAGTTCGAGACTAGACGCGACATTAGATCTGCGGGCAAGTGGCGGCTTTGATCATGCGACGGCAGACAGATCTTATGATCTGATTCATGACCTTGTTGAGTGCGTAGGTGTTAGTAGTCGGCTATGCCTTCGTACTTACCCGCACGGTGTTATTATAGCACAGTGGGACCTGTGTTCATATGTGTTCCTTGGTGCTTTTATATCATAAAGCTGCGGCGATGAGGAAGGTATTCCACGCATGATTGATGTTGTGGGCGTGAGACCCATTGTTATATTTGAGTGATGACTTTGAGGGCGTGAGTCCCTGACTTGATATGACTGCTTGTTTATTGTGAACTGTAGTTTTGTTATCATACATGTCTCCTGCTTTATATAGACTTCTATGATTCCATTTACAGTACTTATTTTCAGTTTCACATACTTGTACTGTATCGACCTCCTTGAAGCTGCGTTCACGCCGCAGTAAAGGTACACCGCCATTGATCCTCGCTCTTAGGGTCACAAAGATTTGGGAAAGCTCCGTTTCTCGAGGCTTATACGTAGTATAGTCCCCGTTGTTGTAGGTGTTTACATTCAGGGGTATGGCGGGGCCCTGTCCCGCCATTGTTGTCGTATCATTTCTTAGAGGTCTGTAGTACTGTTGTGGGCAGGGTTTTGTAAAAAGGATTAAACTGTTCATGTTGAAAAAGTTGTTGTTTATATATATGCTGAAGGTAACCGTTTTTTTGGTTAGCCTGTCTTCTTATTTCATTGTTTATACTACTGTCATTTCATGTGTTGTCTTTATGTTCCGTGATTACTCGATGTTGGATCACCAGGGTGCGGTAAGGCACGATCCACGCCCGACCGGGTCGTGAAAGATCATAATAGTCTACTTATCACACAAATCTTACTACACTTAACAGAAATCAATACAAGGCTTTTATAAACAAACAAGTAAATGCCTTCCTTTTATCTTTCTTAAGTTGTTATACCTAACTTCCCATAAAGCTAGTATAACTCTTAAGCTTTTGTTTTAAAACCAAATATTTATCTTACATTAAAAATGATTCAAGATTCTTTTGAAATGCTTTCGATTCTTTGTTATTCGAGCTTAAGTGAGGCATTGCCGTAATTATTATTCGAGCTTAAGCGAGGCATTGCCATAAGTATTATTGAGCTTAAGTCAAAGACATTGCCGTAGTTATTATTCATTAACACGTACGCTACCGTACTATATATTGTAAAATATCATGCTTTAGGAGGAATCACATACCTTTTAGTGAAAACCACCGCTAAGTTGAATATGTCGCGCAGAGTCACCTATAATAGTCACGACATCTATCAAAGACTACTCAAGGTCATTCTAAACAGAGGGTTCACAATTCTACGGAAAGTCGGGCAGCACTTCTACCAGGTGAGCTATATAAGTCTCTGTGAAAGCAAATCTATATAAGCATAGTTTAATAATTCTTCTTTTAAACCCTTCTTTGTGATATGATTCAATTCTATTCGTGATATTCTTCTAAGTATTTATACTTATTCTTATACTTCTACGGATGTATTCTCTAATACAAAGGAGGTTAGGATTAGTTACCTCGAAGCCCAATAATATCCTAGATAAAGTCGCGTGCGAGCAAGGTTTAGCTCCTAAGTTATGCGCCCAGGTAGCTCGAAGAAACCTTAAGTTCTTTACAACTTCTACAAAGGACTAAGGGATTTGGGCTAGGTATTTTGGGCATTATAACAATACTAGAAGACAACTTTTCTACCAAGGGAGGGGGTAGATTTCGGCTAGGGGGTAGGCCTCGCCAAACTCACTCGAGGGAGGTGTTGGACGAAAGGCTAAGGAGAGGAGAGGATTTTTCAAGACTTGGAAGATAACTTTGTGGATGAAGAACTCTTCATCTCTAAGGGTATTTATAGCTCAAGCCTTGGCCAACCAATGGCCAAGATGAAGACAAGTGCAAGGCAAGTGTAGAGGATTAACTATACACAAATATCCTACCAACTCCTCGACTTGTGCACAAGGCACAAAAAGCGTGCCATGGTTCTCCAATTCGTCCAAATGGGCGATTCAAGTCCACCAATGGGAGGGTGCCAAGTGTCGCCCTCCCGTTGGTCCAAAATGTTTCGTCTCTGGAAAAATCGCAAAATTAGTAATGGCATGGCGGAAATTTCCTACGAAGGCGTGGAAACGTTTCGTGAAGCGATTCTTTTAGTGAGTTGTGTACAAAAACGCCCAAGGCTAACTTTAAGGCCAAACTTTTTACGTATTCCCTTACGCATATACTGCGGAAATACGGGTATAACAATAGCGAACCCTGCGCTAGAGCTATAGTCTGATGCCTAGACGTTGATAGGCGTGTTTGATATTATAGTCGATTCTCTGCGACATATTCAACTTGGCGGTGGATTTCGCAGAAGGTATGTGATTCTTCCTATCCTCTTGAGCATGATATTTTAAAGAATATGTATATAGTACGGTGAGCGACGTGTGTTAAGCGAATAATAATTACGGCAATGTCTTGGACTTAAGCCCAATAATAAGTATGGCAATGTCTTTTGACTTAAGCCTGAATAAAAATAATCTGGAGTAGTTCAAAAGAATTAAGAAACCTTTTTAATAGTAACACTAGGTTTTAAAAACTTAAGAGTTATACTATCTTTATTGGAAGTTAGGTATAACGGCAAGAGTGATAAAAAGAATGATTTATTGATTTAAGAAAATAAGAGACTTGACTTAAATATTACTAATATGAATTTTGTTAAAAAGTGTGAAACCTCATTCGTAAGTAAATAGTATTTTTGGTTTTCAAAAGGAATGATGTTTCTCCGATCGAATGAATGTCGAACAAACCACAAAGGCGCTAATAAAGGAAATGTTTTGACTAATAAAGTATTATTAAAACCGGTAGAAACTTCATCTGCGTAGGAGCTAAGATGAGACAAAATGATATTACATTTCCTAGATCATGGTCTTTGTAATAAGTTTGTTATGAACAATAATAACCTACTCACACATAAGGTATATGTTTCTCAAATTGTTTTAAAGGATTAAAACTATGAACTACGAAACCTTTGAAAATGAGAAACTTGAGTAATTGAAATTAGGCAAACTTGAGCGTTGGGAAAGGAATGTTGTTACTCGATTTTACAAGAGAAGTGTTACGATTTACTTCAAAAGATAATTACTCTATTTTTATACTACGGTATTGTGTGACTTTTGTGAAAAAGCGGATCTTTTAAAGAGTAATACATGAAGTACTTTGGGGCTAAAACCGAACTTGTTAACATAATGTAGAAAGTACCTTGTGTGAATAACTTGATTGTATTGATTTGTGATAGTCTTGTAATACTTTCTTGTTGACTTGATAAGTAAACATGTTAGGATGCTACGTGAGTTAGTATCTTGTGATGTTTGTGTAAAGGGTTTTCCACTTGTTGTGCTTAGGTTGTTTAAACGATAAGGTTATGTTAATATTATATCACTCATGATTCGGGGTTAAGTCGCCTCCGACGCGGGGTAGACTCGGTAGGTCTAGTGACTATGATTCGAGAATACCTTATGCAGTCTGTATGGCCTATGCGGGCTGCGGGAGTTCGAGTTAGTATCGGCCGCGTGGTCATGCGGTCTTTGTGGCCGTGCGGACGGCGAGTCGGGGCTGCCCAGGGAGTAGCTACCCTCGATGCGGGAATACCTCATGCGGGCCATTGGGTGGCCCGTGCGGGCTACGGGAAGTTCGAGGGCTAGACGCGCGCATTAGATCTGCGGGCGAGTGGCGGCTTTGATCATGTGATGGTGCAGCGAGATCTCGTAATCTGATTTACGACCTTGTTTGTCTTGTAGGTTTTAGTAGTCGGCTATGCCTTCGTACTTACCGTGCGGTTTTATGATGACTTTGAGGCGTGAGTCCCTACTTGCATATTTGCTTATTTATTGAAGCTGTAGTTTTGGTTATCATACATGTCTCCCGCTTTATATAGACTACTATGATTTCATTTACTGATATTTTGATTTCACATACTTGGTACTGTTGTCTTGACCTCCTTCGTGCTTTCATGCCGCAGTAAAGGTACTCCTCTTGTTGATCCGTTCTTAGGATCATCGTTTAGCGTTGGAAAAGCTCGTTTCTCGGAGGCTTAGCATTTTGGTATGGTCCCCTGTCGTTGTAGATATTTGCATTCAGGGGTATGGCGGGGCCCTGTCCCGCCATTGTTGTTTTAAACTCTTAGAGGTCTGTAGACCTGTTGTAAGGTTGGGATGTAACTGTTCATTTTGGGGTATTTATATACATATATGCCGAAAGGCAACTTTTTCCCAGAAACTGTGTCTTAATTATACTGTTTCATATCTTGGTTGTTTTATATTCCGCTGATTTCTCTGATGTATGACTACTTGGGTGCCCGGGTAAGGCACCAGTCACGGGCCCCGGAACGGGTCGTGACAACAGTGGTATCAGAGCAGTTAATCCTCGGAAAGTGTCTCTGAGCCGTATCTAGTAGTCTTGATTATCGGTGTTGTGCACCACACCAATAATCGAGGCTATAGGATATTTAGGATTGGTTTCCATTCTTCTCACTCGAGATCGTGCTTTAGAAGCCGTGTTATAAGTTGGACCTCTAACGTATTCCTTTCCTTTACGGTGATGCCTCGCGCCAGCAACTCGCCCGTATGGCAAGAGCGAACAGGAGCTGCGAGTGCGATTCGAGAGTTAGAAGGGCACAGCCTAATCATCACTGGGGTGATGCTTACGCGGAGTTACGAGGCGTCGCGGCGAAGCAGAGTTTGTACACGCGGCAGCCTTCTATCGCGCCATGACATCCGACCTTCAGCGGCCAGAGCGTAAAATATGGATTGGAAGGAGACTCGCATTAGCAAGGATTTGGCGGCGAGAATATTTTATGTACCGGTATACCAAGGATATTGATGATTATCTAAAGAAGGGTTGTGAAAAGTAGCTCTTGATCGTGACGAGCCAAAGCCTTGCGTTCAGATTATGTGCGGCCGAGAGATGTAGAGATCGGCAGATCAAACAAGATCGTGAAGAGGCCCGATTGGCGGGGATCATTTGGTAACTCGAGCGAACCGCCAGCCAGATTAGACATGCGCCCGCCGGCAGCAGTGTCCTCTACAGGTTGAGTTTTTCCTCGTGTTCCACGGTGTGGCGGCGTCATCCCGGAAATGTCGCTTTTTATGGTGCTTGCTTTACTTGCGGCCGTGGCCGTATGGCGAGAATGTTCTATGAGGAAGGATGCAGTAGGAGGACTCAGCCTACTAGACCAGTTGTGGATGCAGTGGTTCGGAGAGGAGGGGGTGTTAGCCAGGGGAGGCCACCCCCTCCTCGATGTGGTCGTTGTGGTCGATGTCATCGTGGGGAGTGTCGTGCTTCTGCGTCAGCTTGTTATGTTTGCGGCCAGCAGGGCCATTTTGCGAGAAATTGTCCAACCAGAGTTGGCAGGGATGTAGGGACTCAGCCTTCGGGATCAGTGGATAGTTCATCACCTTCCCCAGCTACACGAGCGGGTTTGATTAGAACGACCTAGGGGAAGTGCCGCGTAGATACAGGTATATCCTTAACCCTTTAGAGATTTATATGTGTAGCGAATATCTTAAGTATTGTTTTTGGTTAGCATGGTGTTAGTGTGATTAGAATTTTTTTGATTAGTTAACCGGGTAATATTGGGGGATAGAGAGAGTGGGAGCCTTAGAATATTATACGTAGAGACCTTAGAGGCGAGGCCATCTTTGGTAAAAGAATTATTTCGTGTTTGACCCTTATCGAGGTGCATAGTATACGTGAGATATTTTAGTGGGATGAATCCCTGAGTGATGTGAAATGAAAGAGGGTAGTTGAGCTTAGAAGACCGCTAGGTTTTCGTAACGTGATTGGTGAGATTGTTCCGGATCGGGGAGCTAGTGTTTTGCGCGTTGCTAGGTCGGGTTGAGGCCGTGTTGCGGGTCGACCCACGCCCTGTTTGGTGATGGGGTCAGTTTGCGGTGGTCCCGCTTTGTGTTAGGATCACGAGGGTGTTAGGCCCAGGTTTAGTTAACCATTGTACGAATTCGTGGATGTGTTCGACCAGTAGTCGGGCCGATGGGGTCAACCCGTCTTATCTTTTAGTCAAACCGTGTACTCGGTAGTAAGTTGCGAGATGATTATTTCAGAAGGTTGTAAGGCTGCACGGGGTGCCTACCTTCACCTTATGGCTGACAGGGGAGTCCAAGTTACGGCTGTTTCTTTTCTGGAAGAGTTACCAGGCAAGGTTAGGAACTCAGGTGAATCTCATTGTCGCATTCACCCTCGGGCAAGTGGTTGGATTTCGGGAGTAGATGTAAGGACTCTTCGCCTCTTGTTGAGTATGTATTATATAGCTACCGTTTCAGTATTCGGATGTCGCCGTTTGGAGCCTTTTTATGTCGCTAGTGTAAGATTGCCGATCGATTGATTCGATGTAAGCGTGCAAATAATTGGTTCGTACTTGTTCAAAGGCGTGGATAGGGTGGAGCTTATCCGTAAGAGGTTATTGGCGGCTCGAGTCGGTGGAAGCGATTAAACATGGTAAGTTTTGATAAAGAGTTCGAGGATACGAGAAGACGCAGTAAAGGAAGAAGCGAGCATGTACAGAGGCATAGGTGTGATCATTTCGTTTGTAAAGAGTAGGTGCGAAGGGAGTATCTTCTTAGACCTCGAGTAGGAGCTTTTGTGATAGAGGTGATTCCTCGTGGACTTGGAGATAAGTATGTGCGCTTGTTGTGTTGTGGCCAGGTGTGGCATGGTTGTTTCAGTAAGTATAGCAGTGAGGACTATACTGGCGCCTGTTTGTTTTGAGACTTAGAAGGAACATTCGGGACGAATGTTTCTAAGGAGGGGAGAATGTTATACCCCGTAGTTCCAGGGTATGTATGCGAGGACGTACGTACGAGAATACGACATGGAAATTGGAAAGGTAGAAAGAGGTGATTTTTCCGCGGAAAAGTTTCCGGTTTTTGTGAAGGAAAAAGGTTCGTTAATGGGAATTGGATTCCCAGTTTTGGTATTCGGACTTCTTGGAATATTAGAGAATTATGGAATTTTATTTTGGAAATGGTCACGTGGGCCCACGGAGAAATTTACTTTGTGGGCCCACTTTGTTTTCGAGATTTGCCATTGTGGATATTTTCGGAAGATGAAATATTTTGGACGAGTAGGAGGGCGACACGTGTCACCCCCCCTAGGTGGCTTGGCCGAATTTCACTTTGTGCACAACACCCGATTAGAGTCGTTTTTCGACGAAACGTTTTACTAAACTCGCGTAGGGTAAATTCCGGCTATGTCATTTCTAATTTTTGCGGATTTTTCCGAGAGACGAAACACCTTGGACCAACGAGAGGGAGACACTTGTCACCCTCTCATTGGTGGACTTGTGGACGGCATTAGGGCCGATTGGAGTGCCAACTTTGTCAAGTAGTTGGTAGGATATTTTGTGTGCAAGTTGGCTAGGTACACTTGCCCAAATCTTGGCCTTACACTTGCCTTGCACTTGGCATAATCTTGGCCATTGGTTGGCCATCCCTTGACCTATAAATACCCCTCTTGTGATGAAGAGTTCTTCATCCACAAACAAGCCTTCCAAGTCTTGAAATCCTCTCCTCTCCCTTAAGCCTTTTTCGTCCAACACACGTCCCCCCCCTTTGGTGAGTTTGGCCGAGGGCCCCCCCCTAGCCTAGCCGAAACCTACCCCCCCTTCCCTTGGTAGAAAAGTTGCCTTAGTATTGTTATAATGCTCAAATTACCCTAGCCCAAACCCCTTAGTACTTAGTTGAAGTTGTGAAGAACTTCAGGGTTCTTGGAGCGCATTGGAGCGTCTTGAGTAGAGCTAAACCTTGCTCAGGAGCGACTTTTATCTAGGATATTATTGGGCTTACCGAGGTAAATAACCTTATCCTCCTTTTGTAATTAGAAAATACATACTGTAGAAGTATAGGAATAAGTATAAATACTTAGAAGGATATTAAAGAATAGAATTGAACTGATATCACAGTAGAAGGGTTTAAAAGAAGAATAATAGGACTGTTTTCACAGTAGACTTGAGTAGCTCACCGGGTAGGGAAGTGCTGCCCAAATGTCCATAGAATAGTGAACCCTCTGTTTAGAGCTTTACACGATCTGATCAGACGCGTTGATAGGCGTGTTGATCGTTATAGTCGATTCTCTCACGACATATTCAACTTGGCGGTGGATTTCGCGAGAAGGTATGTGATTCTTCCTATCCTCTTGAGCATGATATTTTAAAGAATATGTATATAGTACGGTAGACGTACGTGTGTTAACTGAATAATAATTACGGCAATGTCTTCGGACTTAAGCCTGAATAATAAGTACGGCAATGTCTTTTGACTTAAGCCTGAATAAAAAGAATCTGGAGTAGTTCAAAAGAATTAAGAAACCTTTTTAAGAGTAACACTTGGTTTTAAAAACTTAAGAGTTATACTAGCTTTATGGGAAGTTAGGTATAACGGCTTAAGAGTGATAAAAAGAATGATTTATTGATTTAAGAAAATAAGAGACTTGACTTAAATATTACTAATATGAATTTTGTTAAAAAGTGTGAAACCTCATTCGTAAGTAAATAGTATTTTTGGTTTTCAAAAGGAATGATGTTTTACCGATCAGAATGAATGTCGAACAAACCACATCAGCGCTAATAAAGGGAAATGTTTTGACTAATAAAGTATTATTAAAACCAGTAGAAACTTCCATCTGCATAGGAGCTAAGATGAGACAAAATGATATTACATTTCCTAGATCATGGCTGCTGTAATAAGTTTGTTATGAACAATAATAACCTACTCACACATAAGGTATATGTTTCTCAAATTGTTTTAAAGGATTAAAACTATGAACTACGAAACCTTTCGAAAATGAGAAACTTGAGTAATTGAAATTAGGCAAACTTGAACGTTGGGAAAGGAATGTTGTTACTCGATTTTACAAAGAGAAGTGTTCTGATTTACTTCAAAAGATAATCACTCTATTTTTTATACTACGGGTATTGTGTGACTTTTGTGAAAGAAACGGATCTTTTAAAAGAGTAATACATGAAGTACTTTGGGGCTAAAAACCCGAACTTGTTAACATAATGTAGAAAGTACCTTGTGTGAATAACTTGATTGTATTGATTTGTGATAGTCTTGTAATACTTTCTTGTTGACTTGATAAGTAAACATGTTAGGATGCTACGTGAGTTAGTATCTTGTGATGTTTGTGTAAAGGGGTTTTCCCTTGTTGTGCTTAGGTTGTTTAAACGATAAGCTGTTATGTTAATATTATATCACTCATGATTCCGGGGTTGCTGCCTCCACGCTGGTAGACTCAAAGCGTCTAGTGACCTATGATTCGAGAATACCTTATGCAGTGCAGATATGGCGGAACTGCGGAGTTCAGTTAGTATGCGCCCTTGTGGTCACGCGGTCTTTGTGGCTACGCGACGGCGAGTCCAGACGCCGGGAGTAGCTACCCTCGACGCGGAATACCTCATGCGGGCCATTGGGTGGCCCATGCGGAGCTACGGAAGTTCGTGGCTAGACGCGCACATTAGATACATCGCGGGCGAGTGGCGGCCTTTGATCATGTGACGCCTGCAGACAGATCTCGTAATCTGATTTACGACCTTGTTTGTCTTGTAGGTTTTAGTAGTCGGCTATGCCTTCGTACTTACCGTGCGGTTTTATGATGACTTTGAGGCGTGAGTCACGACTTGACATGATCGCTTATTTATTGTGGAATCGTAGTTTTGGTTATCATACATGTCTCCCGCTTTATATAGACTACTATGATTTCATTTACGATTTTCGCCACATACTGTACTGTTATCGACCTCGCTTGGGTGCGTTCACGCCGCAGTAAAGGTACTCCTACCGTTGATCCGTTCTTAGGATCACCGTTTGGCGTTGGAAAAGCTCCGTTTCTCGAGGCTTAGCATTTTGGTATGGTCCCCGTCGTTGTAGATATTTGTATTCAGGGTATGGGCTCGTCTCCGCCATTGTTGTTTTAAACTCTTAGAGGTCTGTAGACCTGTTGTAAGGTTGGGATGTAACTGTTCATTTTGGGGTATTTATATACATATATGCCGAAAGGCAACTTTTTTCCCAGAAACTGTGTCTTAATTATACTGTTTCATATCTTGGTTGTTTTATATTCCGCTGATTTCTCTGATGTATGACTACTTGGGTGCCCGGGTAAGGCACCAGTCACGGGCCCCGGAATGGGTCGTGACAATATTAAAACAAGTAGAAACCTCTGTTACACCCCGTAACTCCAGGACATGTTTAAGAGAATGTACGTAAGGAACTCAAGACTTGAAAAGGGTACGAAAGGAAGAATTGTTTTTCCGACGGAAAATCTTCCGAACGTCGGAAAGGAAAAATGTTCGTTGAAGAGAATTGGATTCTCAAAATGCATTAATTGAGGATTATGGAATGTATTATCATTATGGAAATTTATTTGTACGGATTTGGTCATGTGGGGCCCACCCGAGGAATTTTACGTTTTGTGGGACCCACGAGGGTTACAGAATTTTATGAACGAATGGGAGGGCGACACGTGGCACCCCCCCCCCACATGGCTTGGTCGAATTAATGCAACGGTAAAATGGTCATTTTACCATTGTAAAGATGACCAAGTCTTGCTAATTAAAGAGCTTGAGATAATTGACTAGTCAAAGGACTACTTGGCTTGATCTCTTCCATCAAAACCTAACAAGTGCTATAATCTTGACCCTCCAATGTTTTATATAGTCATCCTAGTAGCAAGATAAGCTTCCCACACTTAGAAAAAATTGCAAGAACTTGAGTTCTTGAAGACTATGCTCTCGGGTTTGAGAGAAAATGGGAGGATAAAATTTTAGTTTGTGATCCTTTATCCACAAGACTTTAACCCAAGGTCCATAAGGGTATTGTAAGGATATCTCAATAGAAAGATTTCGGAAAAACCGCATTTTTACGCTAGTCGCAAGGCGGAAACCCAAGGAGTTCTTCAACTTTGAAGTTGGAACTTGAAGATGAGTTCTTCATAGGCTTATAAGGAGTGCTTGGAGCGGATTGGAACATAAGAAAAGGAGCTAAGAATTGCTAAGGAGCGACTTTGAATCTTGGGAAGATTAAGGGCTTGAAAAGGTATAATTCTTGTCGTTTTAGTAATTAAGATTAATTATTGTTGTAGTTAAGGATATTAGCAAGCATGAGATTTTTATTATGAAGAATGATATGTGTTATGGAATATTTGGATGGAATCCGAAAAGTTGCATGATTTAGCCTTTAAGAATTCAATTCAATTGGATTATTAGTTTAATCGTCACATGTTATATAAAGAAGAAATTATAATTGTTAAGTTGTTTATGGCTATATAACATGTTAGGCCTAAGAAGTTGGATTGAAAAAGAATTGGAAAAGGACTTTGTGTTGTTGTATATGTTTAGCCAAGAATGGCTTTAAATATGGAACTAGTTTAGTATTAAATTGTGGGGCGGAATTTTACACGTCCTGTTAAGGCGTGTAATCCCCTTTGGTTAGCTGAATTGTTGGGCCTTAAATGTGGCGTGTTTGGTTATTGAATTCGGCCTTGAAAAAGGTGGCAAAGTATGTAGAAACAAAGGAAGTGTTGTCCGATTTTCCGTAGAATTTAGTGACTTTGCACTTAGAATATTCTACGTTCGAAACTAGAGGTTAATGGACGTATTATGGCCATTATAGGTTGAAGTATTAAGTATAGCGTATTCTACTTGAAGGATGGAATAGCTATCAAGGTTGAAGTACTTTGGAGCATTTTGCTATTTGTCGATAATCGTCGCGAGGTATGTGAACCGCTTCCTTCTTTTGACATGATTCTATGTATGGAATGTACATGTGGTATTATTTCATGTTTCCTTCTACTCTTAGAAGTTAAGAAGTATGTATGTTGATTTACTCTATGTAAAGGTTATGTCTGAGTTATCCTAAGTTCTTACCAAGTCTTATGGGGGATGTTGGTAAGAGTCGTTAGGAGGTATTTTGGAGCCAAGTTGACTTGGCTAATTTACGGCACGAATGAGAATAAGTATCGAACAAGCCATTGCAGCGTTAATAAAGGAAAATGTAATGACGATAAATTATATTAAAACAAGTAGAGTTCTCCATCTGCATAGAAGCTAAGATAAGACAAAATTGTATTACATTTTCTAGATCATGGCTGCTTTAATGAGATCAGTATAAACAAGTATAACATATTCACACATATAAGGCATATGTTGCTTAATTTAAAGAGTTTACGTTATGAAGTGTTAAGACTATGAACTACGATACTTGGTTTTCAAAAGTATAAGTCTCTTGGTTATAAAAAGAATGTATTTGCCTAAAGTATAAAGTTAGTATAACGACTTTATGGGAAGTGGGTTATAATAGCTTTATGGAAAGTTAAAAGAGTGGTTTACTCTAAGTAATGATAAATGTTTTGAAATAAAGAAAGGCAAATGGATTTAAAAGCATCAATTGCTTAAGTTTTAAGGAAAGAAGTCACTTGATTTAGAAGCCGAAAAATGTATTTCTAAAAGTGTATTGACTTAGGTAAAATGTAAACAAGCCTTGATACTACGGGTGTTAGTATCTTGGGGTTTTATATGAAAAGGAGTCTTTTGAAAAGGATGTAAGCACGTAGTACTTTGGGTTAAATTCCCGGATTTTTATGTGTGAAACGAAAGTGCCATGAGTTTATAAAAATGGAAGTCTAAAGGTTTAATGAACTTGCCTATGTTTGCTTGTGATAGCTTTGAGTGCAAGTATTATATGTTTACATTGTCGTGACTCTCAGTTGGAGGGCCGGCTGTCTTGTTGTAAGTTTACTTGGACGTACCGACAGTGATGTGGGATTCTACGGGTATGCTTCCATTATGATTGATCCTTGGACATGCTTATACGATGTGGGATTCCGGGGCATGTGACCAGGAGGCGGGTTAGATTCCCGGATTTGTTTTATTACCCATGGTCATGCTTATACGATGAGGGATTCCGGGGCATGCGACCATGCTATGTACGATTATTACTCCATGGGCTAGCTCCCCATGAAGACCTGCACCTACGATGAGGGATGCCGAGGGCACGTTATGGCCATGCTTATACGATGAGGGATTCCGGGGCATGCGGCCACGTTATATATATATATATATATATATATATATATATATATATATATATATATATATCTTTTGTATGTTACACCTGGTATCGGCGATGATGTGGATTCCACGGCGAGAGATATATATGTATTGTGTATGTATCCGAAGCGGTGAGGTGGGATGCCACGCAGGCGCGTCACGTGGTTATATTTACACTTATAGTCGGCGATGATGGGGATTCCACCGCACGCTTTGATATTTGTGTGACTTGATCGCGTCCCGAGGTTGGGCGGGTAGTATATGCGTCCCTCAGTAAAGTGCGGATTATGTTATGAAAGATAAGTAAGTTATATGGTAATGAACTTAATGACTTCTCCTAAGTATGTACGTAAGATATGGCTATAACTCTTAATGGAATGGAAAAGATAATGATGTGCAATTAAGTTCATAAGTGGTAATGACACGGCAGGATCTGGTATGTACTTTTTATACTTGCCCCTGTCATTCTTTTGTACAGTTATTGTTACACCCCGTAAATTCAAGAGGTTAAGTTAAGAACATACGAAAGGAAATAAGATTTGAATTTGGAAAGTTGGGTTGGCAAAAGGTTGTGGGCTGACTTTTAGTCAACTTTGGAGCGCTATATCTCCTAGTTCCTTAGGAGTTTTGAGGAGTTTTAAAAGCCTAGTGGGTAGTCCGTTAAATCTAGTTCCCAACGCAGCAAACCGTTCGTCGATAGGACATCGGAGTCAAAAGTTATGGAAGTTTCAAGTTTGGTGCCCAGTCAGGCAAAGCAGTGGTTTCGCTCGAGTGCGCAGTGGCCTGACGCATGGCCGCGCGCCGGTTGTTCTGGGGGTTCGCAGGGGTTGCAGCGCCGCGGCCGGACGTGGCCGCGCGGAATGAAGGAACTTTTCTGAGAAGTGGCGCGCTGGCGCCGGCGCGCGCCGAGGCGGATTTTTCTCACAAAGACGAAAATCGGGGATATTTTGTTAAAAGCCTATAGGAGGGTGACAAGTGTCCCTCCCATCATTTTGACCAGAATAAGGTCTATTTTAGGCCAAGTCTTGGAAGACTTGGCCATTTTCATTTCAAACCCTCCCAAGAAAGATCCTCTCCCTTCTCTCTGATTTTGAAGAAAACCTAGCCTAAGAGGAAATTGTTGGAGCGGCAAGAAGGAAAAGTGTGGGTAAACTTGTGGGAAGCTGGTGGGCGATTTTGTGGAAGGAGGTGGAAGAAAAGGGGCTTTTGTGGGCTATTCCTTAAGGTAAAAGTTTCCTTTCTCTTGGTTATGAGCCTAAGGTCATTTTATTGTAGTAGTATAGAGTTGAGCCCGAGGTCATTTTATTTTAATAGATTTGGGTCGTCGCATGTTGTAAAGGGAGATTGTAATGGTTGAAGATGTCTAGGGCTAGATATCATGTTAGACTTAAGAACTTGGATTGGAAAGAGTTGAAAAGGGTTTAGTATTGGTTATATTGTTGGCCGAGAATGACATGGAAATTATTGGTTTATTTTTGTGTTGTTGTGGGGCGGAGGTTTACACGTATTAGTAGGCGTGTAATTGTTATACCCCGTATTTCCAGAGTATGTACGTAAGGGAATACGTACAAAAAGTTTGGCTTTAAAGATTAGCCTTGGACGTTTTTTTGTACACAACTCGCTTAAAGAATCGTTTCCGATAAACGTTTCCACGACTTCGTAGGAAAATTCGGCTATGCCATTTCTAATTTTTGCGGATTTTTCCGAGAGGCGAAACATTTTGGACCAACGGGAGGGCAACACTTGGCACCCTCCCATTGGTGGACTTGAATCGATCCGTGGACGAAATTGGAGAGCCAAGGCACGTTTTTGTGCCGTGCACAAATCGAGGTTGGTAGGATATTTGTGTTTAGTTAATCCCCACTACACTTGCCTTGCACTTGTCTTCATCTTGGCCATTGGTTGGCCAAGGCTTGAGCTATAAATACCCCTTAGAGATGAAGAGTTATTCATCCACAAAGTTATCTTCCAAGTCTAAAAATCCTCTCCTCTCCTTAAGCTTTTCGTCCAACACCTCTTCCTCCTCAGTGTAGGTGTGGCGAGAGCCTACCCCCTAGCCTAGCCGAAATCTACCCCTCCCTTGGTAGAAAAGTTACCTTCTTGTATCGTTATAATGCCCAAAATACCCTAGCCCAAATACCTTAGTACTTAGTAGAAGTTGTGAAGAACTTCTAAGGTTAACTGGAGCATACAACTTAGAGCAAAACCTTGCTCAGTAGCGACTTTTCTAGGATATTATTGGGCTTACTGAGGTAATAATCCTAACCCTCTTTTGAATTAGAGAATACTTCTGTTATAGTATAAGAATAAGTATAAATACTTGAAGAATATCACGAATAGAATTGAACTATTACCGGAGAAGGGTTTGAAAGAAGAATAATCAAAGCTGACTTACATAGGACTGTTTTCTGATGAACTTATATAGCTCAGGGTAGGGAGGTGTTGCCCAACTTTCCATAGAATTGTGAACCCTCATTTAGAATGACCTTGAGTAGTCCTGATAGATATCTGTGACTATTATGAAGGCGACTCTCTGCGCGACATATTGACTTGGCGGTGGTTTTATTTGAGAAGGTATGTGATTAACTTCCTAAAGCATGATATTTTACAATATATATAGTACGGTGACGCGTACGTGTTAACTAAAATATAACTACGGCAATGTCTTTGACTTAAGCCTGAATAATACTTATGGCAATGCCTCACGGCTTAAGCCTGAATAACACTTACGGCAATGCCTCACGGCTTAAGCCTGAATAATAAAGATCTGAAAGCATTTTTAAAGAATACTGAATCTTTTTTTAACGGAAGAAGACTAATTGGTTTTAAACAAAAGCTTAAGAGTTATACTAACCTTATGGGAGGTTAAGTATAACCACTTAAGATTGATAAAAGAAACAGTTTGCCTATGTGTTTATAACAGACTTATATTGAATTGTGAAAAGAATAATAAGATGGTTTGATAAGTAGACATGATATAATGCTATGTGTGTTAGTGTCTTGTAACGTTTGTGAAAAAAAGTATGCTTGTTGTGATTATGTTGTTTAAAGATAAGTTGTTATGTTAGTATACTATCACTCACCTCTTGAGATGATCTGGGGTTAGGCGCCCTCCGACGGGGTAGACTTCGTGATGCAGGACCGTGATTGAGAATACCTCATGCGGGTCGGGGGCCTATGCGAGCTACGAGTTCCGAGTTAGTATGCGGGGTTATACCTCATGCGGTCTATGTGGCCATGCGACAACGAGTCGGGGCGATGCAGAGGTAGCTACCCCGACGCGGGTTATACCTCATGCGGGCCCGTGAGTGGCCTATGCGGACTCGAGTCGAGATTAGGCTTGCAGAATGATGACATGGGCGAGTGGCCTGCTTCGATCATTCGCGGCCTAGACAAGACCTATTACGATTACTATTGTTGCTCTTGTTTGTGATGTGGCACTACGCGGTTTCCTGGTTGTTTCACACATATTTGTAAACCGGTTTTAAAATGATATGTTTTCATTTAAGTACTTCTGATTTCGCATACTTGGTTCCTGTTGTTCTGACCTCCTTCGGGGGGCTGCGTTCATGCCGCAGGTAAGGGCAAGCAGGTGCTAGATCCGCATCCTTAGGATCTCTACGTTGGTGTCAGGAGCTCCCTCTCTTCCGGAGGCTCTACTTTTGGTATGATCTCCCTGTTGTAGATAGTTTTGTCTACAGGTATGGCGGCCCTGTCCCGCCATAGTTATATATTTCCTTAGAGTGCTGTAGTCATGTTATGCGATTGTCGGATGTAATCGCTAAACCATGATTTTATATATATATGCCGAAAAAGCGATGTTTTCTCACATAAAGCGTGTCTTATTTTATAAACTGTTTCCTGTCTTGTTTTATATTCCGCTGGTTACTCTGATGTATGACTACTTGGGTGCCCCGGTAAGGCACCAGTCACGGGCCCCGGAACGGGTCGTGACAAAAGTGGTATCAGAGCAGTTAATCCTCGGAAAGAGTCTACAGACCGTATCTAGTAGAGTCTTGATTATCGGTGTGTTGTGCACCACGCCAATAATCAGGAGGCTATAGGATATTTAGGATTGGTTTCCATTCTTCTCATTCTGAGATCGTGCTATAGAAAGTGTTATAGGTTGGACCCCTAACGTATTCCTTTCTATATGATTATGCTCCACGTAAGGCAACCCGCCCGTGGGCGGCAAAGGCAGGCGGAGTAGCGAGACACCCAGAGTCACGAGGGCTCGAGCCAGTCTATACGAGGCGGCGAGTTCTATGGCGCCGCCAAAGCAGACCACGACCACACCTCCCGCCCCACACCGGGCGGAGGAGTTAGGGTACAAGGAGATGGCCCGACTTTTGGCTAAAGTGTGGCCCGATACGAGAGAGGCCGGATCTGGCGATTCAGCCTCAGCTCGGTCGTACCGTTGTTCACCCGAGGAGAGTTTGAGGCTACGAGACTTCGAGTTATAGCGCGGAGTTTTATGGGTCGAGGCGGAGGATGATCCGCAGGAGTTCATCCGTCGATTCGAGGATTTTGAGAGTGATCGGCGTCGAGACCGAGTCCGTGATCTTTGGTTCACATAAATTGCGTGATACCGCGATCGATTGGTTTGATTCATGGAGTTATCCGGGAGAGCCGCGTCCCAGTACTTGGGATGAGTTCTCGAGGCTTTCCTCACTCACTTCTTGCCTCGCGGATGAGGAGGCGCGGTGATAGATTTTTGCTGGCGAGGCAGAGGACGCCTTGTCGGTGAGTACAATGTCGAGTTTGATTCTTTGGCTCGATATGTCCCGGCGATTGGTAGCAGATATGGAGGATAGGGTGCACCGCTATGTCACCGGGCTGACGACTATATGGCCGAGTCTTGTGCGGGGGTTTCTCCACCGTATGGACATTACCCGCATGCAGCTCACGCCGCGATGCGAGGCGAGCGCAGAGGTCGGCGAGTGGGCGACGGCGAGAAGAAGGCGGGGCGGGAGGTCTTGGGTGGTTATCGTGGTGGCGGCCTCGGCGGTCTAGGTTCGCACCACGCCACTCTGAGCACTCTCGCACCGCCTCAAGACACCAGAGTTTTCGAGGGCGCCGGGCCCGGGCTTGAGCGTCGAGTAGCAGTGCGGCGATCGGGACCACCCCCCCAGTGTGGCCGATGCGGGGATCCCATTACGGAAGTGTGGTACTACTTTTGGAGCTTGTTCAGTGGCCAGCAGGTCACTGCGGGCTTGTCCGACCGGGGCAGTGGTAGGGCTCACCTTCGTGTTCGTTGCCGCCATCATCTCCTACGATTACTCGCCGGGCGAGGTGCTCATGGGTCACAGTCGCGGCAGAGGTCGTGGCTCGGGTCCCGATTCTAGCGGTCCTCGAACGCGTTTATGCTTTGTCCACCGACAGATCGAGGCCTCACTGATGTCGCCGCAGTACCTTATCGGTTCTGGTTTGATGTTTATGCCTTGATAGATCGGGTTCTACTCCCTATATATCTCCCTTGTTGCTAGTAGGATAGGATAGAGCACGAGTCCATAGACACTTTCGAGGTAGCTACGCGATGGGTGATTCGGTGGTAGCTCGGCGGGTATATAGGAGCTTGTCCTGTGACCATTCTGATCGTCGGACCGGCCGACTTGATAGAGTTGAGATGATTGACCGGCGTGATTATGGGGATGGATTGGCTAGCTTCTTGCTATGCCAATGTAGACTGCAGAGAGAGTAGTACAGTTCCAGTTTCTGAGGCGGTTGTTGAGGGGGAGGGGAGCACGGTATCGCCGAGGGGTAGGTTTATTTCCTACCTCAAGGCTAGGAAGATGGTGCAGAAGGGGTATATCTACCATCTAGTTCGAGTGTTTGATACTGAGGCTGCGATACCAGATTTTGATCGGTTCCGTAGTCGCGAAGTTCCCGGACGTGTTCCCGGATGACCTCGGGTATCCTCACGAGAGGAGATCGAGTTTTGTATTGACATATTGCGGATACTCGGCTTATTTCCATTCCGCCATACGAATGGCACTGCGAGTTGAGAGATTGAAGGACCGGTGAGGATTTCTTGGAGAAGCGGCTTCATTAGGCCAGTGTTTCCCCAGAAGCGCCGTATTGTTCGTGAAGAAGAAGGGCGACGCCTGCATGTGTGTTGATTACAGGTGAACAAGGTGACCATTAAACAGATACCCCTTCCCGAGATTGATGATTTGTTCGACCGATTGCGGGCGCGAGATGTTTCTCCAAGATTGATCTGCGTTCGGGCTATCATCGTTCGTGTCGTCGAGAGGTGGATGTCCCTAGATTGCATTCGGACCAGACGGGCATTATGAGTTCGGGTCATGTCTTTTGGGTTGACGATGCTCGTGGTATTCATGGATTTGATGAACCGAGTGTTCAAACCATTTTGAACACGTTTGTGATAGTGTTCATTGATGATATCTTGGTTTATTCTCGCCAGAGCGAGCACGCGAGCATTTGGCGAAGGCCGTCTTGTGATTCTCGAGATCAGCGATTATGCGCCAAGTTTTCCAAATGTGAGTTTTGGTTGACTTGATGGCGTTTCTAGGGCATATTGTCGGGTGATGGCATTAGTGGATACGCCAAGATCGGCGATCGAGGACTTGGCCTAGACCTACTACTCCGGCAGAGGTTCGCGATTTTACGGGCCTTGCGAGTTATTATCGGTTCGTGGAGAAGTTTGCTTCTATCTCGCACCATTGACTAGGCTGACTCGAAGCGGCCAAGTTTGATGGATCGATGCTTGTGGCGGGGTTTCGATTCTTGAAAGAGAGACCGACGCCCGCTGCTCTTACTCTTCGGAGGTCGGATGGTTATATCGTGTATTGTGATGCGTCGGGCATCGGGTTGGGATGTGTGTTGATGCGGCATGGCGGGTTATAGCATATCGTCCCGACACGGTGAAGAAACACGAGGAACTACCCCACCCATGATTTGGAGTCGCGTGATTCACGCTTTGAAGATCTGGAGGCACTATTTGTATGGGGTTCACGTGGATATTTATACGCACCACAAGAGCCTCGGTATATCTTGACGAGGAGTGAACTACGGCGAGACGGTGGTTAGAGTTGCTTAAGGATTACGATGTTGATATCTGTACCACGGGGAAGGCTAATGTTGGCGATGCTCTTAGTCGTAAGTCGATGGGAGCCTATCGGATGTGCGGCTAGAGAGGAGGACATGGTTCGTGATTTGCATCGATTAGCGAGCCTTGGTGTCCGTTTGATTGATTACGATAGCGGTGGGTTAGAGTTCGTGAGGTTGCCGAGTCTTCCATCGTCGAGGAGGTGAAGAGGCAACGATTCGAGGATCGGCTTTGATTCGATATCGTGTCTGACTCTTCGTGAGGCAAGGGTCCTTTTGAGGTAGCACTGGGGTGCTAAGGTTTGAGGGCGCATGTGTTCCGGATGTTTGGGACTTGGCGAGTTCTTGGGGAAGCACACGCGGCGTTACTCTATCCATCCGGGTCGACCAAGATGTACCACGACCTTAGATCCGTGTATTGGTGGGATGGCTTGAAGAGGACGTTGCGAGTTCGTAGCTCGGTGCGTGTTGTCGGCAGTAAGGTAGAGCACGAGGCACGGTGGTTTATTCTGCGATAGAGATCCCGACGGAAGTGGGAGGTAATCAACATGGACTTCGTCACGGGATTACCTCGCACTCGGGAGACATGATTCTATATGGGTTATCGTCGAAGCGGTGCCGAAATCAGCCCACTTTCTTCCGTCGGGGCGACTTTTACCGAGGATTATGCGAGACTTTACATCCGAGAGATCGTCGGTGCATGGAGTCCCTACCCGATCATATCGCAGTGGAGCCCGGTTACGGCTAACTGGAGGTCCTTCCAGAGGGGTTTAGGACGCAGTGAGCTCGAAATCGCATTTCATCCACGCAGACGGACAGCAGAGCGCACTATCCGCACTGCGAGGATATCTGCGAGCTGTGTTATTGACCATGGTAGTTGGGAGGATCATTTGCCTCTAGTTGAGTTCGCGTATAATAATAGCTACCCAAAGATTCGATGGCGCCTTGAGGCCTTGTATGGGAGGAAGTGCAGATCGCCTATAGGTTGGTTCGATGTGGGCGGGGCGGCTGTGGGACCAGATTTTGGCATGAAGATGGATAAGGTGAAGCTTATCAGAGCGGCTATTAATGACTCAGTCGACGTAGTCGTATCAGATCATCGTCGTCGTCCGGAGTTCGCGATAGATGATTGGGTTTTCTAAAGGTGTCACCCATGAAGGTGTGATGAGATTCGGAAGGGAAACTTCGGCCCAGTACATTGGCCGTTTCGATTGTCCGCATGAGGTAGGCAAGGTTGCCTACGAGTTGAATCTGCCGTCCGGACCGGAAAGGCATCCGGTGTTTCACGTATCTATCTTGAGAGATGTATCGAGATCCATCTAAGTACACCGATTGATGTCGGTGGCGGGGGTTATCGTATGAGAGATCCATGCGCGATAGTCGATCGTCGGAGTTAGGCGTCTGCGGACGGGCGAGGGCGTGGCCGTCAAAGTCTTGTGGAGGAGCGAGCTCGGGAGGAGATGGCGTGGGAAGCCAGGAGGACATGAGGCAGAGTATCCTCACCTATTCCCACACCTCCGGGTAATTCACTTTCCTACTTGTAAATTTCCATTATCATTTATGACTAAGTGTTGTTTTGTGTCCGTGTGTGGCATTTGCTAAGCGTTTAAGCTTCTTCGATAATCGTCTTGAGAAGGAACATTGGACGAATGTTTCTAAGGAGGAGAATGTTATACCGTATTTCCAGTATGCGTGAGGAATACGTCTAAAAGTTTGGCTTTAAAGATTAGCCTTGGGCGTTTTTGTACACAACTCGCTAAAGAATCGTTCGAGCGAAGCGTTTCCCACGGCTTTACGTAGGGAAAATTCGGCTATGCCATTTCTAATTTTGCGGATTTTTCAGAGGCGAAACATTTTGGACCAACGGAGGGCAACACTTGGCACCTCGTTTGGTGGACTTGAATCGTCCATGGACGAAATTGAGAGCGAGCCGTTTTTGTGCCTTGTGCACAAGTCGAGGTTGGTAGGATATTTGTGTTTAGTTAATCCCCACCCTACACTTGCCTTGCACTTGTCTTCATCTTGGCCATTGGTTGGCCAAGGCTTGAGCTATAAATACCCCTTAGAGATGAAGAGTTATTCATCCACAAAGTTATCTTCCAAGTCTAAAAATCCTCTCTCTCCGTAAGCTTTTCGTCCAACACCTCTTCCTCCTTGTGTAGTGTGGCGAGAGCCTACCCCCTAGCCTAGCCGAAATCTCATCACGACCCATTCAGGGCCGTGGTGGTGCCTCTGGGCACCCAAGTAGTCATATATCCAGTGTCGGAAACATAAAGCAAGACATAAAATAGTTTATAAAACAAGACCTGATTTTGAGAAAACATCGCTTTCGGCATATATATGTAATCATGTTTTAGCGATTACATCCGACAACTGCATAACATGACTACGGCACTCTAAGGAAATATACAACTATGGCGGACGGGGCCCGCCATACTCTATTGCATAAAAAACTATCTACAACGGGAGATCATACCAAAAGTAGAGCCTCGGGAAGAGATGGAGCTCGACACCAACGTAGAGATCCTGAGGATGCGGATCTAGCACTGCTTGCCCTTACCGCGGCATGAACGCAGCCCCGAAGGAGGTCGATACAACGGTACTAAGTATGCAGCGTAAAGTACTTAAATGAAAACATATCATTTTAAAACCGGTTTACAAATATGTATGAAACAACCAAGAAACCGTGCGTAGTGTCACATCATAAACAAGATCAACAATAGGTAAGCGTAATAGGTTTTGTCTAGGCTGCGAATGATCGAAGCAGGGCCACTCGCCCATATCATCGTTCTGCAAGCCTAATCTCGACTCGAGTCGCGTAGGCCACTCACGTGGGCGCGTGAGGTGTAACCCCGCATCGAGGGTAGCTACTCCTCGGCATCCTGGACTCGCTGTCCGCATGGCCACAGACCGCGTGAGGCATAACCCCGCATACTAACACGAACTCTCGTAGCTCGCATAGGCCCCTGGACCCGCATGAGGGTATTCTCGAATCATGGTCCTGCATCGCTGAGTCTACCCGCGTCGGAGGCGACAACCCGGTATCGTCTCAAGAGGTGAGTGATAGTATACTAACATAACAACTTATCTTTAAGTAACATAAGCACATCAAGGATACTACCTATACAAGCGTTACAAGATACTAACACACAGCATCATATCATGTCTACTTATCAAACCATCTTATTATTCTTTTCCTGATATAAGTCCGTTATAACACATAGGCAAACTTGTTTCTTTTATCAATCTTAAGTGGTTATACTTACTTCCCATAAAGCTAGTATAACTCTTAAGCTTCATTTCAAAACCAATTAGTTCTCTTACGTTTAATAAATGGTTGATTAGTCACTTTTGAAGCGTTTTGATTCTTTATTATTGGGCTTAAGCGTGAGGCATCGGTATGTATTATTCAGCTTAAGCGTGAGGCATTCCGTAAGTATTATTCGATTAACACGTATGCGTCACCGTACTATATACATATTGTAAAATATCATGCTTTAGGAAGAATCACATACCTTCTCGTGAAATCCACCGCCAAGTCGAGTATGTCGCTGGAGAATCGACCTATAATAGTCACGGATATCTATCAAAGTCTAGACTATGCAGAGGTCATTCTAAGCAGAGGGTCCTCGATTCTACGGAAAGTCAGGCAAAGACAACCCTACCGGTGAGCTATATAAGTCTCTTGTGAAAACCCTATGTAAATACAGTCAGATTATTCTTCTTTATACCCTTCTAAGGTGTTACCAATTCTATTCCTTAACAACCTACAAGTATTTATACTTATTCTTATACTACAACGAGATATATATTCTAATTCAAAAGAGGGTTAGGATTAGTTACCTCGGTAAGCCCAATAATATCCTAGAAAAGTCGCGCTGAGCAAGGTTTTGCTCCTAAGTTGTATGCTCGAGAAACCTTAGAAGTTCTTCACAACTTCTACTAAGTACTAAGGTATTTGGGCTAGGGTATTTTGGGCATTATAACAATACAAGAATGCAAATTTTCTAACAAGGGAGGGGGGGTAGGTTTCGGCTAGCATAGGGGGGTCTGTAGCCTCGGCCAAGACTTCACTCAAAGGGAGGGTGTTTGGACGAATGGCTCACAAGGGAGAGGGGAGGGATTGTCAAGACTTGAAAGCTTTAGTGGATGAAGAACTCTTCATCTCAAGAGGGGTATTTATAGGTCAAGACATGGCCAACCAATGGCCAAGATTTAGCCAAGTGCTAGGCAAGTGTAAGGTCGAGATTAGGGCAAGTGTACCTAGCCAACTTGCACAAAAATATCTATCCAACTTTATGACAAGGATTGTCATCCAATCGACCCTATTGTGTGACAAGTCCACCAATGAGAGGGTGGGAAGTGTCGCCTCTCATTGGTCCAAAGTGTTACGTCTCTCGGAAAAATCCGCCAAAAATTAGAAATGACATAGCCGGAATTTATCCTACAAAGTCGTGGAAACGTTTCGTCGGAAAATCGTCGCTTAGAGAGTTGTGCCTAAAAATCGTCCAAGGCCTAACTTTAAGACCAAACTTTTATGCGTATTCCTTTACGTACATACTGAAATACGGGTATAACATTCTCCTCCTTAGAAACATTCGTCCGAATGTTCCTTCCCAAGCAGATAACGCTAAGGTTCTTCAAAACTTAAGCTTTTGCAAAAAGCCACACACGGCCATAAACAACACTTAGGCATAAACGATAATGAAGATTTACAAGTAGGAAAGTGAATTACGGAGGGTGGGGAGCGGTGAGGATACTTCGCCTCATGTCCTCCCGGCTTCCCACGTCATCTCCTCGCGAGCTCGTTCCGCCACAAGACTTTGTGGAAGCCACGCCCTTCGTCCGCAGACGCCTAACGACGATCGATTATCGCTATGGGAATCTCTCACGATAACCCCGGTCACACGGACATCGCCAATCGGATGTACCACTAGATGGATCCCCGATCATCTCTCGATAAAGCGTGAAACATCGGATGCACCGCCTCGGATCGGACGCAGACCAACTCATGGCAACCTTGCCTACCTGCGGACAACGAAGCGGCCCAATGTACCTGGGCCGAGTTTCCTTCTTCCGAATCTCATCACACCCTTCATGGTGACACCTTCAGAAAACCCAATCATCAATCAAACTCGGATGTCGACGGCGATGATCTCGTGATACGACCTGCCGACTCGGTGTCGATAGCCGCTCGGATAAGCTTCACCTTATCCACCGCTGCGCACCAAATCTGGTCCCACTAGCCGCACTCGCCCACCTCGAACCAACCTATAGGCGATCCGCACTTCCTCCCATACAAGGCCTCATAAGGCGCCATCGAATCTTTGGAGTGGTAGCTATTATTATCGCGAACTCAACTAGAGGCAAATGATCCTCCCAACTACCGCGGTCAATAACACAGCTCGCACATATCCTCGAAGTGCGGATAGTGCGCTCTGCTGTCCGTGCATGCGTGGATGAAATGCGGTACTCGGGCTCACTGCGTCCTAAACCCTCGGAAGGACCTCCGAGTTGGTGGAACCGGGCTCCTGCATGCGATATGATGAAGTAGGGACTCCATGCACCGGCGATCTCGGATGTAAAGTGCGGCATAATCCTCGGTAAAAAGTCGCCCCGACGGAAGAAAGTGGGCTGATTTAGTCGATTGTCGACGATAACCCATATAGAATCATGTCTCTCCGAGTGCGAGGTAATCACGTGATGAAGTCCATGTTGATTACCCCCACTTCCGGTCGGGATCTCTATCGCTGTAACAAACCACCGTGTCTCGGTGCTCTACCTTTACTGGCGACAACACGCATCGAGCTACGAACTCGCAGCGCCCTCTTGAACCATCCCACCATACGAGATCTAAGGTCGTGGTACATCTTGGTCGACCCGGATGGATAGAGTAACGCTTGTGTGTGCTTCCCAAGAACTCCGCCAAGTCTCAAACATCCGGAACACACAACGCCTCAAACCTTAGCACCCCATCAGTGCTACCTCGAAAAGGACCGCCCTCCCGAAGAGTCGTATCACGATATCGAATCAAAGTGGATCCTCAATTGCCTCTTCGCCTCCTCAACGATGGAAGACTCGGCAACCTCGCGAACTCTAACCCATTGCTATCGAATCAATCAAGCGGACACCAAGGCTTGCTAACTGGTGCAAATCACGAACCATGTCCTCCTCTCTTGGCGCACATCTGATAGGCTCCCATCGACTACGACTAAGAGCATACGCCACAACATTGGCCTTCCCGTGGTGCGGGATATCAACATCGTAATCCTTAAGCAACTCCAACCACCGTCTCGTAAGTTCACTCTCCTTTGAAGATATCGGAGGCTCTTGTGGTCCGTAAAAATATCCACGTGAACCCCATACAAATAGTGCCTCAGATCTTCAAAGCGTGAATCACTGCCAACTCCAAATCATGGGTGGGTAGTTCTCCGTGTTTCTTCAATCGGGATCGTATGCTATAACCCCGCCATGCTGCGTCAACACACATCCCAACCCGATGCCCGACGATCACAATACACAACATAACCATCCGACCTACGGAAGAGTAAGAACGGGGCGGTCGTCGATCTCTTTCAAGAATCGAAACCCCGCCACAAGCATCACCATCAAACTTGCGCCACAGTCACCCTAGTCAATGGTGCGTAGATAGAAGCAAACTTCTCACGAACCGATAATACCTGCAAGGCCCGTAAGCTGCGAACCTCTGCGGAGTAGTAGGTGCAGGCCAAGTCTGACCGCTCGATCTTGGCCAGATCAACTCGAATGCCATCAGCCCACAATATGCCCAAGAAACGCCATGAAGTCAACCAAAACTCACATTTGGAAAACTTGGCGCATAAATGCTGGTCTGGAGAATCACACGATACCTCAAATGCTCGCATGCTCCTGCTCGAGCGAATAAACCAAGATATCATCAATGAACACTATCACAAACGCGGTCCAAAATGGTTTGAACACTCGGTTCATCAAATCCATGAATACCACGAGCATTGGTCAACCCAAAAGACATGACTGAACTCATAATGCCTGCACGTCCGAATGCGATCCTAGGGACATCCACCTCTCGACTCGCACCGATGATAGCGATCGCAGATCAATCTTGAGAAACATCTCGCACCACCGGGTCGAACAAATCATCAATCACGGGAGGTATCTGTTTAATGGTCACCTTGTTCACCGTCGTAATCAACACATGCGCAGCGTCCCGCCCTTCTTCTTCACGAACAATACGGCGCCCGGTGGAGAAACACCGGCCTAATGAAGCCCTTCTCTAGCAAATCCCTAAAGTGATCCTTGACTCTCTCAACTTCGGAGTGCCATTACGTATGGCGGAATGGAAATAGGCGAGTATCCGCAACACATCTATACAAAACTCGATCTCCTCTCGTGAGGATACCCGAGGTCATGCGAAACACGTGCGGGAACTCACGACTCGAATCGACGGAAAATCTGGCACCGCAGCCTTGATAGATCAAACACGAACGAGATGGTAGATATACCCCTTCTGCACCATCTTCCTAGCCTTGAGGTAGGAAATAAACCTACCCCTTGGCGATACCGTGCTCCCCTCCCACTCAACAACCGGCTCCTCAGGAAACTGGAACCGTACTACTCTCTCTCTGCAGTCTACATTGGCGTAGCAAGAAGCTAGCCAATCCATCCCCATGATCACGTCGTCAATCATCTCCAACTCTATCAAGTCGGCCAGTGGTCCGACATCAGTAAATGATCACAGACAAGCTCTAAATACCGTCGAGCTACCACCGAATCACCCATGGCGTAGCTACCTCGAAGCGGTCTATGGACTCGTGCTCTATCCTATCCTACTAGCAACAAGGGGAGATATATGGGGCCAGTAGAACAGGATCTATCAAAGCATACACATCAAACCAGAACCGATAAGGTACTGTGGCGACATCGGTGAGGCCTCACGATCTGTCGGTTTGGACAAAGCATAAATGCGGTTCGAGGACCGCTGAACTGGACACGAGCCACGACCTGCCGCGACCTGGCCGACCCATGAGCACCCGCGCCTCGGGCGAGTAATCAGTAGGAGATGATGGCGCAATGAACTCGGTGAGCCCTACCACGTGTTGCCCCGGTCGGACGATCCCGCCAAGTGACCTGGCCGCTACAATCGTAACAAGATCCAAAAGTAGTACCACACTTCCCGTAATGGGATCTACCGACGCCACACCGGGGTGGTCCCGTCGGCGCACTTCGCTACTCGACGCTCAAGCCCAGGGCCCTGGTGCGCCTCCAGCGTAGGCCGAGACGGTGCAGAGTGCTCAGGCCGGGCCGTGGTGCGAATCTAGGCTGCTGCGAGGCCGCCACCACGATAACCACCGAAGACCCTCCCGCCCCCGCCTTCTTCGCCGCCGCCCACTCGTCGACCTCTGCGCTCGCATCCGGGCGTGAGCTGCGTGCGGTAATGTCCATACCGCCGGAGAGAAACCCCGCACATGACTTCGCCATATAGTCGTCAGCCGGTGACATAGCGGTGCACCCTATCCTCCATATCTGCTACCAATGCCGGGACATATCGAGCCAATGAATCAAACTCGACATTGTACTCACGGCGGCCCTCTCTGCCTCGCATGGTAAAAATCTATCGGCCGCGCCTCCTCATCTGTGGAGGCAAGAAGTGAAGTGAGAAAGCCTGCGAGAACTCATCAGTGGGACGCGCGTGCTCTCCCGGATAGCTCGTGAATCAAACCAATCGATGCGGTATCACGGCCTTATGTGAACCAAAGATCCGCACTCGGTCTCCGACGCCACGATCACTCTCAAAATCCTCGGCGGCGGATGAACTCCTGCGGATCATCCTCGGCCTCGACCCATAAAACTCCGGCGGCTCGAAGTCTCGTAGCCTCAAACTCTCGCCTCGGTGAGCAACGCGCGGCCGCATCGAGCTGAACTGAACGCCGCATCAGCCTCTCTCAGATCGGGCCACAACTTTAGCCAAAAGTCGGGCCATCTCTCAGCCCTAACTCCTCCGCCAGCCGTGGGAGCGAGGTGTGGGTGCTGTGGTCTCGCTGAAGTGGCGGCGTCATAGAACTCGCCGTCTCGTATAGACCGGGCACGAGCCCTCGTGACTCGGGTGTCTGCTAGCGGCTCCTCGGCGCCTTGCCCTTCGGGCGGGTTGCCTTACGTGGAGGCATAAGCATTACGAGGAAAGGAATACGTTAGAGGGTCCAACCTATAACACGCCTCTAAAGCACGATCTCGGAATGAGAAGAGCGAAACCAATCACAAATATCCTATAGCCTCCCGATTATTGGTGTGGTGCACAACACACCGATAATCAAGACTCTACTAGATACGGTCTGTAGACACTTTCCGAGGATTAACTGCTCTGATACCACTTTTGTCACGACCCATTCCGGGGCCCGTGACTGGTGCCTTACCGGGGCACCCAAGTAGTCATATATCAGAGTAATCAGCGGAAACATAAAGCAAGACATAAAATAGTTTATAAAACAAGACACAGATTTTGAGAAAACATCGCCTTTCTAAGATATATATGTAATCATGTTTTAGCGACATCCGACATCGTACAACATGACTACTGGACTCTAAGGAAATATACAACTATGGCGGGACGGGGCCATACCCTCGATCGCATAAAAACTATCTACAACGGGAGATCATACCAAAAGTAGAGCCTCCGGAAGAGATGGAGCTCACACCAACGTAGAGATCCTAAGGATGCGGATCTAGCACTGCTTGCCCTTACTGCGGCATGAGCGCAGCCCAAGGAGTCAAGATAACAGTACTAAGTATGCGAAACTGTAAAGTACTTAAATGAAAACATATCATTTTTAAAACCAGTTTACAAATATGTATGAAACAACCAAGGAAACCGCACGTAGTGTCACATCATAAACAAGATCAACAATAGGTAACTGTAATAGGTTTTGTCTAGGCCGCGAATGATCGAAGCAGGGCCACTCGCCATATCATCATTACGCAAGCCTAATCTGACTCAGTCGCATAGGCCTTCGCGTGGGCGCGTGAGGTGTAACCCGTCGAGGTAGCTACTCCTCGGCGTAAATCGCCCTGGACTCATTGTCGCATAGCCACAGGACCGCGTGAGGCATAACCCGCATACTAACACGGAACTCGTAGCTCGCATAGGCCCCTGGACCAGCGTGAGGTATTCTCGAATCATGGTCCCGGACACTGAGTCTACCCGCGGAGGAAACCCCGGTATCATCTCAAGAGGTGAGTGATAGTATACTAACATAACAACTTATCTTTAAGTAACATAAGCACATCAAGGATGCTACCTTATACAAGCGTTACAAGATACTAACACACATAGCATCATATCGTATCTACTTATCAAACCATCTTATTATTCTTTCACAATATAAGTCTGTTATAACACATAGGCAAACTTGTTTCTTTTATCAATCTTAAGTGGTTATACTTACTTCCCATAAAGCTAGTATAACTCTTAAGCTTCATTTCAAAACCAATTAGTTCTCTTACGTTTAATAAATGGTTGATGAGTCCCTTTGAAACGTTTTACGTTCTTTATTATTCAGCTTAGCGTGAGGCATTGCCGCATTTATTATTGAGCTTAAGCCGTGAGGCATTGCCGTAAGTATTATTCGATTAACACGTATGCGTCATACTATATACATATTGTAAAATATCATGCTTTAGGAAGAATCACATACCTTCTACGAAATCCACGCCAAGTCGAGTATGTCGCTTGAAGAATCAGCCTATAATAGTCACGGATATCTATCAAAGTCTAGACTATTACGTAGGTCATTCTAAGCAGAGGTCCTCAATTCTACGGAAAGTCGGGCAGCCTGACCTACGGTGAGCTATATAAGTCTCTTGAAACGATCTATGTAAATACTGATTCGTATTATTCTTCTTTTATACCCTTCTAAGGTGTTACAGTTCAATTCTATTCCTTAACAACCTTCTAAGTATTTATACTTATTCTTATACTACAACGATATATATATTCTAATTCAAAGAGGGTTAGGATTAGTTACCTCGGTAAGCCCAATAATATCCTAGAAAAGTCGGCCTGAGCAGGTTTTGCTCTAAGTTGTATGCTCAAGGAAACCTTAGAAGTTCTTCACAACTTCTACTAAGTACTAAGGTATTTGGGCTAGGGTATTTTGGGCATTATAACAATACAAGAAGGCAACTTTTCTACCAAGGGAGGGGGTAGGTTTGGCTAGGCTAGGGGTGGGGTAGCCTCGGCGAGACTTCACTCAAAGGGGAGGGTGTTTGGACGAATTGCTCACAAAGGAGAGGGAGGATTTTTCAAGACTTGAAAGCTTTAGTGGATGAAGAACTCTTCATCTCAAGAGGGTATTTATAGGTCAAGACATGGCCAACCAATGGCCAAGATTTGTAAGTGCTGAGGCAAGTGTAAGGTCAAGATTAGGGCAAGTGTACCTAGCCAACTTGCACACAAAATATCTATCCAACTTTATGACAAGGATTGTCATCCAATCGGCCCTATTGCCGTGACAAGTCCACCAATGAGAGGGTGGGAAGTGTCGCCCTCTCATTGGTCCAAAGTGTTACGTCTCTCGGAAAAATCCGCAAAAATTAGAATTGACATGGCGAATTTATCCTCACGGTCGGGAAACGTTTCGTCGGAAAAGTGTTCGCTTAGAGAGTTGTGCCTAAAAAATCGTCCAAGGCCTAACTTTAAGACCAAATTTTTTGTACGTATTCCTTTACGTACATACTCTGGAAATACGGGGTATAACATCTACCCCCCCTCCCTTGGTAGAAAAGTTACCTTCTTGTATCGTTATAATGCCCAAAATACCCTAGCCCAAATACCTTAGTACTTAGTAGAAGTTGTGAAGAACTTCTAAGGTTCTTGGAGCATACAACTTAGGAGCAAAACCTTGCTCAGGCGCGACTTTTTCTAGGATATTATTGGGCTTACCGAGGTAATAATCCTAACCCTCTTTTGAATTAGAGAATACTTACTGTTATAGTATAAGAATAAGTATAAATACTTAGAAGAATATCACAGAATAGAATTGAACTG
This sequence comes from Przewalskia tangutica, assembly GCA_029844215.1. Lineage (NCBI taxonomy): Eukaryota > Viridiplantae > Streptophyta > Magnoliopsida > Solanales > Solanaceae > Przewalskia > Przewalskia tangutica. The sequence continues at coordinate 1,540,036 of JAQGDG010000038.1, read as the reverse complement.
TTACCACAGTAGAAGGGTTTGAAAGAAGAATAATCAAGTACTTACATAGATTTGTTTTCACGATGAACTTATATAGCTCACTGGGTAGGAGGTGCTGCCCAACTTTCCATAGAATTGTGAACCCTCTGTTTAGAATGACCTTGAGTAGTCCTTGATAGATATCTGTGACTATTATAGCCGACTCTGCGCGACATATTGACTTGGCGGTGGTTTTATTTGAGAAGGTATGTGATTCTTCCTAAAGCATGATATTTTACAATATATATAGTACGGTAGGCGTACGTGTGTTAACTAAAATATAACTACGGCAATGTCTTTGACTTAAGCTGAATAATACTTATGGCAATGCCTCGGCTTAAGCTGAATAACACTTACGGCAATGCCTCAGGCTTAAGCTGAATAATAAAGATCCGAAAGCATTTTTAAAGAATCTGAATCTTTTTAACGGAAGAAGACTAATTGGTTTTAAACAAAGCTTAAGAGTTATACTAACCTTATGGGAGGTTAAGTATAACCACTTAAGATTGATAAAAGAAACGGTTTGCCTATGTGTTTATAACGGACTTATATTGAATTGTGAAAAGAATAATAAGATGGTTTGATAAGTAGACATGATATAATGCTATGTGTGTTAGTGTCTTGTAACGTTTGTGAAAAGAGTATGCTTGTTGTGATTATGTTGTTTAAAGATAGTATGTTATGTTAGTATACTATCACTCACCTCTTGAGATGATCAGGGGTTATGCCCTCCGTCTGCGGGGTAGACTCGGTGATGCAGGACCATGATTCGAGAATACCTCATGTGGGTCCGAGGGCCTATGCGAGCTACGAGTTCCAGTTAGTATGCGGGGTTATACCTCATGCGGTCTATGTGGCCATGCGGACAACGAGTCCGGGGCGACGCCGAGAGTAGCTACCCTCGATGCGGGTTATACCTCATGCGGGCCCGTGAGTGGCCTATGCGGACTCGAGTCGAGATTAGGCTTGCAGAATGATGACATGGGCAGTGGCCCTTTTGATCATTCGCGGCCTAGACAAGACTATTACGATTTACTATTGTTGCTCTTGTTTGTGATGTACTACGTGCGGTTTCGCTCGTTGTTTCACACATATTTGTAAACCGGTTTTAAAAATGATATGTTTTCATTTAAGTACTTTACATTTCGCATACTTAGTACTGTTGTCTTGACCTCCTTGAGGGCTGCGTTCATGCCGCGGTAAGGCGGCAAGTGCTAGATCCGCATCCTTAGGATCTACGTTGGTGTCGAGCTCCATCTCTTGGAGGCTCTACTTTTGGTATGATCTCACGTTGTAGATAGTTTTGTCTGATCGGTATGGCGAGGCCTGTCCGCCATAGTTGTATATTTCCTTAAGTGCTCTGTAGTCATGTTATGCGATGTCGAATCATGCTAAACCATGATTTTATATATATATGCGAAAGGCGATGTTTTCTAACATAAGCGTGTCTTATTTTATAAAGTTTCATGTCTTGCTTTATATTTCATTGGTTACTCGATGTATGACTACTTGGGTGCCGGTAAGGCACGATCCACGAGCCCGAACGTGTGACGATAATCCCTTGTAATTGCTGAATGAATTGAGCCTTAAATGTGGCGTTGGTTATTGAATTTCGGCCTTGAAAAGGTGGCATAGTAAGTGAAAGCAAAGGAAGTCTTGTCCAATTTCCGTAGAACAAGGGACTTTTCATTAGAATATATTACGTTGAAGCTAGAAGCTAATAGGCGTATTATGGTCATTATATGTTGACATCTACGGACGGCGTATTGGACTTGGCAAGTGGATTAAGCAAAAGAGGTATGTAGAACTCTTCCTATCTCTTGAGCATGAGTAGTTATAAGCGTAGTGCGGTAGGCGTGCGTGTTTTTAAATGAAGTGAAGTCATTTGATATATTTGACTTATTTTAAGGATGTCTAGTTGGTTGAGTTAGGTAATTAACTCACGTGTCCTGGCAGAGTTATAAGAGCGGTTTATCCTTATAAGGTAGACAAGGATTCCTTGACGGAAAAAGTTTAGAATCTGGTTTTGGAAGGTATTGATTCTTAAACCTTTATAAAGATAAGAACTTGTTTCCAAGGTAGGGAAATTGTCTTCTAAGTTAAAGAGACTTGAAGTACTTTGTAAGTAGTGCGACTTGAATTGAAGTACAAGTCTCTTGGTTATAGAAAGAACAAAGTGGTCTTAGACATAAAGAGTTATAACGGCTTTATGAGAGGTTAAGGAGGTCTTAGTTTCTAGAGCATAAAGTTAGTATAACGGCTTTATGGGAAGTTAGTTATAATAACTTTATGGAAGCTTAGAGGACGGTTTTATGAGTAAGGTAAACGAGATGAAAGAATTGAAACTAAGAAAGGCAATTTGATTTAAAGGCATCAATTGCTTGAGGTCTAAAATGAGGGTCACTTGATTTAGAAGCCGAAGCATATTTCTAATAATATAGTGACTTGTTTGAAATATAGATAAGCCTTGATACTACGGGTGCTAGTATCTTGGGGTCTTATGTGGAAAATGGATCTTGGAAAGAATAGAAATACATAGTACTTTGGGTTGAATTTTCCCCGGACTTGTTAAGTGATATGAAAAGTTCCTTAAGGTCATAAAATGAGATCCATTTTGTATGTTAATGAAAGTCTAAAGAAATTGGGAGTTTACTTGGACGTACCGACAGTGATGTGGGATTCCACGGGTATGCTTCCATTGTCTTAGTATGAGATTACTTGGACGTACCGACAGTGATGTGGGATTCCACGGGTATGCTTCCATTGTCTTAGTATGAGATTACTTGGACGTACCGACAGTGATGTGGGATTCCACGGGTATGCTTCAATTGTCTTAGTATGAGATTACTTGGGCGTGCAAGCGGTGATGTGGGATTCCACGGGTATGCTTCCATGGTCTGAGTATGAGATTACCTGGACGTACCGACAGTGATGTGGGATTCCACGGGTATGCTTCCATTGTCGTAGTATAAGCTTACTTGGGCGTGCAAGCGGTGAGGTGGATTCCACGGGTATGCACCATGCTTACGATGAGGATTAGGGCATGCGGTATGAAGTTTACGGCGTTGACGGACGGTGATGTGGGATTGCGGGTATCTTCCATTGTGGTTGATCCTTGGACATACGATGAGGATTAGGCATGCACTGGACATGCTTACGATGAGGATTCGAGGCATCGACCGTGATGGGTTAAATTCGGATCGATTATTACCCATGGACTAGCTCCCGTAAAGTCATGTGCGAGATGAGGATTCGCGGGCATGATATAGTATATATGTATATATTGTGTATGTGCACTACAAGCGGTAGGATGCAGGCGCGTCACGTAGTTGTATTTACTTTATGGTCGGCGATGGCAGGGGATCCTAGGCGGAGGATATAGGTATATACATGGTTGAGATTTGTGTGTCGCGAAGCGGTGAGGAAGGATGCCACGGGCGCGTCGCGATGTTAGATTCTACACCTAGCGGTGGCGTGATGAGAAATCAGCGCGCGCTTGGATATTTGGTAGGGTTCATAGCCCCGGTGACTATGGTTCATATGTGCGTATAAGGTAAAGCGGCTTTCATTACTTCAAGCGGTGAGCGCGATGTCTTTATTAATTTGGTTATCATATATGTCTTGCTGCACTTTTGACTATTATGATTTAAATTCTGATACTTCGATTTGCATACTTAGTACATATTTTGTCTTGACCTCCTTCCCGAAGTGGCGTATAAAGGCGAGCCTGCCACGAATGCACGAAACAGGGCGCCCCGGCGCGTGGCTCTCCGTACCATTTGTTGGGCTGAGAAGGTTAATGCCTCGAGCAAAGTGACAAAAGTGGTATCGAGCGATTAGTCCTCGGAAAGTGTCTGGACCGTGTCTAAGTAGAGTCTTGATTATTGATGTGTTGTGCACATCTATAATCCGGTGAGGCCGCAGGAGCTGCAGAGCATTTAGGATTAGTTTCATTCTTCTCACTCTAAGATCGTGCGATAGAGTTGTGTGGTTAGAATCGTCTCTCATAACGAGGTTATGTTGTTTGCATTTCGAGAAGGCGCGTGATGACCGGAAAGATTATGTGGATTCTTGCATCGGGTTGGTAATATTTGCGGTATAGTTGGTATTGTGACATACAATATACGGATATATATGAAGTCACATATATGTTGCTTAGAATGATTTTAGATTACCGAGATTTGGTAAGGACTAAATAGATACGGGAGGTATGAGCAGTTAAGGAACTCTCATCGAGGTTTTACGTGCTAATCGAGATAATTAGGAGATGATGAGTTGTCGGAAAAGGTAATGGAACCTTAAGAAGTTTAATTAGGGGACGATGGGAGACTATGTTTGTAAATTAAGCTACGTGGTATGGTTAAGATGATAGTGCGGATGAGATCGTGTGGAGTAAGTAATGGTTGTTGTGATCGAGACGACGCGGTTATGGTATTATGAGAAGTTAGTGTACCGTTTATGGGTGTGGACTAATGGGCTTACGGTATGCGAAGGTTGACTATAGAGAAAGCGGGTTCGATTCGGTGTTCGGTGGTAGGTTATCGATGGGAAGGAATGGAAGTGCTAGTAAGCCGTAAGTTACTACGCCCGTTGACATGAAATTTTGGAGTCTATGTGACTTGTATTAAAATTATTGAAGGATTTTATGTTAAGTGCCGCTTGGAGGTACTTGGAGTTGGGTTGGTGTGGCGGTCATGGCCCACGACCTTGGATAATTTTAGAAAAGTGTGCAAGACAAGAATAAAATGAGTGCAGTCTTTGCGGAAAGTGAGGCGTCTTTGGTAGGTTTTGAAAATCTACATGACTTTAAGGCGGTGCGTGATGATTAGATAATTACTGGACTGCAAGAGGACCCGGTGACTTGGGTTGTGACCCAAGAAGGTTTATTTAATGGAGATAAGTTCTCTCCCTACGTAAAGGATAGTTTTGCATATTATGGGGTTAGGTGTACCCGTGTTGTTAGGCGAAGGATAGAAGACGGGTAAGGTCTTCGGTATCGTCATGCCGTAAGTTACACTTTTAGATAACCGTGAGAAAAGTATTGTATGTAGGGGTTGTAAAAGGAAATTGTGTCGCTAATTATTAGATTGACTCCAAAAGAACATTCGAGGACGAATGTTTCTAGAGGAAGAATGTTACACCAGTAAATTCAAGAGGTTAAATTAAGAACATACGAAGGAAATAAGATTTGAATTTGGAAAGTTGGGTTGGCAAAGGTTGTGGGCTGACTTTTAGTCAACTTTGGAGCGCTATATCTCCTAGTTCCTTAGGAGTTTTGAGGAGTTTTAAAAGCCTAGTGGGTAGTCCGTTAAATCTAGTTCCCAACGCAGCAAACCGTTCGTCGATAGGACATCGGAGTCAAAAGTTATGGAAGTTTCAAGTTTGGTGCCCGTCGAGCAAGCGATGGTTTCGCTCGAGTGCAGTGCGCGGCCGAATCTGAGTCATGGCGCGGTTGTTCTAGGGTTCGCAGGGTTGCAGTGGCCGGCCCGAATCTGTGAGGCGCGGAATGAAGAACTTTTCTGAGTGGCAGCGCCCGCGTATGGCGCAGCACATGGCGGGATTTTCTGCGGTCAAAGACGAAAATGGGGATATTTTGTTAAAAGCCTATGGGAGGTGACAAGTGTCCTCCCATCATTTTGACGAATAAGGTCCTATTTTAGGGCCAAGTCTTGGAAGACTTGGCCATTTGCATTCAAACCCTCCCGAAAGATCCTCTCCTTCTCTCTTGATTTTTGAAGAAAACCTAGCCTAAGAGGAAATTGTTGGGCGGCAAGAAGGAAAAGTGTGGGTAAACTTGTGGGAAGCGGTGGGCGATTTTGTGGAAGGAGGTGGAAGAAAAAGGGGCTTTTGTGGGCTATTCCTTAAGGTAAAAGTTTCCCTTTCTCTTGGTTATGAGCACAAAATTTGTTTATTGTAGTAGTATAGAGTTGAACTGAGGTGTTTTATTTTAATAGATTTGGGTCGTCGCGTGTTGTAAAGGGAGATTGTAATGGTTGAAGATGTCTAGGGCTAGATATCATGTTAGACTTAAGAACTTGGATTGGAAAGAGTTGAAAAGGGTTTAGTATTGGTTATATTGTTGGTAGAATGACATGGAAATTATTGGTTTATTTTTGTGTTGTTGTGGGCGGAGGTTTACACGTATTAGTAGGCGTGTAATCCCCTTGTAATTGCTGAATGAATTGAGCCTTAAATGTGGCGTTGGTTATTGAATTTGGCCTTGAAAAGGTGGCATAGTAAGTAGAAGCAAAGTGATGTCCAAATTTCGTAGAACAAGGGACTTTTCATTAGAATATATTACGTTGAAGCTAGAAGCTAATAGGCGTATTATGGTCATTATAGGTTGACATCTACGGACGGCATATTGGACTTGGCAAGTGGATTAAGCAAAAGGGTATGTAGAACTCTTCTATCTCTTGAGCATGAGTAGTTATAAGCGTAGTGCGGTGAGCGTGCGTGTTTTTAAATGAAGTGAAGTCATTTGATATATTTGACTTATTTTAAGGATGTCTAGTTGGTTGAGTTAGGTAATTAACTCACGTGTCCTTAAGCAAGAGTTATAAGAGCGGTTTATCATATAAGGTAGACAAGGATTCCTTGACAGGAAAAAGTTTAGAATACTGGTTTTGGAAGGTATTGATTCTTAAACCTTTATAAAGATAAGAACTTGTTTCTAAGTTAGGGAAATTGTCTTCTAAGTTAAAGAGACTTGAAGTACTTTGTAAGTAGTGCGACTTGAATTGAAGTACAAGTCTCTTGGTTATAGAAAGAACAAAGTGGTCTTAGACATAAAGAGTTATAACGGCTTTATGAGAGGTTAAGGAGGTCTTAGTTTCTAAGAAGCATAAAGTTAGTATAACGGCTTTATGGGAAGTTGGTTATAATAACTTTATGGAAGCTTAGAGGAACGGTTTTCGCGAGTAAGGTAAACCAAGATGAAAGAATTGAAACTAAGAAAGGCAATTTGATTTAAAGGCATCAATTGCTTGAGGTCTAAAATGAGGGTCACTTGATTTAGAAGCCGAAGCATATTTCTAATAATATAGTGACTTGTTTGAAATATAGATAAGCCTTGATACTACGGGTGCTAGTATCTTGGGGTCTTATGTGGAAAATGGATCTTGGAAAGAATAGAAATACATAGTACTTTGGGTTGAATTTTCCCCGGACTTGTTAAGTGATATGAAAAGTTCCTTAAGGTCATAAAATGAGATCCATTTTGTATGTTAATGAAAGTCTAAAGAAATTGGGAGTTTACTTGGACGTACCGACAGTGATGTGGGATTCCACGGGTATGCTTCCATTGTCTTAGTATGAGATTACTTGGACGTACCGACAGTGATGTGGGATTCCACGGGTATGCTTCCATTGTCTTAGTATGAGATTACTTGGAGCGTCTGAAGCGGTGATGTGGGATTCCACGGGTATGCTTCCATTGTCTTAGTATGAGATTACTTGGACGTACCGACAGTGATGTGGGATTCCACGGGTATGCTTCCATTGTCTTAGTATGAGATTACTTGGACGTACCGACAGTGATGTGGGATTCCACGGGTATGCTTCCATTGTCGTAGTATAAGCTTACTTGGACGTACCGACAGTGAGGTGGGATTCCACGGGTATGCACCTTGGACATGCTTACGATGAGGATTAGAGGCATGCGGTATGAGTTTACGGGCGTCGGCGGTGATGTGGGATTCCGGGTATGCTTCCATTGTGGTTGATCCTTGGACATGCTTACGATGAGGATTAGAGGCATGCACCGGACATGCTTACGATGAGGATTAGAGGCACGCGACGGATCTGGTTAAATTCGGATCGATTATTACCCATGGACTAGCTCCCGTAAAGTCATGTACCGAGATGAGGATTCATGGGCATGATATAAGTATATATGTATATATTGTGTATGTGCTGGCAAGCGAGTAGGATGCCACGAGCGCGTCACATGGTTGTATTTACTTTATGGTGTCGCGTGTGGAGATCAGGCGGAGGATATAGGTATATACATGGTTAGATTTGTGTATGTGCAGCGGTGAGGAAGGATGCCACAGGCGCGTCACGATGTTAGATTCTACACCTAGCGATCGGCGGTGATGAGAATCACGGCGCTTGGATATTTGAGGTGAGGTTCATAGCCCCGGTGTGACTATGGTTCGTATGTACGTATAAGGTAAACTGACTTTCATTACTTCCACTTGGTGAGGCGCGATTATCTTTATTAATTTGGTTATCATATATGTCTTACTGTACTTTTGACTATTATGATTTAAATTACGATACTTTCGATTTGCATACTTGGTACATATTTTGTCTTGACCTCCCCGAATTTGCGTTCAATCCGCGAGTTGAGGTACATAGCTTGTTGATCCGCACTCCTAGGATCACGGTTCGATTCTGAAAGCTCCATTTCTCGGAGACTTTGTTTTGGTATAGTTCCTGAAGTCGTTGACTTTTGTACATTGAGGTATGGCGGGGCCACTGTCGTCCACGATTATTATGTAAACTCTTGGGAGTGCGTAGTCATATCTTGTGGGTCACCTAAAAAAAAATTGAATGCTTCTTTGTTGGATTTGTTTATATCCGGAGTAGCCTTATCGGTGACCTATTATTTATTTCATTGTTTAAGTTTATGAATGTTCCGTTTATCTACGATGTATACGTAAGGGTGCGGTAGGGCACGATCGCGGCTTCGAAGGTCGGGTCGTGGCGATTATGATATATCTCTTGTACTTTATTTACATTCCATATTAAATTTTTGTTATGACCTCCTTGAATTTGCGTTCATGTCATGAGCTTAGGTACACGATTGTGGATCATGAGCTTAGGATTACAGTTGGCATTTTGAGATGGCTCTAATGTTAGGAGTTGTCATGGCTATGTATATTCGAAATGCAGCGGGGCCTTGTCCGTCATAGTATGTATTCAAATCTTAGATATACGTATTCACATGTAAATTTGGGTAGTTAGAGTTGTAATTACATTTTTGGATAGTGTAAGCCCTTTTTGGGTGATTTATATTATGGCAGCCTTATCGGCTTTGCCTTGGTTTTAAAAAAAATGTGTTACTTATTTTCCGCAGTTGTTTTGGTGTTGTATGTTTGGAAGGGTGCCCAGGTAGGGCACCAGTCGTGGCCCGGGGTCGGGTCGTGACAACCTCCATCTGTATAGAAGCTAAGATAAGACAAAATTGTATTACATTTCCTAGATCATGACTGCTTTAATAAAGATCATTATAAACAAGTACTGATTTTCTTAATTTCCAAAGTAAGGAACTTGATTTCTAAAGGAAAGGAGACTTGAGGAATTGAAGTGTTTTTGGTTTAAAAGGAAGGCCTGGTTTTGTCTTAAATTGGTTTAAAAATAAGGTATGGAAATTGATTTTGGTTTACTCAAAAAGATTGTTACTCTATTTTGATACTACGGGTATCGGGTGACCTTTATAAAAGAAATAGGTCTTTTGAAGGAATTTAAGTACGTAGTACCTTGGGGTTAAAACCCGGATTTGTGGTCATAAAATGAAAGTCTAAGAGTATGTTGAACTTGCCTATGCTTGTTGTGATAGCCTTTGTTTTGTAAGTGTTGTATTTCTGTGCTACCGCGTCTCTCGATAGAGGGTCGGCTATTTGGTTGATTGATGGACATACTGACACGATGGGTGGCCCACGGGTATGCTTCCACTATATCGATCCTTTTGGACATACTGACACGATGGGTGGCCCACGGGTATGCTTCCATTAGGAGCGTTATCTTGTTATTTGCTTTGGACATCTCGACACGCGTTGGGTGGCGCGGTATGCTTTCATTATGAGTGTTATCTTGTTATTTCCTTTGGACATCACCGGACACGATGGGTGGCCGGGTATCTTCCACTAGGAGTGTTATCTTGTTATTTTCTTTGGACATCGACACGTTGGGTGGCCGGGTATGCTTCCACTAGGAGTGTTATCTTGTTATTTTCTTTGGACATCACGACATGTTGGGTGGCGCGGGTATCTTCCGCTGGGAGTGTTAGCTTGTTATTTCTTTGGACATACTGACACGTTGGGTGGCCCACGAGTATGCTTCCACTATGAGTGCTATATCGTTATTTCCTTTGGACATACTGACACGATGGATGGTCCACGGGTATGCGTCCATTAGGGTGGTTCCATGGCCATGCTTATACCGAGGTAAGATGCCGGGGCATGCGGCCGTTGTGCGGGTTAAATTCCCGGGTTATTTATGAGTGATGACTTAGAGGGCGTGAGTCCCTGATTTGACATGACTATGTATATGTTGTGTACTGTAGTTTGGCTATCATACATGTCTCCTGCTTTATATAGACTATTATGATTTCATTCTGATATTTTGATTTCACATACTTGGTACTGTTATCTTGACCTCGCCCGAAGGCTGCGTTATCTGCCGGAGTTGAGTCACGTAACTGGCGATCCACGCTCTTAGGATCATTGTTGATTGGAAAGCTCCATTTCTCGGAGGCTTTGTCTTTAGTACGGTTCCACGAAGTCATATACTTTTGTACATTCGAGTATGGCGGGGCCCCGTCCGCCATAGTTGATTTCATTCTTAGAAGTGCTGTAATCTTGTTGTGGGCAAGGTTTGTAAAAGGATTTAACTATTCAAGTTTTTAATTTATATCTGAAAGGTAACCATTTTGGTTGCTTTGTTCTTATGTTGATCTATTGTTTCATGTCTTTGATTTTATTTCCGCTGATTTACTCGATGTTGTATCACAGGGTGCGGGGTAAGGCACGATCACGGGCGAGGCGGTCGTGACAAAAGTGGTATCGAGCGATTAGTCCTCGGAAAGTGACTACGAGCATGTCTAGTAGAGTCTTGATTATCGGTGTGTCGTGCACCACATCTATAATCGGAGGCTGAGACATTTAGTATTGGTTTCCATTATTCTCTCCACGAGATCGTGCGGTGAGAATTTTGTCTACTAGGTTGAATCCTCGTGACCTCTTCTTATGTACTAGTTATGCCTCACGCAGCAACAGAGCCCGGAAGGGCAAAGCGGCGGAGGAGGCGCTAGTAGGGCGAGAGTTACGGGGCCAGGACGGCCTTTACGAGAGATGTTTGAGGGCGACTTCGCGGCGTCGCCACCCCCAGAGTTTAGGCGGCGGCGGCCTCACGAGACCGCGATACGAGCCTCGATTACACACTGGAGCGGAGGATATAGGTTACAAGGAGATGGCGATTATTAGCCGAGGATGGTGGTTGGAAACACGAGATAAGTTGGAAAGCGGCCGATTAGCACCCGTAGTTTACGAAGTCGGATAGTTTGAGATTTGGGACTTTATGAGTTGCGACCGCGAGTTCTATAGGTCAGGCACGAGGATGATCGCAGGAGTTCATTCGGCGATTCTGATCGTGAGTGATCAAGGCTTGAGCAGTCGGTAGTTTTGGGTTCACGTCGGCTCGTGATCTTGCGATCGGTGTTTGATTCTAGGAGTCGGGGAGCATGCGCCTCCGTGGTTGGGATGAGTTCTGAGGCATTTCTTGCACACTTCTTGCCTTCGGATGAGGAGCGGGCGATAGTGATGTTGAGAAAGAGCGGGCGGACAGTTCGGGAGTACAATATAGAGTTTGACTCATTGGCTCGGTACGTCCCCGCTTTAGTGGCAGACATGGAGGACAGAGTGCACCGCTACATCACGGGGCTCGATGACTACTTGGCGAGCTTGCTCGGTGTAGCTCTTGACGAGCATGGACATTGCCGTATACAAGCTTATGCACGGGGATGGAGGCGTAGAGCGGCGTAGGGACCGTGATCAGCGTAAGAGGGCGAGCAGCGAGGTCCTTTGGTAACTTCGAGGCGGCGACCTCCGCGTGACGAATATATACCTCATCCGATTGAGTGGTCCTCCGATCTTGGGGCGTCGGGAGTATGCGAAGCGGGGCGGGGCTCGAGGTTGATTTTGAGGGTAGCGGTGTTAGCGGATGAAGCCACCCTACCTCGTTGTGGCCGTTGTGGTAGGCTCCATTGTAGAAGTCTTAGTGCTAGTTTGGGAGTTTGTTTTACATGCGGCGGCGGGCCATTTGCGAGAAATTGTCCAGCAGTAGCGGATGTAGAGACTCAGCCTTCAGGATCAGTGGCTGGTTCATCGCTTTCTCTAGCTATGCGCCCTGTAGGGCAGGCCTATGATTAGAATGAAGCAGTAGTTACAGGTATATCTTTAACCCTCTAGAGATTTGTATGCGTGAGATGATGATTTTATGTTAAAGTGTCATGTTTGGATAGCACTGTGTAAAATTGTGAGCCTTAGAATATTATAACAGTTGAGACCTTAGATGTAAGGCAGTCTTGAGTAGAAGATTTCTGATTAGTCTTTGTCGAAGTACAGTTTGCGTGAAATGTATTGTGGGATAATTCCATGGGTCGAGCAAGGTAAAGTGGTAATTTTCATGGCGAGAATAGTAAGATTGTCGGGACGGGAACAAAATTTAAACGATAATGGGTCGGGTTGAGGCGAGACCGCAGGTCAACCGCGGCCGGAATGAGTGGGGTCGGTTTTGGGGTGGTCCCGGATGATAAGTCACAAGGGTGTTAGGCGAGTTTAGGTAACCATCGTCTGAGTTGATGTGTCAGACCAGAATCGGGTTGTGAAGGTCGGGAATGGCCTTAGAGGAGCGTAAGGCTAGTAAAATGACCAAGTTGGGAGGTAGTAACTCGAGGTTTTGGGCAGGCGATGGTGAAGTATGGTACGTATACTAGAAAGAGTTCGAGGGAACGAGGAGGGTACGACGAGTAAGAAAAGAGGCGGAGATGTGTTAAGAAGTTAGAAGTGTTCCTTTTATGAAGTAAAGATGCGAAGGGAGTATCCTTTAGACCTTGGGTGGGAGCTAATAGTGTTGTATACGCTTTAGGGATGATTTCTCGTTGGCTTGGATTTGAGTTTTTGCGCGTATGTTATACTATGGCCGTTGGTGGCATGATTGGTTTGGTAAGTGTAGTAGTGAAGACTATACCGGCGCATGTGCTTGGAGACTTAGAAGGAACATTGGGGACGAATGTTTCTAAGGGGGGAGAATGTTATACCCCGTAGTTCCGGAGTATGTATGTGAGGACGTACGTACGAATATATAAACCCTAATTAGGGTAAGAATGAAAGAATTGTTTTCCGACGGAAAATATTCCGAACCTTGTGAAGGAAATTTTTACGTTTTCAATATTTTTATGGAATTTTTCCGAGAGATAAATATTTTGGACCAATAGGAGGGCGACATGTGTCACCCCAAGAGCCATGTTGGACGATTCTTCAAGACTAGTGGGCAAGTCAAATGGTCAAAGTCTTGCATGGTCTTGCATGACATTTATGGGACAAGTGTACAAAAGAACCTACATCCTAAATCTATACCATACACATGTTTTAATCCTAAACCTTGGTTGTACTATATAAACCCCTCTAGTTGATGAAAATCTTCCACACTTAGAACATTTCAAGACTTGAAAATATTTTCCTCCCTCCCTAGTTGCTCTCGTCCCACCCCCCCCCCCCACTTTTTCTTGAGCAAATGTTGTCCAAAAATTCTTAAACTTATAAGTGTTCTTCCTTAATGTATTAGGAAGATTATTAACCAAGAGTTAGACAAGATTTCACACCCATAGCCTCAAAATTACCCCCTTGGCCTAGAGTGGACAGATTTTCGGGACTGTTTTGGGCAGATTTTTAGTCAAATTTGGAAGGGAATATCTCCTAGCATATTAGGAGTTTTTGGGTGTTTCAAAAGCCTAAAATGAATTTCGTCGAGTCTAGTTTCCAACGCAATAAACCGCTCGTCGATAAGACACTGGAGTAGAGAGTTATCGACGTTACAAGTTCAGCTGACGAAGCAGTGGCTAAAAATCTGGACAGTCACGTTTTTTGGGCTATTTTGAGGTAATGAACCTTAACCTCTTTGTGAAGTTGATTATTATGTATATATGGATATTATACATATACTGGAAGTACATTATGAAGTATGAGACATAAGGAAAGATTTGGATCTTGTTAAGATGTTAAAAGGAGAATTGGCATATTAGCCATTAAAATGGTAAAAATGTATCCATTACTTACTAAGAAGTTAACAACAAAGAAGCTATAACCTATATAAAGATTAGAATATAAGTTGAAGGACTAATGAAGTAATTCGATAAGTAAAATTGTAAAAGTTGGCCAAGGACCCCAACTTAAGGATCGTATCTACTTTGGACCGTATCTACTTTGGACCGTATCTACTTTGGACCGTATTTACTTTGGAATGTATTTACATTGTTGTTATGAAGGAGATATTGTTAATCGCGTTCCGTTTGGGCGTGTTATCCCCTTCTTTAATTATTGTTGTTATGAAGGAGAGATTGTTAATCGCGTTCCGTTTGGGCGTGTTATCCCCTTCTTTAATTATTGTTGTTATGAAGGAGAGATTGTTAATCGCGTTCCGTTTGGGCGTGTTATCCCCTTCTTTAATTATTGTTGTTATGATGGAGAGATTGTTAATCACGTTCCGTTTGGGCGTGTTATCCCCTTCTTTACTTATTGTTGTTATGAAGGAGAGATTGTTAATCGCGTTCCGTTTGGGCGTGTGATCCCCTTCTTTAAAATTCGGAATTATTGCACCTTAATTATAGTATGTTAATTACGGTTATCGGGCCTTGGAAAAGGTGGCAAAGTATGTAGAAACAAAGGAGGTGCTGCCGAATTTTCCGCAGAATATGGAACCTTGTACTTAGAAATATTCTACGAAGAGATCTAGAAGTTGATAGACGTTTTGTGGCCTCCTTGGAGCCCTGACTTGCTCCTGAATACACTGGATGCCCTGAAGACTGTGGAGGACCGCTCTGTACTGGCGGAGGCGCATAACTAGTCTGCTGGAGGCGATGCGCCTCGAAAGTCGCCAAAGGCCCTGCTGTTACGGCCTCTTCTGCGATCCGGTCATTAGTCGACCTCTCGCTCCTCACCCAAGTGCATAAGCTGCATGCGGGCAATGTCCATGCGGTGAAGAGCTACACCGAGCAAGCCTGCGCCAAGTAGTCATCGAGCCGTGGCGTAGCGGTGCACTCTGTCTCCATATTTGCCACTAGCCGGGACATATCGGGTCGGCGAGTGAACTCCACGTTGTACTCCCGAACCGTGCGCGTCCGCCTCAACATCAAAAATCTATCGGCGAGCCCTCACCGTGTAGGGGCAGAAATGCCACGAGAACTCGTCCCATCTGGTAGGCGCATGCTCCCCGGGGCGGTTCCGTAGATCAAACGATCGGCGATATCACGCGGCCGTCTGAACAATACCACCGACTCTGCCTCTGAGGCCTTGATCACTCTCATGATCCGTTGTAACTGTCGGATAAACTCCTGAGGGTCATCCTCAGCTCTCGATCCATAGAACACTGGTGGTATGACTTAGAAGTCGAAGTCTCGACTATCGGCCACAGGGTGCCTTCACGGTACGCGGCTCCGTCTGTCCTCGAGTCTCGTCATAAACCTAACTAGTAATCGGGCCATCTCCGCAACCCATATCCTCTGTTCTGGTGTGGGGTGGAGGCTCGGATATCGTGGCCTCGGTAGCTCTTGTTCTTGCTCTAAACTCTGCTTTGGGTGGCGTCGTAGAATCCGTCTGTAGCACCACTCCGGGTAAAGGCGGGCCTCTATCACGGTAACCTCAGGTGCTCTGCTCGCGACTCCTCTGCTGCCTTGCCATACGGGCTCTGGTTACCTGCGTGGAGGCATAAGCGATATAAAAGAATACGTCGGGGAGTCCACTTACAACACGGCTCTAAGGCACGATCTCGAGTGAGAAGAATGAAACCAATCCTAAATGTCCTGTGGCCTCACGATTATAGATGTGGTGCACAACACACGATAATCAAGACTACTAGACACGCGGTCAGACACTTTCAGAGGACTAAGCGCTCTGATACCACTTTTGTCACGACCGGCCGGTCCATGGCAGTGCCTTACCGGGCACCCTGGTGATACAACATCGAGAGAAAAACCAGTGAAATAAAACATCTGATATGAAACAAGATAAAAGAAAGCAGGCTAACCAAAGCGGTTGCCTTTTTGCATATATATACTGAGAAATTTGAGCGATTACAACCTTTACAACCACACTTGCGGTACTACGGACCTCTAAGAGTGTAACAACAACTATGGCGGGGCGGGCCGCCATACCACGAATGTACAGAACCTACAACTCGGAAACATGCAAAAGATAAGCCTCGGAGAAAAGGAGCTTCCCAATATTGAAGCGTGATCACATGGCGAGGATCAACAACCGATGTACCTCACTGCGGCATGAGCGCGGCCACAAGGAGGTCGATACAACATGTACCAAGTATTTGGCGAAAATCGTAAATGAAATCATAGTAGTCTATATAAAGCGGGAGACATATATGATAACCAAACTACGATACATAATATGTAGCGATCGTGTCAAGTCGGGGACTCGCGCCTCAAAGTCATCACTCAAATATAACTATGGGTCTCATGCCCGCAACATCAATCATGCGGTGGAACACCTTCCTCGTCGGCGATCTACGATAACCACAAGGAGTACACATGAACACCAGTCCCACTGTGTCATAAAACCGTCTGGGGCAAGTCACGAGGCTAACTACGGATACCAAAGCCATCGTCATCAATGGCCGGCAAGTACGAAAGCCAACTACGGATACCAAAGCCGTACCAACAAATCTATATAACCGTACCACGGTTGACCCGGGCAAGTCGAAAGCCAACTACCGGATACCACATGTGCCACGTAGTGGCGGGCAAGTCTGAACTAACTACCATATACGGCGGAATCACGAGACCGTCCAAAACCGAGCGGGGCAAATGCGAAGGCAAACTACGGATACGCGAATCGGTAAAACCTCATGGAGAGCTAGTCCATGGAATAATAATCGCGGCGTGCAGTGGAATGCTCGTCGCTGCGATGCGTCAGTAAGATCATCACAAATCAATGGCCCTCGTAGAGACGCGGTGGTATAGAAATACAATACTAGCACGACAAGGCTATCACACGCAAACATAGGCAAGTTACACACAACTCAAGGTACTTTCATTTTATGCCAAAGTCCAGGTTTTAACCCCAAAGTACTACGTACGTTAAATTCTTTTTAAAAGATCCATTTCTTTTACAAAGGTCACCGATGCGTATTATAAAAATAGAGTGACTAACATTTTTAAGTAAACCAAAACAACTTCCATACTTTCCTTTTTAAACCAAATTACCATTTTAAAACCAATGATAAAACCATTCTTTTGTTTTCATAAAGTCGTTATAACTAACTTCATAAAGATGTTATAACACTTTATGTTTTAAACCTATTTAAGACAAAACAATGTCTTTCTTTTAAACCAAAACTCTTGATTCCTCGAGTCTCTTTTCTTTAGAAATCAAGTTCCTTACTTTGGAAATTTAAGAAAATTAATGCTTGTTTATAATGATTCTTATTAAAGCGACCATGATCTAGGAAATGTAATACAATTTTGTCTTATCTTAGCTTACATGCGGATGGAGGTTTCTCTGGTTTTAATAGTAATTAATTAGTCAATACATTTTCCTTTAATAACGCTGCAGTGGTTTCTTCGATACTTATTCTCATTTCCGAAATCAATATAATATTATTCCTTTTAAAACCCAAGTACCCATTTCTCATAAAAGTGGTTACACAACTGTTTAACACAACCCAAGTCCTTATTATTTCACATCAAGTCTTTTATCTTTTAAAAACCACAAACCATTTCTTTGCCCATAAAGTTGTTATAACCAACTTCCCATAAAGCCGTTATAACACTTTGTTTTAAACCAACCAAATTCACTTAACACGTATGCGTCTACCGTACTACATAGTTCACAACATATCATGCTAGAAAAGATAGGAAGAGGTTCACATACCTGCGACGATTATCGACAATTAGCAAAATGCTCCAAGTACTACAACTTTGCTAGCCTTTTCCACCGCAGTAGAATACGCTACTAGTAGTACTTCCACCTATAATGGTCATAAAACGCCTATTAACTTCTAGTTCTCTTGTAGAATATTTCTACGGAAAATTCGATAGCACCTCCCCACAGTTATCACATAAATCTTTTCCCTATCAAGGCGCTATGTGCCAACAACTCCTGGGATTACACGTCTAACGGGCGTGTTCAATTCTACTTCACGGGAATACTACAAGTCTCGTAAATACGATCTATGTAATTCTGGTTCAATTCTCTTCTTTAATATCCATTCTATATATAGTATACTCGATTATACATTACTACGACGTGTAATTTCCAATTCTGATAGGGGATAAAGATCATTACCTCGATAAGCCCAAAATTATCCAAGATTATATGTCGATCTGAGCAACGTTTAGCTCGATTCCTTACGCTCCAACCCGCTCCAAGCACCCCTTAGAAGTTTCTAAACAACTTCTCTTAACACGTCAACTCCAAAAAGTGAAGAACACTTAGGCTTTGATTGTGATAACTCTCGGCGAGAAGTACTTTAGTGGCTAGGGTGTGAAATCTTTTCCAACTCTTGGTTAATAGTCTTCCTAATACACTAAGGAAGAACACTTAAAACTTTAAGAATTGTTGGACAATTTTTGCTCAAGAAACAAGGCTAAAGCCGAGAACTACAAAGAAAAGGGAGGGAGTTTTTCAAACTTGGAAAACTTCTAAGTGTGGATGAATAATAGTCTTCAACTTAAGGGGGTATTTATAGGACATTCAAGGGCTAGGATTGAAGCAAGTGTGTGGTCTAGATTGAGCCATGTGTGTGTGGGTCCCACTTATCTATCTACTACACAAATATCTTGCAAGACTTTGACCAAATGTTTATGGCATTTTTCATGTGAAAAACGTGTACAACATGTCCAACAATTTCGTCCAACCTTGCCACCTAGGGGTGACACATGTCGCCCTCCTATTGGTCCAAAATATTTCATCTTCCGAAAATATCCGTAATGCCAAAAATCCGAAAATAAAGTGGGCCCCACAAATCGTAAATTCCTCAGTGGGCCCACGTGACCAATTAGGAAATAAAATTCTATAATTCTTAAATATTCCAAAAAGTCGAATACCAAATTTGGGAATCCAATTCCATATCTGAACCTTTTTCCTTCGAAATCGGAAACTTTTAGTCGAAAAATCACATCTTTTCTTCCTTTCCAATTTAATGTTGTATTCTCGTACGTATGTCCTCACATACATACCCTGGAAATACGGGGTGTAACATTTTTCCTTATATCTCATACTTCATAATATACTTCCCATATATGTATAATATCCAATATACATAATAATCAACTTCACAAAGAGGTTAAGGTTCATTACCTCAATTTAGCCCAAAAATATCCAAGAACTTAAAGTCATTCCTAAGCAAGTTTTAGCTCCAAATCTTTGTGTTTCAAACCACCACAAGTCACCTTTAGAAGTTCCTAACCAACTTCTATTCAAGAATTAACTCCAAAAAGTGAAGAACACTAAGGCTCCATTTTTGGCATGCTCTCGGCCAAGGGGGGCATTTTTTAGGCTAGGGTGTGAAATCTTGTCTAACTCTTGGTTAATAATCTTCCTAATACATTAAGGAAGAACACTTAGAAGTTTAAGAATTTTTGGACAACAATTTGCTCAAGAAAAGGCGGGTTGGACGAGAGCTTCAAGAAACAAAGGAAAATATTTTCAAGTCTAGAAATGTTCTAAATGTGGAAGATTTTCATCAACTAGAGGGGTTTATATAGAACAACCAAGGGTTAGGATTGAAACATGTGTATGGTATAGATTGTTTGTGTAGGTTCCTTTCTCCACTTGTCCCACAAATGCCATGCAAGACTTTGACCATTTGACTTGCCCACTAACTTGCAAAAAAACCGTCCAACTTGCCATGCAATTGCCATGCAATACTTTTGGCCACTTGTCTTGCCCACTTGTCTAGAAAAAAACATCCAACATTGCTCTTGGGGTGACACATGTCGCCCTCCTATTGGTCCAAAATATTTAATCTTCGGAAAAAATTCCATAATTGGATAAAATATCGAAAACGTAAAATTTCCTTCACAAGGTTCGGAAATATTTTCCGTCGAGAAATCACATCTTTCATTCTTACCCTAATTAGGGTTTATACATTCGTACGTACGTCCTTACATACATACTCCGGAACTACGGGGTATAACATAGAAATACATTTACAGGCTTCTAAATCAAGTGACTTCTTTCTTAAAAACCTTAAGCAATTGGTACCTTTAAAACAATTTGCCCTTCTTTATTTCAAGTCATTCTTTGTTTATATTACTAGAGAAAACCATGCTCTTAAGCTTCCATAAAGTTATTATAACCAACTTCCCATAAAGCCGTTATACTAACTTTATGCCTTAGACTAATTCATTCTTTTTATAACCAAGAGACTTATACTTTCAAATCAAGTTACATAACTTTTAAAATACTTCAAGTCTCTTAACTTTAGAAATCAAGTTTCTTAACTTAGAATTTAAAATCTCTTATCTTTAGAATATCAAGAAATCCATGCTTTCCAAATCAAGTATTCTATACATTTAAATCAAGTCATTTCTTCCTTTAGAAATCAAGTCCCATAACTTGAAAAATAAAGTTTCTTAACCTTTTAAGAATTCAAGGTTCATAGTCTTAAAAACTTCATACGTAAACTCTTTTAAATTAAGTAACATATACTTTGGTGCGTTGTGAATAAGTTATACTTATTTATAACGATTTTATTCAAGTAGCCATGATCTAGAAAATGTAATACAATTTTGTCTTATCTTAGTTTCTATGCAGATGGAGAATTCTACTCATTTTAATATAATCAATTGTCATTACATTTTCCTTTATTAACGCTGCAATGGCTTGTTCGATACTTATTCTCATTCGATGTAAAATTAGCCAAGTCAACTTGGCTCCAAATACCTCCTAACGACTCTTACCAACATCCCCCATAAGACTTGGTAAGAACTTAGGATAACCTAGACATAACCTTTACATAGAGTAAATCACATACATACCTCTTAACTTCTAAGAGTAGAAGGGAACATGAAATAATACCACATGTATATTCCATACATAGAATCATGCCAAAGGAAGGAAGATGTTCACATACCTCGCGATGATTATCGACAAATAGCAAAATGCTCCAAAGTACTTCAACCTTGATAGATATTCCATCCTTCAAGTAGAATACGCTATACTTAGTACTTCAACCTATAATGTCCATAATACGTCTATTAACCCCTAGCTTCGAACGTAGAATATTCTAAGTGCAAAGTCACTAAATTCTACGGAATATCGGACAACACTTCTTTTGTTTCTACATACATTGCCACCTTTTTCAAGGCCGAATTCAATAACCAAACACGCCACATTTAAGGCTCAACAATGTAGTTAACAATAGGGGATTACACGCCTAACAGGATGTGTAAAATTCCGCCCCACAATTGATACGAAACTAGTTCCATATTTAAAGCCATTCTCGGCTAAAGATATATAACAACACAAAGTCCTTTTCCAATTCTTTTAATCCAAATTCTTAGGTCTAACATGTTATATAGTCATAAACAACTTCAACAACTATAATTCCTTCTTTATATAACATGTGACGACTTAAACTAATAATCAACTTGAATTGTAATCTTAAGGGTTAAACATGCTAGTTTTTGGATTAGGGTTCTAATAGCCAATACACTTATCAAACTTCATACTAAATACCTCATGCTTGCTAATATCCATAACTACAATGATAAGTAATCTTTAATTGCTAAAACGACAAGATTTATACCTTTACAAGCCGTTAAAATTTCCAAGATTCAAAGTCGCTCCTTAGCAATTCTTAGCTCATTTTCTTATGTTCCAATCCGCTCCAAGCACTCCTTAGAAGCTCATGAAGAACTCTTAGGTTTTCGCCTTGCGACTAACGTAAAAATGTCGTTTTTCCGAAATCTTTCTATTGAGATATCCTTACAATACCCTTAGGGACCTTGGGTTAAAGTCTTATGAATTATGGACAACAATTAAAAAAAAAAATTGTGGGAAAAAGCTCATTGTCGTGAGCTTCACTAAGCTAGCTCAAAGTTTCTTGAAAATTTCCTAAGTGTGAAGACTTGTCTTGCACTAGTGTGTATATATAATACAATGTAGGGTCTAGATTATAACACTTGTTAGGGTTGGATGGAAGAGATCAAGCCAAGTGGCCCTTGGACTTAGTCAACAATGTCAAGCTCTTTAATTAGCAAGACTTGGTCATCTTAACATTGGCCAAAAGACCATTTTGCCCTTGCATTAATTCGACCAAGCCATGTGGGGGGTGTCATGTGTCACCCTCCCATTCGTCCATAAAATTCTGTAACCCTCGTGGGCCCCACAAAACGTAAAATTCCTCGGGTGGGCCCCACATGAGCAAATCCGCAAAAATAAATTTACATAATGATAATAAGTTCCATACTCTTCAAATAATGCATTTTGAGAATCCAATTCTCCTCAACGAACATTTTTCCTTTCCGACGTTCGGAAGATTCTCCGTCGGAAAAATAATTCTTCCTTTCGTACCAATTTCAAGTCTTGAGTTCCTTACGTACATTATCTTAAATATGTCCTGGACTTACGGGGTGTAACATTCTTCCCCCCTTAGAAACATTCGTCCCCGAATGTTCTTTCGGAGTCCAATCTAAATAGATAGCGACATAGTCTCCTTTTACTACACCCTTCATACAACATATGCCACTCATGGCCACATAACAATATTTATACTAAGATGTCAACCTTGGCACTCACGAAGCCAACTAGTCCATACTCATAATGACCTCAAAGTCTGTCGTAATCATCTCTACTAGGTCTACTAGGGTCTGACGACTGTATCATCACCGGGAAAATCTCATATACCCGCTCAGCTACCACCCAAACACTCACGGGTGTAGTTACCTCGAAAGGTTCTTATGGATTCAGGCTCTATTCCTTTACACTTGGTTGTTATCTTTCTTACTGGTCGCACTCTTTCCGTACTTCCAACTCATACTAGCATACATACATAACCCCGGACCGATTCGCCCCAATCTTTCGAGTCACTCTTTTAAACAACATAAGGCCATTTTTGGCTCTCACGACCTGGTTCCGGTGGAACGCGTCCACGAACCCGTAAAACAATTAACTAGACTTGGGCCTTGCACCCTCGTGACCCTGTCACGTAGCGGAACTACTAACAACTGATCCCATTCCATTTCAAACCGTGAGGCAACCCGTAATAGGTCCTCAACCCGACCCACCATCGCGCTTAAATCCTATCCTTGGTCTGACTTAAATTTTTACTACCCGAGAAGGCCTTATATATCTAAGGTCTCGGCGGTTATCAATACTCTTAGGCTCGCAATTTCAATGCTTCAAGCCTACCTTACCAGTCCCCCCGTAAACGGGTACAATAACTTCTCATAATACCATAACCATGTTGTCTCGATCACAACCATTACTTACTCCATACGGATCTCATCCGTACAATTCTCTTAAGCCTACCACGTAGCTTAATCTATTAACATGACATTCCGTTAGGTTCCTTAATCATGACTTCTTAAAGGTTCACTACCCTATCAGACAGCTCGTCATTTCCTAATTATCCCAAAATTAACTCATAAGACCTTGGCAAGAATTCATTAACTGTTTCATACCTTCCCGGTATCTAGTTAGTCTTTACCAACTCTTGGTAATCTAAAATCATTCTAGGCAACACACGTCTGACCCTCATACATAACTCCGTATAGCTGTATGTCATAATACCAACTATACTATAATCATTACCAACCTGGATACGCAATCCACATAGTCCTTTCTGGGTCATCACAGACGTCGTCGCAGGCTGATCAACATAACTCGTTTGGGAGACGACCTAACAACACACTCTATCGCACGATCTTAGAGTGAGAAGAATGGAAACCAATACTAAATGTCTTGCGACCTCGATTATAGATGTGGTGCACAACACACCAATAATCAAGACTCTACTAGACAGTGCCTCAGACACTTTCCGAGGACTAAGCGCTCGATACCACTTTTGTCACGACCCGACCAGGCGCGATCGTGCCCTACACAGGCACCCTTCTATTCATACAACATAATAAACTGCGGAAGATATATACACTTTTTTTTTTAAACTAAGGCCAAGCCGTAAGGCTGTCATAACATAAAAATTTACAGAAAGTGGTCTACATTTAACAAATGTAAAACAACTCTAGCCACCCAGCGGATGAATATAGACCTCTAAGATTTGGACAAATACTATGACGGACAAGGCCTGCCCGCACACGAATATACGTAACCATGACGACAAGCTCGAACATTGGAGCCATCTCAAAATCTTTGAACCAGATCCTAAGCTCGCGGATCCACAATCGTAATACCTAAACTGCGGACATGAACGCAGCCTCCGAAGGGGTGCAATGTGTACCGAATATGGAATGGAAAATAAGTGATAAACAAATCATAACTGTACAACAGAATGACAGGGGGCAAGTATAAAAAGGGTAAATACCAGATCCTACCATGTCATTACCATCTCGTGAACTTAATCGTACCTTATTATCTTTTCCCATTTTACATAAAAGTTATAGTCACATTCTTACGCATACGCTTAGGAAAAACCGTCAAGTTCATTACTACATAACTTACTTACCTTGCATAACATAATCCGCCGCTTTATGGAGGGCGCTGTCGCCCGGCCAATGGGACGCGATAAAGTCACATAAGTGCCGATAGAGGTATCTTTGCTCGCCCAATCGGGACGCGATAATGTCATATAGTTCGCCCATAAAGGTATCTTGCGGCCCATTTTCGACGGGCGATAATGTCATATAGTCGCCCATAAAGGTATCTTGCGGCCCATTCACAGACGCGATAATGTCATATAGTCTTCCCATAAAGGTATACTGCCCGGCCCATTCCTGGGACGCGATAATGTCATATAGTCTGCCCATAAAGGTATACTTCCCGGCCCATTTTTGGGATGCGATAATGTCATATAGTCTGCCCATAAAGGTATACTGTCCGGCCCATTCCTGGGACGCGATAATGTCATATAGTCTGCCCATAAAGGTATCTTTGCCGGCCCATTCTCGACGCGATAATGTCATTATAAAATCCGGGAATTTAACCCAACGTACTACGTACCTCTACTCCTTTAGAATGACTCTTTTTCAAATAAAACGTCCAAGATACTAATAACCGTAGTATCAAGTCATATCTACTTTTCAAGACAAGTCACAATACCTTTTAGAAATACATTTACAGGCTTCTAAATCAAGTGACTTCTTTCTTAAAAACCTTAAGCAATTGGTACCTTTAAAATAATTTGCCCTTCTTTATTTCAAGTCATTCTTTGTTTATATTACTAGAGAAAACCATGCTCTTAACCTTCCATAAAGTTATTATAACCAACTTCCCATAAAGCCGTTATACTAACTTTATGCCTTAGACTAATTCATTCTTTTATAACCAAGAGACTTATACTTTCAAATCAAGTTACATAACTTTTAAAATACTTCAAGTCTCTTAACTTTAGAAATCAAGTTTCTTAACTTAGAATTTAAAATCTCTTATCTTTAGAATATCAAGAAATCCATGCTTTCCAAATCAAGTATTCTATACATTTAAATCAAGTCATTTCTTCCTTTAGAAATTAAGTCCCATAACTTGAAAAATAAAGTTTCTTAACCTTTTAAGAATTCAAGGTTCATAGTCTTAAAAACTTCATACGTAAACTCTTTTAAATTAAGTAACATATACTTTGGTGCGTTGTGAATAAGTTATACTTATTTATAACAATTTTATTCAAGTAGCCATGATCTAGAAAATGTAATACAATTTTGTCTTATCTTAGTTTCTATGCAGATGGAGAATTCTACTCATTTTAATATAATCAATTGTCATTACATTTTCCTTTATTAACGCTGCAATGGCTTGTTCGATACTTATTCTCATTCGTGCCGTAGAATTAGCCAAGTCAACTTGGCTCCAAATACCTCCTAACGACTCTTACCAACATCCCCCATAAGACTTGGTAAGAACTTAGGATAACCTAGACATAACCTTTACATAGAGTAAATCACATACATACCTCTTAACTTCTAAGAGTAGAAGGGAACATGAAATAATACCACATGTATATTCCATACATAGAATCATGCCAAAGGAAGGAAGATGTTCACATACCTCGCGATGATTATCGACAAATAGCAAAATACTCCAAAGTACTTCAACCTTGATAGCTATTCCATCCTTCAAGTAGAATACGCTATACTTAGTACTTCAACCTATAATGTCCATATACGTCCATTAACCCCTAGCTTCGAACGTAGAATATTCTAAGTGCAAAGTCACTAAATTCTACGGAAAATCGGACAACACTTCTTTTGTTTCTACATACATTGCCACCTTTTTCAAGGCCGAATTCAATAACCAAACACGCCACATTTAAGGCTCAGCAATGTAGTTAACAATAGGGGATTACACGCCTAACAGGATGTGTAAAATTCCGCCCCACAATTGATACGAAACTAGTTCCATATTTAAAGCCATTCTCGGCTAAACATATATAACAACACAAAGTCCTTTTCCAATTCTTTTAATCCAAATCCTTAGGTCTAACATGTTATATAGTCATAAACAACTTCAACAACTATAATTCCTTCTTTATATAACATGTGACGACTTAAACTAATAATCAACTTGAATTGTAATCTTAAGGGTTAAACATGCTAGTTTTCGGATTAGGGTTCTAATAGCCAATACACTTATCAAACTTCATACTAAATACCTCATGCTTGCTAATATCCATAACTACAATGATAAGTAATCTTTAATTGCTAAAATGACAAGATTTATACCTTTACAGGCCGTTAAAATTTCCAAGATTCAAAGTCGCTCCTTAGCAATTCTTAGCTCCTTTTCTTACGTTCCAATCCGCTCCAAGCACTCCTTAGAAGCTCATGAAGAACTCCTCTTCAAGTTCCATCTTCAAAGTTGAAGAACATCTTAGGTTTTCGCCTTGCGACTAACGTAAAAACGTCGTTTTTCCGAAATCTTTCTATTGAGATATCCTTACAATACCCTTAGGGACCTTGGGTTAAAGTCTTGTGAATTATGGACAACAATTAAAAAAAAAAATTGTGGGAAAAAGCTCATTACGTGAGCTTCACTAAGCTAGCTCAAAGTTTCTTGAAAATTTCCTAAGTGTGAAGACTTGTCTTGCACTAGTGTGTATATATAATACAATGTAGGGTCTAGATTATAACACTTGTTAGGGTTGGATGGAAGAGATCAAGCCAAGTGGCCCTTGGACTTAGTCAACAATGTCAAGCTCTTTAATTAGCAAGACTTGGTCATCTTAACATTGGCCAAAAGACCATTTTGCCCTTGCATTAATTCGACCAAGCCATGTGGGGGGTGCCACGTGTCGCCCTCTCATTCGTCCATAAAATTCTGTAACCCTCGTGGGCCCCACAAAACGTAAAATTCCTCGGGTGGGCCCCACATGACCAAATCCGCAAAAATAAATTTCCATAATGATAATAAGTTTCATACTCTTCAAATAATGCCTTTTGAGAATCCAATTCACCTCAACGAATATTTTTCCTTTCCGACGTTCGGAAGATTTTCCGTCGGAAAAACAATTCTTCATTTCGTACCAATTTCAAGTCTTGAGTTCCTTACGTACATTCTCTTAAATATGTCCTGGACTTACGGGGTGTAACAGTATTGCACAAAGAGCAAATGCGGCAAACATGGAATTTTAGGAGGCTATAAATGCGCATATGGAGGATCCCTTTGATGAAGAGTTAAAGCCAAGGTCAAGTCCCAAGAGCTAAAGCCAATCACCTCCTTGAATCCGAGAGACACTTCATAAGACAAAAGGCGAGACAAAAACATTTGATTAGAAGTGATAGGTGCTCCAAATACTTCCATAGCTTGATCAAGAGGAGCAATGTTAAGAACTCTATTACTTATCTTGTAAAGGATAACGGTAATACCACAACATCTCCCGGGGAAGTAATAGGCATGCTTGTTGAGTTTTATAAAGGATTTATTGGCTCCTCTCGACCCGCAACAAACGTTGATCTTGCGGTACTTGATTGTGGTCCGAAGCTAGGGGAGGAGGACGGCTTATTCCTTTTACATACTGTCTCCCCAAAGGAGGTTTGGGATGCTCTCTCCGATATTGGCAATGACAAAGAACCTGGCCCGGATGGTTTTTCAGCCGCCTTCTTCAAGAAAAGATGGAGGGATGTAGGACATGATGTAGTAAGGAGTATACAAGAATTCTTCTCTTCGGGTGTGCTTTTGAAGCAAGTGAACCATACAATTCTCACCCTCCTACCCAAAATAGATCGGGACCCCAAGGTGAGTGACTTTAGACCTATTGGATTGACCAATGTGGTCTACAAGATCATAACAAAGATCCTAGCTAATCGGATGGCAAGGTTTCTTCCTACACTTGTTGATCAATGTCAAAGAGCTTTTGTGAAAGATAGGAACATGGTGGATAATGTCTTCATTGCCCAAGAACTTGTGAGAGGTTATAATAGAACTAGAGTCTCGCCAAGGTGTATGCTTATGGTGGATCTTCGGAAAGCATTTGACACGGTCTCCTGGAATTTCCTCGAATCAGTGCTAAGAGGTCTCAAGTTTCCGGACAGATTTGTTAGATGGATTATGGAATGTGTAAGCTCAACCTCTTTCTCTCTTTCAATCAATGGAGAATTGCACGGCTATTTTGAGGGTAAATGCGGCTTGAGGCAAGGTGATCCTATGTCTCCTATGCTCTTTATCCTTTGCATTGAATACCTTTCAAGATTGCTCAAGCTAAAAACTTCGGACAAAGCCTTTTCTTATCACCCAAAGTGCAAGAGACTGGACATCTCTCATCTTGCCTTTGCGGATGATCTTATGCTTTTTGCCAAAGGGGATTTATCTTCGGTTGGTGTTCTTATGGATTGTCTTGATGATTTGGAGGCGGCTTCTGGCCTTACACTTAACCCGTCAAAATCTTTCATCTACATTGCGGGAGTGCAAGGTACTATCTGTGACTTGATCTTGGCTAGAGTTGGCTTCTCTTTAGGAGTCTTTCCCGTGCGGTACTTAGGGGTCCCTTTGTCCCCAATCTCTGTCTCGGTGGATCAGTTTTCCCCTTTCACTAGTGCAATCTCGGGTTACATTAAAAAATGGGGACATCACTCACTCTCTTATGCGAGAAAGTTGGAACTAATCAGATCGGTTATTCAGGGTGTAGAGAGCTTTTGGTTTCGGGTTCTTCCTATTAGCTCTTCAGTTCTCAACAAGGTTCGCTCTGCTTGCATCCAGTTCTTATGGGGTGGCAAACCACCAAGAGTCGCTTGGGATGAAATTTGTGTGCCTCAATCTGAAGGAGGATTGGGCCTCATGGACATCAAAGTATGGAATCACGTCTTACTCTCTCGGACCATATGGCAAGCTCACACTAAGGCGGAAACACTATGGGTTCAATGTATTAATAGCTACTACTTGAGAGACCAACCCATTTGGGATTATGAGGTCCGTACTAGGGATTCCCCTTTATTCAAGAAGCTTTGTTCCATTCGTGACACTTTCATAAGCATCTTTGGGAATCTAGGAAACACAATTGCCGGCTTGGAGAAGTGTTGCACCAATGGGAGATTTGATTCGGGTCTTGTGTATGATGTCTTGCGCACCCCGCGGGAACATAAGCTTTGGATGTCTCGAATTTGGAAAGGTTACATTCCTCATAAATTCTCATTCACGGTTTGGCTCACTTGTAGGAAGTGTCTCGCTACCAAAGACACTCTCTCCTTCCTAAACTTGGAGGACAAGACTTGCAGGTTCTGCAAGCGTGTCAATGAGACAAGGGCTCATCTCTTCTTTTCTTGTCCCTCCACTCACAAGATTTGGAAGCACATAAAAGAATGCTTGGGAATTAGAAGAGAAATGACAACAATTGAAAGTGCACTCAAGTAGATCAAGAAAGAGCATCGAGGGACTGACATTCGATCCAAAGCCATCCTACTTGCCTTTTGCATAGTGGTATATGAGATTTGGAGATCAAGAAATGAATTACTATTTGCGGGCACTAGCTCAACAATAGATGAGGTTGTGGCAAAAGTCAAAACAACAACCTATAGAGTTCTTTATGATTTAATCCCCTCTTGTAACGTCACCTCTGAGTGAACGCCCCTTCCCTCATTCATTTCTTGCTTTATGTTACGTTGAGGATTGAGAACCCTCAATGATTGATTGTAGTTCCAAGTTTCTTTCTTAGTAATAATATGTTCATTTACCCGGGAAAAAAAACAGCTGGAGGAGCACCCATACCCCTAGACAGTTCCCATAACTCAAACCAGTTTAACGCAATATCGCGTAACCGGTAAGAAGCTAACACAACTGACTCTGTCTCTTAGGCCCTAAGCACCTGCATAGTCCACTGTATCTGCCGAATAAACTCCTGAGGATCATCCTCAGATCTCGAACCAAAGAACTCGGGTGGACTACAACCCAGAAAATCCCGAATACTCAAACTGTCGGCTCTAGGGTTAGCTACCTGCTCCTGTCGGCGCTGCCCTACCACTATGCTAGTCAATAACCTGATCTGCTCTCCATAATCTTTATACTCCGCCCCTGGTGAGGATCGAGGCTCGTATCGGAACCCCGGAGCCGGCTACTCGGCTCTGTCTTGTCGGTAATCGAACTCGCCGCCTGGACCACAACCTCAGGCATAGTCTGGGTCTGAGTCCTAGTAACCCTCTGCGCACCACTAGCAGCCTCTTCTGCCTTGCCTGGGCCTTCGCTTCGCGGTAGGCATAGGCGGTCATATACATAATAATATGTCACAGATGGATCAACCTAATAACACAGCTCTATTGCACGATCTCAGAGTGAGAAGAATGGAAATCAACCCTAAATGTCCTGCAGCCTCCTGGTTATAGATATGGTGCACAACACACCGATAACCAAGACTCTACTGCATGCGGTCAGACACTTTCCGAGGACTAACTTCTCGATACCACTTTTGTCACGACCCGACCGGGCTCGATCGTGCCCTACCCGCACCCTTACAGGTAAACATCAGAGATAATCAGCGGAACATACATAAAACTTATAAAATAAATCAACAAGAATTAAACGATAGATTAGCCGATAAGGCTACCTCCCTGGACGCATATACATATACATAATCAAACGCAGTTACATCCTTCTTCTTTACAAACCGACCCACAAGATATGACTACAGACCTCTAAGAACTACGTTGTGGCGGGGCGGGGCCGCCATACCACGAATGTACATAAATCTACAACATCAGGGAAAATCGTACCCAGAAGATGAGCCTCAGAAGTAAATGGAGCTTCTTCCCAAAAACCTAACAGAGATCCTAAGAGCAAGGATCACCAACCTGTGTACCTAACACCTGCGGACATGAACGGCCTGCCGAAAAATTTCAGTGCAGAGTATGGAACAGAATAATGTAACGCCCACCGGGCCGTCATCGTGCTTACCGCACCCTAGTGATACAACATCAGAGAAAATCAGCGGAATATAAAACATGAATCATGAAACAAGAGATATCATAAATAAACAGGCCAACCAAACAGTTGCCTTCAGTGTATATACATAAACCCGAACAATTATCCTTTTTACAAACTCGCCACAAAGCATTACTCTGCACTCTAAGATTTATACAACAACTATGACGGGACAGGGCCCCGCCATACCCCTGAATGTACAAGAACCTACAACTCAGGGAACACATACCAACGATACGCCTCGACGAAACGGAGCTTCCAAAACGCAAACGTGATCCTGGCGGGGATCGTGACGAATGTACTTACTGCGGCATGACGCGGCCCGAAGGAGGTCGATAACAGTACAGTATGTGAAATCGTAAATATCGTAAATGAAATCATACTAGTCTATATAAAGCAGAGACATGTATGATAACCAAACTACGATTCACAACATAACAAAGATTAAGTCAGGGACTCACGCCCTCAAAGTCACCACTCAAATATAACTATGGGTCTCACGCCCACCACATCCATCATGTTCGCATCATGGCCACATGCCCCCGGAATACAGCATCGGTGTAGACATGTCCATGATGCAACAATAATAACAAGGCCGCATGCCCCCGGAATACAGCATCGGTGTAGACATGCCCATGTAACCTCAACAACAATATACTAGGTAGTCAACCCTGCCGCATGGCCACATGCCCCCGGAATACAACATCGGTGTAGACACGTCCATGGAACAGAAATAACCATATATCGGGTAATCAACCCGGCCGCATGGCCACATGCCCCCGGAATACAACATCGGTGTAGACACGTCCATGGAACAGAAATAACCATATATCGGGTAATCAACCCGGCCGCATGGCCACATGCCCCCGGAATACAACATCGGTGTAGACACGTCCATGTGACATCAACAATAAGACAGTAATCAAAATGGAAACATACCCGTGGAATCCTCCATCACTGCCAGCACGTCCAAGTAAGTTCTCAACAAGTCAACCGGCCCTCTATCGAGAGACGCGGTAACACAGAAATACCACACTTGCACAACAAAGGCTATCATCACAAGCATAGGCAAGTTTCACACAACTCAAGGTACTTTCATTTTATGCCAAAGTCCGGGTTTTTAACCCCAAAGTACTACATACGCTAAGTCCTTTTAAAAGAGATCCATTACTTTTATAAAAGTCACCCGATACCCGTAGTATTAGAATGACCAACCCACATTCCCTTGCAAAATCAAGTAACAACATTCTTTTCCTAAGTTCCAGTTTGCCTAGTTTCAATTACTCAAGTTTCTCATTTTCAAATGGTTTCATAGTTCATAAACTTAATCACTTGATTTCCTTTTTTGAACAATTGAGTAGGTTATTCTTGTTTACAACATTCTTATTACAGCAGCCATGATCTAGAAAATGTATATCATTTTGTCTCATCTTAGTTTCTATGCAGATGGAGGTGTCTACTGGTTTTAATACAATACATCATTATTCAATACATTTTCCTTTATTAACGCTGCAGTGGTCTGTCGATACATTACGATTTCAAATCAAGAAACATAAAACCAAGTACTCATTACTCACGAATGAGGTTTCACACAAACATCCACATTAAAACAAATAAGTTAAGTCTCTTATCTCATAAGATCAAGTCTCTTAACTTCTAACATCAGTAAACTATTTTCTTTACCTCTCTTAAGACATTATACCTAACTCCCATAAAGCTAGTATAACTCTTTTTAAAACCTTTAAAACCAAGTGTTACTTTCCTTAAAAACGATTTATAAATCTTTTGAAATACATCAAGTTCTTTATTATAACAAGCCGCTTATAATTCACATCATTCCTTTTAAAAACCACAAAGTATTTTAAACACGTATGACGTCACCGTCTTACATAGTTACACACATATCATGCTAGAAGAGATAGGAAGAGGTTCACATACCTCGCGGCAGTATCGACTAATAGCAAAACGCTCCAAATCGGCTACTCCTCAAGCCAAGTAAATCGCGCCACACGTAGGTACTTGACCTATAAGGCCACAAGGCGCCTATTATCATCTAGACCACAACGTAGAATATTCTACAGAAAATTCGGCAGCATCTCCCCCCCCCGCCACAGCGTAAATCTCCTCCTCTATTGAGGCCGGCTACCAAGCCAACCAGGGGTTTTACACGCCTAACCGGACGTGTACAATTCTACTACACAATACTACACAAGTCTCAGTAATACGGTCTATGTAATTACGATTGATTCATTTCTTCTTCAGGCTTAAGTCAAAAGACAATGCCACAGTACTAATTATAGTTCTATATATAGTATACTTCAACTATATATTCTAACAAAATGTAATTTCCAATTACAATAGAAAGGCGATAGTGTTTACCTCGATAAGCCCATAATTATCCAAGTTAAATGTCGATCCTTAGCGTTTAGCTCCAACTCCGGGTGCTCCCTCCCGCTCCAAACAACCCTTAGACGTTCTAACCACCTTCTCCCTAAATACTTCATCCAATCCATGACGATTTCCGTAGGGGTTCGGTTTGAGACTCAAGGGACAAAAGGTAGTATTTAGGACTCGACGTATAGAGGTAACTTTGGAATACTACAAGGTTAAAGGATAAGTTATTTTGGGCATTATAACAATACTTGGAGGAGTATTTCAATACCACAAAGGGGGATGTATTATACGAAACAACTAGGCTAGGGAGACCTCTCGCCAAGCTCCACAGGGGAGGGCTTGGGCCAATTTCAACACACAAAGGGGAGAGATTTCAAGACTTGAAATGATTTTGGATGAAGAAAGTTCATCAACTAAGGGGTATTTATAGCAAACCCAAAGGCCAACCAATGGCCAAGATTTAGTAAGTGCAAGGCAAGTGTAAGGCCAAGATCAAGCCAAGTGCACCCACAAAACACTCCACAAAACACTCCACAAAACAAGCCACAAAACTAGGCACAAAGGAGGGACCAATCGGCGAGGCCAAGCCCCTCTTTGCGTCCAACGAGGTGACAAGTGTCACCCTCCCGTTGGTCCAAAATGTTCGTCGCCGGAAAAATCCGCAAAAATACTAAATGACATAGCGGAATTTTCCCAACGTAGTCGTGGAAACGTTTCGAAAAACGACTCTAATCGGCACTTGTGCCCAAATTCGAATCCAATGCCTAACTTAAGGCTCAAATTCGTACGTACGTCCATACGTACATACTCAGGAAATACGGGGTATAACATTCTTCCCCCCTTAGAAACATTCGTCCCGAATGTTCCTTCTAGGTCTCAAAACAAACAGTACGGTATAGTCTTCACCGCTATACTTACAGAAACGATCATGCCACACCGCCATAAAACACACGCTCACTTCTCCTTCTCGTAGTACTGCCTCAACACTCGAACTCGTTCTAGTACCCGTGCACACTTCATCAACGCCGTTTCCAACCTCGAGTCTCTACCTCAAACTTGGTCATCTCACTAACCTCGATTTCTAAGGCCATTCCGGCCTTCACGAACAGATTCTGATCGAACGTATCTATGAACTCATACGATGGTCATCTAAACTTGGGCCTAGCACCCTCGTGACCCTGCCACCTGGCGGGACCACCCAGAGCTGACCCTTCCTCGAAACGGGACGCGGGTTGGCCCGCAACATGGCCCCAACCCGACCCACTGTAGTGCCAACTTCCTAGTTTCTTGATCCGAACATTCTTACCTCTACAGGTCATGAAAGCTACCACTTCCATTTCACACTACCCAGGGATCGATCACACAAACATATCCCACGTACACTACGCACTCGATAAAGGTCAAACATAAAATAGATCTTTTACTCAAGACGACCTTACCCGTAAGGTCTCAATCGTGACACAGTCTAGGGCTCATACTTACCATGACCCCATACTTAGCCTCCCAACTAACCATGTTTCTAAATCACATTTTAGCACAACGCTATTCGCACACATAGCACATAATAATGAGATCATCATATCAGCATACCAAAACTCTAGAGGGTTAAGGATATACCTGAAGCTACCGCTCCACTCTAATCATAGGCACGCCTGCAGGCATGCATAATCGAAGGTGATGAACCACCATCGATCCCGAAGGTGAGTCGTCTTGCTGAACCTCTCTTATAAGCACAGTCTCTCTTCACATGGCCCTGACGGCCGCAGGAATAACAAGCTCCCTTGGTACTACGACACTCCCCGAAATGCGGTCTACATCGACCACACCGAGGTAGGGGTCGTGATCCGCCAACACCCCTACTCCCGAACATCCAAACACGGGAGCCCCGACCGCTCCCCGAATATCCCAAGGTCCCGGCGTGCGGAGGACCACTCAGAATGGCGGAGGTACAAAACTAGTATCTTCTTGAGGCGGTCCGCCTCGAAGGTCGCCAAAATATCGGTGTCTTGGCCTTCTTCCTGTGGCGGTCCACCTGCGTCGATCTGCGCTTCGCGCTCCTGCATGAGCACGTATCACGGGCAATGCCCATGCCCGGTGAAGGAAACACCGAACAACTCTCGCTAGGTAATCATCGAGCCACGTAATATATCGGTGCACTCGATCCTCCATACTAGCTACTAATGCGGGAACATACCGCCAACGATGAGTCGAACTCCACATTGTACTTCTCAGACGCGCGTTCGCCTCACATCAAAAATCGCCGGCGAGCCCTCTCATCCGGAGGCAAGAAATGTGCCAGAAGGCCCCGAAAACTCATCCCAAACGGTGGAAGTGCATGCTCTCCCGAAAGCTCCCACGAGTCAAACCAATCGATCGCGGTGTCACGCGGCCGCGAACTAAATGTCACAGACTCGGTCTCAAGCCTTGATCACCGCATGATCCTCTCAGAATCGACGGATGAACTCCTGCGGATCATCCTCCGCCTCGACCAGTAAAACTCAGCGCTACAACTAAGGAAATCCGTAGCCTCAAATGCGCCTCGGGTGCACTACAGTCGCCGGCTGAACTGCGTCGGCCACTTATCCTCATATCGCCACAACCACGGCAATAATCGGGCCATCTCGCAGGACCCATCTCCCCGCTCGCTGTGGGGCGGAGGCTCAGTCTTGTAGTCTCGGCAGCCATCGCTGCGGCTCTAAACTTCTTTGGTCTTTGGCGGCGTCGCAAAACTCGCCGTCTGAAGCACTACTCAGTCTTGACCAGGGCTGCGCCCTCGTACTCTCAATCCCACTAGCGCCTCCGCCGGCTGCCTTGCCGCCTCGGGCCTGGTTGCCTTTCGCAGGCATAATCGTAAAACGAAACACGCCGGAGGGTCCAACTTACAACACGCTAAGGCACGATCTCGGAATGAGAAGAATAGAAACCAATCCTAAATGTCCTATAGCCTCACGATTATAGATGTGGTGCACAACACACCAATAATCAAGACTTACTAGACACGATGCGTAGACACTTTCCGAGGATTAATCGCTC
Organism: Przewalskia tangutica; assembly: GCA_029844215.1. Lineage (NCBI taxonomy): Eukaryota > Viridiplantae > Streptophyta > Magnoliopsida > Solanales > Solanaceae > Przewalskia > Przewalskia tangutica. The sequence continues at coordinate 1,503,056 of JAQGDG010000038.1, read as the reverse complement.
GATACCACTTTTGTAACGCCCGAAACCGGGCGTCATCGTGCCTTACCGGGCACCTAGTGATACAACATCGAGAAAATCAGCGGAATATAAAACATGAATCATGAAACAAGAGATATCATAAATAAACAGCAACCAAGCGATTGCCTTGGTGTATATACATAAACCGAGCAGTTATCCTTTTTACAAACCACGCCACAAATGCTGCACTTAAGATTTATACAACAACTATGACGGGACAGGCCGCCATACCACGAATGTACAAGAACCTACAACTCAGGGAACACATACAAAGATAAGCCTCCACGAAACGGAGCTTCCAAAACGCTGAAACGTGATCCTGGCGGGGATCGACGGCCCGATGTACTTACTGCGGCATGAACGGCCTCGAAGGAGGTCAAGATCTGTGTACAGTATGTGAAATCAGAAAATCAGAATGAAATCATACTAGTCTATATAAAGCGTGAGACATGTATGATAACCAAACTACGATTCACAACATAACGATCAAGTCGTGGACTCACGCCTCAAAGTCACCACTCAAATATAACTATGGGTCTCACGCCCACCACATCCATCATGTTCGCATCATGGCCACATGCCCCCGGAATACAACATCGGTGTAGACACGTCCATGATGCAACAACAATAACAAGGCCGCGTGCCGGAATACAAGACATCGGTGTAGACATGCCATGTAACCTCAACAACAATATACTAGGTAGTCAACCCCGCGCACGCACGCCCCGGAATACAACATCGGTGTAGACACGTCCATGGAACAGAAATAACCATATATCGGGTAATCAACCCGGCCGCATGGCCACATGCCCCCGGAATACAACATCGGTGTAGACACGTCCATGGAACAGAAATAACCATATATCGGGTAATCAACCCGGCCGCATGGCCACATGCCCCCGGAATACAACATCGGTGTAGACACGTCCATGTGACATCAACAATAAGACAGTAATCAAAATGGAAACATACCCGTGGAATTCTCCATCACTGCCAAGACGCGTCAAGTAAGTTCTCAACAAGTCAACCGGCCCTCTATCGAGAGACGCGGTAACACAGAAATACCACACTTGCACAACAAAGGCTATCATCACAAGCATAGGCAAGTTTCACACAACTCAAGGTACTTTCATTTTATGCCAAAGTCCGGGTTTTTAACCCCAAAGTACTACATACGCTAAGTCCTTTTAAAAGAGATCCATTACTTTTATAAAAGTCACCCGATACCCGTAGTATTAGAATGACCAACCCACATTCCCTTGCAAAATCAAGTAACAACATTCTTTTCCTAAGTTCGGTTTGCCTAGTTTCAATTACTCAAGTTTCTCATTTTCAAATGGTTTCATAGTTCATAAACTTAATCACTGATTTCCTTTTTGAACAATTGGTAGGTTATTCTTGTTTAAAACATTATTATTACATCATCCATGATATAGAAAATGTATATCATTTTGTCTCATCTTAGTTTCTATGCAGATGGAGGTTTCTACTGGTTTTAATACAATACATCATTATTCAATACATTTTCCTTTATTAACGCTGCAGTGGTCTGTCGATACACATTCTGATTTCAAATCAAGAAAACATAAAACCAAGTACTCATTACTCACGAATGAGGTTTCACACAAACATCCACATTAAAACAAATAAGTTAAGTCTCTTATCTCATAAGATCAAGTCTCTTAACTTCTAACATCGAGAAACTATTTTCTTTACCTCTCTTAAGACATTATACCTAACTCCCATAAAGCTAGTATAACTCTTTTTAAAACCTTTAAAACCAAGTGTTACTTTCCTTAAAAACGATTTATAAATCTTTTGAAATACATCAAGTTCTTTATTATAACAAGCCGCTTATAATTCACATGATTCCTTTTAAAAACCACAAAGTATTTTAAACACGTATGCGTCACTGCACTACATAGTTACACACATATCATGCTAGAAGAGATAGGAAGAGGTTCACATACCTCGCGAGTATCGACTAATAGCAAAACGCTCCAAACAGTCGGCTACTCCTCGAGCCAAGTAAATCGCGCCACACGTAGTACTTCAACCTATAAGGCCACAGCGCCTATTATCATCTAGACCACAACGTAGAATATTCTACGAAAATTCGGCAAGATCTCCCACGCCACAGCGTAAATCTCCTTCTCTATCGAGGCCGCCACCAAGCCAACCGGGGTTTTACACGCCTAACCGGACGTGTACAATTCTACTACACGAATACTACACAAGTCTCAGAATACATCCATGTAATTACAGTTCGATTCATTCTTACTTCTGCTTAAGTCAAAAGACATTGCCACGATGCTAAGTATAGTTCTATATATAGTATACTTCAACTATATATTCTAACAACATGTAATTTCCAATTACAATAGAAGGGCAGTAGTGTTTACCTCGATAAGCCCATAATTATCCAAGTTAAATGTCGATCCTTAGCAACGTTTAGCTCAACTCCGGTGCTCCACCCTCCAAACAACCCTTAGAAGTTCTAACCAACTTCTACTTAAATACTTCAACCAATCAATGAAGATTTTCTTAGGGTTTCGGTTTGAGACTAAAGGGACAAAAGGTAGTATTTCCGGACTCTACGTATAGAGGTAACTTTGGAATACTACAAGGTAAAAGGCTAAGGTATTTTGGGCATTATAACAATACTTGGAGGTATTTCAATACCACAGGGGGATGTATTATGAAACAACTAGGCTAGGGAGACCTCTCGCCAAGCTCCACAAGGGGAGGGCTTGGGCCAATTTCAACACACAAGGGGAGAGATTTCAAGACTTGGAAATGATTTTGATGAAGAAAGTTCATCAACTAAGGGGTATTTATAGCAAACCCAAAGGCCAACCAATGGCCAAGATTTAGCCAAGTGCAAGGCAAGTGTAAGGCCAAGATCAAGCCAAGTGCACCCACAAAACACTCCACAAAACACTCCACAAAACAAGCCACAAAACTAGGCACAAAGGAGGACCAATCGCCAAGGCCAAGCCCTCTTTGCCGTCAATGAGGGTGACAAGTGTCACCCTCCCGTTGGTCCAAAAATGTTCCGTCGCTCGGAAAAATCCGCAAAAATACTAAATGACATAGCCGGAATTTTCCCAACGTAAGCTGTGGAAACGTTTCGTCGAAAAACGACTCTAATCGGCACTTGTGCCCAAATCGAATCCAATGCCTAACTTAAGGCTCAAATTTCGTACGTACGTCCATACGTACATACTCTGAAAATACGGGGTATAACAAATAAGGTACAGTAACCAAATCATAACTGTATAAAAGAATGACAGGGGCAAGTATAAAAATGAAATACCATATCCTACCGTGCCATTTTAACTCCTGAAATCAATCGTATATTAACCGTTATTTTCCTTCTTTCAATAAGAGTTAAAATCATATTCTTACATACATACTTAAGAATTTAATCAAGTTTTTCCACATAACTTACATATCTTACATAACATAATCCGGCCCTTTATGGAGGGACTTCTTATTTTGGAGCTTACTTTTATTATCCATACATGATAACGTAATCCGACCCATTTGCGGGACACGGTGTACTAATGAATCATGTGGCATAATCCGGCCTATTTGCAGGCTCGGTGTACCTCATAACATAATCCGGCCTATTTGTAGGCTCGGTGTGATTTTCCTTACATAACATTTTTAAACCATCTTTTCACTTCTTCTTAAGTCGTCATAACAACTTCCCATAAAGCTATTATAACAACCTTTCATTTTAGAGAACTTAAGACACTTTTATTCTTGCAACATTAGGGAAACTAAACCCAAATATACTACGCACATACATACTTAAAAAGAATCATAGAATTCCTTTCTTTTTAAAGCTCAAGTCACATACTATTTTGGAAACCATCTTCTTAACTTTTGAAAGAAATTAAGAAGTCATACTTTTTTAAAATTAAGTCATTTCCACTTATAAAATCAAGGCTTATAGTCTTAACACCTCGTAGCATACACTCTTTAAAATCATGTCGCTTATACTTTAGAAATCAAGTCCCATAACTTGAAAAATAAAGTTTCATAATCCTTTAAAGAAAATCAAAGTTCATAGTCTTAAAACTTCATAACATACATTCTTTAAAGTCCATTTACTTATACTTATAAAATCGTGCCATCTACACTTTAGAAATCAAGTCCCATAATCTTGAAAAATAAAGTTTCATACACTTCCAAAACCAAGTAGCTTATTCTCTTTAAAATCATATAACTTCCACTTTTAAAATCAATCCCCTTTTCACATATAAATTCAAGTCATTTTCAAACATAAAATCAACTTACTTACTTCAAATAAATCAAGGCACAAAGCTTTAATTCACACTTCATAACTTCCTAACACTTCTTACCAACATCCCCCATAAGACTTGGTAAGGACTTAGGATAACTTAGACATATCTTTAACTTAGAATCAACAACGTGAATACTTCTTAACTTCTAAGAGTAGAAGGAATCATGAAATAATATCACAAAGGATCTCTCAAGAGTGAAAAGATCTCTCGCATCACAGCCTATTCTATTCTCTACTCTCTACCAGCTTCTGAACCAAGTTCTACTGCCAAGCTAGTGGGAATGGCTATTTCATATGTAGGATCATGCCAAAATAAGGAAGAGGTTCACATACCTCGCGACGATTGGCGACAAGTTGCAAAATGCTCCCAAGTACTTTAATCTTGCTAGCTTTTCCACCCTTCAAGTAGAATACGCTACTCATAGTACTTCAACCTATATTAATCATAACATGTCTATCAACTCCTAGCTTTTTAACGTAGAATCATACTAAGTGTAAGGTCTCTTATTCTACGGAAAATTGGGCAGCACTTCCTTTGTTTCTACGCATTTTCCACCTTTTCAAGGCACGAAAATCAATAACCAACATGCCACATTTAAGGCGCAACAATCCAACAATTCAAAGGGAATTACACGCTTTAACAGGACGTGTAAAATTCTGCCCCACAATAATACAAAACAATCCAATATTAACTTATCATTCTCGGCTACAAAGTACAACCACATATAATTCTTTCCAATACCTTTCAATCCATAATGTCGCTCTAACATGTTATATAGTCGCAAACAACTCAAACAACTATAATCCCTTCTTTATATAGCATGTGACGACTAAAACTAATAAATAAATTGAATTACAATCTTAAGGCAAATCATGAAACTTTCGGATTAGGGGTTCCAATATCCATAACACTTATCAAATTTCATAATATATACCTCATGCTTGCTAATATCCAAAACTACAACAATAAGTAATCTTCAATCACTTAAGAGGACAAGATGGTTACCTTTACAAGCCTTAATCCGACTTCAAGATCCGAAGTCGCTCCTTAGCAACTAGCTCCTTTCCTTGACACTCCAATCCGCCACTTGAAGCCCTTAGAAGTTCACAAACACCTTTCCTTCAATTTCCAACTTCAAAGTTGAAGAACACCTTAGGTTTTCGCCTTGCGAATAACGTGAAAACATCATTTTTCCGGAATCTTTTTATTGAGATATCCTTACAGCACCCCTAGGAACCTTGGGTTAGAGTATTGGTATTGTTGAACCACAAACGAAATTTTTTTGTGTGGAGTCTTGCTCAAACCCGAGAGCTATAGAACATGCTCAAAGTTTTCTCTAAAAAATTTCTAAGTATGGAGACTTGTCTTGCTATGTGGGTGAATATATAACACAATGGAGGTTCAAGATTATAACACTTGTGTGGCTTGGATGAAGGAGATTAAATATCTAGTCAAGTGGGCAAGTTGACTTAGTCAATAATATCAAGCTAGGCTTCAAGACTTTGTCATCCACATTACTACTTAACCTTGGTAACAAGACCACTAAACCATGGTCCATTCGAGCAAGCCCATGTGGGGTGACACGTGTCGCCCTCCCATTCGTTCGTAAAATTTTGTAACCCTCGTGGGCCCCACAAAAAGTAAAATTTCTCGGATGGGCCCTACGTGACCAAATCCGTGAATAAATTTCCACAATGTTAATAAATTCCATACTCTTCCAATAATGTATTTTGAGAAACTAATTCGCATCAACGAACATTTTTCCTTTCCGAAGTTCGGAAGATTTTCCCTCGGAAAAACAATTCTTTCTTTCGTACAAATTTTCAAGTCTTGTGTTCTCGCGTCTATTCTCGTATATTTGTCCTGTAATTTCGGGATCTTTTTATTGAGATACCCTTGCAAAACAGCATGATGTGGCTTTGTGTCACGACGAGCCCCGGATCGCGGCGGTGCCACTACCCGCACCCCGTTATACATCGAGAGAATAGCGGCGAACATACACAACAAATAACATGTTTAGACAATAAACGCCACAAAGCAACCGATAAGGCCGCTTCCATAAAATATACATACTCAACAAGAAAGCAAGATAACTCGTGCTTACAACCCAAACCACATGTGACTACGGACCTCACAGGAATAACAATCGTGGCGGACAGGCCCATACCCCACGAATGTACATAAATCTACAACATCATGGAAAGATCGTACCAAAAGACAAGCCTCAGAGAAATGGAGCTCGACGCCGATCGGTGATCCTAAGAATGAGGATCCACCACCGCTTACCCCTACCGCGGCATGAACGGCCCCAGAAGGGTCGGTCATATGTACTAAGTATGTAAAACTGGAAAATACTATAATTACATCATAAGTCTAAAACAAAGCCGGAGACATGTATGATAATCAAATTACAGCACACTGTGCCTTACTAACAATGAGAGTAAACAAGAATATACTTACAACATAAAATAGGAAGCTCACGATCAAAGCAGGACCACCCGCCCGCAGTATCATTAAGCAATCCTACTTCTGGGACTATTTCACCCGCATAGGTCGTGTGGACCCGCATGAGGTATTCCTCGCATAGGCTGTATCCGCCCGCATGGGACTATTTCACCCGCATAAGCCCTTACGGACTCGCATGAGGTATTCCTCGCATCATGGGTAGCAAATCCATGGAATGGTATAATGTCTTGGGGGTTTACCCCTCAATCATACTCAGAAGGTGGTATAACGTCTTGGGGATTTACCCCTCATTTATACTCTTACCCTGGAGAAGGTGGTATAACGTCTTGGGGGTGTACCCCTCATTTATACTTTTACCCTAGCTCAACCGGCCATCATACATAACATAAGCCCTACCGACTTATCATACATAACATAAGAACTACCGGATTATCATACAATATATAAGCAAGTTAAGAAATCCCCTAACTTCTTATTAGTCTTGTTCATATACCCTCTCATTTTAGTTTACTTAAGGCACTAACATGTCTATATAAAAATCCGGGAATTTAACCCAAAGTACTACATACTTCTATTCTTTTAAAATGACGCTTTTCCATATAAAACTTCCAAGATACTAATAAATGTAGTATCAAGTCACAATTAATTTTCAAGACAAGTCACAATACTTTTAGAAATATAATTAGACTTCTAAATCAAGTGACTTCTTTTCTTATAAAACCTTAGGCAATTGATGCCTTAAAATCAATTTGTCTTTCATTAAATCAAGTCATTTTATCCTTATTTATCTTTCCATAAAGCTAATATAACCAACTTCCCATAAAGTCGTTATATTAACTTTATACCTTAGCCAATTTCAATTTCCTATCCAAGGGACTTATACGTTTAAAACGGCACAAGTATCATATACTTTAAAACAATCAAGTCCCTTAACTAAAAAAACTTAAGACATCCTTAATACTTTTAAAGAAGTGAGTTGATCTCCTAACTCACCCAACTTGGCTATTCTTAAAACAAGTAAAGGATATCAAGATCTTGTACGTCTACCGTACTATATACGTGCAACTATTCATGCTCAAAAGATAGGAAAGTTCTACATACCTCTTCGGGCCAATCCACTTGCTAAGTACAATATCCCGCCCGTAGTATGTCAACATATAATGTCCACAATACGTCTATTAACGTCTTACTTCAAACGTAGAATATTATAAGTGCAAAGTCACTAAATTCTACGGAAAATCGGACAGCACCTCCTTTGTTTCTACATACTTTGCCACCTTTTTTAAGGCCGAATTCAATAACCAAACACGCCACATTTAAGGCCCAACAATGCAATTAACAATAGGGGATTACACGCCTACTAGACGTGTAAAATTCCGCCCCATAATTGATATCAAACTAATACAACAACAAGTGTAAATCCGGCAGAGCTATCAAGGAGTTAGAGAGAAGTTTCTCTCACTAAGGAAACACTCTCAACGTTTACCCTTAGTTGCTCCTTCGGTTTTTCCTCATCTTCCCCCCCCCCCTAAGATTTACGTTTGTTTCCCAATGGTTTAATTGTTATTGTTCACAATATGAAGAAGTCTAAACATTACACACGTTCTAGCAATGATTCAGGAGGTTCAGGCAGTTCGACGAAGGCTAGAACAAGGAAGAAAAAAAAGAGTGGCGGCAGTCCAACAATTGCCGAGGAAAATCTTATTCCGGTAATCTCAGACCCATCTGTGTTGGTTCATGTCACGCCAGACTCGCGCTTTCCATTAGAGAATGTAGTAGACGATTCTATGCTACAAAGGATACATGAATGGGGCAAAAATATAGAAATTGAAAGCTTGGATATAAGTGAATTTGAAGGCGAAAAACTACATGGTCCTTCAGGTATGTCTTATTTCACTCCTCCTGAAGTGACCACTATTGAGGACCATGTCACTGTCCACACGCCTCCTGGAATGAATACTCTCGAAACTTCCGGCAGGCAGAGTCTTTTACCGATAGCCATTGACACCCCTAATGCTACTATGGTGGTCGATCATACCACGGGCCAACTAGTTGATAACGGGATCATTTCAGAAGAACAGGACAGTCACGACAACATTAGTACCCCGACACTACCTGGTAATTTACTCAGGTTAGCCAGAAAAGGGTCAAAATCTGGGCCAGGCATTGCAATTGATGAAACGAGGCGCGATGGCATACTCGGGTCAAAACCGGGTCTGGGCGCGAGTCAAAAGTTCATGACGGGTCGGGCAGGTGTCCATGGGTCCAAAACTATTCACGTCTTGCATGAATCAAAGTCAGTTGATAGCATTGAAGGTACTCCTATCCCCAAGGAGATTGACGCGGGTGCCAAGAGAACAAACTTTAATGCCCCGGGAAACGATGTGACTCCTCCCATTCCGGGTTGGGGCATGGGTCAGAAGGATAAGGCGGGTCAGGCGGAAAACAATGAAACTAGGAATATGCACATTATGCAAGGATCAAGGTCAGATGAGGGACACGAAGAGATTTCTATCCCCAAGGAGCCTAACATTATTATTGAGGGTGCCGAGCGTCACACTTTAATGTTGCGGGTACTAACGATTCACTTACAAGGACGGGTCATTATGAGGGTCAAATTGCCAAGACGGGTCAGGTGGATGCCCATGGGTCATTGACTATTCCCGTTATACAAGGATCTAAGTCAGTTGTGAGAAACAATGCAAATTCTATTTCCAAGGAGCCTAGGAACTACATGACCATTAATAACGCGGGAGCCGAAGGGTCAGACTTAAATGTCGCGGGATCCAAAGAGCCCTCTCGTGTATTAAGACAACATCTCCAGAATTCTTTAAGTGTCACTAATGAAGCCTTCCCTACTTTAGCTAGTTTGCTTAGTGGAGTCAATCTCAAGAATCACAACAAACCTTTCGTCTTTAATACTTCCTTGGGCACGGGTAAAGTCTTGAACATACCACCTCTCTCATCTAATACCTCTTCACTACTCTCTGAAATACACAACATCTCACCCCTTCTATCTTCCCTTCCTTCTATTCCTCCTGAAACCCAACACAAATTCCCTACCCTCCCAAATGGCATGCGAATCCTCTCACCTATCGCGGGCCCAAGTTCAATTCCTTCTACCCATCCACCTCTGTCTATACCTCCAGAAATACCTCCCAATGATTTACACACTAATGCATCTTCTAAACAACATCAAGGTCCAACCGCGGCTACAACTCATAATAATCTTCCCCCAAACCATGGCAAAGGTACCATCCCTCCCAAGAAGACTTATGCTGGAGTCTTTGCGGGAACTAGGATTGAGGCAAAAGGTATGAAGTTACAATATATTGAACAACAAGGGGCGGAAGTAGATATAGAAGCTGAGGATGAAGTTCCATTCATTGAAACATGGGGCTATTGCCTAATAGGTTGCTTCACGGGTCCTTTCCCGGGAAGAGAAGCATTGAATACCATTGTGAAAGGATGGGGAGTTAAATGTCGTATTATACCATATGGCAAAGGCTGGACGGTGTTCAAATTCATGACGGAGGAGGAGCGCAATAATGTACTTCACGGAGGCCCTTATATGGTCTACGGGAAAACTATGATGCTCAAGGCTATTAATAAAGGAGTTCTAATAACGGATGATTTATTCATGGACATTCCTATTTGGGTCACTTTTCCGGACATTCCCCTTTCTATTTGGAGTGCAACGGGCCTTAGTAAGATTGTTTCACGTGTAGAAAAACCTCTTTACACGGACCAATATACTAAGGAAAGGTCAAAAATGAACTATGCAAGAGTTCTAGTGGATGTCAGCAAGGAGCCAATAATGGATTTTGTCGTCAAACTCCCCGATAACAGAAGGTATACTCAAAGGGTAAACTATGAGAATTACCCGGACTTTTGCTATCATTGTGCGGCTTTTGGACACAACCACTTGAAATGTAGGAAGCTGAGGGATGATGTCAACACTGAAGAAGCTCCAAAAACGCACATCGAGGTACCCCCTAACAATAAGGAAGATTCTACTTGTTTGGAGGCCAACAGAGGTACGGGAGGAACCAACCCTCCCCCCCCCCTCATCCACCAACTTCTCAACATCCCGCAGATGCTGATAACTTGATGGACATAGAAGAAAGTGAGCATACAACAACTCCTGGTACCGAAAGTTTGGGAGAAGCATCGCATGCCGCGGGTCCTCCGGTTTTGGGTCATTCTGGCCCTTCAAGTTTGCGGGAATCTCAAGCTAGGTACTCACGGCCTAATTCTCACCATGGCAGTACGCAACATGATAGGATGAGTTATGAGTCAAAACAGACTGATTCTGAGGTGCCTTTGAACCCGCCACCTTCATTGGATAGAGAAACATACAAGGGTGCTACGGAGAAGGCTCGACTTGTGTCACATAACGTTAACTTTGAACGCGGGGAACATAGCTTGGCCGAACCACATGTTATGGCTTCCAACAACAAATAAGATGGATGGAAGGAAGTATTGTCAAAGAAGAATTTGCCGAAAGGCAGTGGAAAGGCGAAGGCAGCAAAGCGCGGAGGTGCTAACAAAACCTCCTTTGTTTCCTAATGAAAATACTTTGTTGGAATGTCCGTGGTCTTTGCGTACAAAGGGATAGGGCAGCCACGCAAGCTCTAGTGTGTAGTCTCACAAAACAGCATGATGCGGCAATGATTTGTCTATTGGAAACTAAACTATCTCGGGCAAGGACAGAGTCTTTCTCTACTCTAAGATTCAAAGCTTGGAATTTTTGCTCAAATTAGGAATTCATTAATGGCGGAAGAATGCTATTACTATGGGATCCCTCCAGGGTCTATTGTGAAGTGCTTGGAATTGATTCTCAGCATATCCATGTCCAGGCAAGTTGCAAAATAACACAAGTGTCCTTCCTTGCCACATTTGTGTATCCAGTTTATAGCATCTCGGATAGAATGAAGCTTTGGCATCACCTTACTCACTTGGGCATTGGCATCACTAAGCCTTGGATGATTATGGGAGATTTCAACACTTATTTCTACCCACATGATAAGGCAGGGGGTCCTCCTCTCACGCCTTATGCACTTAGGGATCTTGGAGATTTCAGGAATTCTCATGGACTAGAAGACACTCCTTCTTCCTGCTGTTTCTTCTACACTTGGACAAATGGTGCGATTTGGTCCAAGCTTGATAAGTTTTGATGAATCAAAATTGGAGTGATTTGACCACTAGAATGCACGGCCAATTTCTTGCCTATGGAACTGTCTCGGACATTGTCCGTGATAGCTACGATTATTGCATCCTATAATGTTGGGAAACGCCCTTCAAGTTCATGAATATGTGGCTCTCTCACCCAGCCTTCGAGGACATAATGACTTCATGTTGGAGACAAGACATATTGGGAACTTCTCAATTCGTTCTAGCCTCAAAATTGAAAGCCTTGAAGCAACCATTAAGGGCATTGAACATAAGTGACTTTGGGGGTATTGAACAAAGAGCAAAAGGGGCAAACATGGAGTTTAAGGAGGCTATCAATGCACACATGGAAAATCCCTTTGATGAGGAGCTAAAAGCCAAGGTTAAGTCCTCAAGAGCTAGAGCAAACACCTCCATCGAGCAGAAAGACACTTCATAAGGCAGAAGTCAAGGCAGAAACACTTGATTGGAAGTGATAGATGCTCCAAATACTTTCATAGCCTGATCAAGAGGAGTAATGTCAGGAACTCAATCAACTTTCTTGTTAAAGCCAATGGTACTATCACTACATCACCAGGAGAAGTTAGGAAGTTGCTTGTTGAATTTTACAAGGATTAGGTACATCCCGATCCACTACCAACTTCGATCCTGAAGTGTTCAACTTTGGCCCGAAGCTAAGTGAAGAGGAGAGATTACAGCTTTTGCATTTCATCACCCCAAAGGAGATTTGGGAAGCTCTTTCTGATATAGGCAATGACAAGGCACCTGGACCGGATGGTTATTCGGCTGCCTTCTTCAAGAATAGATGGAGAGATGTGGGCCATGACGTTGTAAGAAGTGTCCAAGAGTTCTTCTCTACTGGAGTTCTTTTGAAGCAGGTGAATCATACCATCATTACCCTACTACCGAAGACTGATCATGATCCTAAGGTAAATGATTTTAGGCCCATCGGATTGACTAATGTGGTCTATAAGATCATCACAAAGATTCTAGCTAACAGAATGGCATTGATTCTTCCTACTCTCATTGACAAATCTCAAGGGGCTTTTGTGAAAGGAAGAAACATGATGGACAATGTCTATGTGGCACAGGAGCTTGTGAGAGGTTTTAATAGAGCCAGAGTCTCACCAAGATGTATGCTTATGGTGGACCTTCGGAAAGCATTTGATACAGTCTCTTGGAGTTTCCTTGAATTGGTACTAAGAAGTCTCAAATTTCCAGACAGATTTATATGTTGGATTATGGAATGTGTTAGCTCAACCTCCTTCTCCCTTTCTATCAACGGTGAGCTACATGGATACTTCAAGGGTAAGCGCGGCCTAAGACAAGGTGATCCTATGTCCCCTTCTCTCTTTATCTTGTGCATGGAATACCTCTCAAGGTTGCTTAAAATGAAGGCTGAGGCAAGAGTTTTCTCATATTATCCAAAGTGCAAGAGATTGGGCATTACTCATCTTGCATTTGCGGATGACCTCATGTTTTTTGCCAAAGGAGATGTATCTTCAGTTGGGATTCTTATGAATTGTCTGGAAGAGTTGGAGGCTGTCTCAGGGCTAACTCTTAACCCGTCTAAATCCTCTGTCTACTTAGCGGGAGTGCATATTACAGTTTGTGAGTTGATCTTGTCCAGAGTGGGATTCGCCATTGGTAGCTTTCCGGTACGATACTTGGGGATCCATTTGTCCCCAATTTCAGTCTCGGTGGACCAATTTGCTCCATTCACTAGCGCAATTTCGAATTACATTCAAAAATGGGGGCATCACACTCTATCTTATGCGGGTAAGCTGGAACTAATCAGGTCGGTTGTCCAAGGGGTTGAGAGCTTTTGGTTCCGGGCACTTCCTATCCCGGCCACTATTATCAATAAGGTACGGTCTGCATGTATTCAATTCTTATGGGGAGGGAAGCCACCAAGAGTCGCTTGGGATGTCATTTGCTTGCCTCAATCTGAAGGCGTCTTGGGTCTAATGAACATCAAGGAATGGAACCATGCCTTGCTATCCAAGACTATTTGGCAAACTCACACGGATGCAGATTCTATATGGGTCCAATGGATCAATAGCCACTATTTGAGAGGTATAGCATTTTGGGACTATGAGGTACGTCCTAGGGACTCCCCCTTATTCAAAAGGATTTGTGGGATCCGCGACAAATTTGTTTCTATCTTTGGTAGCCATGGTGATGCGATTGATGGCTTGGCAAAGTGTTGTACCAACGGAAAATATGATTCCAGCCTCGTGTATGATATCTTGCGCACTCCGCAAGTTAAAACGCCTTGGATGTCACAAATTTGGAAAGGCTTCATCCCACCCAAGTTCTCTTTCACTGTGTGGCTAAATTGCAGAAAGCGGTTAGCTACAAAGGATACTCTTTCATATCTCAACTTGGAGGATAAGTCTTGCGGGTTCTGCAAGCAAACTAATGAAACAAGGGAGCACCTCTTCTTTACTTGCCCCTACACAAACTTGATTTGGATGAGCATAAGAGATTGGTTGGGCATTAGAAGAGAAATGACAACTATTGAAAGCTCCCTCAAGTGGATTAAGAAAGATCACCGCGGGACAAGCATCCGAGCCAAAGCTATTTTGCTTACTTTTTGCATAGTGGTCTATGAGATTTGGAGGGCAAGAAACACTTTGCTCTTTGAAGGCACAATCTTTCCGACAGAAGAGGTCATTGCAAGAATCAAAACAACATCTTATAGAGTTCTCTATGATTTTATCCCCTCTTGTAATGGCGCCTTTGAGTGACCACCCCTCTTCTCCCCCATTTCTTGTTTACATTACGTTGAGGCTTGAGATCCCTCAATGACTGATTGTAGCCATTTTTCTTTTCGTTATTAGTAATAATATTTGCATTTACCTAAAAAAAAAAGTGTAAATCCGGCAACTTGGGATACAACAATACCAATTCTTATCCAATTTCCTTTTCAATCCAAGTTGTTAGCATAACATGATATTAAGTCGCAATCGATTATAACTACTATAATCTTCAAGTAAGTAACATGCGACGATTCTAATTAACGACCAAATTGTAATCCAACTTCAAATGGCTTATAAGTCATTTCGGATTTAAGGCTACAACAATCCATAACACTTATAAAACTTCAACACATATACTTCATGCTAGCAAACATGTAAAGCTAACAACAATATATAATCTTGTAACACTTTATGAGATAAGATTATTACCTCAACGAGTCTTAGTCCAACTTCAAATCCGAAGTCGCTCCCTAGCAACTTAGAGCCTCTTTTTGACACTTCAATCCGCCACTTGAGACCCTTAGAATATCACAAACAAGTTTCCTTTAATCTTCCAATCAAAACCTAGAAAAGCAACTAGGTTTTCACCTTGCGACTAATACGAAAACTATTTTTTTCCGGGATTTTTCTATTGAGATACACATACAATACCCTCATGAACCTTGGTTTAAAATATGGAGCTTAATGGACAACAAACAATTTTTTTTCTTTTTTGAAGGTATGGAACCCGAGAGCACCCCTTAGTGTTCTTCAATTTTTTCTTGAAATTTAGCTAAGTGTTGAGCTTGTCTTGCTACTAGTACTACTATATAGTTCAATGGAGGGTCAAGATGTGCACAAATGTGTTGCTTGGATGAAGTTCCTTCAAATATCAAGACTTGTGGTCCCATTGACTAAGTCAACAATGTCAAGCTCTTCAACTTGCAAGACTTTGTCTTCCTAACAATGGTCAAATGACCCTTTTGTCCATGCTTATTTCGTCCAAGACAACATAAGGGGGTGACACGTGTCGCCCTCCCATTCGTCACAATATTACGTTTTCCGATAATTTCATAATTCCGATAAATTTTTACAAGTCTCAAATCTTAACATTTGAGATTCTCACGTACATTCTTAAAACATGTCCTGTAAATACGGGGTGTAACATTCTTCCCCCCTTAGAAACATTCGTCCCCGAATGTTCTTTCGGAGTCAAACTTATAATTAGCGACATAGTTTCCTTTTACAACCCCGACATACCAATAATGCCACACATGGCCACATAATAGCATTTAAGCAAAATAAATACTTCAATTAAAACTTGACAAGTGAGGGGAAAATGAATTACTTGAAGGTGTAGGAAATAAGTGAGGATACTTCCTCAACATGTCCTCATCCGCTTCCCAAGTCATCTTCTCCCGGTTATCATTCCTCCACAAGACATTGACGGAAGCCACATCCTTGGTCCGCAGTCTCCTGACCTGGCGATCGAGTACGCTATAGGACTCTCCTCATACGACAACCCCTCTGTCACCTGGACCTCACTAGCAGGGAAAACTCTCGCTGGATCTCCTATACACTTCCGCAACATAGAAACATGGAAGACCGGATGTACCGCCTCTAACTCTGACGGCAGATCCAACTCATAGGCAACCTTGCCTACTCTACGGATGATCTGGTAGGGCCCAATGTACCTTGGGCTGAGTTTCCCCTTCTTTTCGAATCTCATCACACCCTTCATGGGTGATACCTTCAGGAAGACCCAATCGTCTACCTGAAACTCCAAATGCCGACGCCGATTATCCGCATATGACTTCTGCCGACTCTGAGCCGCTATCTCTCCGGATAAGCTTCACCTTATCCACGACCTCGAACCAAGTCTGGGCCAACTAACTGCACCTCGCCCACGTCGAACCAACCAATCGGCAACCTGCATTTCCGCCCATACAATGCCTCGTATGGCGCCATCTGTATACTGGAATGGTAGCTGTTGTTATAAGAAAACTCCACAAGAGGCAAATGATCCTCCTACCACGAAATCAATCACGCAGCTCGCAAAGATATCCTCGTGTCGATAGTGCGCCGCTTTGCCGTCGACCGAGGATGAAATGATGTCGAGACTCACCAGTTCCTAATCCCTTCCGGAAAGACCTCCGAAGTTAGTAAATCGGCTCTCTATCCGATATAATCGACACGGGGACTCGCGCCTCACAATCTCTCTGATGTACAATCTGGCATAGTCCTCAGCCGAAAACATCATCCTGACTGGAAGGAAATGGGTTGATTTTGTCAGCCTGTCAACAATAACCCAAATGGAGTCGTACTTCCTCTGAGTACGAGGTAACCCTATAACAAAGTCCATGTTGATCACCTCCCACTTCCAAGTCGGAATCTCAATAGCCTGCAATAATCCACTGGGCCTCTGGTGCTCGACTGGCCCGCCGGGCAATTAGGACATCGCTCAACAAAACTCGCCACGTCCTCTTCGTGCCATCCCACCAATACAAACATCTGAGGTCATGGTACATCTTGGTCGACCCCGGATGAATAGAATAACGAGCACTGTGTGCCTCCCCCAGAATCTGTTGACGAAGTCCTGTCACATCGGGAACACACAACCGGCCCTCAAATCTTAGCACCCCATCAGGCGCTACCTCGAATAGACTCTTCTCCTCCTGAAGAGTTGCATCTCGATACCGTACCAACACTGGGTCTCAAACTGCCGCTCTTCACCATCAACGATGGAAGACTCGCAACCTCACGAACCTGCACCACTATCGTCGGTGTCGATCAATCAACCCCAAGGCTCATTGGTGGATCTGACGGACCATGTCCTGTCTCTCTGGCTGTACCTCTGACAGACTCTCCATCGATCTACGACTCAAGGCATCAGCAACTACGTTGTCTTTCCCCGGATGGTATAGAATATCAACATCATAATCTTTCAACAACTCTAACCACCGTCTATGTCGCAAGTTCAGCTCCCTCTGCCTGAAGATATACTGGAGGCTCTTGTGGTCTGTATAAATATTCACATGAACCCCATACAAATAATGTCTCCAAATCTTCAAGGCATGTATAACTGCGGCCAACTCTAAGTCGTGGGTAGGGTAATTCCTCTCATGCTTCCGTAACTGTCGGGAAACATAGGCTATAACCTTGTCGTGCTGCATCAAAACACACCCTAGTCCGATACCCGAGGCATCACAATAAATCACGTACCCGTCAATCCGCTCCGGAAGAGTAAGAACTGGAGCAATAGTCAACCTTTCCTTCAGCAACTGGAAACCCTTCTCGCAAGCCTCTCGCCCATCGAACTTGTCGCATACGAGTCACCTAGTCATCGGTCGAAATTGAAGCAACCGCTTCCACAAACCTACGATAATAACTCGCCAAATTTCTAAGAAACTACGCACCTCGGTCGGAGTAGTAGGTCTCGGCCAAGACTTGACTGCCTCAATCTTTGTCGTATCCACCTGAACACCATCAGCCCCAATAATGTGCCCTAGGAATGCCACTGAGGCCAACCAAAACTCACACTTGTTGAACTTGGCGAATAACTGCCGGCTCCGGGGGTCCCCAAGTACCGTCCTCAAGTGATCTGCATGCTCCTGCTCTGTACGCGAATAAACCAGGATGTCATCAATGAATATTATCACAAATGTATCCAAAAATGTCTTGAACACCCGGTTCATCAAATCCATAAATACCGCTGGAGCGTTGGTCAAATCGAAAGACATAACCCTGAACTCATAGTGCCCATACCGGGTCCTGAATGCAGTCTTTGGGATATCTGTCTCTTGCACTCGCACCTGATGATAACCAGACCGCAAGTCTATCTTGGAGAAACACCTCGCACCCTGCAACTGGTCAAACAAATCATCAATCCTGGGGAGGGGGTACCTATTCTTGATGGTTACCTTATTCAGCTGCCTGTAATCAACACACATACGCAGCGTCCCATCCTTCTTCTTCACAAAAAAAATAGGCGCTCCCCAGGGAGAAACACTAGGCCTGATAAAGCCTTTTTCCAGCAAATCTTTCAGCTGGTCCTTCATCTCCCTCAACTCAGCAGGTGCCATCCTGTATGGCGGAATAGAAATAGGTCGAGTGCCTGGCAACGTATCAATACAAAACTCAATCTCCCTCTCAGGAGGGATACCGGAAGATCGTCTGGGAACACATCTGGAAACTCCTTAACCACTGGCACTGACTGAAGAACTGGCACCTCAGCCTTTGTATCAAATACCCGAACCAGATGATAGATGTACCCTTAATGCACATTTTCCTAGCCTTGAGGTAAGAAATAAACCTACCCCTCGGCGACGCTGTGTTGCCCTTCCACTCGATAACTGGCTCTCCAGGAAACTGGAACCGAACCAACCTGTCTCTACAGTCAACGTTGGCATAACAAGAAGCCAACCAATCCATACCCATAATGACATCAAAATCTGTCATCTCTAACTCTATCAAGTCTGCAAGGGTCTGACGACTGTAAATAAACACCGGGCAACCTCTGTACACCCGTTCAACTAACACCGAATAACCCACTGGCATAGCTACCTCAAAAGGCTCTATCGACACCGGCTCTATCCCGATTCTACCAGCAATAAGAGGGGACACATAGGACAAGGTAGAACCTGGATTTATCAAAGCATATACGTCACAGCATGAAATCAATAATACGTGACGGCGTCGGAAGCCTCCTGATCCTGGCGGTTGGCTAATGAATATATGTGGTTCTGTGGACCGCTAGAATTGGAACCACCACCACGACCTCTGCCACGGCCTGCCGGTCCGTGAACACCCTGCCCTCCGGGGCGCATAACCACAGAAGAAGAAGATCCAGTGACTGACCCTGTCGGCTGAACCATACCACTCCCGCCGCCTCTGGACGGACAATCTCTCCTCAAATGGCCCTGCTGGCCACAAGAGTAACAAGATCCCGAAGCCATACGGCACTCGCCCGGGTGAGACCTACCGCATCGAGCACACTGAGATGTGGGTGGTCTCGATCGGTGACGGTTTCTGCCTCCATGAAACCCCGAAGTCCTGGAACCCTGACCGCTTCACGAATGACTGGCCGATCGGACCTCGCCGAGCGTGAAGGAGCACTCTGTGCTGGCTGGAATGTGGACCTAGTCTGCTGCTGAGGCTGTCCACCTCAAAAACTGCCCTGAGACCCTGCTGTCCTGGCCCTCTTAGGCTGGCCGGCGTCAAGTTGATCCTCCCTCTCTCTGTCCTCTATCCCCTGCGCATAGGCCTGCATCCTAGCAATATCCATACCGGGCTAAAGAGCCACCCCCAAGCATGCAGTACTCATATGACGGTCTAGCCCCATCACATAACGATGAACTCATCGCCATGTATAATTTACAATGGTGTGCGCATGCCTGGCCAAAGAGTCAAACTCCAGGTTGTACTCTCTGATAGTCCTCTCATTCTGCCTCAAGGTAAAGAATCTATCTACGCGGGCTCTCCTCATCTCAGGAGGCAAAAAGTGATCCATGAGGGCCTCTGTGAACTCCTCCCAAACAGCTGGAAGAGCATCCTCACCTCTCGACAGCTCCCATGACTCAAACCAGTTCAACGCAATATCGCGTAACCGGTAAGATGCTAGCATAACTGACTCTGTCTCCGAAGCACTAAGAACCTGCATAGTCCGCTGTAACTGCTGAATGAACTCATGCGGATCCTCCTCACCCTCGAACCATAAAACTCGGGTGGATGACAACCCAGAAAATCCTGAATCCGCAAACTGTCGGCTCTAGGGTTAGTTGCACCGCTCGCTTGTTGCCACTGCTACTTATGCTGGTCAATAATCGGATCTGCTCCCCGTAGTCTCTATACTCGGCTCTGGTGTGGGGTGGAGGCTGCAGTGCGAACCTCGAGCTCTCGCGCTCTCGGCTCTCTAATCTGTGGCGTGGTGAACTCGCCGACCCGCTCTTACCTCGGGCATAGTGCGTGCACGAGTCCGAGTAACCCTCGAGTACCGCTAGCGACTCTGCTGCGACCTTGCCCTTCTTGTTATACCGTATTTCCAGTATATGCGTGAGGCGTGCGTCAAAAGTTCAAGCCTTAAGTTAGGTAAGGGACGAAATTGTGCACAACTAGCGAAAAGAATTATTTTCCGACGAAAAGTTTTCCGGACCTTGCGAAGGGAAAATTACGGTTGCGACATTTATAATTTTGCGGATTTTTCCGAGAGATGAAATATTTTGGACCAACGAGAGGGTGACATGTGTCACCCTCAAGTGGACGGTTTGGTGAAGGAATAGATGGCACGTTTTTTTCATTTTTGTGGCCTAAAACATTTGGTCAATGTTTGCTAGATATTTTGTGTGGTAGATGGATAAGGTGGGACCCACACACTTGTCCAAATCTTCACCTCCACTTGCCCTCCACTTGCCTTAATCTTGGCCATTGATTGGCCTATAAATACCCTCAAGTGCAAGACTTATTCTGCATCCCTTAAACACTTTCCAAGTCTTGAAATCTTCCCTCCTCTTGAAGCTCTCGTCCAAACCACCCCCTCCTTTTGTGATCCCTGGCAAACCCCCTTCCTAGTTGTGCTAGCCGAAACACCCCCCCTCCCTTGGTAGAAAAGTATTCTCCAAGTATTGCTACTATTCCAAAATACCTTGGCCCAAATACCTTGTAGTATTCCAAGGTTACCCCTATACTAAAAGCCCAGAAATACTATTATACTTCCCTTCAGTCACAAAAATGAAACCCTAAGGGAAAATCTTCATAATTGGTTGAAGTATTAAGAAGAAGTTGCGTAGAACTTCTAAGGGTTGTTTGGAGCGGGTTGGAGCGCCCAGAGTAGGAGCTAAATGTTGCTCAGGATCGACATTAAATCTTGGATAATTTTGGGCTTATCGAGGTAAATACTCTTGTCCTTCTGTTGTAATTGGAAATTACATACTGTAGTAGTATAGAAATGAGTATAAGTTATATACAAGGAAGGTATTAAAGAAGAAGATTGAACTGTACTTACATAGGACTGTATTTACAGTAGACTTGTGTAGTTTGACGGGTAGGGAAGTGCTGCCCAATATTCCATAGAATAAGAAATCTTGTATCTAGAATTATTTTACAGAGTAGTCTAGACGTTGATAGACTTGTATGACCGTTATAGGTTGAAGTACTGCAAGTAGCGTATTCTACTCGAAGGGTGGAAAAGGCTAGCAGGATTACAATACTTTGGAGCGTTTTGCTAATAGTCGATAATCGTCGCGAGGTATGTGATTCTTCCTATCCTCTTGAGCATGATAATTTAAAAGAATATATATAGTATGCGGTGACGCGTGCGTGTGTTAAGCGAACGTGGTTTTACTTCGATGTCTTTTGACTTGAGTTTTAAATAATAAGAATCTTGAAGTATTTCAAAGGAATTAAGAATCGTTTTTGAAAGAAGAGTAATACTTGGCTTTGAAAGCTTAAGAGTTATACTAGCTTTATGGGAAGTTAGTTATAACGACTTAAGAGAGATAAAAAGAATGGTTTATTGATTTTAGAAGTTAAGAGACTTGACTTAATTGAATTGATATGAATTTTGTTAAAAAGTGTGAAACCTCATTCGTGAGTAATGAGTACTTGGTTTTTAAAGAATAATGTTTTACTGATTTCGGAAACGAGAATAAGTATCGAACGAACCACTGCAGCGTTAACAAAGGAAAATGTATTGACAATAATAATTATATTAAAACCAGTAGAAACCTCCATCTGCATAGAAGCTAAGATAAGACAAAATTGTATTACATTTCCTAGATCATGGCTGCTTTAATAAGATTGTTATAAACAAGAATAACCTACTCACACATAAGGCATACGTTATTCAATTGTTTTAAAAAAGATTACGTTATTTGATTAAGACTATGAACTATGAAATCTTTCAAAACTAAAAGACTTGAGTATTTGAAATTAGGCAACTTGAACTTTTGGAAAAGAATGTTGTTACTTGACTTTAAAAAGGAATGTATTTCACTCGACACCGCGTTCATGGGATGAACCGGGAATGTATTTCACTCGACACCGCGTTCATGGGATGAACCGGGAATGTATTTCACTAGACACCGCGTTCATGGGATGAACCGGGAATGTATTTCACTCGACACCGCGTTCATAGGATGAACCGGGAATGTATTTCACTTGACATCGCGTTCATGGGATGAACCGGGAATGTATTTCACTCGACACCGCGTTCATGGGATGAACCGGGAATGTATTTCACTCGACACCGCGTTCATGGGATGAACCGGGAATGTATTTCACTCGACACCGCGTTCATGGGATGAACCGGGAATGTATTTCACTCGACACCGCGTTTATGAGATGAACCGGGAATGTATTTCACTCGACACCAAGTTCATGAGATGAACCGGGAATGTATTTCACACGATACCGAGTTCATGAGATGAACCGGGAATGTATTTCACACGATACCGAGTTCATGGGATGAACCGGGAATGTATTCCACGATTAAATCTGAGTCCATGAGATGGACCGGGAATGTATTCCATACGATCCGACACCGAGTCCATGAGATGGGCCGAGACATGTGATACGTATCACACGATTTATACCTAGACTGCCGGCAGTGAGGAAGGAGTTCCACGGGCATGAGGGATGACTTTGAGGGCGTGAGTCCCTGACTGCTTTTATGATATGAACTGTAGTTTTGTTATCATATATGTCTTCTGTTTTTATATAGACTATTATGATTTCATTTTCAGTATTTTCAGTTTCACATACTTGGTACTGTTTATGCAGACCTCCTTCGGGGGCTGCGTTAAATGTCGCGGTAGAGGTACACCGTTGTTGATCCTCGCCATAGGATCGATCACAGTTACGTATTGGAAAAGCTCCGTTTCTCAGAAGGCTTATCTTTTGGTATGTTTTCCCGAGTTTGTAAGTTCTTGTACATTCGGGTATGGCGGGCCTGTCCGTCATAGTTGTTGTAAAAATCTTAGAAGTGCATGAAATGCTTGTTGTGGCGGGATTTGTAAAAGGGATGTAGCTTGTTCAAGTGTATATATATGTATCTTGACATGCAGCTTTTCTCGAATAAATCGCTTTCTCACTTCATATTGTTTCATGTCTTGTTTTATATTCCGTGATTACTGATGTATGTCTACTTGGGTGCGGGTAAGGCACGATCCACGGGCAGGTTCGTCGTGACACTTCGGCCACAGTCGCCTTGGTGGAGGCATAAGCATTTCATAAGAATAGGGCAGAGGATTCAACCTAATAAGGCGGCTCTCTTGCACGATCTCGAGAGAGAAGAATGAAACCAATCCTAAATGTCCTGCGACCTCCTCGATTATTGATGTGGTGCACAACACACCGATAATCAAGACTCTACTAGACACGGTGCAGTAGACACTTTCCGATGACTAGCGCTCGATACCACTTTTGTCACGACCCGACCCGGGGCGCGGGTGCCCTACACAGGCACCAGTTCGTATACATCGAGAGAATAGCGGCGGAACATACACAACAAATAACATGTTTAGACAATAAATATCACAGGCTAACCGATAAGGCCGTCTTCCATAAAATATACATACTCAACAGTAAAACAGTATAACTCTGTGCTTACAACCCAAACCACAACATTTGACTACAAACCTCTAGGAATAACAAGCGTGGCGGTGGTTCGCCATACCTGAATGTACATAAATCTACAACATCGGGGAAAGGCGTACCAAAAGACAAGCCTCGGAGAAATGGAGCTTCGACGCTGATCGGTGATCCTAAGAATGAGGATCCACCACTGCTACCACTACTGCGGCATGAGCGGCCCAGGAAGAAATTCGATACACAATATGTACTAAGTATGTAAGCGGAAAATACTATAATTACATCATAAGTCTAAAACAAAGCCGGAGACATGTATGATAATCAAATTACAGCACACTGTGCCTTACTAACAATGAGAGTAAATAAGAATATACTTACAACATAAAATAGGAAGCTCACGATCTAAGCAGGACCACCCGCCGCGATATCGTTAAGCAATCCTACTCACGGGACTATTTCACCCGCATAGGTCGTGTGGACGCGTGAGGTATTCCTCGCATAGGTGTATCGCCGCGATAGGACTATTTCACCCGCATAAGCCCTTACGGACTCGCATGAGGTATTCCTCGCATCATGGGTAGCAAATCCATGGAATGGTATAATGTCTTGGGGGTTTACCCCTCAATCATACTCAGAAGGTGGTATAACGTCTTGGGGATTTACCCCTCATTTATACTCTTACCCTGGAGAAGGTGGTATAACGTCTTGGGGGTGTACCCCTCATTTATACTCTTACCCTAGCTCAACCGGCCATCATACATAACATAAGCCCTACCGACTTATCATACATAACATAAGCACTACCGGCTTATCATACAATATATAAGCAAGTTAAGAAATCCCCTAACTTCTTATTAGTCTTGTTCATATACCCTCTCATTTTAGTTTACTTAAGGCACTAACATGTCTATATAAAAATCCGGAAATTTAACCCAAAGTACTACATACTTCTATTCTTTTAAATGACTCTTTTCCATATAAAACTTCCAAGATACTAATAAATGTAGTATCAAGTCACAATCACTTTTCAAGACAAGTCACAATACTTTTAGAAATGTAATTAGGCTTCTAAATCAAGTGACTTCTTTTCTTATAAAACCTTAGGCAATTGATGCCTTAAAATCAATTTGCCTTTCATTAAATCAAGTCATTTTATCCTTATTTATCTTTCCATAAAGCTAATATAACCAACTTCCCATAAAGTCGTTATATTAACTTTATACCTTAGTCAATTTCAATTTCCTATCCAAGGGACTTATACGTTTAAAACGGCACAAGTATCGTATATTTTAAAACAATTCAAGTCCCTTAACTAAAAAAAACTTAAGACATCCTTAATACTTTTAAAGAAGTGAGTTGATCTCCTAACTCACCCAACTTGGCTATTCTTAAAACAAGTAAAGGATATCAAGATCTTGTACGTCTACCGTACTATATACGTGCAACTATTCATGCTCAAAAGATAGGAAAGTTCTACATACCTCTTCGGGCCAATCCACTTGCTAAGTACAATATCCCGCCCGTAGTATGTCAACATATAATGTCCACAATACGTCTATTAACGTCTTACTTCAAACGTAGAATATTATAAGTGCAAAGTCACTAAATTCTACAGAAAATCGGACAGCACCTCCTTTGTTTCTACATACTTTGCCAACTTTTTCAAGGCCGAATTCAATAACCAAACACGCCACATTTAAGGCCCAACAATGCAATTAACAATAGGGGATTACACGCCTACTAGACGTGTAAAATTCCGTCCCACAATTGATATCAAACTAATACAACAACAAGTGTAAATCCGGCAACTTGGGATACAACAATACCAATTCTTATCCAATTTCCTTTTCAATCCAAGTTGTTAGCATAACATGATATTAAGTCGCAATCGATTATAACTACTATAATCTTCAAGTAAGTAACATGCGACGATTCTAATTAACGACCAAATTGTAATCCAACTTCAAATGGCTTATAAGTCATTTCGGATTTAAGGCTACAACAATCCATAACACTTATAAAACTTCAACACATATACTTCATGCTAGCAAACATGTAAGGCTAACAACAATATATAATCTTGTAACACTTTAAGAGACAAGATTATTACCTCAACGAGTCTTAGTCCAACTTCAAATCCGAAGTCGCTCCCTAGCAACTTAGAGCCTCTTTTTGACACTTCAATCCGCCACTTGAGACCCTTAGAATATCACAAACAAGTTTCATTTAATCTTCCAATCAAAACTTAGAAAAGCAACTAGGTTTTCACCTTGCGACTAATACAAAAACTATCTTTTTCCGGGATTTTTCTATTGAGATACACTTACAATACCCTCATGAACCTTGGTTTAAAGTGTGGAGCTTAATGGACAACAAACAAATTTTTTTCTTTTTTGAAGGTATGGAACCCGAGAGCACCCCTTAGTGTTCATCAAATTTTTCTTGAAATTTAGCTAAGTGTTGAGCTTGTCTTGCTACTAGTACTACTATATAGTTCAATGGAGGGTCAAGATGTGCACAAATGTGTGGCTTGGATGAAGTTCCTTCAAATATCAAGACTTGTGGTCCCATTGACTAAGTCAACATTGTCAAGCTCTTCAACTTGCAAGACTTTTGTCACGACCCATTAGGGGCGTGGCGGTGCCTTACCGGGCACCAGTAGTCATACATCAGTAATCAGCGGAAATATAAAACAAGACATGAAACAGTTTATAAAATAAGACACGCTTTATGTGAACAAGCGTCGCCTTTCGGCATATATATATAAACAAGGTTTAGCGATTACATCAGACAGCATAACATGACTACGGACCTACAGGAAAAATACAACTATGGCGGGACGGGGGCCCGCCATACCTGCATACAAAACTATCTACAACAGGAGATCATACCAAAGAGTAGAGCCTCGGAAGAGATGGAGCTCGACACCAACGTAGAGATCCTAAGGATGCGGATCTAGCACTGCTTGCCCTTACTGCGGCATGAACGCAGCCCCCCGAAGGAGGTCAGTACAACAGGTACCAAGTATGTGAAACTATAAAGAACTGAAATGAAATCAAAGTATTTAAAAACTTTTCAAAAATACAATCATTTCAATTGAAAATAGTGCTACATCACAACAACAACGGTAATAGAAAAGCGTAGCGAGTCTATTCTAGGCGCGAATGATCGAAGCAAGGCCAATCGCCCATAGTATCATTCTGCGTGCCTAGTCTGACTTCGCGGCCGCATAGGTCACACACGAACGCGTGAGGTATTCCCGCATCGGGGCAGCCAACCCGGCATCCGCCTAGGCTCCGCGGCCGCATAGCCTCAAAAGCGCGTAGTCTCAGCGGACCGCATAGGAATCCCCGCGTCGGGCTAAACACCGGAATGATCAATCTCGGAGCATACCGCTCGCATAGTCTCACAGACCGCGTAGGCGTATAGACCGCATCAAGGGGCAAGCCCTGTATAACGATCGAGGGTAGGTGATACAATAACGATACAGCGGACTTACCGGTTAGCAACGTAAGCCGCAAGAATGACCCTTACACGGTATTTCAAGACACTAACGGTAGCATCATAATATGTCTACTTATCACACAAATCTTACTACACTTAGAAATCAATACAAGGCTTTTATAAACAAACAAGTAAGCAGTTCCTTTTTATCTTTCTTAAGTTGTTATACCTAACTTCCTATAAAGCTAGTATAACTCTTAAGCTTTTGTTTTAAAAACCAAATATTTATCTTCTTAAAAATGATTCGATATTCTTTTGAAATGCTTCAGTTCTTTGTTATTCAGCTTAAGCGTGAGGCATTGCGTAAGTATTATTCGAGCTTAAAGCGTGGCATTCGTAAGTATTATTGAGCTTAAGTCAAAGACATTGCCATAGTTATTATTCGGTTAACACGTATGCGTCTACCGTACTATATATTGTAAAATATCATGCTTTAGGAAGAATCACATACCTTCTGAAAACCACCGCCAAGTTGAATATGTCGCGCGAGAGTCACCTATAATAGTCACAGACATCTATCAAAGACTACTCAAGAAGGTCATTCTAAGCAGGTTCACAATTCTACGGAAAGTCGGGCGGTACCTCCTACCCGGTGAGCTATATAAGTCTCGTGAAAGCAGATCTATGTAAGTCTGATTTGATTATTCTTCTTTAAACCCTTCTACTTGTAGTAGCAGTTCAATTCTATTCGTGATATCCTTCTAAGTATTTAATACTTATTCAATACTACTACGGTATGTATTCTCTAATTCAAAGAGGTTAGGATTAGTTACCTCGGTAAGCCCAAAATATCCTAGATAAAGTCGCGCTGAGCAAGGTTTAGCTCTAAGTTATGCGCTCCGGTAGCTCGAGAAACCCTAGAAGTTCTTCACAACTTCTACTAAGTACTATGGGATTTGGGCTAGGGTATTTTGGGCATTATAACGATACTAGAAGACAACTTTTCTACCAAGGGAGGGGGTAGATTTCTAGGCTAGGGGGTAGGCCTCGGCCAAACTCACTCTCGGGGAGGTGTTGGACGAAAGGCTAAGGAGAGGAGAGGATTTTTCAAGACTTGGAAGATAACTTTGTGGATGAAGAAGTCTTCATCTCTAATGGGGTATTTATAGCTCAAGCCTTGGCCAACCAATGGCCAAGATGAAGACAAGTGCAAGGCAAGTGTAGGGTGAGGATTAACTATACACAAATATCCTACCAACTCCTTGACTTGTGCACAAGGCACAAAAAACGTGCCATGGCTCTTCAATTCGTCCAAATGGGCGATTCAAGTCCACCAATGGGAGGTGCCAAGTGTCGCCTCCCGTTGGTCCAAAATGTTTCGTCTCTGGAAAAATCCATAAAAAAAAGCAATGGCATAGCCGGAATTTTCCCCTACGAAAGCCGTGGAAACGTTTAGTCGGAAAGCGATTCTTTTAGTGAGTTGTGTACAAAAACGTCCAAGGCTAACTTTAAGGCCAAACTTTTTATGCGTATTCCCTTACGTACATACTGGAAATACGGGTATAACATTCTCCCTCCTTAGAAACATTCGTTCGAATGTTCCTTCTCAAACGATTATCGAAGAAGCTTAAGCGGTTTGTAAGTGCCACATGGCCACAAAAATAACACTTAGGCATAAATGATAACGAAAATTTACAAGTAGGAAAGTGAATTACGGAGGTGTGGGGAATAGGTGAGGATACTTCGCCTTATGTCCTCACCGGCTTCCCACGTCATCTCCTCCCGAGCTCGTTCGCCACAAGACTTTGTGGAAGCCACGTCCTGGTCGCAGACGCCTAACGACGATCGACTATCGCTATGAGAATCTCCTCATACGATAACCCCTCGATCACTGGACATCGTCAATCGGGTGTACCTAGATGGATCCGATACATCTCCTCGGCGTAGATACGTGAAAAATCGGATGCGCGCCTCCGGATCGGACGGCAGATCCAACTCATAGGCAACCTTGCCTATCCTGCGGACAATGCGAAGCGGCCCGATGTACCTTGGGTGAGTTTCTTCCCGAATCTCATCACACCGCTTCATGGGTGACACCTAGGAAAACCCAATCATGAACCTCGAACTCAAGATGCCGCGACGATGATCTGCATACCACTTGCCGACTTTGAGTCGATAGCCGCTCTCGGATAAGCTTCACCTTATCCATTGCTTTGCACCAAATCTGGTCCCACTAGCCGCACTCGCCCACATCGAACCAACCTATAGGCGATCTGCACTTCCTCCCATACAAGGCCTCATAAGGCGTCATCGAATCTTGGAGTGGTAGCTATTATTATCGCAAACTCAACTAGAGGCAAATGATCCTCCCAACTACCACTGAAGTCAATAACAGCTCGCGGCATATCCTCGAGAGTGCGGATAGTGCGCTCTGCTGTCCGTCTGCCATGGATGAAATGCGATTACTCGGGCTCACTGCGTCCCTAAACCCTCTAGAAGGACCTCGAAGTTAGCGTGGCGGGCTCCTGCATGCGATATGATCGAAGTAGGGACTCCATGCGATCGGCGATCTCGGATGTAAAGTCCGCATAATCCTCGGTAGAAAAAGTCGTCTGGCCCGGGAAGAAAGTGGGCTGATTTCGTCGACTGTCGACGATAACCCAAATAGAATCATGTCTCCTCGAGTGCGAGGTAATCCTGTGATGAAGTCCATGTTGATTACCTCCCACTTCGGTCGGGATCTCTATCGCTGCAACAAACCACCGGGCCTCGGTGCTCTACCTTCACCGCTGCGACAACAAGGGCGAGCTACGAACTCTGCAACGTCCTCTTGAAGCCATCCCACCAATACACGGATCTAAGGTCGTGGTACATCTTGGTCGACCCGGATGGATGAAGTAATGCTTGTGTGCTTCCCAAGAACTCTGCGAAGTCACGAAACATCCGGAACACACAACGCCCTCAAACCTTAGCACCCCATGGTGCTACCTCAAAGGACCCTTGCCTCACGAAGAGGCGTATCACGATATCGAATCAAAGTGGATCTCGAGCTGTTGCCTCTTCACCTCCTCGGCGATGGAAGACTCGGCAACCTCACGAACTCTAACCCCACCGCTATCGGAATCAATCAAGCGGACACCAAGGCTCGCTAAGCGATGCAAATCACGAACCATGTCCCTCTCTCTAGCCGCATCGATAGGCTCCCATCGACCTACGACTAGAGCATACGCCACAACATTGGCCTTCCCGGGTGGTGCAGGATATCAACATCGTAATCCTTAAGCAACTCTAACCACCGTCTCGCCGTAAGTTCGGCTCCTCGGTGAAGATATCTTGGAGGCTCTTGTGGTGCGTATAAATATCCACGTGAACCCCATACAAATAGTGCCTCGGATCTTGTTATACCGTATTTCCGGTATGCGTGGGGAATAAATGAAAAGTCTAGCCTTAAAGTTTAGGCAAGCGTTTTTTTAGGCACACTCACAAAGCGAATAGTTTTCCGGCGAAGCGTTTCCACGACTTTCGTAGGTAAATTCGGCTATGCCATTTCTAATTTTTGCGGATTTTTCAGAGGCGAAACATTTTGGACCACGGGAGGCGACACTTGTCACCCTCCAATTGATGGACTTGAAATCGTCCATTTGGACGATTTGGACTTGGAGAACACGTTTTTGTGCCTTGTGCACAAGTCGAGGAGTTGGTAGGATATTTGTGTATAGTTAATCCTCACTACACTTGCCTTGCACTTGTCTAAATCTTGGCCATTGGTTGGCCACTTCTTGACCTATAAATACCCCTTAAGATGAAGAGTTCTTCATCCACAAATTACTTTCAAGTCTTGAAAATCCTCCCTTCTCCTTGTTAGCCAATTCGTCCAAGCCCTCTTCCATACAGCCTAGTGGCCTTGGCCGAATACCCTAACCTAGCCAAAAATCTACCCCCTCCTTGGTAGAAAAGTTACCTTCTTGTATCGTTATAATGCCCAAAATACCTAGCCCAAATACCTTAGTACTTGGTAGAAGTTGTGAAGAACTTCTAAGGTTCTTTGGAGCATCTGACTTAGGAGCAAAACCTTGCTCGGTAGCGACTTTTCTAGGATATTATTGGGCTTACAGAGGTAATAATCCTAACCCTCTTTTGAATTAGAGAATACTTATGTTATAGTATAAGAATAAGTATAAATACTTAGAAGTATATCGAATAGAATTGAAGTATTAATCACTTAGAAGGGTTTAAAGAAGAATAATCAAATTGTACTTACATAGAATTTGTTTTCACGATGAACTTATATAGCTCTGGGTAGGAAGTCTGCCCGACTTCTCGTAGAATTATGAACCCCTGTTTAGAATGACCTTGAGTAGTCTTTAATAGATATACGTGACTATTATAGGTGACTCTCTGTGTGACATATTGACTTGGCGGTGGTTTATTTGAGAAGGTATGTGATTCTTCCTAAAGCATGATATTTTACAATATAACTACGGCAATGTCTTTGACTTAAGCCTGAATAATACTTACGGCAATGCCTCACGGCTTAAGCCTGAATAATACTTACGGCAATGCCTCACGGCTTAAGCCTGAATAATACTTACGGCAATGCCTCACGGCTTAACTTTGAATAATAAGAAGCGAAAACATTTCAGAGACTACTGAATCATATAAGAGAACTAATTGAACTAATTGATTTTAAAACAGAAGCTTAAGAGTTATACTAGCTTTATGGGAAGTAAGTATAACCACTTAAGATTTATAAAAGAAACAAGTTTGCCTATGTGTTTATAACAGACTTGTATTGTGAAAAGAATAATAAAGACGGTTTGATAAATAGACATGATATGATGCTATGTGTGTTAGTATCTTGTAACGTTTGTATAGGTGAGTATCCTTGTTGTGCTTATGTTGTTTAAAGATAAGTTGTTATGTTAGTATACTATCACTCACCTCTTGAGATGATCTGGGGTTAAGGCGCCTCCGATGCGGGGTAGACTCGAGCGATGCAGGACCGTGATTCGAGAATACCTCATGCGGGTCCAGGGCCTATGCGAGCTACGAGTTCGAGGTTAGTATGCGGGGTTATGCCTCATGCGATGCGTGGCCGTGCGGACTGAGTCGGGGCGATGCAGGAGTAGCTACCTCGATGCGGGGTTATACCTCATGCGGGCCCGTGAGTGGCCTATGCGGACTCGGGAGTCGAGGATTAGGCTTGCGAGAATGATGATGGGGCGAGTGGCCTGTTTCGATCATTCGCGGCCTAGACAAGACCTATTCTGATTACCTATTGTTGCTCTTGTTTGTGATGTAGCACTACGTGCGGTTTCCTTGGTTGTTTCACACATATTTGTAAGCCGGTTTTAAGATGATATGTTTTCATTTAAGTATTTCTGATTTCGCATACTTAGTACTGTTATCTTGACCTCGCCCGGGGTGCGTTCATCTGCGGTAAGGGCAGCAGTGCTAGATCCGCATTCTTAGGATCTCTACGTTGGTGTCGGGAGCTCCGTCTCTTAGGAGGCTCTACTTTTGGTATGATCTCCTGTTGTAGATAGTTATGTGATCGGGGTATGGCGGGCCTGTCCGCCATAGTTGTATATTTCCTTAGAGTGCGTAGTCATGTTATGCGATTGTCGGATGTAGCGCTAAACCATGATTTTATATATATCTGCGGAAGGCGTGTTTTCTCACATAAAGCGTGTCTTATTTTATAAAGCTGTTTCATGTCTTGCTTTATATTTCCGTGATTACTACGATGTATGACTACTCGGGTGCCGGTAAGGCACGATCCACGGGCCGGGCAGTCGTGACAAAAGTGGTATCGAAGCGATTAATCTCGGAAAGTGTCTGACCGTATCTAGTAGAGTCTTGATTATCGGTGTGTTGTGCACCACACCAATAATCGAGAGGCTATAGGATATTTAGGATTGGTTTCCATTCTTCTCATTACGAGATCGTGCTTTAGAGGCGTGTTATAGGTTGGACCTCTAACGTATTCCTTTCTCGTGCTGATTATGCCTCCACGAAAGGCAACCGGGCCCGAAGGCAAAGCGTAGGAGGCGCTAGCGAGACACCCAGTCACGAGGCTCGGGCCCGATCTATACGAGAGGCAGCGAGTTCTATGGCGCCGCCAGCCCAGCCAGCGACCACGGTACCACACCTCTTGTCCCACGGCTGGGGCGGAGAGTTAGGAGTCTGAGAGATGGCCCGACTTTGGCTAAAGTTGTGGCCCGTCTGAGAGAGGCTGGATCTGGCGGTTCAGCTCGGCTCGATCGTACAGTTGTTCACCCGAGGCGAGAGAGTTTGAGGCTACGAGACTTCTTGAGTTGTAGCCGCGGAGTTTTATGGGTCGGCGGAGGATGATCGCGAGGAGTTCATCCGTCGATTGAGGATTTTGAGAGTGATCAGGGTGTCGGAGACCGAGTGAGTGATCTTTGGTTCACATAGGCTGAGTGATTCAGCTGTCGATTGGTTTGATTCATGGGAGTTATCCCGTGGAGAGCAGCGTCCCGCCTACTTGGGATGAGTTCTCGGAGGCTTTCCTCGCTCACTTCTTGCCTCGCGGATGAGGAGGCGCGGTGATAGATTTTTGCTGGCGAGGCGAGAGAAGGGCCCATGTCGGGGAGTACAATGTCGAGTTTGATTCTTTGGCTCGATATGTCCCGGCATTGGTAGCGAGATATGGAGGATAGGGTGCCGCTATGTCACGGGCTGAGCGACTATATGGCGAGTCATGTGCGGGGTTTCTCTCGGCCGGTATGGACATTACCGCATGCGAGCTCACGCCCTTGGATGCGAGGCGCCGAGGTCGGCGAGTGGGCGACAGCGAGAAGAAGGCCGGGGCGGGAGGTCTTACGGTGGTTATCGTGGTGGCGGCCTCGGCAGCGATCTAGATTCGCACCACGGCCGGCTCGAGCACTCCTGCGTCCTCGGCCACGGCCCGAGTTTTCGGCGGGCCAGGGCCGTGAGCTTGAGGCGTCGAGTAGCGAGTGCGGCGTCGGGACCACCCCGGTGTGGCCGTGCGGGATCCCATTACGGGAAGTGTGGTACTACTTATGGATCTTATTCTGATTGTAGCGGCGAAGTCACTTTGCGAGGCTGTCAGAAGCCGGCGTGGCGGTGGTAGGGCCCGACGCCGGGTTACGTGGCGGCCGTCATCATCTCTCTGATTACTCGCCGGGCGGTGCTCGTGGGTCGGTCGCGGCGAGTCGTGGCTCGAGTCGATTCTAGCGGTCCTCGAACGCATTTATGCTTTGTCGGTAAGCGGGATCGGAGGCCTCGCTGATGTCGTCCACGGTACCTTATCGATTTAGGTTTGATGTTTATGCCTTGATAGATCGGGTTCTACTCTGTCCTATATATCTCCACTTGTTGCTAGTAGGATAGGGATAGAGCACGAGTCCATAGACCACTTTCGAGGTAGCTACGCGATGGGTGATTCGGTGGTAGCTCGGCGGGTATATAGGGCTTGTCTGTGACCATTCTGATCGTCGGACCCTGGCGACTTGATAGAGTTGGAGATGATTGACCGGCGTGATTATGGGGATGGATTGGCTAGCTTCTTGCTATGCCAATGTAGGCTGAGAGAGAAGTAATGCAGTTCGGTTTCACGAGGGCCGGTTGTTGAGTGGGAGGAGCACGGTATCGCCGAGGTAGGTTTATTTCCTACCTCGAGGCTAGGAAGATGGTGCGAAGGGTATATCTACCATCTAGTTCGGGTGTTTGATCTGAAAGTGCGGTGCAGATTTTGATCGATTCCGTAGTCGTGAGTTCCCAGACGTGTTCCCAGATGACCTCGGGTATCCTCACGAGAGGAGATTGAGTTTTGTATTGACATATTGCGGATACTCGGCCTATTTCCATTCCGCCATACGAATGGCACTGCCGAGTTGAGAGAAGGAAGGATCGGCTTAGGGATTTGCTAGAGAAGGGCTTCATTAGGCCCAGTGTTTCTCACAGAAGCGCGGTATTGTTCGTGAAGAAGAAGGGCGGGGCCAGCTGCGTGTGTGTTGATTCTGAGCGGTGAACAAGGTGACCATTAAACGAATACCCTCCCGAGATTGATGATTTGTTCGACGATTGCGAGTGCGAGATGTTTCTCAAGATTGATCTGCGATCGGGCTATCATCAGTGCGAGTCGAGAGAGGTGGATGTCCCTAGGGTGCATTCGGACGTGCAGGCATTATGAGTTCGAGTCATGTCTTTTGGGTTGACGAATGCTCCGCGGTATTCATGGATTTGATGAACCGAGTGTTCAAACCATTTTGGACACATTTGTGATAGTGTTCATTGATGATATCTTGGTTTATTCTCGCTCGGAGCGAGGCATGCGGGCATTGAGAGGCTGTCTTGTGATTCTCGAGACCAGCGATTTATGCGCCAAGTTTTCCAAATGTGAGTTTTGGTTGACTTGATGGCGTTTCTTGGGCATATTGTGAGTGATGGCATTCGAGTTGTCTGGCGAATCGAAGCGATCGAGACTTGGCGAGACCTCTACTCAAGAGAGGTTCGCGATTTCGGGCCTTGCGAGTTATGCTCGGTTCGTGGAGAAGTTTGCTTCTATCTACGCACCATTGACTAGGTGACTCGAGAAGCGGCCAAGTTTGATGGTGATGCTTGTGGCGAGGTTTCGATTCTTTGAAAGAGAGGCGGCGCGCCCGTTCTTACTCTTCGGAGGTCGAGATGGTTATGTCGTGTATTGTGATCGTCGGGCATCGGGTTGGGATGTGTATTGATGCGGCATGGCGGGGTTATAGCATATGCATCCCGCGGTGAAGAAACACGAGGAACTACCCGCGTGATTTGGAGTTAGCGGTAGTGATTCACGCTTTGAAGATGCGGAGGCACTATTTGTATGGGGTTGCGTGGATATTTATCTGGACCACAAGAGCCTCGGTATATCTTGACGGAGGAGTGAACTTACGGCGAGAGGCGGTGGTTAGAGTTGCTTAAGGATTACGATGTTGATATCTATACCACGGGAAGGCGATGTTGTGGCGGATGCTCTTAGTCGTAGGTCGATGGGAGCCTATCGGATGTGCGGTAGAGAGGAGGGACATGGTTCGTGATTTGCATCGGTTAGCGAGCCTTGGTGTCCGTTTGATTGATTACGATAGCGGTGGGGTTAGAGTTCGTGAGGTTGCCGAGTCTTCCATCGTCGAGGAGGTGAAGAGGCAGCGATTCGAGATCGGCTTTGATTCGATATCGTGATCTGACTCTTCGTGAGGGCAAGGGTCCTTTTGAGGTAGCACGATGGGGTGCTAAGGTTTGAGAAGCGGTGTGTGTTCGGATGTTGCAGGACTTGGCGAGTTCTTGGGGAAGCACCGGCGCGCGTTACTCTATCCATCAAAGTCGACCAAGATGTACCACGACGCCTTAGATCGTGTATTGGTGGGATGGCGAAGAGGGCGTTGCGAGTTCGTAGCTCGGTGCGTGTTGTCGGCGGTGAAGGTAGAGCACGAGGCACAGGTGGTTTATTCTGACGATTGAGATCCCGCACGGAAGTGGGCGGTAATCAACAAGCACTTCGTCACAGGATTACCTCGCACTCAGAGGAGAACTGATTCTATATGGGTAATCTTCGGCGGTGGCGAAATCAGCCCACTTTCTTCCGTCGGGGCGACTTTTGGTGAGGATTATGCGGACTTTACATCAGAGATCGTCGGTGCGTGAGTCCTACTCGATCATATCGCAGAGAGCCCGGTTCGGCTAACACGGAGGTCCTTCGAGGAGTTTAGGGGCGGTGAGCACGAAATCGCATTTCATCCACGCAGCACGAGCGAGGCGAGCGCACTATCCAGACTCTTGAGGATATACTGCGAGCCTGTGTTATTGACTTCAGGGGTAGCTGGGAGGATCATTTGCCTCTAGTTGAGTTCGCGTACAATAATAGCTACCACTCCAGTATTCAGATGGCGCCTTATGAGGCCTTGTATGGGAGGAAGTGCGGTCGCCTATAGGTTGGTTCGATGTGGGCGGGCGGCTAGTGGGACGGTTGGTACAGTGAGCGATGGATAAGGTGAAACTTATCCGAGGCGGCTATTGACTCGAGTCGGCGAAGTCGTATCACAGATCATCGTCGTCGACATCTTGAGTTCGAGGTTCATGATTGGGTTTTCCTAAAGGTGTCACCCATGAAGGGTGTGATGAGATTCGGGAAGAAGGAAGCTCGGCCCAGTACATTGGGCGTTTGATTGTCCGAGGTAGGCAAGGTTGCCTGAGTTGGATCTGCCGTCCGTCACGGAGGCGGTGCATCCGTGTTTCACGTATCTATCTTTGAGAGATGTATCGGGGATCCATCTAAGGGTGCACCGATTGACGATGTCCAGTGTGGGGTTATCGTATGAGGAGATTCCATAGCGATAGTCGATCGTCGGAGTTAGGCGTCTGCGGACGAAGGGCGTGGCAGTCAAAGTCTTGTGGCGGAGCAGCTCGAGGAAGAGATGACATGGGGCGAGGAGGACATGAGGCGGAAGTATCCTCACCTATTTCCCCACACCTCCAGGTAAATTCACTTTCCTACTTGTAAATTTTCGTTATCGTTTCTGCCTATGTGTTGCTCAGTGGCCGTGTGTGGCATTTACAACTGTTTAAGCTTCTTCGATAACTGTCTTGGGAAGGAACATTCGGGACGAATGTTTCTAAGAGGGGGAGAATGTTATACCCCGTATTTCCAGAGTATGTACGTAAGGGAATACGTACGAAAGTCTAGCCTTAAAGTTTAGGCAAAACGTTTTTTTTTAGGCACAACTCACAAAACGAATAGTTTTCCGACGAAACGTTTCCACGACTTCGTAGGGTAAATTCCGCTATGCCATTTCTAATTTTGCGGATTTTTAGAGACGAAACATTTTGGACCAACGGGAGGCGACACTTGTCACCTCCATTGATGGACTTGAAATCGTCCATTTGGACGATTTGGACTTGGAGAACACGTTTTTGTGCCTTGTGCACAAGTCAAGGAGTTGGTAGGATATTTGTGTATAGTTAATCCTCACTACACTTGCCTTGCACTTGTCTAAATCTTGGCCATTGGTTGGCCACTTCGACCTATAAATACCCTTAAGATGAAGAGTTCTTCATCCACAAATTACTTTCAAGTCTTGAAAATCCTCCCTTCTCCTTGTTAGCCAATTCGTCCAAGCCCTCTTCCCTCTAGCCTAGTGGCCTTGGCGAATACCCCCTACTAGCCAAAATCTACCCCCTCCTTGGTAGAAAAGTTACCTTCTTGTATCGTTATAATGCCCAAATACCTAGCCCAAATACCTTAGTACTTGGTAGAAGTTGTGAAGAACTTCTAAGGTTCTTGGAGCATACAACTTAGGAGCAAAACCTTGCTCGGTAGCGACTTTTCTAGGATATTATTGGGCTTACCGAGGTAATAATCCTAACCCTCTTTTGAATTAGAGAATACTTACTGTTATAGTATAAGAATAAGTATAAATACTTAGAAGTATATCAGAATAGAATTGAAGTATTAATCACTTAGAAGGGTTTAAAAGAAGAATAATCAAGCGTACTTACATAGGAGTGTTTTCACGATGAACTTATATAGCTCGGGTAGGGAAGTCTTTGACTTAGTAGAATTATGAACCCACTGTTTAGAATGACCTTGAGTAGTCTTTAATAGATATACGTGACTATTATGGTGACTCTCTGCGCGACATATTGACTTGGCGGTGGTTTTTATTTGAGAAGGTATGTGATTCTTCCTAAAGCATGATATTTTACAATATAACTACGGCAATGTCGTTGACTTAAGCTCGAATAATACTTACGGCAATGCCTCACTTAAGCTTTGAATAATACTTACTAAGAATGCCTGGCTTAAGCTTTGAATAATACTTACGGCAATGCCTGCGGCTTAAGCCTGAATAATAAAGAACTGAAAACATTTCAAGAGACTACTGAATCATATTAACAGAAGAGAACTAATTGATTTTTAAAACAGAAGCTTAAGAGTTATACTAGCTTTATGGGAAGTAAGTATAACCACTTAAGATTTATAAAAGAAACAAGTTTGCCTATGTGTTTATAACAGACTTGTATTGTGAAAAGAATAATAAAGACGGTTTGATAAATAGACATGATATGATGCTATGTGTGTTAGTATCTTGTAACGTTTGTATAGGTGAGTATCCTTGTTGTGCTTATGTTGTTTAAAGATAAGTTGTTATGTTAGTATACTATCACTCACCTCTTGAGATGATACCGGGGGTTAAGCGCCTCCGTCTGGGGTAGACTCAGCGATGCAGGACCATGATTCGAGAATACCTAAATGCGGGTCCGAGGGCTATGCGAGCTACGAGAGTTCGAGTTAGTATGCGGGGTTATGCCTCACGCGGTCTGTGGCCATGCGGACAGCGAGTCGGGGCGATCGAGGAGTAGCTACCTCGATGCGGGGTTATACCTCATGCGGGCCCGTGAGTGGCCTATGCGGACTCGGGAGTCGAGATTAGGCTTGCGAGAATGATGATGGGGCGAGTGGCCTGTTTGATCATTCGCGGCCTAGACAAGACCTATTACGATTACCTATTGTTGCTCTTGTTTGTGATGTGGCACTACGTGCGGTTTCTTGGTTGTTTCACATATTTGTAAACGGTTTTAAGATGATATGTTTTCATTTAAGTATTTCTGATTCGCATACTTAGTACTGTTGTCTTGACCTCCTTGGCTGCGTTCATGCCGCAGTAAGAGGCAGCAGTGCTAGATCCGCGTTCTTAGGATCTCTACGTTGGTGTCGGGAGCTCCATCTCTTGGGAGGCTCTACTTTTGGTATGATCTCCTGTTGTAGATAGTTCTCAGATCGAGGTATGGCGGGCCTGTCGCCATAGTTGTATATTTCCTTAAGTGCAGTAGTCATGTTATGCGATGTCGGATGTAGCGCTGCTAAACCATGATTTTATATATATCTGGAAAGCGTGTTTTCTCACATAAAGCGTGTCTTATTTTATAAGCGTTTCATGTCTTGCTTTATATTTCCGCTGATTACTCGATGTATGACTACTCGGGTGCCCCAGCAGGCACGATCACGGGCCGGGCGGTCGTGGCGAGATCTTTAAAGCGTGAATCACACCGCCAACTCCAAATCATGGGTGGGTAGTTCTGCGTGTTTCTTGGTGTCGGGATCGTATGCTATAACTCGCCATCTGCATCAACACATCCCAACCCGATGCACGCGTCACAATACCGCGACATAACCATGGACCCTCCGGAAAGAGTAAGCGGGCGGTCGTCGGTCTCTTTCGAATCGAAACCACGCCACAAGCATCACCATCCGGCGAAACTTGTTGCCTACGAGTCGGCCTAGTCAATGGTGCGAGATAGAAGCAAACTTCTCCACGAACCGCGATAATATCTGAGGCCCGTAAAATCGCGAACCTCTGCCGGAGTAGGTCTAGGCCAAGTCTGATCGCCTCGATCTTGGCGTATCCTCGAACGCCATCGGCCACAATATGCCCAAGAAACGCCGAAGTCAACCAAAACTCACATTTGGAAAACTTGGCGTCTGTTCGTCCCGGAGAAGCTATCGGCCAAGATCGCCAAATGCTCCGCGTGCTCCTGCTCGAGTGAGAATAAACCAAGATATCATCAATGAACACTATCACAAACGTGTCCAAAAATGGTTTGAACACTTGGTTCATTAAATCCATGAATACCGCGGAGCATTGGTCAACCAAAAGACATGACCACGAACTCATAATGCGTCTGGGTCCGAATGCGATCTAGGGACATCCACCTCTCGACACGAACGATGATAGCGAACGCAGATCAATCTTGGAGAAACATCTCGCGCCACTCGTTGGTCGAACAAATCATCAATCCCGGGAAGGGGTATACGTTCTTAATGGTCACCTTGTTCACTGTAATCAACACACATGCGCGGCGTCGCCCTTCTTCTTCCGCGAACAATACTGGCGCTCCCGGGAGAAACACTAGGCTGATGAAGCCGCTTCTCCGAAATCCCTGTCGATCCTTGACTCTCTCAACTCGGCGGTGTCATTACGTATGGCGGAATGGAAATAGGCCGAGTGTCCGGCAATATGTCAATACAAAACTCAATCTCCTCTCGGGGAGGATACCCGGAGGTCGTGCGGAAACACGTCGGGAACTTCTCGACCATTGGGAGCGGAAAATCTGCGACTTGATATCAAACACGAGCGAGATGGTAGATATACCCTGCACCATCTTCCTAGCCTTGAGGTAGGAAATAAACCTACCGCCGGCGATACCGTGCTCCTCCCACTCAACAGGCTCGCCGAAACTGGAACCGTACTACTCTCTCTGCGGTCTACATTGGCATAGCAAGAAGCTAGCCAATCCATCCCCATGATCACGTCGAAGTCAATCATCTCCACTCTATCAAGTCGGCTGAGGTCCGACGATCGTAAATGGTCACGGACAAGCTCTATATACCCGCCGAGCTACCAGATCACCATTTGGCGTAGCTACCTCGAAAGTCTATGGACTCGGGCTCTATCCCTATCCTACTAGCAACAAGGGAGATATATAGGACAGTAGAACCGGATCTATCAAAGCATACACATCAAACCCGAGCGATAAGGTACACGACGCGACATGGTGAGGCCTCACGATCACGTGGGTGGACAAAGCATAAATGCGGTTACGAGGACCGCTAGAATCGGGACCCGCCACGACCTGCGCGACCCGCTGGTCCACGAGTACCTTGCCTCGGGGCGAAAGCTTCGAGGATGAAGAAGCGGCGAGACCTGCGGTGCCTACTACCGGCGCCGCTCGGTCGGACAAACTCTCGAAATGACCTGCTGGCCACAAGTATAGCGAGCTCGGTCTGACTCGAATGGTATCTACCACGCGGGCACACCGGCGGACCTCGAGCGGTTAGCACCCTGCTACCGCGAAATCAAGTCTGGGGCCCCGACCGCCCCGAGCGCTCTGTATGCGAAAATGAGGTAGCGCTCTGCTGGCTGTGGTGCAAACCGACCTGGCGACGCCCACCCCGAGAACCACCAAAAGAACCGGCGTCTTGGCGCCTTCTTCTGGCGATATCGCTTTCTGGCGGTCTCTACGCTCCACATCCCGGTGCATGAGCTGCATACGGGTTATGTCCATTACGGTGAAGGACACACGCGCAAGACTTCGGCCATGTAATCATCTAGCCCGATGACATAGCGATGCACCTGTCCTCCATCTGCTACGGTCACGAGGGGACATATCGAGCCAAAGAATCAAACTCGACATTGTACTCCTCGCGTGCGTCCTCCTGTCTCGGCAACAAGAATCTATCGGCTCGTGCCCTCATCTGCGGAGGCAAGAAGTGTGTGAAAAGCCTCAAAACTCATCCCATCTTGTTGGAGTGCATGCTCTCCCGGAAAGCTCCGTGAATCAAACCAATCATTGCGGTATCACGCGGCCGATGCGAATATCCGCAGACTCGATCTCTGAAGCCACGATCACGCGTAATCCTCTGCGGTGACGGATGAACTCCTGCGGATCATCCTCGTCGACCGTAAAACTCGGCGGGCTACAACTAAGGAAATCCCGTAGTCTCAAACTATACGCCTCGGGTGCACTCTGGTGCGGCGAGCTGAGCTGGGCTGCCGCGTCAGCCTCTCGCCGTGTCGGGCAACTTTAGCCAAAAGGCCATCTCGCTTGTACCTAACTCCTCCGCGGTGTGGGGCGGGAGGTGTGGGTGCTATCGATCTCTTTTTGGCGGCGTCATAGAACTCGCTGTCTCGGTATAGGCGGGCACGAGCCTCGTGACTCTGGGTGTCTGCTAGCAGCTCCTCATTGCCTTGCCCTTCTCGGCCGGGTTGCCTTACGTGGAGGCATAGCATTACGGAAAGGAATACGTTAGAGGTCCAACCTATAACACGACTCTAAAGCACGATCTCGAGAATGAAGAATGGAAACCAATCCTAAATATCCTATAGCCTCACGATTATTGGTGTGGTGCAACATACCGATAATCAAGACTACTAGATACGATGCGTAGACACTTTCCAGGATTAATCGCTCGATACCACTTTTGTCACGACCCATTCAGGGGCGTGGCGGTGCCTTACCGGCACCCAGTAGTCATACATCAGTAATCAGCGGAAATATAAAACAAGACATGAAACGATTTATAAAATAAGACACGCTTTATGTGAACAAACGTCGCCTTTCGGCATATATATATAAACAAGGTTTAGCGATTACATCCGAACATCGCAACATGACTACAGACCTCTAAGGAAAAATACAACTATGGCGGGACGGGGCCCGCCATACCTGTATGTACAAA
Organism: Przewalskia tangutica; assembly: GCA_029844215.1. Taxonomy (NCBI): domain Eukaryota; kingdom Viridiplantae; phylum Streptophyta; class Magnoliopsida; order Solanales; family Solanaceae; genus Przewalskia; species Przewalskia tangutica. The sequence goes on along the minus strand of JAQGDG010000038.1, from coordinate 1,459,062 downwards.
ACTATCTAAAACTCGGAGATCATACCAAAGTAGAGCCTCGGAAGAGATGGAGCTCGACACCAACGTAGAGATCCTAAGGATGCGGATCTAGCACTGCTTGCCCTTGCGGCATGAACGCGGCCCGAAGAGTCGATTACAACAGTACCAAGTATGTGAAACTATAAAGCGAAATGAAATCAAAGTATTTAAAACCTTTTCACAAATACAATCGGCTCAATTGCACATAGTGCCACATCACAAACAACAACGATAATAGAAAAGCGTAGCAGTCTATTCTAGGCGCGAATGATCGAAGCAAGGCGATCGCCCATAGTATCATTCTGCGTGCCTAGTCACCGACTTCGCGGCCGCATAGGTCACACAGACCGCATGGTATTCCGCATCGGGGCAGCTAACCCCATCCGCCTAGGCTCGCGACGCATAGCCTCAAAAGCGCATAGTCTCAGCGGATCGCATAGGAATCCCCGCGTCAGGCTAAACACCGGAATGATCAATCTCGGAGCATACTACCGCATAGTCTCACAGACCGCATAGGCCGTATAGACCGCGTCGAGGCAAGCCCACCGGTATAACGATCGAGGGTAGGTGATACAATAGCGAGACAGCGGACTTAGGTTAGCAACGTAAGCACGGCAGAATGACCCCTTACATGGATTTCAAGACACTAACCTGGTAGCATCATAATATGTCTACTTATCACACAAATCTTATTACACTTAGAAATCAATACAAGGCTTTTATAAACAAACAAGTAAAGAGTTCATTTTTATCTTTCATAAGTTGTTATACCTAACTTCCCATAACGCTAGTATAACTCTTAAGCTTTGTTTTAAAAACCAAATATTTATCTTCTGTAAAAATGATTCAGTATTCTTTTGAAATGCTTCAGTTCTTTGTTATTCGGCTTAAGTGGAGGCATTCTGTAAGTATTATTCAGCTTAAGCGTGAGGCATTGCGTAAGTATTATTCAGGCTTAAGTCAAAGACATTGCCGTAGTTATTATTCGGTTAACACGTACGTCTACCGTACTATATATTGTAAAATATCATGCTTTAGGAAGAATCACATACCTTCTCGAAAACCACTAAGTCAGTTGAATATGTCGCAGAGAGTCAGCCTATAATAGTCACAGACATCTATCAAAGACTACTCTGAAGGTCATTCTAAACATAGGGTTCACAATACTACGGAAAAGACTGCACCTACGGTGAGCTATATAAGTTCATCAGAAAACAGTCCTATGTAAATGCAGTTTGATTATTCTTCTTTAAACCCTTCTACTGTGGTAACAGCAATTTCTATTCGTGATATCCTTCTAAGTATTTAATACTTATTCAATACTACTACTATGTATTCTCTAATTCAAAAGAGGTTAGGATTAGTTACCTCGGTAAGCCCAAAATATCCTAGATAAAGTCGCTGAGCAAGGTTTAGCTCCTAAGTTGTATGCGCTCAGGAGCTCGAGAAACCTAGAAGTTCTTCACAACTTCTACTAAGTACTATGGGATTTGGGCTAGGGTATTTTGGGCATTATAACGATACTAGAAGACAACTTTTCTACCAAGGGAGGGGGTAGATTTCGGCTAGGCTGGGGGTAGGCCTCGGCCAAACTCACTCGAGGGGAGAGGTGTTGACGAAAGGCTAAGGGAGAGGAGAGGATTTTTCAAGACTTGGAAGATAAATTTGTGGATGAAGAACTCTTCATCTCTAAGGGGGGTATTTATAGCTCAATCCTTGGCCAACCAATGGCCAAGATGAAGACAAGTGCAAGGCAAGTGTAGGGTGAGGATTAACTATACACAAATATCCTACCAACTCCTTGACTTGTGCACAAGGCACAAAAAACGTGCCATGGCTCTTCAATTCGTCCAAATGGACGATTCAAGTCCACCAATGGGAGGGTGCCAAGTGTCGCCCTCCCGTTGGTCCAAAATGTTTCGTCTCTCGGAAAAATCCGCAAAAAAAAGCAATGGCATAGCCGGAATTTTCCCTACGAAAGCTGTGGAAACGTTTCGTCGGAAAACGATTCTTTTAGTGAGTTGTGTACAAAAAAAACGTCCAAGGCTAACTTTAAGGCCAAACTTTTTGTACGTATTCCCTTACGTACATACTCTGGAAATACGGGGTATAACAACTTTGTCTTCCTAACAATGGTCAAATGACCCTTTTGTCCATGCTTATTTCGTACAAGACAACATAAGGGGGGGTGACACGTGTCGCCCTCCCATTCGTCACAATATTACATTTTCCGACAATTTCATAATTCCGATAAATTTTTACAAGTCTCAAATCTTAACATTTGGGATTCTCACGTACATTCTTAAAACATGTCCTGTAAATACGGGGTGTAACACTTTGGTCTGCCTTATAGAAACTAAATTCAACCAATTGCGGATGGACTCTTTTTCTTCTCAAAGATTTTGTGCTTGGAAATTTTGCTCCAACATTGATTTCATTGATGGTGGAAGAATGCTAGTACTATGGGACCCCTCCAGAGTTAGTTGTGATGTGCTTGGTATGGACTCTCAACATATCCATGTCCAAGCACGTTGTAACATTTCTCAAGTGTCCTTTCTTGCTACGTTTGTTTATCCGGTCTATAGCATTCCGGAACGAAGGAAACTTTGGCACCATCTCACCCACTTGGGTACGGGTATTGTCATTCCTTGGATGATCATTGGAGACTTTAACACTTATTGCCACCCTCAAGACAAGGCAGGTGGTCCACCACTCACGCCTTATGCACTTAGGGATCTCGGGGAATTCAGAATTGCTCACGGACTTGATGACACTCCTTCTAAGGGGTCCTTCTATACTTGGACGAATGGCTCAATTTGGTCCAAGCTTGATAGAGTGTTAATGAACCAGCATTGGAGTGACTTGAACCTTGAATGCTCAGCAAAATTTTTTCCTATGGAACCAGTCTCGGACCATTGCCCCGTGATTGCTTCGGTAATCTCATCTTGTGGTATTGGGAAATGGCCTTTCAAGTTTATGAACATGTGGCTCTCACACCCCGCCTTTGAGAACATCCTATCTTCATGCTGGAAGCAGCGTGTCTTTGGAACTGCCCAATTCACATTGGTCACAAAATTGAAGTCGCTAAAGAAGCCATTGCGGGATTTAAAATCTAGTGAATTCGGGAGTATTGAACAAAGAACAAATGCGGCTAACATGGAATTTAAGGAGGCTATAAATGAGCATATGGAGAATCCCTTTGATGAAGACTTAAAAGCCAAGGTCAAGTCCTTAAGAGCTAAAGCCAATCACCTCCTTGAATCCGAGAGACACTACTTAAGACAAAAGGCGAGGCAAAAACATTTGATCCAAATACTTCCATAGTTTGATCAAGAGAAGCAATGTTAAGAACTCGATTACTTATCTTGTAAAGGATAACGGCAATACCACAACATCTCCCGGTGAAGTAATAGGCATGCTGGTTGAGTTCTATAAAGGACTTCTTGGCTCCTCTCAACCCGTAACAAGCATCAACCTTGCGGTACTAGATTGTGGTCCGAAACTAGAGGAGGAAGATGGTTCATTCCTTCTACAACCTGTCTCCCATAAGGAGGTTTGGGATGCTCTATCCGATATTGGCAATGACAAAGCACCTAGCCCGGATGGTTTTTCAGCCGCCTTCTTCAAGAATAGATGGAAAGATGTGGGACATGATGTAGTAAGGAGTATACAAGAATTCTTCTCTTCCGGTGTGCTCTTGAAGCAAGTGAACCATACTATACTCACCCTTCTACCCAAAACTGATCGGGACCCCAAGGTGAGTGACTTTAGACCTATTGGATTGACAAATGTGGTATACAAGATCATTACTAAGATTCTAGCTAACCGAATGGCAAGGTTTCTTCCGGCATTAGTTGATAAATGCCAAGGTGCTTTTATGAAAGGAAGAAACATGGTGGAAAATGTCTTCATTGCCCAAGAACTCGTGAGAGGCTATAATAGAACTAGAGTTTCGCCAAGGTGTATGCTCATGGTGGATCTTCGGAAAGCTTTTGACACAGTCTCCTGGAATTTCCTCGAATCGGTGCTAAAAGGTCTCAAGTTCCCGGACAGAATTATAAGATGGATTATGGAATGTGTTAGCTCAACTTCTTTCTCACATTCAATCAATGGAGAGTTGCATGGCTACTTTACGGGTAAACGCGGCTTGAGGCAAGGTGATCCTATGTCTCATATGCTCTTTATCCTATGCATTGAATACCTATCCATATTGCTCAAGCTCAAAACTTCGGATAGATCCTTTTCTTTCCATCCTAAGTGCAAAAGACTAGGCGTCTCTCATCTTGCCTTGGCGGATGATCTCATGCTTTTTGCCAAAGGGGATGTGTCTTCGGTTAGTGTTCTTATGGATTGTCTTGAGGATTTGGAGGCGGTTTCTGGCCTAACACTTAACCAGTCAAAATCTTCCATCTACATTGCGGGAGTGCAAGATTCTATCCGCGACTTGATCTTGACAAGAGTTGGCTGCCCTTTAGGAGTCTTTCCCGTGCGGTACTTAGGGGTCCCTTTGTCTCCAATCTCTGTCTCTGTGGATCAGTTTGCACCTTTCACTAGTGCAATCTCAGGTTTCATTCAGAAATGGGGACACCACTCACTCTCATATGCGGGTAAATTGGAACTTATAAGATCGGTGGTCCAGGGGGTTGAGAGATTTTGGTTTCGAGCTCTACCCATTAGCTCGTCTGTACTCAACAAGGTTCGCTCTGCTTATATCCAGTTCTTATGGGGTGGCAAGCCACCAAGAGTCGCTTGGGATGATATTTGTGCGCCTCAATCTGAGGGAGGCTTAGGCCTCATGGACATCAAAGTATGGAATCACGCCTTACTCTCTCGAACCATCTGGCAAGCTCACACTAAGGCGGATACATTATGGGTTCAATGGATTAATAGCTACTACTTAAAGAGTCAATCCATTTGGGATTATGAGGTACGCCCTAGAGATTCACCTTTATTCAAGAAGCTTTGTGGCATCCGTGACACTTTCATAAGCATCTTTGGGAATCAAGAAAACACTATTGCCGGCTTGGAGAAGTGTTGCATCGATTGGAAATTTGATTCGGGTCTTGTGTACGACGTCTTGCGGACACCGAGAGAACATAAGCCTTGGATGTCTCAAATTTGTAAAGGCTACATTTCTCCTAAATTCTCATTCACGGTTTGGCTCACTTGTAGGAAGCGTCTTGCTACTAAAGATACTCTCTCCTTCCTCAACATAGAAGATAAGTCTTGCGGATTCGGCAAGCGTGCCAATGAGACAAGGTCTCATCTCTTCTTTTCATGCCCCTTCACTCACAAGATTTGGAAGCACACAAAAGAATGGTTGGGAATTAGAAGAGAAATGACAATAATTGAAAGTGCACTCAAGTGGATCAAGAAAGAACACAGTGGGACTAGCATTCGATCCAAAGCCATCCTACTTGCCTTTTGCATAGTGGTATATGAGATTTGGAGAAAAAGGAATGAAATGCTATTTGCGGGCACTATGTCAACTGTGGATGAGGTTGTGGCAAAAGTTCAAACAACAACATATAGAGTTCTTTATGATTTAATCCCCTCTTGTAACGTCACCTCTGAGTGATCGCCCCTTCTCTCCTTCATTTCTTGCTTTTTGTTACATTGAGGATTGAGAACCCTCAATGATTGATTGTAAGTTTCCTGTTTCTTCTTAGTAATAACATTACCATTTACCCGGAAAAACAAAAGATTGTTGACTAAGTCAAGAGCCCATTTGGCTTGATATTTAAATGCCTTCATCTAAGACCACACAAGTGTTATAATCTTGACCCTCCATTGTTTTATATATACTACTGTTACACCCCGTAAGTACAAGACATGTTTTAATAACGTACGTAAGAATCCCAAATGTTAAGATTTGAGACTAGTAAAAAATTATCGGAATTATGAAATTGTCGGAAAACGAAATATTGTGACGAATGGGATGGCGACACGTGTCACCCCCCCCCCCTTAAGTGTCTTGGACGAAAATAACATGGGCAAAAGGGTCATTTGACCATTATTAAGATGACCAAGTCTTGCAAGTAGTTCTAGCTTGATATAATTGACTTAGTCAATGGGGCCACTTAGCTTGATATTTAAAAGAATTTCATCCAAACCACACATATGTATTAATCTTAGCCCTCCATTGTACTATATAAGTATACTAGTAGTGAGACAAGCTTCCACACTTAGAAAATTTTCAAGAAAAATTGGATGAACAACTAGGGGGCTCTCGGGTTCATGAAGGAGAAAAGAGAAAAAAAATTGTTTGTTGTTCAATAAGCTCCACACTTTAAACCAAGGTTCATGAGGGTATTGTAAGGGTATCTCAATAAAACGATCCCAGAAAAATAGCGTTTTCGTATTAGTCGCAAGGTGAAAACCTAGTTGATTTCCTAGGTTTTGATTGGAAGATTAAAGGAAAGTTGTTTGTGATATTCTAAGGGTATCAAGTGGCGGATTGAAGTGTCAAGAAGAGGCTCTAAGTTTCTAGGGAGCGACTTCGGATTTGAAGTTGGACTAAGGCTCGTTGAGGTAACAATCTTGTTCTCTTAAAGTGTTACAAGATTATATATTGTTGTTAGCCTTACATTTTTACTAGCATTAAGTATATGTGTTACACCCCGTAGTTCCAGAGTATTTATATGAGGACGTACGTACGAGAATACGACACAAAAATTGGAAAGGAAGAAAGATGTGATTTTTCGACGGAAAAGTTTCCGGATTTTGTGAAGGAAAAAGGTTCGTTAATGGGAATTGGATTCCCATATTTGGTATTTGGACTTTTTAGAATATTTGAGTATTATGAAATTTTATTTCCGAAATTGGTCACGTAGGGCCCACGGGAAAATTTACGATTTTGTGGGGCCCACTTTATTTTCGGATTTTTGGCATTACGGATATTTTCGGAAGATGAAATATTTTGGACGAGTAGGGGGGCGACACGTGTCACCCCCGTGTGGCCATGTTGGCCGAATTGGAGAAGGGCAAGTGGACGTTTTTTTAGGTGGACAAGTGGCCCATTTTTGTGGTGGCCACTTGTCCCATTTTTGTGGTGAACACTTGGTTGGCCAACTACCCACACACATGTACCCATCCTCACCACCCACTTGCATTAATCTTGACCCTTGATTCTTCTATATATACCCCCTTAGGTTGAAGACAATTTTCATCCCACACTTAAGCTTCCAAGGCAAAATACTCCCCTCCCCTTTGTAGTTGTTTTCGTCCCCCTTCCCCCACTTGAGTAGAAAATACTTTGGGTATTATTGTATAATCCCAAATACCTTGGCCTAGTATCCCTAGTAGTATTCCAAAGTTATTTCAATACTAGGTGCCCGGAAATACTACTTTATTCCAATAGTCGCAAAATGAAACCCTAGAAAATCTTCATAAGCTTGGTTGAAGTGTTAAGAGAAGTTGTTTAGAAACTTCTAAGGGTTGCTTGGAGCGGGTTGGAACGTAAGGAATTGGAGCTAAACATTGCTCAGGATCGACTTATAAACTTGGATAATTTTGGGCTTATCGAGGTAATGATCTTTGTCCCCCTATTGTAATTGGATATTACATGTTGTAGTAATGTATAGTTGAGTATACTATATGTAGAATGAATATGGATAAGAATTGAACTGTATTTACAGTAGACTTGTAGTATTATTGTGGAGTAGAATTGTACACGTCCGGTTAGACATGTAACCCCCCCTGGGATTGTTGGTTTGGTAGCAGGCCTCGTTAGAGGAGGAGATTTCTGTGGTTGCGGGGAGGTGCTTGAATTTTCCGTAGAATAAGGAATCTTGTATCTAGAATTATTCTCTGAAGAGATCTAGAGGTTGATAGGCGTTTTGTGGGCTTTTTAGGTTGAAGTACTACGAGTAGCGTATTACTTGAAGGGTGGAAAAGGCGAGCAAGGTTAGAAATGCGTGGGCGTTTTGCTAATTGTCGATAATCGTCGCGAGGTATGTGAACCTCTTCCTATCTTTTCTAGCATAATTGTTGTGAACTATGTAGTGCGGTGAGCGTCGTGTTCTAAGTGAATTTGGTTGGTTTCACGATTTTAAAAGATAAAGGACTTGACTTATATTTGACTTGATGTTGTTTTAAAAGAAAGGCACTTGGTTTAAAAAGTATAGAGTACTTGATTTTAAAAGTCTTGTAAAGGTTTTTACGAAAGTAAAGTAATTTGGTTTGAAAAGGAAATGTGTTTTTGATACTACGAGTATTAGTATCTTTTACGTAAAAAGTGGTCTTTTTGAAAGAATGAAAGTAGGTATTATTTTGGGTTTGAAACCCGTATTGTTGACATAAAATGAAAGTATCTTGAGTTGTGTGTAACTTGCCTATGTTTGCGTGTGATAGCCTTGTCGTGCTAGTATTGTATTTCTATAGCACCGTCTCGATGGAGGGCCTGATTTGTTATGATCTTACTTGGGACGTCTGGCGTGGACGGAGGATTCCACGCGCGCCTCGTTGATAAGCGTTATTCCATGGACTAGCTCTCCATGAGGTTTTACTGATTCGGCCTTGGTATCTGGTGGTTGGCTTTCGTACTTGCCCCGTAACGTTGATGATTCGGCGTTGGTATCTGGTAGTTAGCCTTCGAACTTGCCCCGTTCAGTGTAGTGGCAAAGTCTCGTGATACGTCCTTGGTATCCGTAGTTAGCCTCGTACTTGCCCGCCCACGTGACACGGCTTTGGTATCCGTAGTTGGCTTTCGTACTTGCCCCGTATCGCCGTGGCGAAGTCTCGTGATACGGCCTTGGTATCTGGTAGTTAGCCCTCGTACTTGCCCCGGTCAGCTACGTGACACGGCTTTGGTATCTGGTAGTTGGCTTTCGTACTTGCCCCGTATCAGCTTCGTGGTTTGGTTGTATAGTATTGTTAGTACGACTTTGGTATCTGGTAGTTGGCTTTCGTACTTGCCCCGGTCAGTTGATGATGCAGCTTTGGTATCTGGTAGTTAGTCTTCGTACTTGCCCCGTACGGTTTTTATAACACAGGTGGGACCTGGTGTTCATGTGTACTTCTTGGTGTTGTTATATCATAGACTGCCGGCAGTGAGGAAGGTATTCCACGGGCATGATTGATGTTTTGGGCGTGAGATCCATTGTTATATTTGAGTGATGACTTTGAGGGCGTGAGTCCCTGACTTGACATGACTGCTTACATATTATGTACTGTAGTTTGGTTATCATATATGTCTCCTGTTTTATATAGACTACTATGATTTCATTCTGATATTTCGATTTCACATACTTGGTACTGTTATCGACCTCCTTGAAGTGCGTTCATGCCGCAGGTAGAGGTACACCAGTTGTTGATCCTCGCTCATAGGATCACAGTTCAGCGTTCGGGAAGCTCCGTTTCTCCGGAGGCTTATCTTTGATATAGTCCCCTGTCGTTGTAGGTACTTACATTCAGGGGTATGGCGGGGCCTGTCCCGTCGTAGTTGTTATAAAATTCATAAGTGCATGAATCTTGTTGTGGGCGGGGTTTGTAAAAGGATTTAAGCGTTCGGGTATATATATATGCAGAAGGTAACCGCTTTGGTTGCTTTGTTTCTTATTTTATCTTATTTCATGTTTAAGTTTTTATTTCCGATTTTCTCGATGTTGTATCACTAGGGTGCCCGGTAAGGCACGATCGCGGGCAGAGATCGGGTCGTGACAAAAGTGGTATCGAGGCGCTTAGTCCTCGGAAAGTGTCTACAGGCAGTGTCTAGTAAGTCTTGATTATCGGTGTGTCGTGCACCACATCTATAATCGAGGAGTGCGAGATATTTAGGATTGGTTTCCATTCTTCTCACTCACGAGATCGTGCCTTAGAGTTGTGTTATAAGTTGGACTCTCCGACGTATTCTTTTCACCGATTATGCCTCTACGAGGCAACCGTGAGCCTGGAGGCAAGCGGCAGGAGGCTGCGAGTAGAGCCTGAGAGGGTTACGTGGCACGAGCCAGTCATTATCCGAGGCGCTACATTCGGGGAGTTCTGCGACGCCACTAGCCCGGAGAGTTTAGAGCGATGGCGGTAGCTACAGAGACCACGATACACGAGCCTCGGCCACGACCGAGCCAGGATATGAGTTACAAGGAAATGGCCCGATTACTAGCTAGTCTTGTGGCTAGGAATGAGAGACGAGAGTCGGAGGTTCCGGCAGATGAGTTCACCCTAGATCCGATAGTTGAGATTTGGACTTCGAGTTGCGATCCACCGAGTTCTATGGATCTAGAACCGAGAAGATCATCGAGTTTATTCGGCGATTGCGGCGGATCATGAAAGTGATCAAGACCTCGAGGCATTTCTTACACACTTCTTGCCCTCGCGGATGAGAGAGCTCGGGCGAGATAGATTTATGAGGTTGAGGCGAGCAGGCGGACGGTTCGGGAATCTGATATAGAGTTTGACTTATTGGCTCGTTATGTCCCGCGTTAGTGGCGCACATGTGAGAGAGAATGTCCTAGTAGGAGGGATCTGGTCGGATGACTTAGCCTACCAGTCGATTGAGGATTCATGGTTCGGAGAGGAATGGGTGTTAGCGAGGAGGCCACCCCACCCGGTATGGCGTTGCGGTAGGTGTTCTTACGGGAGTGTCGTACTACTTAGATAGCTTGTTAGGCTTGCGGCAGTGAGCCATTTGCGAGAAATTGTCCGACCGGTGGCGCGGATGTTCTGACTCAGCCGGGATCGATGGTTGGTTCATCACCTTATAGTTACGCCCGTGAGCGAGATTTGATTAGAGCGACAAAGGAAAGTGAGCGAAGAGTTCTGAGAGATATCTTCACCTTAAGAGACTTGTTTAGGTCGTTATGGTAGATACATGTGGAGTGCTATGTTCGGTTAGCATTGTGTAAGTTGTGATTAGAAAACATGGGTAGTTGAAAAGGGTAAGTCTGGGGACGAGAAAATGGGGAGCCTTAGAATTTATAACTGTTGGGACCTTGGATGCAAGGCCGTCCTGAGTGGATGTTACGGTTGGTCCTTGTCGAAGTACTTGGTATGCGTGATATATATTGTGGGATAATTCCATGGGTAGTGTGAGATGGAAGTGGTAGCTTTCATGACGTGAACTGGTAAGGTTGTTCCGGATCGGGGAACGAGAGTTTAGTACGAAGTGGGTCGGGTTTAGGCCATATCGCGAGTCAACCCGCAGCCCGGATTGTGGTTGGGTCAGTTTGAGGTGGTCCCGCTAGATGATAGGGTCACGAGGGTGTTAAGCCCAAGTTAGGTAACCATCGTACGAGTTCGTGGATGCGTTCGACCAGTAGCCGGGCCGATGAGGTCAGCCCATCTTGTCTTTCAGTTAGGACTGTTTACTCGGCGGAGGGTTATGCGAGATGTTATCGGGAAGGTTGTAAGGCTGCACGGGTTCCTACTTTTATTTTATGGTAGGCGATGGAGCCCGTTTATGGCTATTTCTTTTGGGAGGTTTTACCAGCGGGGTTAGGAACTGGTGAGTCTCGATGTGCATTCACCCTCGGGCCGACGGACGAACAGCGCATTTTATCCAGACATTTGAGGATAGGTTACGGGCCGGTGTTTTGATTTCAGGGGTAGCTGTGAGGATTATTTGCCTCTTGTTGAGTGATTATTATACTAGCTACCATTTTAGTATTCGGATGGTGCCTTATGAAGCCTTGTATGGACGAAAGTGTAGGTTGCCGGTCGATTGGTTCGATGTTGGCAAGGTTCAGATAGTTGGTCCCTACTTGATTCAGCAGGATGTGGGTAAGGTGAAACTTATCCAGAAGAGGTTTTTTTTTAGCAGCTCAGAGTCAACAGAAGTCGTGTGGATAATCGACGTCGACACTTGGAGTTCAGGTTGACGGTGGGTCTTCTTGAAGGTACCACCGGAAGGTGTGATGAAATTTGGAAAGAAGGAAACTTAGCCCGAGGTACTTTGGGCATTTTCAGATAATAGTAGAATAGGCCAGGTTGCCTATAAGTTAGCACTGCCGTCCGACTTAGGAGGCAGTACGTCCGGTATTCCATGTTGCTATGTTTCGGAAGAGTAATCGGATATCCCTCCAGAGTGTTCCCAGTTAATGATGACCAAGTTAGAGATAGTAACCAGAGATTTTGGAAATCAAGCAATAGCGAAATGTGGTAAGTATATGAGGAAGAGTTCGAGTGTACGAGGAGAATGCGACGAGTAAGGGAAAGCGAGCATGTGTTATGAGAATAGAAGTGATCATTTCGTGTGTGAAGAAAGTATCCTTTGGACCATAGGTGGAGCTAATGGTATTGTTATACGATTTGAGGTGATTCTTCGTTGGCTTGGATGTGAGTTTTTGCGCGTATGTGGTATTATGGCCATGTGTGGCATAATTGGTTCCGTAAGTATAGTAGTGGAGACTATACTGCGCGTGTGTGTTTTGGAGACTTAGAAGGAACATTCGGACGAATGTTTCTAAGGAAGAATGTTACACCGTAGTTCCGCAGTATGTATATGAGGACGTGCGTGCGAGAATACGACACAAAAATTGGAAAGGAAGAAAGATGTGATTTTTCGCGGAAAAGTTTCGGATTTTGTGAAGGAAAAAGGTTCGTTAATGGAATTGGATTCCCGATTTGGTATTTGGACTTTTTAGAATATTTGAGTATTATGAAATTTTATTTCCGAAATTGGTCACGTAGGGCCCACGGGAAAATTTACGATTTTGTGGGGCCCACTTTATTTTCGGATTTTTGGCATTACGGATATTTTCGGAAGATGAAATATTTTGGACGAGTAGGGGGGCGACACGTGTCACCCCCGTGTGGCCATGTTGGCGGGTGGAGAAGAGGCAGTGGGCGTTTTTAGGTGGACAAGTGGCCCATTTTGTGGTGGCCACTTGTCCCATTTTTGTGGTGAACACTTGGTTGGCCAACTACCCACACACATGTACCCATCCTCACCACCCACTTGCATTAATCTTGACCCTTGATTCTTCTATATATACCCCCTTAGGTTGAAGACAATTTTCATCCCACACTTAAGCTTCCAAGGCAAAATACTCCCCTCCCCTTTGTAGTTGTTTTCGTCCCCCTTCCCCCACTTGAGTAGAAAATACTTTGGGTATTATTGTATAATCCCAAATACCTTGGCCTAGTATCCCTAGTAGTATTCCAAAGTTATTTCAATACTAGGAGCCCGGAAATACTACTTTATTCCAATAGTCGCAAAATGGAACCCTAGAAAATCTTCATAAGCTTGGTTGAAGTGTTAAGAGAAGTTGTTTAAAACTTCTAAGGGTTTCTTGGAGCGGGTTGGAACGTAAGGAATTGGAGCTAAACGTTGCTCAGGATCGACTTATAAACTTGGATAATTTTGGGCTTATCGAGGTAATGATCTTTGTCCCCCTATTGTAATTGGATATTACATGTTGTAGTAATGTATAGTTGAGTATACTATATGTAGAATGAATAGGGATAAGAATTGAATCAGTATTTACATAGATCAGTATTCTGATGAGACTTGTAGTATTATTGTGGAGTAGAATTGTACACGTTCGGTTAGGCGTGTAACCCCCTGGGATTGTTGGTTTGGTAGCAGCCTCGTTAGAGAGGAGATTTATGTGGTTGCGGGGAGGTCTTTGCGAATTTTCCGTAGAATAAAGAATCTTGTATCTAGAATTATTCTACGAAGAGATCTAGAGGTTGATAGACGTTTTGTGGCCTTTTTAGGTTGAAGTACTACGAGTAGCGTATTCTACTTGAAGGGTGGAAAAGGCGAGCAAGGTTAGAGTACGTGGAGCGTTTTGCTAATTGTCGATAATCGTCGCGAGTTATGTGAACCTCTTCCTATCTTTTCTAGCATGATTGTTGTGAACTATGTAGTACGGTAGACGTACATGTTCTAAGTGAATTTGGTTGGTTTACTGATTTTAAAAGATAAAGGACTTGACTTATATTTGACTTGATGTTGTTTTAAAAGAAAGGCACTTGGTTTAAAAAGTATAGAGTACTTGATTTTAAAAGTCTTGTAAAGGTTTTTACGAAAGTAAAGTAATTTGGTTTGAAAAGGAAATGTGTTTTTGATACTACGAGTATTAGTATCTTTTACGTAAAAAGAGGTCTTTTTGAAAGAATGAAAGTAGGTATTATTTTGGGTTTGAAACCCGTATTGTTGACATAAAATGAAAGTACCTTGAGTTGTGTGTAACTTGCCTATGTTTGCGTGTGATAGCCTTGTCGTGCTAGTATTGTATTTCTATACCACCGCGTCTCTCGATGGAGGGCCGGCTGATTTGTTATGATCTTACTTGACGTCAGCGTGGCGGAGGATTCCAGTGCGCGCTCGCTGATAGCGTTATTCCATGGACTAGCTCTCCGTGAGGTTTCCGATTCGGCTTTGGTATCCGGTGGTTGGCTTTCTTGCCCGCCTCGTGGTGATTCGGCCTTAGTGCACAGTAGTTAGCCTTCGCACTTGCCGTTCAGTTTAGTGGCGAAGTCTCGTGATCTGACGCTTGGTATCCGTAGTTATCCTCGTACTTGCCGGCCGCCACGTGACACGGCTTTGGTATCCGTAGTTGGCTTTCATACTTGCCGTGCTCGAACCGTGGCGAAGTCTCGTGTCTGACCTTGGTATCCGTAGTTAGCCCTCGTACTTGCCGCCTACGTGACACGGCTTTGGTATCCGTAGTTGGCTTCGTACTTGCCCGTGTCGCCGTGGGTTGGTTGTATAGTATTGTTGGTACGGCTTTGGTATCTAGTAGTTGGCTTTCGTACTTGCCCCGGTCAGTTGATGATGCGGCTTTGGTATCTGGTAGTTAGCCTTCGTACTTGCCCCGTACGGTTTTTATAACACAGGTGGGACCTGGTGTTCATGTGTACTTCTTGGTGTTGTTATATCATAAACTGCCGGCAGTGAGGAAGGTATTCCACGGGCATGATTGATGTTGTGGGCGTGAGATCCATTGTTATATTTGAGTGATGACTTTGAGGGCGTGAGTCCCTGACTTGACATATCGCTACATATTATGTCTTGTAGTTTGGTTATCATATATGTCTCATGTTTTATATAGACTACTATGATTTCATTTCTGATATTTTCGATTTCACATACTTGGTACTGTTGTCGACATCATCCTTGGCCGCGTTAAATGCATGGTAGAGTACCGGTTGTTGATCCTCGCTCATAGGATCACAGTTCAGCGTTTGGGAAGCTCCGTTTCTCCGGAGGCTTATCTTTGATATAGTCCCCTGTCGTTGTAGGTGCTTACATTCAGGGGTATGGCGGGGCCCTCTCCCGTCATAGTTGTTATAAAATTCATAGAGGTCTGTAGTACTGTTGTGGGCAGGGTTTGTAAAAGGATTTAACTGTTCAGGTATATATATATGCAGAAAGGTAACCGTTTTGGTTAGTCTGTTTCTTATTTTATCTTATTTCATGTTTATGTTTTTATTTCCGCTGATTTTCTCTGATGTTGTATCACTAGGGTGCCCGGGGTAAGGCACCAGTCGCGGTCCCGAGATCGGGTCGTGACAATATGTGTTGAAGATTGATAAGTTATATGGATTGTTGTAGCCTAAGTCTGAAATGACATATAAGCCATTTGAAGTTGGATTACAATTTGGTCGTTAATTAGAATCGTCGCATGTTACTTACTTGAAGATTGTAGTAGTTATAATCGATTGCGACTTGATATCATGTTATACTAAACAACTTGGATTGAAAAGGAAATTTGATAAGAATTGGTGTTGTTGTATCTCAAGTTGCCGAATTTACCTTGCAGTTTGTTCTAGTTTGATATCAATTGTGGGGCAGAATTTGTTATACCCCGTATTTCCAGAGTATGTATGTAAGGACGTACGTACAATTGTGTAAGCCCGATTTATGTTAGGGATGAAAATTGTGAGCTCCTACGAAAAGAATTGTTTTTCCGACGAAAAATTTTCCGAACCTTGTAAGGGAATTTTACGTTTTCAAGAATTTATTTATTTTGGATTTTTTTTTCGAGAGATGAAATATTTTGGACCAACGAGAGGGCGACATGTGTCACCCTCAAGTGGGAGGTTGGTGGACGAATTGAAGGCCTTGTTTTACACGTTTTTATCCTTTTAAAGACCATAAACATTTGGTCAAAGGTCTTGCAAGATATTTGTGTAGTAGATAGATAAGTGGGACCCACACACACATGTCCAAATCTTCACCCTCCACTTGCTTTGATCTTGGCCATTGATTGGCCTATAAATACCCCTTAAGTTCAAGACTTATTCTTCATCCACTTAACAATTTCCAAGTCTCAAAAACTCCCTCCCCCTTTGAGAGCTCTCGTCCAAACCCCTTTCCCCCCCTTCCTTGTTGGTCTCGCCGAACCCCCTTGGTAGAAAAATATTCTCCAAGTATTGTTGTTATTCCAAAAGACCTTAGCCCAAATACCTTGTAGTATTCCAAAGTTACCTCTATAAAAAAAGCCCGGAAATGCTACTTTATATCCCTTAGTCACAAAACGAAGCCCTAGGAAAATCTTCATAGTTGGTTGAAGTATTAAGTAGAAGTTGTTTAGAACTTCTAAGGGTTTCTTGGAGCGGATTAGAGCGTACAAAATAGGAGATAAACCTTGCTCAAGATCGACTTTAATCTTGGATAATTTTGGGCTTATCGAGGTAAATATTTTTGTCCTTCTATTGTAATTGGAAATTACATATAGTAGTTTAGACTTGAGTATAAGATATAGAAGGATGGTATATAAGAAGAGAATTGAATTGTACTTACATTGGGCTGTATTCTGATGAGACTTGTGTAGCTACGGGTAGGAAGTCTGCCCAAATTTCCGTAGAAATAAGAACCTTCTGCTTAGAATATTCTACCGAGTAGTCTAGACGTTGATAGACGTATTTGACTATTATAGGTTGATACTCTGCGCGCGACATATTCGACTTGGCAGGTGGATTTCGCCGATGAGGTATGTGATTCTTCCTATCCTCTTGAGCATGATATTTTAAAAGAATATATATAGTACGGTAGACGTACGTGTGTTAACTGAACGTGGTTTTACTTCGATGTCTTTTGACTTGAGTTTTAAATAATAAGAATCTTGAAGTATTTCAAAAGAATTAAGAATCGTTTTTGAAAGAAGAGTAATACTTGGTTTTAAAAGCTTAAGAGTTATACTAGCTTTATGGGAAGTTAGGTATAACGACTTAAGAGAAATAAAAGGAACGGTTTACTTAATTGTTTATGAAAGCCTTGTATTGATTTCGGAAATGAGAATAAGTATCGAACAAACCACTGCAACACTAATAAAGGAAAATGTATTGACTAATTAAGTATTATTAAAACCAGTAGAAACCTCCATCTGCATAGAAGCTAAGATAAGACAAAATTGTATTACATTTCCTAGATCATGGTGCTTTAATAAGATCATTAATAAACAAGTTTTGATTTTCTTAAAATTTCAAAGTAAGGACTTGATTTATAAAAGACAAAGACTTGAAAATTTGAAGTGTTTTCGTTTAAAAATGAAGGCATGCTTTTGTCTTAAGTTGGTTCAAAAAGAAGGTAGGGAAATTGTTTTGGTTTACTTAAAAAGATAGTCACTCTATTTTGATACTACGGGTATCGTGTGACTCTTGTGAAAGAAACGAATCTTTTTAAAGAGTTAATGTATGAAGTACTTTGGGGATAAAAACCCGAACTTGTTGACATAAAATAGAAAGTACCTTGTGTGAATAACTTGACTATGTTGGTTTGTGATAGCCTTGTAATACTTTCTTATTGGTTTGATAAGTAAACATGTTAGGATCTTACGTGTGTTAGTGTCTTGTGATGTTTGTGTAAAGGGGTTTCCTTGATTGTGCTTATGTTGTTTAACGATAAGCCGTTATGTTAGTATTGTACCACTCACCTCTTGACATGTTATACCGGGGTTGTTGCCCCGATGCGAGGATGCCTCATGCGGGTCCAGGACCTATGCGAGCTACGAGTTCCGGTTAGTGTGCGAGGAATACCTCATGCGATCTATGTGGCCGTACGGACTACGAGTCGGGGCGATGCGAGGAGTAGCTACCCTCGACGCGGGAATACCTCACGCGGGCCTAGGTGGCCTACGCGAGTCGCGGTAAGTTCGAGATTAGACGCGCACATTGATCGAGGCGAGTGGCGGCCCGATCATGTGGCGTGGTCTAGAAAGACCTCGTGATACGCTTTTATAGCATTGTTGGTGCGGTTTTAGTAGTCGGCTATGCCTTCGTACTTACCGTCTGATTTATTATGACACAGTGGGACACGGTGTTCATGTATTCCTTGGTGCTTTTATATCATGGATCGCCGGTGAGGAAGGAATTTCACCGCATGATTGATATTGTGGGCATGAGACCACGGTTATATTTGAGTGATGACCTTAAGGCGTGAGTCACGACTTGACATATGCATATATTGTGTATCGTAAATTGGTTATCATATATGTCTTATGTTTTATATAGACTATTATGATTTCATTCTGATATTTTGATTTCACATACTTGGTACTGTTATCGACCTCCTTGAAGTGCGTTCATGCCGCGGTAGAGTACACGCGATTGTTGATCCTCGCCATGTGGTCACATTCAGCGTTTTGGGAAGCTCCGTGTCTCGGAGGCTTATCTTTAGTATAGTCCTGTCGTTGTAGGTACTTACATTCGTGGGTATGGCGAGCCACTGTCCGCCATTGTTGTTATAACATTCTTAAGTGCATGTAATCTTGTTGTGGCGGGGTTTGTAAAGGGATGAATCGCTCAAGTTTTTATATATATATGCGAAGGCAACTTTTCTCGAATAAAGCTGTTTCACTTCATATTGTTTCATGTCTTGTTTTATATTCCGCTGGTTACTCTGATGTATGTCTACTTGGGTGCCCGGGTAAGGCACCAGTCACGGGCCCGGGTTCGGGTCGTGACAGAATTTTACATGTCTAGTAGGCGTGTAATCCCCTATTGTTAACTACATTGTTGGGCCTTAAATGTGGCGTGTTTGGTTATTGAATTCGGGCCTTGAAAAAGGTGGTAAAGTATGTAGAAACAAAGGAAGTGATGTCCGATTTTCCGTAGAATTTAGTGACTTTGCACTTATTATATTCTACGTTTGAAGTAAGAGGTTAATAGGCGTATTATGGTCATTATAGGTTGACATACTACGTGCGATATATTGGACTTAGCGAGTGGGTTGACCTGAAGAGGTATGTGGAACTTTCATATCTCTTGAGCATGAATAGTTGTATCTATATAGTACGGTAGACGTACAAGACTTTGATATCTTTTACTTGTTTAAGAATGTGCAAGTCGGTTGAGTTAGGGGATTAACTCATTTGTTTAAAAGTAATAAGGATGTCTTAGTTTTCAAAGTTAAGGGACTTGAAGTGTTTTAAAGTATATGATACTTGTTTCGTTTTAAACATATAAGTCCCTTGGATAGAGGAAAATGTAATTTACTAATGTATAAAGTTAATATAACGACTTTATGGGAAGTTGGTTATATTAGCCTTATGGATAGTTAAAAAGATAGATTTACTCTAAGTAATATAAGTAAGGATAAATGATTTAAATTTATGAAAGGCAAATTGATTTTAAGGCATCAATTGCCTAAGGTTTTAAAAGAAAAGAAGTCACTTGATTTAGAAGCCTAATTATATTTCTAAAAGGTATTGTGACTTGTCTTGAAAAGTAGTTGTGACTTGATACTACGGTTATTAGTATCTTGGAAGTTTTATATGAAAAAGAGTCATTTTTAAAAGGGTAGAGGTACGTAGTACTTTGGGTTAAATTCCCGAATTTTCTTTTAAATGACATGTTAGTGCCTTAAGTAAATTAAAATGAGAGGATATATTAATAATGTAAATAAGAAGTTAGGGGATTTCTTAACTTGCTTATGTTATGATAAGTCGGTAGATCTTATGTTATGTATGATAGCCGGTTGTGCTAGTTCATGTTATTCTTACGGGGGAAAGCCCCGGGTTACTACTAATTCCATGGATTTGCTACCCATGATTCGGTGTTAGCAGAGCGGGTGTACAAAGGTTGTCCGGTGTTTATTTACAGTCGTCAGACCCTAGCAGACTTGATAGAGTTGGAGTTGACAGATTTTGATGTCATTATGGGTATGGACTGGTTGGCTTCTTGTTATGCCAACGCGTTGATTGAGACATGTTGGTCGATTCGATTTCCGGGTGAGCGATTATCGAGTGGAAGGGCAACACGTCGCCGGCGGTAGGTTTATTTCTTACCTCAAGGCTAGGAAGATGGTGCGAGAAGGGTACATCTATCATCCGTTCGGGTATTCGATCTGAGGTGAGTGCCGATTCTTGATCGGTGCGATGGTTAGGGAGTTTCCAGATGTGTTCCCAGACAATCTCCCGGGTATCCCTCCTGAGAGGGAGATTGAGTTTTGTATTGATATGTTGCCAGACACTCGACCTATATCTATTCCGTCATACAGGATGGCACCTGCTGAGTTGAGGGAGCTGAAGGACCAGCTGAAAGATTTGCTGGAAAAAGGCTTTATCAGGCCTAGTGTTTCTCCCTGGGGAGCGCCGGTTTTGTTTGTGAAGAAGAAGGATGGGACGTTGCGTATGTGTGTTGATTACAGGCAGCTGAATAAGGTAACCATCAAGAATAGATACCCCCTCCCCAGGATTGATGATTTGTTTGACCAGTTGCAGGGTGCGAGGTGTTTCTCCAAGATAGTCCTTCGGTCTTGTTATCATCAGGTGCGAGTTCGAGAGACAGATATCCCAAAGACTGCATTCAGGACCCGGTATGGGCACTATGAGTTCAGGGTGATGTCTTTCGGTTTGACCAACGCTCCAGCGGTATTTATGGATCTGATGAACCGGGTGTTCAAGCCATTTTTGGATACATTTGTTATAGTATTCATCGATGATATCCTGGTTTATTCGCGTCTGAGAGCGAGCACGCAGATCACTTGAGGCGGTACTTGGGTCCTCGGGCAGCGATTGTTCGCCAAGTTCTCCAAGTGTGAGTTTTGGTTAGCCTCGGTGGCATTCTGGGGTACATTATTGGGTGATGGTGTTCGGGTTGATACGGCAAAGATTGAAGCGATCGAGCCTTGGCCGAGACCTACTACTCCGACCAAGGTGTGCGATTTCTTAGAAATGGCGAGTTATTATCGTAGGTTTGTGGAGCGGTTGCTTCCATATCAGCAGATTGACTAGTGACTACGAAGGCGGCTAAGTTCGATGACGAAGCTTGTGAAGGGCTTCGATTCATCAAGGAAAAGTTGACGACGGCTCCAGTTCTTACTCTTCCTGAGGGGTTAGATGGGTACGTGATTTATTTTGATGCCTCGGGTATCGGGCTAGGGTGCGTATTGATGCAGCAGGGCAAGGTTATAGCCTATGCTTCCCGGCAGTTACGGAAGCATGAGAGGAATTACCCTACCCACGACTTAGAGTTGGCCGCAGTTATTCATGCCTTGAAGATTTGGAGACTTTATTTATATGGGGTTCATGTGGATATTTATACAGACCATAAGAGCCTCCAGTACATCTTTAGGTAGAGGGAGCTGAACTTGCGGCAGAGACGGTGGTTAGAGTTGTTGAAAGATTATGATGTTGACATCCTATACCATCCGGGAAAAGCCAACGTGGTTGCAGATGATTTGAGTCGTAGATCGATGGGGAGTCTGTAAGAGGTACATCCAGAGAGACAGGACATGGTCTATCAGATCCATCAGCTAGCGAGCCTTGGGGTTCGATTGATCGATACCGATGATAGTGGGGTACGGGTTTGTGAGGTTGCCGAGTCTTCCATCGTTGATGAGGTGAAGAGGCAACAGTATGAGGACCCAGTGTCGGTACGGTATCGAGATGTAGCTCTTCGGGAGGAGAAGAGTCTATTCGAGGTAGCGTCTGATGGGGTGCTAAGATTTGAGGGTCGGTTGTGTGTTCCCGATGTGGTAGGACTTCGTCAGCAGATTCTGGGAGAGGCACACAGTGCTCGTTATTCTATTCATCCGGGGTCGACCAAGATGTACCATGACCTCAGATGTATGTATTGGTGGGATGGCCTGAAGAGGGACGTGGCAGGTTTTGTTGCACAGTGTCCTAATTGCCAGCAGGTCAAGGTTGAGCACCAGAGGCCTAGTGGACTATTGCAGGCTATTGATATTCCGACATGGAAGTGGGAGGTGATCAACATGGACTTTGTTACAGGGTTACCTTGTACTCAGAGGAAGTATGACTCCTAATTACCTAAGTCGTTTTCATAGGTTTTGATTGGAAATGGAAGAGAAGTTGTTTGTGAACTTCTAAGGGCTTCAAATAGCGGATTGGAGCGTAAAGGAAAGGAGCTAAGAATTGCTAAGGAGCGACTTTGAACCTTAGAATTTTATAAGGGCTTATCAAGGTAACAATCTTGTCGTTTTAGAAATTAAAGATTACTTATTGTTGTAGTTATGGATATTAGCAAGCATGAGATGTATATATTGATGTTTGATAAGTGTTATGGCTATTGGAACCACTAATCCGAAACTAGCATGTTTAGCCTTTGAGATTACAATTCAATTTGATTATTAGTTTAGTCGTCGCATGTTATATAGAGAAGGAATTATAGTTGTTAAAGTTGTTTATGACTATATAACATGTTAGACCTAAGAACTTGGATGAAAAAGAATTCGAAAGGACTTTTGTAGCTGTACATGTTAGCCGAGAATGGCTTTGGTTATTGAAGTTACTTGGTATTAATTGTGGGTCGGAATTTTACACGTATTGTAAGGCGTGTAATCCCCTTTGATTGGTTGATGTATTGAGCCTTAAATGTGGCATGTTGGTTATTGATTTACGGGCCTTGAAAAAGGTGGAAAAGTACGTAGAAACAAAGGAGGTGCTGCCCAATTTTCCATAGAATAAGAGACTGTATACTTTAAACCAAGGTACCTAAGGGTATTGTAAGTGTATCTCTATAGAAAGATTCCGGAAAAATGGCGTTTTCGTATTAGTCGCAAGGCGGAAAGTTAAGGAGTTCTTCAACTTTGAAGTTGGAACTTGAAGATGAGTTCTTCATAAGCTCCTAAGGGTTTCTTGGGGTGGATTGGAACGTCGAAAGGAGGAGCTAAAGTTGCTAAGGATCGACTTGTAGTCTTGGATCATATTTGGGCTAAATGAGGTATAATCTTCGTCTTACTTTTGTAATTGAAGATTCCATGTTATTATAAGTTAGAAATGATCATGTGATATGTGTTATGAAGATTGATAAGTGTTATGGAAACTTAGTAGCTCAAATCCGAAAATGACATGTTGAGTCATTTGAAATTGAATTGCAATTTGGTCGTTAACTAGAATTGTCGCATGTTAGCTACTTGAAGATTTTAGTTGTTATAATCGATTGCGACTTGATATCTTGTTATGCTAACAATTTGGATTGAAATGGGAATTGGATAAGAATTGGTGTTTTGTGTCTCAATGTGGCCGAATTGGACTAGTAGATTGTATTAGTTTGATATCGTTTGTGGGGCGGAATTTTACACGTCTAGTAGGCGTGTAATCCCCTATTGTTAATTGAATTGATTGGGCCTTAAATGTGGCGTGTTTGGTTATTGAATTCGGCCTTGAAAAAGGTGGCAAAGTAAGTAGAAACAAAGGAGGTGCTGTCCGATTTTCCGTAGAATTTAGAGACTTTACACTTATAATATTCTACGTTTGAAGTAAGATGTTAATAGACGTACTATGGTCATTAAAGGTTGACATACTACGTACGGCGAATTGGACTTAGCAAGTGGATTAAACCGAAGAGGTATGTGGAACTTTCTTATCTCTTGAGCATGAATAAGTTGTAAATGTATAGTACGGTAGACGTACAAGATTTTGTCAATCTAGGTCCATTTGATATCCTTGGCTTATTTTAAGAATGTCCAAGTTGATTGAGTTAGGGAATTAACTCACTTGTTTAAATATTATGGATATCTTGGTTTTCAAAAGTTAAGAGACTTAAGTATGTTGAAAGTATTATTGATACTTGTTTTGTTGGAAAGTTTAAGTCTCTTGGTTATAAAGAAGTATGTAAGTTGCTAATGTATAAAGCTAGTATAACGGCTTTATGGGAAGTTGGTTATAATAGCTTTATGGAAGGTTAAAAAGAGTGGTTTACTCTAACTAATTTAAGTATGTTAAATGACTTGAAATAACGAAAGGCAAATTGATTTAAAGGCATCAATTGCTTAAGGTTTTAAAAGAAAGAAGTCACTTGATTTAGAAGCCCGAAAATGTATTTTCTAAAAAGGTATTGTGACTTGTCTTAAAATGTAGTTATGACTTGATACTACGGTTATTAGTATCTTGGAAGTTTTATTTGAAAATGAGTCATTTTAAAAGAATAGAAGTACGTAGTACTTTGGGTTAAACTCCCGGATTTATAATGTCATGTTAGTGCCTTAGGTAAACCAAAATGAGAGTGTATATGAATAAGGTTAATAAGAAGTTAGGGGAATTTCTTAACTTGCTTATTGTATGATAAGCCGGTAGTGCTTATGTTATGTATGATAAGCCGGTAGTGCTTATGTTATGTATGATAAGCCGGTAGGGCTTATGTTATGTATGATGGTCAGTTGAGATAGTGTAAGAGTATATCTGAGGGGTAAATCCCCAAGATAGTTATACCACCTTCTCCAGGGTAAGAGTATATCTGAGGGGTAAATCCCCAAGATAGTTATACCACCCGTGGTAAGAGTATAATTGAGGGTGAATCCCCAAGATAGTTATACCACCTGTTTCCGTGGATTTGCTACCCACGATGCGAGGAATACCTCATGCGAGTCCTTATGGGCTTATGCGGGTGAAATAGTCTCATGCGGGCGGATACCTATCACGAGGAATACCTCACGCGGGTCCACACGACTATCACGGGTGAAATAGTCCCAGGAGTAGGATTGCTTAATGATATTGCGGGCGGGTGGTCCTGCTTTGATCGCGAGCTTCTTATTTTTATGTTGTAAGTATACTTTTGATTACTCTCATTGTTAGTAAGGCACTGTGTACTGTTAATTGAGTTATCTTACATGTCTCCAGTTTTATTATAGACTTATGATTTCATTCTGATTTCTGGTTTCACATATTTGGTACATGTTATCGACCTCATTCGGGCCGCGTTCACGCCGCGGTAGAGTCTGAGTTCTTGATCCTTCCTCTTAGTGTCACGACCGTTCGGGGCTCGTGGTAGTGCCTTACCCGGCACGAAGTCAAACATCGGAGAGATCGTGGAATATAAAACATACAGATATGAAACAAGAGATAAGATAATAAAACAAAGCAACCAAAACGGTTGCCTTTGCATATATCTGAGAAAAAATTTGAGCAGTTACATCCTTTACAACCCCGCCACAACAAGATTACTACGGACCTAAGAATGTAACAACAACTATGACGGGACAGGACCCCGCCATACCCCTGAATGTACAAGAACCTACAACTCAGGGAAACAAACCAAAAGATAAGCCTCCGAGAAACGGGGCTTCCTAATATTACCGTGATCCTATGAGCGAGGATCAACAACGGTGTACCTCTACCGCGGCATGAACGCGGCCAAGGAGGTCGATCTGGCAACAGTACCAAGTATGTGAAATCAAAATACGAAAATGAAATCATAATAGTCTATATAAAACAGAAGACATATATGATAACAAAACTACAGTTCACAGCATAAAAGTAGTCATGTCAAGTCAGGGACTCACGCCCTCAAGGTCATCCATCATGCCCGTGGAACTCTTTCCTCACTGCCGGCAGTCTAGGTATAAGTCATGTGATACGTGTAGCATGTCTCGGCCCATCTCATGGACTCGAGGTGAAATCGTATGGAATACATTCCCGGTCCATCTCATGGACTCGGTATCAAATCAGGTGGTATACATTCCCGGTTCATCCCATGAACGCGGTGTCGCATGAAATACATTCCCGGTCCATCTCATGAACTCGGTATCGTGTGAAATAAATTCCCGGTTCATCCCATGAACGCGGTGTCCAGTGAAATACATTCCCAGTCCATCTCATGGACGCGGTATCGAGTGAAATACATTCCCGGTTCATCCCATGAACGCGGTGTCGATTGAAATACATTTTCGGTTCATCCCATGAACGCGGTGTCGAGTGAAATACATTCCCGGTTCATCCCATGAACGCGGTGTCGAGTGAAATACATTCCCGGTTCATCCCATGAACGCGGTGTCGAGTGAAATACATTCCCGGTCCATCTCATGGACGCGGTATCGAGTGAAATACATTCCCGGTTCATCCCATGAACGCGGTGTCGTGTGGTCATAACATTTAAACGCTCTTTTAAGACAGATTAAGGTAATACCATATGTTCCTTTTAAAACAACTAAGGTAACATTATGCCCTTCTTTTTAAACCAAAACACTTTCCTTCTTAAAGTCAAGTAACAACATTCTTTTCCAAAAGTTCAAGTTTGCCTAATTTCAAATATTCACATTTCTTATTTTCGAAAGGTTTCATAGTTCATAGTCTTAATCTTTTAATAACATAATTCTCCTTTTAAAACAGTTGAGTAATATATGCCTTATGTGTGAGTAGGTTATTCTTGTTTATAACAATCTTATTAAAGCAGCCATGATCTAGGAAATGTAATATCATTTTGTCTCATCTTAGCTTCATGCGGATGGAGGTTTCTCGGGTTTTAATAATACTTAATTAATCAATACATTCCCCTTTATTAACGCTGCAGTGGTTTGTTCGATACTTATTCTGATTTCCGAAATCAGTAAAACATTATTCCTTTTAAAAACCAAGTACTCATTACTCACGAATGAGGTTTCACACTTTTTAACAAAATTCATATTAATATAATTACGTCAAGTCTCTTATCTTTTAAGATCAAGTCTCTTAACTTCTAAAATCAAGAAACCATTCTTTTACCTCTCTTAAGTCGTTATACCTAACTTCCCATAAAGCTAGTATAACTCTTAAGCTTTTAAAACCAAGTATTACTCTTCTTTCAAAAACGATTCTTAATTCTTTTGAAATACTTCAAGATTCTTATTATTAGACTCAAGTCAAAAGACATCGCAAAGAAACCACGCTCGGTTAACACACGACGCGTCACCGTATATATATTCTTTTAAAATATCATGCTCAAGAGGATAGGAAGAATCACATACCTCGCGACGATTTATCGATTATTAGCAAATAGCTCCAAAAATCGTAATCCTGCTAGCCTTTTCCACCCTTCGAGTAGAATACGCTACTCGCAGTACTTCAACCTATAATGGTCATATAAGTCTATCAACGTCTAGACTACTCTGTAGAATAATTCTACGGAAAATTGGGCAGCACTTCCCTACCCGTCAAACTATCCAATTCTACTGTAAATACAGTCCTATGTAAGTACAGTTCAGTCTTCTTCTTTAATATTCTTCTGATGTGATTTCAGTTCAATTCTTTTCTGTAATATCCTTCTATTACAGTTCTATTCTCTTCTGTAATACCCTTCTATGAATCTAATATTCATTTCTATACTACTACAGTATGTAATTTCCAATTACAATAGAAGGACAAGAGTATTTACCTTGGTAAGCCCAAAATTATCCAAGTTTAAATGTCGATCCTGAGCAACGTTTAGCTCCTACTCCGTGCGCTCCAACCCGCTCCAAACAACCCTTAGAAGTTCTACGCAACTTCTTCTTAATACTTCAACCGGCTATGAAGATTTTTCCTTAGGGTTTCGTTTAGTGACTAATGGAAATATAGTAGTATTTCCGGGCTCTACGTATAGAGGTAACTTTGGAAAGTACTACAAGGTATTTGGGCTAAAGTATTTGGGAATAGTAACAACACTTGGAGAATACTTTTCTACCAAGAGGGGGGTGTATTTTTACGAGAACAACCCCACTAGGCGGGGGGGTAGGTTTCGGCTAGCACCACAGGAGGGTACCTCTCGCCAAAAAGGCCTCACAGCGAGGGGAGGAAGACTTGGACGAGAACTACACAAGAAGGGGGGAGGATTTCAAGACTTAGAAAACATTTTGTGGATGAAGAAGTCTTCAACCAAGGGGGGTATTTATAGGACAACCAAGGGCCAAGATCAAGACAAGTGGTGTGCAAGTGTAGGGTGAGGATTTATCCATGTGTACCTTATCCAACTACCACACAAAATATCACAAATATCCTACCTACTCCAAGACTTTGAAATCGTCCAAATGAAGCCCACAAATCCGCCAACTTGAGGGTGACAAGTGTCGCCCTCTCGTTGGTCCAAAATATTTCATCTCTCGGAAAAATCCGCAAAAATAATAAATGACATAGCCGTATTTTTCCCTTCGCAAAGTTTGGAAAACGTTTCGTCGGAAAACAATTCTTTTTGGTAGTTGTGCACAAATATTTCGACCCTTGCCTACTTAAGGCTAAAAACTTTTGTACGTACGCCCTCACGTACATACTCTGGAAATACGGGGTATAACATTCTCCCCTCCTTAGAAACATTCGTCCCGAATGTTCCTTCTCAAGACGGATAACGATAAAGTTCCTCTAACAAGTTGCCAACGCCACACCTGGCCATAAAAAAAAATAACATACGCGAAAAATACTTAACCCAAGTCCACGAGAAATCATTCCCACATCACAAAAGCTTCCACCCTGGTCTAAAGGATACTCCCTTCGCATCTTCACTTCACAACAAAATGATCTCTGTTATTCTGCTAACACACGTTCTCTTCTTTCCTCACTCGTCGTACTCTTCTCGAACACTGGAACTCTTTCTAGTATACGTACCATACTTCAGTCATCGCTTCAGTTTCCAAAATCTCTGGAGTCACTACTTCCAAACTTGGTCATCTTACTAGCCTCAAATTCCTTTAAGGCCATTCCCGGCCTTTACGATCCGATTCTTGGTCGAACATATCCACGAAATCATACGATGGTTACCTAAACCTGGGCCTAGCACCCTCGTGACACTACCACCTGGCGGGACCACCCAGAACTGACCCCACCTAAATCCGGCCTACGGGTTGACCCGCAATACGTCCTCAACCCGACCCTCCGCCGTGCCGAACTCTCTTGTTTCTCGATCCGGAACAATCTCACAAATCAAGTCAGGAAAACCTAGAGGTCTTCTTAGCTCAACTACCCTCTTTCATTTCATACCACTCAGGGACTTATCACACAAATATATCCCACGTATACTATGCACTCTGATAAAGGTCAACATAAACATAAATCTTTTACTCAAGATGGCCTCGCATCTAAGGGTTCTACGTATAAAACTCTAAGGCTCACACTTTCCCTGTCCCCAAACTTACCCTTCTAATTAACCATGTTTCTAATCACAATTTTAACATAATGCTATCTGAACATAATACTTAACACTTCACCATAACATCAACGCATACTAGTCTCTAGAGGGGTAAGAATATACTTGTAACATCTGCTCCACTCTAATCATAGGCCTGCCCTGCAGGGCGCATAGCTGTAGAAGGCGATGATCCTGCCACTGACCCGGTAGGCTGCGTCATTCTTCTTGTACCCCTCCTATAAGCACAGTCTCTCGTCACATGGCCCTGACGGCCGCAGGTGAAACAAGCACCAGTAAGAAGACGACATTCCCCGGGATGACGCTTGCCACATCGTGCACACTGAGGGGGACATGAATCCTGCTGGCTAGAACCCGTGTATATCTGTAAACCAGAAGCCCTGGAGCTCTGACCAGCTCCCGAATACCCCGAACGTCCCAAGGCGCGGAGGACCACTGCATCTTGGCGGAGGTACATAACTAGCCTGCTGCTGAGGCGGTCCGCCTCGAAAGTTACCACAGGACCCTGTTGTCCTGGCCTTCTTCTGCTGATCTCGGTTATTCCGTCGACCTCTCCGCTCCTCACATCCAAGTGCATAAGCCTGTATGCGGGCAATGGCCATGCGGTGAAGAGCTACTCGAACAAGCCTCGCCAGTAGTCATCGAGCCGGTGGCGTGGCGGTGCACTCGTCCTCCATGTCGGCTACGATGCGGGACGTCGAGCTAATGAGTCAAACTCCAAATTGTACTCCGAAATGACGCGATGCGCCTCAACGTCAAAAATCTGTCGGCCCGAGCCCTTCTCATCTGTGGAGGCAAGAAATGTGCAAGAAATGCCCCTGAGAACTCGTTCCATACGGCTGGAAGTGCATACTCTCCCCGGGACAGCTCCCACGAATCAAACCAGTCGACTGCAGTATCACGCAGCCGATGCGAACCTAAGACCACCGACTCGATCTCGAAGCCTTGATCACTCTCATGATCCGAATCAGAATCGAATGAACTCCTGCGGATCATCCTCAGGCCTCGACCCGTAGAACTCTGGCGGGCTACAACTCAGAAAGTCCCGTAGCCTCAAACTATCCGATCTCGGGTGAACCATGGGTACCATCGAACGGGGCTGCCGTGATCCAAATTTATCCTCATGTCTTGCCACTATCCTCGCCAATAATCGGGCCATCTCTTTGTACTTAACTCCTCCGCTCCAGTGGGACCGAGGCTCAGTATCAGGTCTCGGCAGCCACCTGCGCTCTAAACTCGCTGGGGTGGCGGCGTCACAAAACTCGCCTGAAGCACTATCTCGTAATGTCCGGCTCGCGCCTTGTACTCCTCAGATAATACTAGCGCCCTCGATCGCCTTGCCCACTGGGCGGGTTGCTCGCGGAGGTATAATCGGTAAAAACGAAATACGCCAGAGGGTCCAACTTATAACACGACTCTAAGGCACGATCTCGTAATGAGAAGAATGGAAACTAATCCTAAATGTCCTGCGACCTCGATTATAGATGTGGTGCACAACACATCGATAATCAAGACTTACTAGACACGGTTCCAGACACTTTCCGAGGATTAATCGCGCTCGATACCACTTTTGTCACGACTGCTCGGGGCGTGGATGCCTTACCCGCACCCAAGTAGTCAAACATCGAGAGATCGGAATATAAAACATACCGATATGAAACAAGAGATAAGATAATAAAACAGTCAACCAAAACGGTTGCCTTCGCATATATACGTAAATTTTTTGAACGATTCATCTTTTATGTCACGACCGATCCGGGCCCGTGATCGTGCCTTACCCGCACCCTAGTGATACTACATCGAGAAAACCAAATGAAATAAAAACTTAAACATGACCATGTGACAATATAATAAAAAAGGCCAACAAAACTGTTACCTTCCAATAAAATATATATAAAGAACTCTTTCAAAACGAGCACTTTAATCCTTTTTACAAAACCCCGCCCACACAAAGCATGCACTTAAGATTTACAACAACTATGACGACAGGCCCGCCATACCCCGAATGTACAAGAACCTACAACTCAGGAACACATACTAAAAGATAAGCCTCAAGGAACTGAGCTTCCAAACGCGCGAAAGGTGATCCAAGAGCTGATCGATGCCCAACGAACTTCTACATTGGTACCAAGATTTAACGCACTTCGGTCATGGTGACAACAGGGCATGTGGAATCAGAATCAGTAAATGAAATCATAATAGTCTATATAAAGCAGAGACATGTATGATGACTCAAGCTACGACATAACATATAACCAGTTACCTCAAGTCAGGGACTCACGCCCTCCAAATTATCACTCGTGCCCGTGGAATTTCTTCCTCACTGCCGGCAGTTTATGATACAACAATGCCAAGGAGTATACATGAACACCAGGTCCCACCTGTCATAAAAACCGATAGACAAGTATAACTACCGATCCGACCGCATCAATAATATAATGCAACCAAACACGGCCGATACGGGGCAAGTGCGAGCCGACCATCGGATACTAAGGCCGGCCACGTAGTGACCGGGCAAGTACTGGTCGACCACTAGGGACCAAGGTCGTATCACGAGACTTCACACTACACCGAACGGGGCAAGTAGGGTCGACACGGTGTACCAAGGCCGAATCATCATGAGACGGCAAGTACGAGCCGACCACTGTGACCAAGGCGCCAACAAGAAGAAACCTCATGGAAAGCTAGTCGATAAAAATAACAATTCTTGCACAACCAAGGCTATCATCACAAGCATAAGCAAGTTACGCAACAACAAGCACAGGCAAGTTACACAACACAAGCATAGGCAAGTTACACAACAACCAGCATAGGCAAGTTACACAACACTGCATAGGCAAGTTACACAACAACCAAGATAGGCAAGTTACACAACACAAGCTACTTTCATTTTATGCCAAAGTCCGGTTTTAACCTAAAGTACTACGACGTTAAATTCCTTTTAAAGAGATCCATTCCTTTTATAAAAGTCACCCATGTCCGTAGTATAAAAATTGAGTGACTAACATTGTTAATTAAACAAAAATGCTTTCCTTTGTAAAAATCAAGTAACAACCTTATTTTCCAAACGCTCAAGTTTGCCTAATTTCAAATGCTCAAGTTTCTCATTTTTAGAAAAGGTCTCTAGTTCATAGTTTTAATCCTTTAAAACATAATTCTCCTTTAATGATTTGAGAAACATATGCCTTATATGTGAGTAGGTTATTCTTGTTTATAATCGATCTTATTAAGCAAATGCATGATCTAGATATGTAATATCATTTTGTCTCATCTTAGCTTCATGCAGATGGAGGTTTCTCCGGTTTTAATACGATACATCATTATTCAATACATTTTCCTTTATTACGCCGCAGTTGGTCCTGTCGATACACATTCCGATTTCAAATCAAGAAAACATTATCCCTTTAAATAAAACCAAGTACTCATTACTCACGAATGAGGTTTCACACAAACATTCACATTAAACAAATAAGTTAAGTCTCTTATCTTATAAGATCAAGTCTCTTAACTTCTAACATCGTGAAACCATTTTCTTTACCTCTCTTAAGACATTATACCTAACTCCCATAAAGCTAGTATAACTCTTTTTAAAACCTTTAAAACCAAGTGTTACTCTCCATCAAAACGATTTATAAATCTTTTGAAATACATCAAGTTCTTTATTATAACTAGCCGCTTATAATTCACATCGCTACCTTTTAAAACCACAAAGTATTTTCTTACCTACATAAAGTCGTTATAACCAACTTCCCATAAAGCCGTTATAACACTTTATGTTTTAAAAACAATCAAACACAGTTAACATGTACGCCTACCGACTACATAGTTCACACATATCATGCTATAAGAGATGAAGAGGTTCACATACCTCGCGACGAGTCCGACTAATAGCAAAACGCTCCAAGTACTTCAAACCGTCGGCTACTCCTTGCCACGCAGATCGCACCACACGTAGTACTTCAAACTATAAGGCCACAAGGCGCTATTAACATCGCTCCATATTCTACGAAAATTCGGCAAGACCTCCCCGCAGTTAATCTCCTCTTTACCGGTGCCGCTACCAAGCCAACCAGGGGTTTGCACGCCTAACCTGACGTGTACAATTTACTCACGTATACTACACAAGTCTCATCGTAATACGCCCTATGTAATTACAGTTCAGTTCTCTTATTTAAATTCAGGCTTAAGTCGCAAGACATTGCCGTAAGTATTATTCAGGCTTAAGTCAAAAGACATTGCCGCACAGCTATGTTCAATTCTATATATAGTATACTTTAACTATATACTCCTACAACATGTAATTTCCAATTACAACAGAAGGTCAAGAATGTTTACCTCGATAAGCCGAAAATTATCCGAGTTTATATGCGATCTGAGCAAGGTTTAGCTCTACTCAGTGCTCCAATCCGCTCCACACAACCCTTAGAAGTTCTAACCACCTTCTACTTATACCTTCAACTACGGGTGAAGATTTACTTAGGGTTTCGTTTTAGCGACTGAGGGAAAGTATAATGGTATTTTCAGGCTAGTATGTGTAACTCGGGAATACTACAAGGTATTTGGGGCCAAGGTATTTGGACATTATAACAATACTAGAGAGTATTTCTATACCACTACAAGGGGTATTTATACGAGACAACTAGGCTAGGGGTACCCCGGCCAACCTACAACAGGGGAGGGGAAACTCGCGGCCAACGGCCACTAGGAGGGGGAGAGGCTTTGGACGAGGACTACAAGAGGGAGGGAGTATTTTGAGACTTAGGTAGATTGCTCAATTTTTGGATGAAGAAAGTTCATCAACCAAGGGGTATTTATAGGTCAAGTGAAGGCCAACCAACGGCCAAGATGGTGCCAAGTGCAAGGCAAGTGTAAGGCCAAGATTAAGCCATGTGCAACCTTATCCATCTACACAAAAATATCCTACCTAACCCTTGACCAAAATTGGGCAACAAAACGCGCCAAGAATGGCCAATTGCCGCCCAACCTCTTCCAATGCGAGGTGACACATGTCACCCTCCCGCTGGTCCAAAATGTTACGCCTCTAAAAATCCGCAAAAATTATAAATGACAAAGCCGGAATTTTCCCTACGAAAGCTGTGGAAACGTTTCGTCTAAAAACGACTCTAACCGGGTGTTGTGTACAAATTTCGAATCTATGCCTACTTTAAGGCTCAAATTGTATACGTACGCCCTCACGCATATACTGAAATACGGGGTATAACATTCTCCCCTCCTTAGAAACATTCGTCCCGAATGTTCCTTCTCGAGACAGATAACGATAGAGTTCTTCTAAAAAGTTGCCAACGCCACAACTGGCCACGAAACACCCGCGTAAATACTTACATCCAAGTCCACGAGGAAACACCTCTAACATCACAAACTTTTGTCACCTTGCCGCGAGGTTCTAGTGTCACTCCGGCGACCCAACAAATGGTACCTGATCGCACGCTGATTCCCGAGGTCTAAAATATACATCCTTCGTGACCTTCTCCGTCACAAGAAATGATCATATCTATGCTCGCAATACATGCTCGCTTTACCCTTACTCGTCAGATTCTTCTCGAACACTTGAACTCTTCTAGTATAATACCACACTTTAGTCAACGCTTCGTTTCCAACCTCGAGCCACTACCTCCAAACTTGGTCATCTTACTAGCTTCACTTCTTTACTAAGGCCATTCCGGCCTTCACGACCCTCGGTCGAACATACCCACGAACTCATACGACGGTCATCTAAACCGGGCCTAGCACCCTCGTGACTTACCACCTGGCGACCACCCGAGTCGACCCCACTTTGAAACCGCCGGGTTGGCCCTCAACACGCCCCAACCCGATCCACTAACGCATCACGCCTGCTCCCGACCCTAACAATCTTACCTCAACAGTCGCGAAAGCTACCACTTCCATTTAACACTACTCAAGGAAATTATCACACAACACATTCTAGGCATAAAATGTATTCCGACAAGGATCACTTGCAAAATCTGGTACTCAAGACGACCTACATCTAAGGTCTCAACATGAAATATTCTAAAGTTCACACTTTCCATGCCCCCATACAAATCCTTTCAACTAGCCAAGCTTTCTAACTCATAACCATCATAACGCTTATCCGAACGTAGCACACAATAATAAGGTCATCATCTCACGATACAAATCTTTAAAGGGTTAAGGATATACTCAAAATAGGCGGTTCAAAGGACCGCTAAATCGAACTTCCACCGCGACTTCACGGGCTGCCGGCACGTAACATCCCGCTCTATGGAAGGTGAAGAACCCGCAATCGCTTAGTAGTCCATGCTATCCTCGCTACCATAGTCTGACAATCTCTTGCGGATGGCCCGCTGGCGCAAAAATAACAATCCGGAGTTAGTACGACACTCTCCTTTACGAAGCTTTCCACAACGCCACACCGAGACAAGGGCAACCTCATCCGCGAGCATTCCCGCTCCTCAAAATCTGAAACTCGGGAGCCCCGACCGCTCCTGAATATCTCGGGCGTCCCGGCGTGGAGGACCACTCAGACGCGGAGGCGCATAATCGCTCGCCTTGAGGCGGTCCGCTCGAAAGTCACCAAAGCGACTGCTCGTGCCCTCTTTCTGCGACTCGGTCATTCGGCCGATTTATCCTCTCACATCCCAGTGCATAAGCTCAGATGCGGCAATGTCCATGCCGGTCAAGAGCTACACCGAACAACTCGCCAGGTGATCATCGAGCCAGAATAAATCGGTGCACTCGATCCTCCATACTAGCTACCAACGCGGGACGACGCCAATGAGTCGAACTCCACATTGTACTCCCGAATCAGACGCGCTCGCCGTGAACACCAAAAATCTGTCGCCCGAGCCCTCTCATCACGAGGCAAGAAATGTGCAAGAAAGGCCTCGAGAACTCGTCCCACAAAGCCGGAAGTGCATGCTCTCCCGGGACAGCTCGAATCAAACTGGGCCGATCGCAGATCACGCACTGATGCGAACCTAGGACCACCGACTCGGTCTCCGATGCCTCGATCACTCTACGATCCGTCAGAATCGCTTGATAAACTCCTGCGGATCATCCTCGTGCCTCACCCATAAAACTCGCGCCTACAACTCGTAAAATCCCGTAGCCTCGAACTATCCGGATCCAGGGTGAACCACTGGTGCATCGAATCGCCGCGCCCACCTATCCTCAAGTCGCCACAACCTCGCCATTAATGGGCCACTTCTTGTAACTCATCTCTCTCGCTCCGGTGCGGGGTCGAGGCTCGTATCGTGGTCTCGCCGCTTCTACTCGCAGCCTCCTCTTGCCTTGCCGCCCGGCGTTTACGCGAGGCATAATCGTAAAACGGCACGCTGTCGGAGGGTCCAATCTTATCACACGCCTTTAAGGCACGATCTCGTAATGGTAAGAATGGAAACTAATCTTAAATGTCTCAGACCTCCGATTATAGATGTGGTGCACAACACATCGATAATCAAGACTCTACTAGACACGGCGTAGACACTTTCCGAGGACTAATCGCTCGATACCACTTTTGTCACGACCGATCCTGGCGCGGATCGTGCCTTACCGGGCACCCTAGTGATACTACATCGTGAGAAAACCAGCGGAAATAAAACTTAAACATGAACATGAGACAAGATAATAAAACAGCCAACCAAAACGGTTACCTTCCAATAAAATATATATAAACAACTCTTTCAAAACGAGCACTTTAATCCTTTTTACAAAACCGCCCACACAAAGGCTGCACTTAAGATTTACAACAACTATGACGGACAGGGCCCGCCATACCCCGAATGTACAAGAACCTACAACTCAGGAACACATACTAAAAGATAAGCCTCCGAAGGAACGGAGCTTCCTAACGCTAAAGGTGATCCTAAGAGCGGGGATCGACCAATGTACTTCTACTGCGGCGTTAACGCAGCCGGCGAGGTCGCACAACAGTACCAAGTATGTGAAATCAGAATATCAGAAATGAAATCATAATAGTCTATATAAAGCAGAGACACGTATGATGACCAAGCTACGATACATAACATATAACTAGTTACATCAAGTCGTGGACTCACGCTCCAAATTATCACTCGTGCGTGGAATTTCTTCCTCATCGCGGCATTTATGATATGACGAAGCAAAGGAGTATACATGAACACCAGTCCCACCGTGTCATAAAAACCGATAGACAAGTATAACTACCAGATCCGACCGCACCAATAATATAATGCAACCAAAACACGGCCGACGGGGAAGTGCGAGCCGACTACCGGATACCAAGGTCGGCCACGAGCTGACCGGGGCATTTGGTGGTCGACCACCAGGGACCAAGGTCAGACACGAGATCGCCACTACACCGAACGGTGGCGAGTCACGGTGACCAACGGTACTAGCGAATCGACATGACGACGGCAATCAGAGCCGACTCACCAGGACTGGGCGAACAGTAAGAAACCTCATGGAAAGCTAGTCCATAAAATAACAATTCTTGCACAACCAAGGCTATCATCACAAGCATAAGCAAGCTACGCAACAACAAGCATAGGCAAGTTACACAACACAAGCATAGGCAAGTTACACAACAACCAAGATAGGCAAGTTACACAACACTGCATAGGCAAGTTACACAACAACCAAGATAGGCAAGTTACACAACACAAGCTACTTTCATTTTACGCCAAAGTCCGGTTTTTAACCTAAAGTACTACGTGACGTTAAATTCCTTTAAAGAGATCCATTCCTTTATAAAAGTCACCCGATGTCCGTAGTATAAAAATAGAGTGACGAACATTGTTAAGTAAACAAAAATGCTTTCCTTTGTAAAAATCAAGTAACAACCTTATTTTCCAAACGCTCAAGTTTGCCTAATTTCAAATGCTCAAGTTTCTCATTTTTAGAAAAGGTCTCTTAGTTCATAGTTTTAATCCTTTAAAACATAATTCTCCTTTAATGATTTGAGAAACATATGCCTTATATGTGAGTAGGTTATTCTTGCTTATAATCGATCTTATTAAGCAACCATGATGTAGATATGTAATATCATTTTGTCTCATCTTAGCTTCTATGCAGATGGAGGTTTCTCTGGTTTTTAATACGATACATCATTATTCAATACATTTTCCTTTATTACGCAGCAGTGGTCCTGTCGATACACATTCGATTTCCAAATCAAGAAACATTATCCCTTTAAATAAAACCAAGTACTCATTACTCACGAACGAGGTTTCACACAAACATTCACATTAAACAAATAAGTTAAGTCTCTTATCTTATAAGATCAAGTCTCTTAACTTCTAACATCAGTAAACCATTTTCTTTACCTCTCTTAAGACATTATACCTAACTCCCCATAAAGCTAGTATAACTCTTTTTAAAACCTTTAAAACCAAGTGTTACTCTCCCTTCAAAACGATTTATAAATCTTTGAAATACATCAAGTTCTTTATTATAACTAGCCAGTTATAATTCACATCAGTTACCTTTTAAAACCACAAAGTATTTTCTTACCTACATAAAGCTGTTATAACCAACTTCCCATAAAGCCGTTATAACACTTTATGTTTTAAAAACAATCAAACACGCTTAACACGTACGCTTCACCGCATCACATAGTTCACACATATCATGCTATAAGAGATAGGAAGAGGTTCACATACCTCGCGACGAGCCGACTAATAGCAAAACGCTCCAAGTACTTCAAACCGCTTGGCTACTCCTTAAGCCACGTAGATCGCACCACACGTAGTACTTCAACCTATAAGGCCACAAGGCGCTTATTAACATCGCTCCATATTCTACGTAAAATTCGGCAAAGACTCTCCCGCAAATAAGTAATCTCCTCCTTGACCGAGGCCGGCTACCAAGCCAACCAGGGGGGGGGGGGTTTGCACGTCTAACCGGACGTGTACAATTTACTCACAGAATACTACAAGTCTCACCGTATAATACACCCTATGTAATTACGTCGCTTCTCTTATTTAAATTCAGCTTAAGTCGCAAGACATTGCTGTAAGTATTATTCAGCTTAAGTCAAAGACATTGCCGCATACCATGCTCAATTCTATATATAGTATACTTTAACTATATACTCCTACAACATGTAATTTCCAATTACAATGTAAGGTCAAGAATGTTTACCTCGATAAGCCCAAAATTATCCGAGTTTATATGTCGATCCCGAGCAAGGTTTAGCTCCTACTCCGAGTGTCTAATCCGCTCCAAACAACCCTTAGAAGTTCTAACCAACTTCTACTTATAACTTCAACTACGGGTGAAGATTTACTTAGGGTTTCGCTTTAGCGATCGAGGAAAGTATAATGGTATTTTCTGGCTAGTATAAGTGTAACCTTGGGAATACTACATGGTATTTGGGGCCAAGGTTTTTGGACATTATAACAATACTAGGAGAGTATTTCTATACCCCTACAAGGGGTTTTTATACGAGACAACTCGGCTAGTGCGGGGTACCCTGCTACTAACCACTACAGGGGAGGAAACTCTCGCCAAAGGCCACTGGGAGGAGGAGGAGAGGCTTTGGACGAGAACTACAAGAGGAGGAGTATTTTGAGACTTAGGTAGATTGCTCAATTTTTTGACGAAGAAAGTTCATCAACTAAGCGGGTATTTATAGGTCAAGTGAAGGCCAACCAACGCCAAGATGGTGCCAAGTGCAAGGCAAGTGTAAGGCCAAGATTAAGCCATGGCAACCTTATCCATCTACACAAAAATATCCTACCTAACCCTTGACCAAAATCGGGCAACAAAACGCGTGCAAGAATGGCCAATTGTCGTCCAACCTCTTCAATGCGAGGGTGACATGCCACCCTCCCGCTGGTCCAAAATGTTACGCCTCTCTAAAAATCCGCAAAAATTATAAATGACAAAGCCGTAATTTTCCCTACGAAAAGTCGTGGGAAACGCTTCGCCTAAAAACGACTTAATCGCGTGTTGTGTACAAATTTCGAATCTATGCCTACTTTAAGGCTCAAATTGTATACGTGACGCCTCACGCATATACTGAAATACGGTATAACATTTTACAACCCCGCCTACAAAGATTACTTGCACTTAAGAATGTAATAACAACTATGACGGACAGGCCCCGCCATACCCTTGAATGTACAAGAACCTACAACTCAGAAACATACCAAAAGATAAGCCTCAGAAACGGGCTTCCTAATACGCTGAATCTCATGAGCGAGATCAACAACTGTACTTACCGCGTATTTAACGCACTCGAATGAGGTAACAGTAAAGTGGCATGAATCAAAATATCAAAATGAAATCA
Organism: Przewalskia tangutica; assembly: GCA_029844215.1. Classification (NCBI taxonomy): domain Eukaryota; kingdom Viridiplantae; phylum Streptophyta; class Magnoliopsida; order Solanales; family Solanaceae; genus Przewalskia; species Przewalskia tangutica. Next base: position 1,418,555 of record JAQGDG010000038.1, on the reverse strand, counting down.
TAATAGTCTATATAAAATGTAAGACATATATGATAACAAAACTACAGCTCACAAAGATAAAAGTAGTCATGTCAAGTCGTGACTCACGCCTCAAGGTCATCCTCATGCGTGGAACTCCTTCCTCACCGCATTTAGGTATAAGTCATGTGATACGTGTAGTATGTCTCGCCATCTCACGGACTCGAGGTGAAATCGTATGGAATACATTATCGGTCCATCTCATGGACTCGGATCAAATCAGGTGGTATACATTCCTGCTCATCCCATGAACGCGGTGTCGCATGAAATACATTCTCGGCCCATCTCGCGAACTCTGATCGTGGTGAATACATTCTCGCTCATCTCATGAACGCGGTGTCGAGTGAAATACATTCCCGGTCCATCTCATGGTCTCGGTATCGAGTGAAATACATTCCCTGCTCATCCTACTTAACGCGGTGTCGAGTGAAATACATTCCCGCTCATCCTTAACGCAAGTGTCGAGTGAAATACATTCCTGCTCATCCAATGAACGCGGTGTCGAGTGAAATACATTCTGCTCATCCATGAACGCGGTGTCGAGTGAAATACATTCCCGATCCATCTCATGGACGCGGTATCGAGTGAAATACATTTCCGGTTCATCCCATGAACGCGGTGTCGTGTGGTCATAACATTTAAACGCTCTTTTAAGACAGATTAAGGTAATATCATATGTTCCTTTTAAAACAACTAAGGTAACATTATGCCCTTCTTTTTAAACCAAAAAACTTTCCTTCTTAAAGTCAAGTAACAACATTCTTTTCCAAAAGTTCAAGTTTGCCTAATTTCACATATTCACATTTCTTATTTTCGAAAGGTTTCATAGTTCATAGTCTTAATCTTTTAATAACATAATTCTCCTTTTAAAACAGTTGAGTAATATATGTCTTATGTGTGAGTAGGTTATTCTTGTTTATAACAATCTTATTAAAGCAGCCATGATCTAGGAAATATAATATCATTTTGTCTCATCTTAGCTTCTATGCATGGAGGTTTCTACCGGTTTTAATAATACTTAATTAGTCAATACATTTCCTTTATTAACGCTCGCAGTTGGTTTGTTCGATACTTATTCGATTTTCAAATCAAGAAACATTATTCCTTTTAAAACCAAGTACTCATTACTCACGAACGAGGTTTCACACTTTTAACAAAATTCATATTAATATAATTACGCCAAGTCTCTTATCTTTTAAGATCAAGTCTCTTAACTTCTAAAATCAAGAAACCATTCTGCTTACCTTCTTAAGTCGTTATACCTAACTTCCCATAAACCTAGTATAACTCTTAAGCTTTTAAAACCAAGTATTACTCTTCTTTCAAAAATGATTCTTAATTCTTTTGAAATACTTCAAGATTCTTATTATTAGACTCAAGTCAAAAGACATCGCAAGAAAACCACGCTCGCTTAACACACGACGCTCACCGTACATATATATATTCTTTTAAAATATCATGCTCAAGGATAGGAAGAATCACATACCTCGCGACGATTTATCGACTATTAGCAAATAGCTCCAAAATCGTAATCCGCTAGCCTTTTCCACCCTTCTCGAGTAATACGCTACTCGCAGATTTCAACCTATAACGGTCATATAAGTCTATCAACGCCTAGACTACTCAGTAGAATAATTCTACGGAAAATCAGCAAGACTTCCCTACCCATCAAACTATCCAATTCATCAAATACAAATTCCATGTAAGTACAGTCAGCTTCTTCTTTAATATTCTTCGACGTGATTTCATTCAATTCTTTTCTCAGAATATCCTTCTATTACGCTCTATTCTCTTCTGTAATATCCTTCTATTACGCTTCTATTCTCTTCTCAGAATACCCTTCATGAATCTAATATTCATTTCTATACTACTACAGATGTAATTTCCAATTACAATAAGGACAAAAGTATTTACCTTGGTAAGCCCAAAATTATCCAAGTTTAAACGTCGATCCCGAGCAACGCTTAGCTCCTACTCCGCGCCCAACCCGCTCCAAACAATCCTTGAAGTTCTACGCAACTTCTTCTTAATACTTCAACCTATGAAGATTTTTCCTTAGTGGTTTCGTTTAGTGACTAATGGAAATATAGTAGTATTTCCTGCTCTACGACAGAGGTAACTTTGGAAAGTACTACAAGGTATTTGGGCTAAAGTATTTGGGAATAGTAACAACACTTGGAGAATACTTTTCTACCAAGAGGGGTGTATTTTTACGAGAACAACACCACTAGGAGTGGGTAGGTTTAGCTAGCACCCCTGTGAGGAGTGGCACCTCTTGGCCAAAAAGGCCTCACAAACGGGGAGGAAGACTGACGAGAACTACACAAGAAGGGGAGGATTTCAAGACTTAGAAAACATTTTGTGGATGAAGAAGTCTTCAACCAAGCGGGTATTTATAGGACAACCAAGGTCCAAGATCAAGACAAGTGGTGTGCAAGTGTAGGGTAGGATTTATCCACGGTACCTTATCCAACTACCACACAAAATATCACAAATATCCTACCTACTCCAAGACTTTGAAATCGTCCAAATGAAGCCCACAAATCCGCCAACTTGAGGGTGACAAGTGTCGCCCTCTCGTTGGTCCAAAATATTTCATCTCTCGGAAAAATCCGCAAAATTAATAAATGACATAGCCGTATTTTTCCCTTCGCAATGTTTGGAAAATGTTTCGTCGGAAAACAATTCTTTTTGGTAGTTGTGCACAAATATTTCGACCCTTGCCTACTTAAGGCTAAAAACTTTGATGCACGCTCACGCATATACCGGAAAATACGGGGTATAACACTTAGGATCATTGTTCATCTATTGAGAAGCTCCTTTATTCCGGAGGCTTATCACTGGTATTGTCAGTTGTTGTACATTCAGGGGTATGGCGGGGCCCTGTCCCGCCAGAGTTGTTATTCTTAGAGGTCTGTAGTCACATTTGTGGTTTGGGTTGTAAAGAAAGAAAAATGTCTTTATTTTATTTGTATAGTTTACTGGCGCCTTATCGGCTACCGCTGTTATTTTATGTTTCAGCATTTTATCATTGTGTATGTTCACTGCTATTCTCTCGATGTATAATGAAAAGTGCCTGTGTAGGCACTACCACGAGCCTGGCCTGGTCGCGACATTTATCATTTTGGTATAGATCCTTCATTATGTGCTTTTGTAAGCTTATGGGTACGGTGGGGCCTTGTCCCGTCATAGTTCAGTAAAAATCTTAGAGGTCTGTATTCATATGTGGGGTTGGACTCGTGTACAGTGTAGTGCCTTTGATTATGTACGTTATATGGCAGTTTTGTCGGTTTTGCCCTTGCATGTTTGTTGGTTTTAAAAAAACGAGGTGTTATTTAATTCCGCGGTTTAATTGTGTTATTAAGGTATGAGGGTGCCCAGGTAGGGCACAAGTCACGGGCCCGGGGTTCGGGGCGTGACAGAGTGGTATCGTGAGCAACATCCTGGAACGCCTACGCCGTGTCTAGTAGAGTCTTGATTATCGGTGTGTTGCGTGCCACACCCATAAACAAGAGGCTACAGGACATTTAGGAGTTGGTTTCTATTCTTCTCACTCTGAGATCGTGTCATAGAGCTGTGTTATAAAGATAATTCCTCTCTGACGTATTATTATGTTACAGTTATGCCTCCGCGAGAGGCAAACAATACTTGAAGAAAAAGCGAGCAGAGCTACCATTCGCACTCAGAGAGTTGATAGGGCTCATGCCTGTGGTATCTGGATGTTGTCCGCAGCCGGCGAAGTTCTTCCGCGCCAGGTTTTGAGGCCCAGCACTGCAGCCTCTAGTTTCAAGCCAGGGAGGACTATAGGGTCATAAGGGAAGCAGTTATGTTATTGACCAAGATAGCGGTGCTACAGTGTTACACCCCGTAAGTCCAGTACATGTAAAAGAGAATGTACGAAAGGAAACAAGACTTGAAAATTGATACGAAAGGAAGAATTGTTTTTCCGACGGAAAATCTTCCGAACGTCGGTAAGGAAAAATGTTCGTTGTTGAGAATTGGATTCTCAAAATGCATTATTTGAGGAATATGGAACTTGTTAACATTATGGAAATTTATTTTTACGGATTTGGTCACGTGAGGCCCACCCGAGGAATTTTACATTTTGTGACCCACGAGGTTACGGAATTTTATGGACGAATGAGAGGGCGACACGTGGAACCCCCACTTATGGTCTTGGTCGAATTAGAGGGAGGGTAAAATGGTCATTGACCATCTTGGAAGATAAGTCTTGCAAGCATGACATTGTTGACTTGTCAACTTGTCCACATAGGCTTAATCCGAGTGAAATTCATCCTAGCCTCACATTTGTGATAATCCAAGCCCTCCATTGTGTTTTATAAGCTTACTACTAGTGCAAGACTAGCTCATTTACACTTAGAAAAAATAGAACACTTTGTGCCAAGAGAAAAGGCTCTCGGGTTTGGTCTTGCTCACACAAGAAAATTTTGTGATTTTGATCCATTAGCCACAAGACTTTAACCCAAGGTTCCTAAGAGTGTTGTAAGGATATCTCAATAGAAAGATTTCGGAAAAATGGCTTTTTCGTATTAGTCGCAAGGCGGAAACTAAAGGAGTTCTTCAACTTTGAAGTTGGAACTTGAAGATGGGTTCTTCATAGGCCTCTAAGGAGTGCTTGGAGGGGATTGGAACCTAAGGAAAGGAGCTAAGAATTGCTAAGGCGCGACTTTGAATCTTGGAAATTTTAAGGGCTTGGAAAGGTATAAGTTTTGTCGTTTTAGCATTTAAGTTTTACTTATTGTTGTAGCTATGGATATTAGCAAGCATGAGATGTTTAGTATGAAGTTTGATAATTATATCGCTATCGGAACCCTAATCCGAAAACTAGCATGTTTAGCCTTAAGATTACAATTCAAGTTGATTATTCGCTTAAGTCGCCGTGTTGTATAAAGAAGGAAATTGTAGTTGTTGAAGTTGTTTATAACTATATAACATGTTAGACCTTAGAACTTGGAATTTGAAAAAGGGTTGGAAAAGACTTGTGTTGTGTTATTGTTGGCCGAGAATGGCTAGTGAAGTATTAACTACTTGGTACGAATTGTGGGGCGGAATTTTACACGTATTGTAAGCCGTGTAATCTCATTTGTTTGGTTGTTGTTTTGAGCCTTAAATGTGGCTTGTTGGTTATTGTATTCGGTCTTGAAAAAGGTGGCAAAGTGAGTAGAAACAAAGGAAGTGCTGCCCGATTTTTCGTAGAATTAGAGACCGTGTACTTAGTATTATTCTACGTTAGAGACTAGAAGTTGATAGTCTTGTTGTGACCATTATAGGTTGACACTTCTACGTGCGGCGTATTCGGCTTAGCTTGTGGATATTAGCCGAAAAGGTATGTGAGCTATCTCCTATTCTAGCATGATTCCTTAGGATAAAGAAAGTATGTCCTACTCCTTAAATGATCCATTTCTTGGTTGTATTTGGATTGCCTAAAATAGAATTCGTTCTATGTACTCCCTTGATTGTACTTTGATGTTTAAATTGTAAGTTGTATAATCCATTTCCTTAGTGAAGTTTGGATTCTTAAAAGTGGAAGTATTTTACTTAAAGTACATGGAGTCTTGAAAAGGAAGTGGTTTCAAACCTTTTGGCTAGTGCCTTAGTTCCAAAACCTAAGGGTTGTTGTAATGACTTTAGGGGAGTTAAAGGAGTGATTTACTTAATTGTTTTAAGAGAGGAGAAATGACATGATTTAAGAGAAGTAACTTGTTTTAAAGGTGTGAGTTACTTGAGGTTTAAAAGTAGAAGAAACTTGTTTTCTAAATATTAAGGGACTTCAAGTATTTTGAAAGTTAAGAAACTTGATTTGAAAGTTTGTGATACTTGGTTTTAAGTATAAGTCTCTTGGTTATAAAAAAAAGGAATGAAATTGTCTAAAACCATAAAGGGTTATAACGGCTTTATGGGAAGTTGGTTATAACGGCTTTATGGAAGGTTAAGAAAGTTGTCTATTTTGATTATTGGGCATAAGTTGTCTAGATTGTGAAAATTTGAAGTTACTTGATTTCAAGCTTTGGAATGAGTTTTTCTAAAAGTGTAGTAACTTACTTAGAAAAATAGACACACCTTGATACTACGGGTGTTAGTATCTTGGAATTTTACATAAAAAAGAGTCTTTTGAAAAGAATGCACGTACGTAGTACTTTGGCTTGTTAAATGAGAATTTATTCTATGGGTGCCTTGATAAGTACTTTGGCTTGATTAATTGAGAATTGCCTATGTGTGCTGGCGATAGCCTTTGAGTGCAAGGAATACGTTTTATTAAGTTGCCGCGACTCTCGGTTGGAGGGCCGGCTATCTTGTTGTAAGTTACTTGGACGTACCGACAGTGATGTGGGATTCCACGGGTATGCTTCCGTTATTTGTAGTACTTGGGTTAAATTCCCGGATTTTTATAGAAGACATGGTAGTGCTTATGTTTTGTTTGACGGCCGGTTGAGATAGGGTAAGAGTATAAGTGAGGTAAACCCCAAGACGTTATACCACCTTCTCCGAGTAAGAGTATAAGTAAGGGTAAACCCCAAGACATTATACCCTGCTTGGTTGTTTGATGGTCGGTTGAGATAGGGTAAGAGTATAAGTGAGGTAAACCCCAAGACGCTATACCACCTTCTCGGGTAAGAGTATAAGTGAGAAACCCCAAGACATTATACCCCCGCTACCACCGCCGCTTTCCTTGTCTGCCCGCTTTTTAGGACACAGGTGGAACTTGGTGTTCATGTATGTCTATTGGTGTTATACTATATCATGGATCACAAGGAAGGGCGATTCCACGGGCATGATTGATATTACGGGCGTGAGACCCATGGTTATATTTTCGTAATGACTTGAAGGCACGCGCCCTCGACTTGATATGATCGCTTATGTGTTGCGTATCGTAGGTTGGCTATCATACATGTCTCTGCTTTGTTAGATCATGATTTCATTACTGATATTCTTTTTCACATACTTGGTACATTCTTCGCATCGACCTCCTGGAGCCGCGTTCATGCGCAGTTTAGGTACGCATTTGGTGATCGGCAGTGTAGGACCCGCCGTAGTTTTTGGATAGCTCCTTCGTCGGGAGTTTATCTTTTTGGGTATAAGTTCTTTCGATGTGCTTTTATGCTTATGGGTGCAATGGGGCCTTGTCGTCATAGTTCAATATAACTCTTAGAGGTCGATATACATATGTGATTGACTCGTATGCGGTGTAGTGTCTTTTGTTTATGTATATATGGCAGCCTTGTTTCGGCTTTGCCGCACGCACGTTGGCTTAAAAAAAAGAGGTATTATTTAATTTCCGCAGCGATTTACTTGTGTTGTTAAGGAAGGCGGTGCCTGTGTAGGGCATCCACGCCCGGGTTCGGGTGTGACATACGCTTCATCGTGAGGAGGTTATTCGGCAAGATAGATAGGTGTCTGCAGTAGAGGCGGCCAACGGAAATCGGCGTAAGAAGGCTATCTGGTTGGTTATCTCGGTGAGTTTTGGACGAGCAGCCTCAAAGAATGAGATATTCGTCCTGTGCTACCCAAAGACATACCCGCAGCTCACGGGTGGGATATCGACCCACAAGGTATTTAGGAGCCGGTCCGAGCTCCAGGGTTTGAAGTTCTCAGAGGATCAGAGGATTTTCTCAGTCGAGGCCACTTATTCCTCAGTGTTTCTGATGTAGTAAGCTTCATATGGGGAAATGTCATTATGGCATGTGTTTTTTTATCAGGCCGTCGCCATATACCGAGTATGTCCTTTTAGAAGAGCACCGGTGAGTGTCTCACCTATGAGCGTAGTTGGTTCCCTTTCCTCCACAAATGTGCTTCAGTAAGCGGTGTTCATGTCGATCAGTGAGAGAGGTCAGGGTGTAGTTTATAGTTCTGGCGGTCCTTCGAACCGCATAGATGACGTGACTACTGGGCAGGATCAAGAGGCAACATCGCATGGGGTTACAGGTATATTTCAATTCTTTTGAATCATACGTGCATTGATAGATTCAGATTTCGCCCTAGCCTATATGTTTTCCCTTGTTGCTAGTAGTTGTAAATTGATAGCACCACCAGAGGTAGAGATACTCTGATTAGTAAAGTGAAAAGTGAAGAATGTTGACAAGAATGATAAAGTGAACTGAGACTATAGTTGTGCAGCGTTCACAAGTTGTAATTACCCATAACAACAGTGAAGACCGATAGTGGCGATGTATGAGAAATACTTCGGCCTAATGACGAACCTCTAGTGAATGGGAGGATAGGGTGAGAATGTCACGACTAAATCAGGCTGGATCGTGCCTTACCCGCACCCTAGTGACACAACATCGAGTAATCACGAACATAAAACAACAAATGAGATAACGTAAATATAAAACAATAATCAGGAAAACTTGCCTTTCGCATATATATAACCATCAACTCTTTTACAAATGAACAGCTTAATCCTTTTTACCAACCCCGCCACAACAAGATTACTGCACTTCTAAGAATGATACGACCACAATGGCGGACAGGGCCCCGCCAAACCCGAATGTAAACACTTACTACGACAGGACTATACCATCGATAAGCCTCCGAGAAACGGAGCTTCCCAAACGCCGAATCATGGACCGAGAGCTGGATCAACGATCGACGATGTACTCAACTCGCAGATGAACGCAGCCTCGGCGAGGTCAAGATAACATGTACCAAGTATGTGGAATCAGAAGTAATATCAGAATCAAATCATAGTAGTCTATATAAAGCAGAGACATGTATGATAACCAAACTACGCTCACAACAACTAAGCAATATGTCGTCGTGACTCACGCTCAAAGTCATCACAATAAGACCGCACGGTAAGCACGAAGGCATAGCCGACTACTAAGACCCCGCATCACAAATGCCACAAATCAGTATCACGAGGTCTCTAGACCGCACCACAGATCGGTACCGCCATCGCCCGCAGATCAATGCTTGCGGCTTATTCTCGAACTCTCGCAGCCCGCGATAGGTCACACACGCACCGCATAAGGTATTCTCGAATCTCGGTCCTAGACCACCCGAGGTATACCCCGCATCGGCGCCTAACCCTCAGATCCGCCCCGACTTCCGCACTCGCATAGCCCTCGCGACCGCATAGTCCTCGTGAGACCGCATAGGAATCTCGCATCAAAGCTAAACGCCGGAATGATCGGTCAACTCGAGCATACCGCGTTCGATAGTCTCAAGGACCGCATAGCCGATAGACCGCATCAAGGGTGGCAAGCCTCTGTGATACACAATGGGGTAGGTGATATAATAACAAGATAACGGACTTACCTTTTAACAATGTAAGCACAAAGAAGAATGACCCTTACATAACAATCACAAGATACTAACACAAGTAGATCCTAACATGTTTACTTATCAAATCAACAAGAAAGTATTACAAGGCTATCACAAACCAATTCAATCAAGTTGTTCACACAAGGTACTTTCTACTAACAAGTTCGAGTATCTAACCCCAACGTCGTCATACATTAAATCTTTAAAAGATCCGCCTTATCACATAAGTCACACAATACGTAGTATAAAATAGAGTGATCGTTTTTCTAAGTAAACCAAACACTTACCTTTGTAAAATCAAGTAACAACATTATTTTCCAAACGCTCGAGTTTGCCTAATTTCAAATGTTCCGCTTTCTTATTTTAAAAGGTTTCAGTAATTCATAGTCTTATTCATTCAAGAATATAATCCTTTTATTAACCAATTGAGAAACATAAGCCTTACATGTAAGTAGGTTATTCTTATTTATAACAATCTTATTACAAACAGCATGATCTAGAAATATCATTTTGTCTCATCTTAGCTTCTATGCAGATGGAAGTTTCTACCGGTTTTAATAATACTTAATTATTCAAAACATTTCCTTTTATTAACGCGCTGGTTTGTCGATACACATTCGATTTCAAATCAAGAAAGCATTCTTAAGCCGTTATACCTAACTTCCCATAAAGCTAGTATAACTCTTAAGTTTTCAAACACCAAGTATTACTTCTCTTTCAAAATGATTCAAAATCTTTTGAAATACTTCAGCTTCTTTCTTAACATATAACAAGCCGCTTATAGTTCAAATCGATTACCTTTTAAAACCACATGTATTTTCTTACTAACATAAAGTCATTATAACCAACTTCCCATAAAGCCGTTATAACACTTTATGTTTTAAACCACTCAAACACATTTAGCACATGACGCTCACCGCATCACATAGTTCACACATATCACGCTAGAAGAGATAGAAGAGGTTCACATACCTCGCGGCCAGTATCGACTAATAGCAAAACGCTCCAAACATCATACTCCTTAAGTCAGTGGATCATTCCACACGTAGCATTTCAACCTATAAGGCCACAAGCGCGCTTATTAACATCGTAGAACATTCTACGTAAAATTCGACAAAGACCTCCCGCAACAACAGAAATCTCCTCCTCTAACGGGCCGCCATCAAGCCAACCGTGGGGTTATACATCTAACGAACGGGTACAATTTTACTCCACAAGATTACTACACAAGTTCATCAGAATAATACCCCTATGTAATTACGGGCTCAGCTTCTGTGCTTAAGTCGAGACATTGCCACAAGCTATGTTGATTATATATATATAGTATACTTCAACTATATAATCTAACGACATGTAATTTCCAATTACAAATAGAGGGACACGATATTTACCTCGATAAGCCCATAATTATCCAAGTATAAAGTCGATCCTGGGCAATCGTTTAGCTCCAATTCCGAGCGCCCAACCCGCTTAAACCACCCTTAGAAGTTCTAACCAACTTCTACACAATACTCCAACTGACTATGGAGATTTTCCTGTGGTTTCGGTTTTGGACCGACGGGAAGTATAATAGTATTTTACTGGCTTTTCAGATAGGTATAACCTTAGAATACAACATGGTTTACGGCTAAGGTAATTTGGGCATGATAACAATTCTTTTGAGAGTATTTCTACCAAGAGGGGTATTATATGAAAACAAACTAGGCAGTGGGGTACCCCACTACCACACCACAAAGGAGGGGGTGGCTACCCTCGACCTACCCCACTGTGGGGAACTCTCGCCGAGGGGCCTCGCGAAAAGGAGGGAAGTGCTCAAGACTTAGGCATTTTGGATGAAGAAGTTCATCAAAGGAGAGGTATTTATAGCACAAGCCAAGGCCAACCAATGGCCAAGATCTAGCCAAGTGCCCAGCAAGTGTAGGGCCAAGATCCACCCACGTGTCCTAGCCAACTTGCACACAAAATATCTACCAAAATATCTCCCACTTGCCACCCCTTTTCGCCCAAGAACCGCCCACCTTGCCCACCAATGAGAGGTGCTGCCGCCTCTCGTTGGTCCAAAATGTTCCGCCTCTCGGAAAAATCCGCAAAAATACTAAATGACATAGCCGGAAATTCCCTACGAAGCCGTGGAAAACGTTTTAAAAAACGACTCTAACCGTGTTATGCACAAACATAATTCAGCCCAAAGGTGCCACACGGGGTGACACGTGTCGCCCCGATTCGGCCCAAAATATTTCGTCTTAGAAAATATCTATAACGCCAAAATCTCAAAATCAAAGCGTTCTACAAAACCAGTAAATTTCTCCGTGGGCCCCACGTGACCATTTCCAAAATAAAATTCCATAATTTCTAATATTCCAGAAGTCCGAATACCAAATCGGGAATCCACCCATTAACGAACCTTTTTCCTTCACAAAACCTAAACTTTTCCGTGGAAAAAATCGCCTCTTTCTTCCTTTCCAATCTTTCCGTATTCTCGCACGCACGCCCTCGCATACATACCGGAACTACGGGTATAACATTCTTCCCCTTAGAAACATTCGTCGAATGTTCCTTCTAAGTCTCAAAGCGAACACGCGTGCGATAGTCTTCACTACTATACTTACGAAACAATCCCGCCACACCGCCATGGAAACACTGCGCAAAACTTACATCTAAGTCCACGAGGAAACACCTCTACATCACCACAAATAATACTACTTTTGTCACTTTGTCGCGAGCCTTGCTCGACGACCCAACAAATGGTACCCTGCGTCGCGATCACCGAAGTCGCCAGACACTCGAATTCTTACCACATTTCGAGCATCGCTTAGTATCCAAAACTCGGTTACTATCTCTAACGTGGTCATCATTAATCGGGAACATTCGGATGGATCTTGATACTTTCCGAACATAACAATCTGAAGACCGGACGCCCTTCCTCCTAAGTCGGACGGCAAATGCTAACATATAGGCAACCGGCCTATTCTTCACATGAACTCACAGGCCCAAAGTAACTCGCTAAGTTCCTTCGCTTCCAAAACTCGCCACACCGTCCGGTGGTACTTTCAAGAAGACCGACCGTCAACTCAACTCTAAGCGTTGCCGCCGATTATCCGCACGATTCTCCGAGCCGCCGAACTTCTTCTAGACAAGCTTCACACTATCCACGAACTACCGGAACAAGCTCAACCAACTATCTGAACCACGCCAACATCGAACCAATCGACCGGCAACTTGCATTTCGCCCTGCGCGCCACAAGTCGACATCCGAACACCGAAATGGTAGCTTAAACACTTCAACCGGAGACAACGATCCTCACGGCTACCCCGAAATCAAAACATCGCCCGAGGCGAATGCGACACGAGACTCACCGAGTTCCTAGCCCCGCTCGTACAAACTCCCGAGAAGAGAAACAGCCGCACTGGCTCCATTCGTCATAAGGTGAAGGTAGGCACCTGCAACCTCACAACCTTTTGAGATAACATCAACACCGCCGAGGAACGACCGACCAAGAACACGATAGGCGCTTCCATCGCCCGACCACCGGTCGAACGCATCCACGAACTTGCACGTGGCTAACTAAACATGGGCCTAACACCTCACGACCCTAACACAAAGAGGGACCACCACAAACTGACCCCACCACTAAACCTACCGCGGGTTGACCGCACGTAGCCTCAACCCGACCCGAAGCGCAAAATACCATCTCCCGGAACAGTCTTACTAAACATGTTACGAAAACCTAGCGGTCTTCTTAGCTCAACTACCCTCTTTCATTTCATACTACTTGGGACTTATCCCAAAACACACCACGTGCACTATGCACTCCTATAAGTGGTCAAACATAAACATACGCCTCTACCCGAGATGGCCTTACCTCTAAGGTCTTTGCGTATAAAGCTCTAAGGCTCACACTTTCTCTATCCTCCAAAATCTTACCCTGCTAACCCACCATGATTTCTAATCACAACTAACACATCGCTATCGTAACATAGCACTTAAGGTATACTCACCGAAAGTTACCAAGGACCTCACGCTCCGCCCTCTTCTCGCCGCTTGGTTAACCCGTCGATCTCTACGTTTCGGCCACGCGCATAAGCCCGCATACGAGCCATGCTCAAGCCTAATCAAGAATTACTTGCACAACCTCTTTAGATAGTCCTCCGCACTCGCGGTACATCGGATACTCTCTGGTAGCCAAATCTATAGCTAGTAACGAGGTTGTCCTGGCAATCAATATTCTCTGTTTCTGGCCGTGGAATCGGCGTTCAAATATCATGGCGCAGAGAACCGCCGTCGCCGTGCTAAACTCTGGGCTAGTGACGTCGCAAAACTCCCGAATGAAGCACTACCCTAGGTAATGATTGGGCTGTGCCCTCGCCACCCTACGAACTCTACTCGCAGCCTCTGCCGCTTTGCCCTCCGGGCTCGGGTTGCCTACGCGGAGGCATAACGATAAGGGAAAGGATTTCGTCCGAGGGTTCAACTTACAACACTTTCTAAGGCACGATCTCGAGTGAGAAGAATAGAAACCAATCCTAAATATCCTATAGCCTCACGATTATTGATGTGGTGCACAACACACCGATAATCAAGACTTCATCGATACGGTGCGTAGACACTTTCCGAGGATTAATCGCTCGATACCACTTTTGTCACGACCGGCTGCGGATGGTGCCTTACCCCGGTCACCCTAGTGACAAAACATCAGAGTAATCTGCGGAACATAAAACAAAAACATGAGATAACAGAAATATAAAACAATAATCAGGAAAACTTGCCTTTGGCATATATATAACCATCAACTCTTTTACAAATGAGCGGCAATCCTTTTTACCAACCCCGCCCACAACAAGATTACTGCACTTCTAAGAATGATACGACACAATGGCGACGTGGCCCGCCAAACCCCGAATGTAAACACTTACTACGACAGGACTATACCATCGATAAGCCTCCGAGAAACGGAGCTTCCCAAACGTTGAATCGTGGACCGAGAGCTAGGATCAACGATCGATGTACCTCAACTCGCGGATGAACGCGGCCGGCGAGGTCGATAACATGTACCAAGTATGTGGAATCAGAAGTAATATCAGAATCGAAATCATAGTAGTCTATATAAAGCGTGAGACATGTATGATAACCAAACTACGATCACAACAACTAAGCGAATATGTCAAGTCGAGGACTCACGCCTCAAAGTCATCACAATAAGACCGCACGGTAAGTGCGAAGGCATAGCCGACTACTAAGACCCTAGCATCACAAATGCCACAAATCAGTATCACGAGGTCTCTGCACCGCACCACAGATCGGCCGCCATCGCCCGCAGATCAATGTCGCGTCTATTCTCGAACTCGCGACCCGCATAGGTCACACATGCACCCGCATAAGGTATTCTCGAACTCGTCCTAGACCACCCGAGGTATACCGTGCATCGGCGAGCCTAACCTCGGTATCCGCCCCGACTTCGCGGCCGCATAGCCCTCGAGACCGTGATAGTCCTCGGAGACCGCGTAGGAATCCCGCATCAGCTAAACGCCCGAATGATCGGTCGATCTCGAGCATACCGCGTTCCGCATAGTCTCGGACCGCGATAGCCGATAGACCGCGTCAAGGGTGGCAAGCCCTCAGATACACAACGCGGGTAGGTGATATAATAACAAGATAACGGACTTACCTTTTAACAATGTAAGCACAATGAAGAATGACCCTTACATAACAATCACAAGATACTAACACAAGTAGCATCCTAACATGTTTACTTATCAAATCAACAAGAAAGTATTACAAGGCTATCACAAACCAATTCAATCAAGTTGTTCACACAAGGTACTTTCTACTAACAAGTTCGAGTATCTAACCCCAACGTACGTCATACATTAAATCTTTAAAAGATCCGTTCCTATCACATAAGTCACACAATACCGTAGTATAAAATAGAGTGATCGTCTTTCTAAATAAACCAAACACTTACCTTTGTAAAATCAAGTAACAACATTATTTTCCAAGCGTTCGAGTTTGCCTAATTTCAAATGTTCGGCTTTCTTATTTTAAAAAGGTTTCGTAGTTCATAGTCTTATTCATTCAAGAATATAATCCTTTTTATTAACCAATTGAGAAACATAAGCCTTACATGTAAGTAGGTTATTCTTATTTATAACAATCTTATTACAGCAGCCATGATCTAGGAAATATCATTTTGTCTCATCTTAGCTTCTATGCAGATGGAAGTTTCTACTGGTTTTAATAATACTTAATTATTCAAAACATTTCCTTTTATTAACGCTGCAGTGGTTTGTCGATACACATTCTGATTTCAAATCAAGAAGCATTCTTAAGCCGTTATACCTAACTTCCCATAAAGCTAGTATAACTCTTAAGTTTTCAAACACCAAGTATTACTTCTCCTTTCAAAATGATTCAAAATCTTTTGAAATACTTCGATTCTTTCTTAACATATAACAAGCCGCTTATAGTTCAAATCGATTACCTTTTAAAACCACATGTATTTTCTTACTAACATAAAGTCGTTATAACCAACTTCCCATAAAGCCGTTATAACACTTTATGTTTTAAACCACTCAAACACATTTAGCACATGACGTCTACCGCATCACATAGTTCACACATATCATGCTAGAAGAGATAGGAAGAGGTTCACATACCTCGCGACGAGTATCGACTAATAGCAAAACGCTCCAAACAAATGGCTACTCCTTAAGTCAAGTGGATCATTCCACACGTAGCATTTCAACCTATAAGGCCACGCGCTTATTAACATCGTAGAACATTCTACGTAAGAAAATTCGACCTCCCCAACAAACAGCGTAAATCTCCTCTCTAACGGGCCGCTATCAAGCCAACCGTGGGGTTATACATCTAACCCGACGGGTACAATTTTACTCCACAAGATTACTACTACAAGTCTCATGTCTGAATACACCCTATGTAATTATTGATTCGATTCTTGAGCTTAAGTCCAAGGACATTGCCACAAGCTATGTTGATTATATATATATAGTATACTTCAACTATATAATCTAACGACATGTAATTTCCAATTACAAATAGGACAAGATATTTACCTCGATAAGCCCATAATTATCCAAGTATAAAGTCGATCCCGGCAATCGTTTAGCTCCATTCCGAGCGCCAACCCGCTCTAAACCACCCTTAGAAGTTCTAACCAACTTACACAATACTCCAACTGACTATGGAGATTTTCCTGTGGTTTGGTTTTGGATTGACGGAAGTATAATAGTATTTTCTGGGATTTTCGTATAGGTATAACCTTAGAATACAACAAGGTATACGGCTAAGGTAATTTGGGCATTATAACAATACTTTTGAGAGTATTTCTACCAAGAGAGGGGGGGGGGGTATTATATGAAAACAAACTAGGCTAGTGGGTACCCCGGCCACACCACAAAGGAGTGGTGGCTACCCTCGGCCTACCCCACTGTGGGGAACTCTCGCCAAGCGGGCCTCACTGGTGAGGGGAAGGCTCTCAAGACTTAGGCATTTTGGATGAAGAAGTTCATCAAAGGAGAGGGGTATTTATAGCACAAGCCAAGGCCAACCAATGGCCAAGATCTAGCCAAGTGCCTAGCAAGTGTAGGGCCAAGATCCACCCATGTGTCCTAGCCAACTTGCACACAAAATATCTACCAAAATATCTCCCACTTGCCACCCCCTTTTCGTCCAAGAACCGCCCACCTTGCCCACCAATGAGAGGGTGCCAAGTGCCGCCCTCTCGTTGGTCCAAAATGTTCCGTCTCTCGGAAAAATCCGCAAAAATACTAAATGACATAGCCGGAAATTCCCCTACGAAAGTCGTGGAAAGCGTTTCCAAAAACGACTCTAACCGGGTGTTATGCACAAACATAATTCAGCCCAAAGGTGCCACATGGGGGTGACACGTGTCGCCCGATTAAATCAAAATATTTCGTCTTGAAAATATCTATAACGCCAAAATCTCAAAATCAAAGCGGGCCCTACAAAACCAGAATTTCTCCCGTGGGCCCCACGTGACCATTTCCGAAAATAAAATTCCATAATTCTCTAATATTCCAGAAGTCCGAATACCAAATCTGGGAATCCAATTCCCATTAACGAACCTTTTTCCTTCACAAAAACCGGAAACTTTTCCGTGGAAAAAAAATCGCCTCTTTCTTCCTTTCCAATCTTTCTGTCGTATTCTCGTACGTACGTCCTCGCATACATACCCTGGAACTACGGGGTATAACAGAGAAGTACCTTGAGATAAGAGAGAAATGTTTTTTTCAGACTAAGAATGAGAAGTTAAGTGTGACGATGGGTCGGGTTGTGGATCCATTTCGGGTCAACAGGTAGTATTGAATGGGGTGATGTCAGTTGGATATGGTCCCGCTATGTGATAGGGTCACGAGGATGCCAGACCCAAGTCTAGTTAATCGTTGTACGAGTTCGTGGACGCGTTCCACCGGAACCAGGTGGTGAGGGCCGAGAAGAGCCTTAACGGGAATGCAAGTAGCATAATGGCCAAGTTGCATAATAACTCCAAGGATTGGAGAACAGAAACAATATTTGAAACTTTGTGCTTGTACTAAAATAAGTTTGGAAGTACGAGAAAGTATGACAAGTAAGAATAGGAAGGAACAAGGGTTAAAAGAACTATAGTGGTTATAGTTATGAGTAATGAAGGTGCGTAGAGAAAATTCCTTTTTAGGCCATGAGTGGAGGTTAATTGTGATGATACTCACGCCTTAGGTTCAGTAAAACTATCCATAGGTGCTCGTGATTGAGATGCTACTAGTATTAGAGTTTACACCGGTTGGTAAACTATGCTAGGCAGATTATAGGTTTATGTCCCAACTAGCATTGTGACTAAGTGAGACAGAGAAGGGAAGTAAAACGAGGGAACACATCAGTTAGCTGAGTGGGAGTCCGATTGAAGGATTCAGATAGTGCTAGTCCCATGGCTTAGAATACGACAGGGCCATCCCTTTATGCGGGGAAAAAGAAAGTAACATCTAAGGATCCCGTTTAGAAAACTGTAACCTTCGAGTTTTGTGAGAAGGGACCGCGTATGGAAGGTCCATTGATATGTTTACGTATGTTATGTGGTGGTCATGTGTGGCATCGTTGGTCTTGTGGAGTATTGATTGATAGGCATAGTAAAGAGACTATGTCGGAGTTTGTATAGCTTGACAACCGACTAAGAACATTCGGGGACGAATGTTTCTAAGGGGGGAATAATGTTACACCCTGTAATTCAAGGACATGTATAAGAGAATAGACGCGAGAACACAAGACTTGAAAATTGGTACGAAAGAAAGAATTGTTTTTCCGAAGGAAAATCTTCCGAACGTCGGAAAGGAAAAATATTCGTTGAGGAGAATTAGATTCTCAAAATGCATTATTTGAGGAGTATGGAACTTATTAACATTGTGGAAATTTATTTTACGGATTTGGTCACGTGGGGCCCACCCGAGAAATTTTACGTTTTGTGGTTCCCACGAGGGTTACGAAATTGTATGGACGAATGGGAGGGCGAGACGTGTCACCCCCCCCCCCCACATGGCTTGAACGAAATGGGCCAAGGGTTTAATGGTCATTGACCAATGTAGATGATCAAGTCTTGCAAGCTTGAGATAATTGACCAAGTCAACTTGCCACTTGACTAGATATTAATTACTCTTCATCCTAGCCACACATATGTTGTTATCTTGACCCTCCATTGTATTATATATACACACTAGTTGCAAGATAAGCTCTTCAACACTTAGAAAACATTTCACAACATTCTTGTTCATTAGAGGGTTCTCGGGTTTTGCTATGTCCCACACAAAAAAATTTTGCAATTTTGGTTCATTATTCACAAGACTTTAACTCAAGGTCCCTAAGGGTATTGTAAGGATATCTCAATCGAAAGATCTCGGAAAAACGACGTTTTCACGTTAGTCTTAAGGCGAAAACCTAAGTCGTTTTCATAGGTTTTGATTGGAAATGGAAGAGAAGTTGTTTGTGAACTTCTAAGGGCTTCAAATAGCGGATTGTACGGTAAAGGAAATGAGCTAATAATTGCTAAGGAGCGACTTTGAACCTTGGAATTTTATAAGGGTTTATCAAGGTAACAATCTTGTCGTTTTAGTAATTAAAGATTACTTATTGTTGTAGTTATGGATATTAGCAAGCATGAGATGTATATATTGAATTTTGATAAGTGTTATGGCTATCGGAACCACTAATCAAACTAGCATGTTTAGCCTTTGAGATTACAATTCAATTTGATTATTAGTTTAGTCTTCGCATGTTATATAGAGAAGGAATTATAGTTGTTAAAGTTGTTTATGGCTATCTAACATGTTAGACCTCAGAAGTTGGATTGACATAGTATTGGAAAGGACTGGTGTTATTGTACATGTTAGCCGAGACTGGCGTTGGGTAGTGTAGTTACGTGGTATTAATGGTGGGGAAGAATTTTACACGTATTGTAAGGCATGTAATCCCCTTTGATTGGTTGATGTATTGAGCCTTAAATGTGGCATGTTGGTTATTGATTTACGGGCCTTGAAAAGGGTGGAAAAGTATGTAGAAACAAAGGAGGTGCTGCTCAATTTTCCGTATAATAAGAGATCGTATACTTAGTATCATTCTACGTTAGAAACTAGAAGTTGATAGTCGTGTTGTGGCCATTATGGGTTGACAATTCTCGTGGCGTATTCTACTTAGCTTGGGGGATTAAGCCGAAAGGTATGTGAACCATCTCCTCTTCTTCTAGCATGATTCCTTATGATAAAGAAAGTAAATCCTACTCCTAAAATGATCCACTCCTTGATTGTACTTGGATTGCCTAATATAGAAGTTGTTCTATATACTTCCTTGATTGTACTTTGGATGTTTAAATTGGAAGTTGTTATAATCTATTCCCTTAATGAAGTTGGATTTTCAAAAGTGAAAGTGTTTTACTTGAGGTACATAGAGTCTTGAAAAGAAAGTGGTTTCCAAATCTTTTGGCTAGTGTCTTAGTTCCAAAACCTAAAGGTTGTTATAATAACTTTAGGGGAGTCAAATGAGTGATTTACTTAATTGATTTAAAAGAGGAGAAATGATATGATTTAAAGAGAAGTAACTTGTTTTAAAGGTGTGAGTTACTTGATTTCAAAAGTTAAGAAACTTGATTTCTAAAGATTAAGAGACTTGAAGTATTTTGAAAGTTAAGAAACTTGATTTGAAAGTATATGATACTTGGTTTTAAAAGTATAAGTCTTTTGGTTATAAAAAGAATGAATTTGTCTAAAACCATAAAGGGTTATAACGGCTTTATGGGAAGTTAGTTATAACGGCTTTATCGAAGGTTAAGAGAGTTGTCTATTTTGTTGGATAGGTATGAGTTGTCTAGGTTGTGAAATTAGAAGTTACTTAGTTTCAAAGCCTTGAAATTAATTTCTAAAGGTGTAGAAACCTATTTTGAAAAATAGACATGCCTTGATACTACGGATGTTAGTATCTTGGGGTTTTATATAAAAATGAGTCTTTTGAAAAGAATGGACGTACGTAGTACTTTGGCTTGTTTAAATGAGAATTTTTCCATGTGTGCCTTGATAGTACTTTGGCTTGTTTAAATGAGAATTATTCTATTTGTGCCTTGATAGTACTTTGGCTTGTTTAAATGAGAATTATTCTATTTGTGCCTTGATAGTACTTTGGCTTGCTTAAATAAGGATTTCTCTTGGTTTATGTAAAAAGAAGGCATGGTAATTGTCTTGGTTTATGTAAAAAGAAAAGGCATGGTAATTGTCTTGGTTTGTGTAAAGGCATGGTATTGTCTTGGTTTATGTAAAAAGGAAAGACATGGTGTTGTCTTGGTTTGCTAAAATGATGGTTATTCATTTTATAAATAAAGGTCAAGAATGGTTTGCTTGCATATGGGTTGTTCATATAGACATTCGTGCAAGTGTCGTATTTCCACATCTCCGTGTCCCTCCATAAAGGGCCTAAACTCGTTCAAGAGATATCATGGGGTAGCTCCCCATGGTGGTGAGTGGTACACACTCACGGCGGGTCGGATAGACTCGGGCGGGTTAAATTCTCGGGATATATATATAAGCCATGGATTAGCTATCCGTGATGCGAGTATCGTGGACCGATGACTAATCATGTCCACATGACCCATGCGGTGAAATAGTCCTGCGGTTGAAATAGTCCTATGATAGGTTGCATTATAAAACAGAGGTGGTTGACCACCGCACGACCTTCGTGTTTTGAAAGCGGTAGTGATTTCATTAATGAAAGTGCGGTGTGTTTATGACTTAAAGTGGAACAATTAATCTCATTGTTAAAGGCATAACTTAAAAGGTAAAATGATTGCATTACTCTCATGATTGCAAGGTTCGGTGTGCTTATTGATGTTGTATTATATCATGGATCGCGAGCCGTGAGGAAGGATTCCACGCATGATTGATATTATGGGCGAGACCCACGGTTATATTTGAGTAATGACTTTGAGGCACGCGTCCACGATTTGACATGACTTCTTATGTATTGTATCGTAGTTTGGCTATCATACATGTCTCTGCTTTGTATAGTATTATGATTTCATTCTGATATTTTGATTCACATACTTGGTACATTCTTCGTACTGACCTCATTCGGGGGGCTGCGTTCATGCCGCAAGTTTAGGTACACAGTTTGGTGATATGCAGGTGTAGGACCCTGCTCTGAGTTTTTGGATAGCTCCATCTGTTCAGGAGTTTATCATTTCGGTATAGAAACTTCATTACAGGCTTTTGTACAATTATGGGTACGGCAGGGCCTTGTCCCGTCATAGTTCAGTAAAAATCGTAGAGGTTTGTATTCATATGTGGGGTTGAACTCGTGTACAGTGCAGTGCCTTTGATTATGTACGTTATATGGCAACCTTGTCGGCTTTGCCCTTGCATGTTCGTTGGTTTTAAAAAAAATGAGGTGTTATTTAATTCTGCGGTTTAATTGTGTTATTAAGGTAGGAGGGTGCCCAGGTAGGGCACCAGTCACGGGCCCGGGGTTCGGGGCATGAAAAAACCCCCAGTGTTCCACCAGAAGAAACCCCAGGTGCTCCACCAGCCAAGAGTCCATCACCAAGTCCACCAGGTGAGGAAGAAGAGGTTTCTGACAACATACCACTCAGCAGATACATTCCTCAAAGAGTCAGGAAGAACTACATGAATGTTACCTCCAATGTTTCCACAACATCGAAGGCAACACCAACAGTCGCTTCTTCAGACTCATAGTATATTGTCCCATCATCAGAGGCAACACCTGCACCACCATCACCTACTGGAGTGACCCAAACAGAATCTAATATAGATTCTGAGGTAAGGGCTTTCTCTCTAAAATTTCACTCAAAGGCCTGTTCTGATAATTGGATATGGTACCAAAATAGGGTACTAAGAGCCGAGAGAGTGATTGATCTATCTTCTTTTTCTGAGAATGGTTTAGTTGAGTTTTTGAGTATTCGAGTTCTATTGATATCAGTGACTGAGAAAAATTCCCTCTGTGATAATATTGTTAGGTTGTTTTATGCTAATCTGCCTCCTACATTCAAGGACACTACTCAAAGAAATTTGGAAAGGTTTACTTGTATAATAAAATGTATAACTTTACACCTAACATCATAAACCACATTCTAGGTGTCACGACCCGAACCGGGCGTGGATCGTGCCTACCCCGCACCCTAGTGATACAACATCAGAGAAAAACCAGCGGAAATAAAAACTTAAACATACAATTATGTTATACCCCGTATTTCCAGAGTATGTACGAAAGGACGTACGTAGAAAAGTTTGGGCTTTAAAGTTAGGCATAGGTTCGATTTTTGTGCACAACACCTGCTAGAGTCGTTTTCGACGAAACGTTTACTGACTTGCGAAGGGAAAATTCCGGCTATGTCATTTAGTATTTTTGCGGATTTTTCCGAGAGACAAAATATTTTGGACCAACAAGAGGGCGACACTTGGCACCCTCTAATTGGTGGACTATGGGGCGGCATTTGGACGAAATGGTGAGTGGGAGTAGGTAGGATATTTTGTGATATTTGTGTGGTAGATGGATAAGGTGTACTTGGGTGAATCTTGACCCTACACTTGCCTTGCACTTGGCATGATCTTGGCCATTGGTTGGCCATAGCTTGACCTATAAATACCCCTCCCCTTTGAAGACTTCTTCATCCTAAAAATCTCTAAGTCTTGAAAATCCTCCCCTCTCTTGTAGTGTTTCGTCCAACACTCCCCCCCCCTTGAGAAGGCCTTTTGGCCGAGAGGTGCCCCACCCCCCTAGTGGTGCTAGCCGAGGGTACCCCACCGGAGTTGTTTTCATAAAATACACCCCTATTGGTAGAAATACTCTCCAAGTATTGTTACTATACCGAAATACCTTGGCCCAAATACCTTGTAGTATTCCAAGGTTACACTTATACTAAAAGCCCAGAAATACTATTATACTTTCCTTCAATCACAAACGAAATCCTAAGGAAAATCTCCATAGTTGGTTGGAGTATTAAGAAGAAGTTGCGTAAAACTTCTAAGGGTTGTTTGGAGCGGGTTGGAGCGCACGGAGTAGGGGCTAAACCTTGCTCAGGATCGACATTTAAACTTGGATAATTTTGGGCTTATCGAGGTAAATACTATCGTTCTTCTATTGTAATTGGAAATTACATGTTGTAGGAATATATAGTTGAAGTATACTATATATAGAATTGAACATAGTTTCAAGGCAATGTCTTTTGACTTAAGCCCGAATTTAAAGAAGAGAATGAATCAGTAATTACATAGATGTATTACGTGAGACTTGTGTAGCATTCTGTGAAGTAGAATTGTACACGCCCGATTAGACGTACAACCCCTCAGGGAGTTGTTGGCCTGTAGCGAGCCTCGATAGAGAGAGATTTACGCGGCCATGTGCGGGGAGGTGCCGAATTTTCTCAGAATATTCTACGTTGAGATCTAGATGTTAATAGGCGCCAGTGGCCTCTATAGGTCAAGTACTACGTGTGGCGCGAGCCGCTGGCTTAAGGTGAGCCGAGCGGTTTGAGGTACTTGAGCGCTTTTGCTATTAGTCGATAATCGTCGCGAGGTATGTGAACCTCTTCCTATCTTTTCTAGCATGATATGTGTATAACTATGTAGTACGCAGACGCATACGTGTTAAATGTATTTGATTGGTTTAAAACATAAAGTGTTATAACGCTTTATGGGAAGTTGGTTATAACGACTTTATGTAAGTAAGAAATGCTTTGTGGTTTTTAAAAGATAATCGATTTGATTTATAACCGATCGATATGTGATATTAAGAAACCTTTTTAGCTTAAGAGTTATACTAGCTTTATGGGAAGTTAGGTATAGCGGCAAGAGAGATAAAAAGAATGATTTATTGATCTAAGAAGTTAAGAGACTTGACTTAATTTTATTAATGTGAATTTTGTTAAACGTGTGAAACCTCATTCGTGAGTAATGAGTATTTTGGTTTTCAAAAGGAATGATGTTTCTTGATTTGAAATCGAATGAATGTCGAACAAACTACAGGCGCTTAATAAAGGGAAATGTATTAACTAATAAAGAATTATTAATAACCAAGTAGGTTTCCATCTGCATGTAAGCTAAGATGAGACAAAATGATATTACATTTCCTAGATCGGGTCGCTTAAATAAGATTGTTATGAACAAGAATAAACTACTCACACATAAGGTATATGTTTCTCAAATTGTTTTAAAGGATTAAAACTATGAATTTAAACCTTCAAAAAATGAGAAACCCGAACATTTGAAATTAGGCAAACTCAACGCTTGGAAAATAATGTTGTTACTCGATTTTACAAAGAGAAGTGTTTTGGTTTACTTCAAAAGATAGTCACTCTATTTTTACATACTACGAGTATTGTGTGACTATTTGTGAAAGAACAGATCTCTAAAGAGTTAATATATGAAGTACTTTGGGGATCAAAACCAGATCTTGTTAATCATATAGTAGAAAGTACCTTGTGTGAATAACTTGATGATGTTGGTTTGTGATAGCCTTGTAATACTTTCTTGTTGATTTGATAAGTAAACATGCTAGGATGCTACGTGGGTTATTATCTTGTGATGTTTGGTAAAGGGGTTTTCCTCGATCGCGCTTAAGTTGTTTAACTATCACCGTTATGTTGGTATTATACCACTCACCTTGACATCATCCCGGAGGTTAAGCCGCCTCCACGCGGGGTAGACTCAGCGTCTGTGTGACCTATGATTCGAGAATACCTCACGCGGGTCCCGGGGCTATGCGAGTCGCGAGAGCTCCGTGTTAGCGCGGCCTTTATGGTCATGCGGTCATGTGGCTACGCGGATCGAGTCCAGCGACGCCGGAGTAGCACCGACGCGGGAATACCACGCGGCCATCGAGTGGCCTATGCGAGTCGCGGAAGTTCTGGCTAGACGCGCACATTAGATATCATGCGAGTGGCGGCTTTGATCATGCGACGGCCTGCAGATCTCATGATCTTGTGGGGCTCGGTGTCTTTGTGGAATCATATAACATAATCCGCCCGCTGTGGCCGGTGTAAGATGACGTAACCCGGCCTATGTGAAGGCTCGGGGTAATATGGCGTAATCCGCCTATGTGTAGGCTCGGTGTATCTCATAACGTAATCCGCCTATTTGTAGGCTCTGTATTTCATAACGTAATCCGCCTATTTGTAGGCTCGGTGTATTTCATAACGTGTCCGCCTAATTGTAGGCTCGGTGTGATTTTCCTTACATAACATTTTCAAACCATCTTTTCACTTCTTCTTAAGTCGTCATAACAACTTCCCATAAAGCTATTATAACAACCTTTCATTTTAGAGAACTTAAGACACTTTTATTCTTACAACATTAGGAAAACTAGATCCAAAATATTACGTACATACATACTTAAAAAGAATCATAGAACTCCTTTCTTTTAAAGCTCAAGTCACATACTCTTTTGGAAGCCATCTTCTTATCTTTTGAAATAAATTAAGCCATACTTTGTAAAATTAAGTCATTTCCACTTATAAAATCAAGGCTTATAGCCTTAACACCTCAGAGCATACACTCTTTCAAATCATGTCGCTTGTACTTTAGAAATCAAGTCCCAAAATCTTGAAAAATAAAGTTTCATAATCCTTTAAAGAAAATCAAAGTTCATAATCTTAAAACTTCATAACATAAATTCTTTAAAGTCCATTTACTTATACTTGTAAAATCATGTCATCTACACTTTTAAAACCAATTCCCTTTTCACATATAAATTCAAGTCATTTTCAAACATAAAAATCAACTTACATACTTACTTTAAATAAATCAAGATACATAGCCCTTAAATCAAATCTCATAATTTCCTAACCATCCTTACCAACGTCTCCCATAAGACCTAGTAAAGACTTAGGACAATTTAAACATACTCTTAACTTAGATTCATAATGTAAATACTTCTTAACTTCTAAGAGTAGAAGGAATCTTAAAATGTTATCACATGGATATTTCATACGTAGGATCATGCCAACGAAAGAAGAGGTTCACATACCTCGCGACGATTGTCGACAAGTAGCAAAATGCTCCAAAGTACTTCAACCTTGAGCTATTCCATTCTTCAAGTAGGATACTCTATACTTAGTACTTCAACCTATCATGGCCACAATACGTCCATTAACCTCTTACTTTAAACGTAGAATATCCTAAGTGCCAAGTCACTAAATTCTACGAAAAATCGGACAGCACCTCCTTTGTTTCTACTCACTTTGCCACCTTTTTCAAGGTCGAATACAATAACCAAACAGCCCCAATTGGCTCACAACAATATAGAAGGTAGTCCAATACAAATGAATAACAAACTAATACAAACTACAAGTCCAAATTCGGCCACCTTGAGTTCAACAATACTAATTCTTATCCAATTTCCATTTCAATCCAACTTGGTAGCATAACATGATATCAAGTCGCATTTGATTAATATAACCATAATCTTCAAGTAAGTGACATGCGACGATTTCTAATAAACGACCAATTTGTAATACAACTTAACATGGCTTACATTACATTTTGGATTTCCAAGGCTACAATCAATCCATAATCTTTATAAACTTCAACACATATACTTCATGCTAGCAACAAGCAAAGATAACAACAATAATACAAATAATCTTGTAACACTTTAAAAGACAAGATTATACCTTAACGATTCTTAATCCAATTCCAACCAAGTCGCTTCCTTAGTAGTTTAGAGCCTCTCCAAGACACTTCAATCCGCCTCGAGACCCTTAGAACCATACCAACAACTTTCCTTCAAACTTCCAATTCAAAACCTAGAAAGCCACTAGGTTTTCACTTTCGACTAATACGAAAACTCTCTTTTCCGGATTTTCCTATTGAGATACACTTACTATACCCTTAGGTACCTTGGTTTAAAGTGGGAGGTTATTGGTCAACAATAGAAAATTTTCTATTCAAACCCTTAGCAAAACCGTGAGCCTCACTTAGCACAAGAACAAGATTTCAAAATATTTTCTAAGTGTTATGACAAGTCTTGCTACTAGTACTACTATATAGTTCAATGGAGGTCAATATTTGCACATATGTGTGGTTAGGATGAAACTCTTTTAATTATCAAGACTTTGGTCCCATCGACTAAGTCAACATTGTCAAGCTCTCTACTTGCAAGACTTGGTCATCTAAACAATGGTCAAGTGACCCTTTTGCCCATGTAATTTTCGTCCAAGACATTATAAGGGGTGACACATGTCGCCTCCCATTCGTCCATATAATTAGAATCCTTGTGGGCCCCACAAACGTAAAATTCTCGGGGCCCCACAATAAATCAAAACCGTACAACCTAATTTCCATAATGATAAAACATTCCATAATCCTCAATTAATGCATTTTGACAACCTAATTCTCACCAACGAACATTTTTCCTTTCCGATGTTCTGAAGATTTTCCGTCGGAAAAACAAGTCTTCCTTTCGCACTTTTCAAGTCTTGCGATCCTTACTTACATTCTCTTAAACATGTCACGGAGTTACTGGTGTAACATTCTTCCCCTTAGAAACATTCGCCCCGAATGTTCTTTCTGAGTCGATCTAAATAGATAGCGACATAGTCTCCTTTTACTACACCCTTCATACAACATACGCCACCCACGGCCACATAACAATACTCATACTAACATGCATACATAACTTCCATATCGATTCTGGCCTCTAACTCGGAGTCACTCTATAAAACAATATAAGGCCATTTCGGCTTCACAACCTGGTTCCAGTGAACGCGCCCACGAACCCAGAAACAATTAACTAGACTTGGCTTGCACCGTGACCTTGTCACGAGCGAAATACTACCAACTGATCCTACCCATTCCAGCCATGGGAGACCGTAATGTCATCAACCCGACTCAACGTCGCACTTAACTCTTATCATCGTCCGACTTAAAATCTTATTGAGAAAGCCTTATATAGCTAAGGTCTCGGCAGTAATCAATATTGTTAGGCTCGCAATTTCCATGCTCCAAGCCTATCTTATCAGTCTCCCCGTAAACGGGTACAAAAACTTCTCATAATACCATAATCATGTCGTTGATCACAAGAACCATTACTTACTCTATACGGACCTCATCCGTACCATTTCTTAAGCCTACTACGCAGCTTAATCTATTTACATGACATTCCGTTAGGTTCCTTAACATGGCTTTCTTAAGGGTTCACTACCCTATCGCATGACCTTCATCCTTTCCCAATAATCTCAAAATAAACCACAAGACCTTGCGAAAAATTCATTAACTATTCCATACCTTCCCTGATCTAGTTAGTCTTTACCAATTCCTGGTAATCTAAAATCATTCTAGGCAACACGCGTCTGACCCTCATACATAAATCTGTATAGATGTATGTTACAATACCAACTATACTATAATAATTACCAACCTGGATACGCAATCCACATAGTCATTCCTGGGTCACTGCTGTCTTTCTCGTAGCTACAATCAACATAACTCGTTAGGGAGAGACGACCCTAACAACACAGCTCTATGGCACGATCTCGTGAGTGAGAAGAATGGAAACTAATCCTAAATGTCCTGCAGCCTCACGATTATAGATGTGGTGCACAACACACCGATAATCAAGACTTACTAGACACTGCCGTAGACACTTTCCGAGGACTAAGCGCTCGATACCACTTTTGTCACGACCGACCCGGATCGCGATCGTGCCCTACACAGGCACCGCTTGTAAACATCGAGATAATCACGAACATACATGAAACTTATAAA
Organism: Przewalskia tangutica; assembly: GCA_029844215.1. NCBI lineage: Eukaryota > Viridiplantae > Streptophyta > Magnoliopsida > Solanales > Solanaceae > Przewalskia > Przewalskia tangutica. The sequence goes on along the minus strand of JAQGDG010000038.1, from coordinate 1,388,984 downwards.
TAAAACAACGGAAGTAAAACAGCGAGTCACCGATAGGGCTACCTTCCCGACGACATACATAAACGGTTAGCTTGCCTTTTCTTTACAAACAGACCACAATATGTGACTACTGCACTTAAGAATTACAATCGTGGACGGGCCCCGCCATACCCCTTAATATACATAGCCATGACAACTCCTAACATCTGAGCCATCTAAAAATCTTGAACCAGATCCTAAGCTCGCGGATCCACACTTTGTACCTAAACTCATGGACATGAACGCGGCCGAAGGGTCGATAACAAAGTCGAATATGGAATGTAAATAACGTGCAAGAATCAAATCATAACTATACAAAAGAATGCCATTTTTAACTCCCGAGATCACTCGTATATTAACTGCTCCATTCCTTCTTTCCATAAGATTTAACAACATATTCTTACATACTTACCAAGAGTTTAATCCGTTTTTTCACATAACTTACATATCTTACATAACATAAGGCCCCGCACCAGGCTCGGTGTCTTGTGGAATCATATAACATAATCCGCCCGCTGGGGCTCGGTGTCTTGTGGAATCATATAACATAATCCGCCCGCTGTGGGGCTTGCATCTTGTGGAATCATATAACATAATCCGCCCGCTGTGGGGCTCGGTGTCTTGTGGAATCATATAACATAATCCGCCCGCCGCCTTGTCTTGTGGGAATCATATAACATAATCCGCCCGCTGTGGGGCTCGGTGTAAGATAGCGTAACCCGCCTATGTGAAGGCTCGGGTAATATGGCGTAATCCTACTATGTGTAGGCTCGGTGTATCTCATAACGTAATCCGCCTATTTGTAGGCTCGGTGTATTTCATAACGTGTCCGCCTATTTGTAGGCTCCTGTATTTCATAACGTGTCCGCCTAATTGTAGGCTCGGTGTGATTTTCCTTACATAACATTTTCAAACCATCTTTTCACTTCTTCTTAAGTCGTCATAACAACTTCCCATAAAGCTATTATAACAACCTTTCATTTTAGAGAACTTAAGACACTTTTATTCTTACAACATTAGGAAAACTAGATCCAAAATACTACGTGCATACATACTTAAAAAGAATCATAGAACTCCTTTCTTTTAAAGCTCAAGTCACATACTCTTTTGGAAGCCATCTTCTTATCTTTTGAAATAAATTAAGCCATACTTTGTAAAATTAAGTCATTTCCACTTATAAAATCAAGGCTTATAGCCTTAACACTGTAGCATACACTCTTTCAAATCATGTCGCTTGTACTTTAGAAATCAAGTCCCAAAATCTTGAAAAATAAAGTTTCATAATCCTTTAAAGAAAATCAAAGTTCATAATCTTAAAACTTCATAACATAAATTCTTTAAAGTCCATTTACTTATACTTGTAAAATCATGTCATCTACACTTTTAAAACCAATTCCCTTTTCACATATAAATTCAAGTCATTTTCAAACATAAAAATCAACTTACATACTTACTTTAAATAAATCAAGATACATAGCCCTTAAATCAAATCTCATAATTTCCTAACCATCCTTACCAACGTCTCATAAGACCTAGTAAAGACTTAGGACAATTTAAACATACTCTTAACTTAGATTCATAATGTAAATACTTTAACTTCTAAGAGTAAGGAATCTTAAAATGTTATCACATGGATATTTCATACGTAGGATCATGCCAACGAAAGAAGAGGTTCACATACCTCGCGACGATTGTCGACAAGTAGCAAAATGCTCCAAAGTACTTCAACCTTGAGCTATTCCATTCTTCAAGTAGGATACGCTATACTTAGTACTTCAACCTATCATGGCCACAATACGTCCATTAACCTCTTACTTTAAACGTAGAATATCCTAAGTGCCAAGTCACTAAATTCTACGGAAAATCTGACAAAGACCTCCTTTGTTTCTACTCACTTTGTCACCTTTTCAAGGTCGAATACAATAACCAAACAGCCGATTGGCTCACAACAATATAGAAGGTAGTCCAATACAAATGAATAACAAACTAATACAAACTACAAGTCCAAATTCGGCCACCTTGAGTTCAACAATACTAATTCTTATCCAATTTCCATTTCAATCCAACTTGGTAGCATAACATGATATCAAGTCGCATTTGATTAATATAACCATAATCTTCAAGTAAGTGACGTGCGGCGATTTCTAATAAGCGACCAATTTGTAATACAACTTAACATGGCTTATATTACATTTTGGATTTCCAAGGCTACAATCAATCCATAATCTTTATAAACTTCAACACATATACTTCATGCTAGCAACATGCAAAGATAACAACAATAATACAAATAATCTTGTAACACTTTAAAAGACAAGATTATACCTTAACGATTCTTAATCCAATTCCAACCAAGTCGCTCCTTAGTAGTTTAGAGCCTCCAAGACACTTCAATCCGCTCCTCGAGACCCTTAGAACCATACCAACAACTTTCCTTCAAACTTCCAATTCAAAACCTAGAAAGCCACTAGGTTTTCACTTTGCGACTAATACGAAAACTCTCTTTTTCGGGATTTTCCTATTGAGATACACTTACTATACCCTTAGGTACCTTGGTTTAAAGTGGGAGGTTATTGGTCAACAATAGAAAATTTTCTTCAAACCCTTAGCAAAACCGTGAGCCTCACTTAGCACAAGAACAAGATTTCAAAATATTTTCTAAGTGTTATGACAAGTCTTGCTACTAGTACTACTATATAGTTGATGGAGGGTCAATATTTGCACATATGTGTGGTTAGGATGAAACTCTTTTAATTATCAAGACTTTGGTCCCATTGACTAAGTCAACATTGTCCTCTCTACTTGCAAGACTTGGTCATCTAAACAATGGTCAAGTGACCCTTTTGCCCATGTAATTTTCGTCCAAGACATTATAAGGGGGTGACATGTCGCCTCCCATTCGTCCATATAATTCTCAGAACCCTGGGCCCCACAAAACGTAAAATTCCTCGGGTGGGCCCCACAATAAATCAAAACCGTACAACCTAATTTCCATAATGATAAAACATTCCATAATCCTCAATTAATGCATTTTGAGAACCTAATTCTCACCAACGAACATTTTTCCTTTTCGATGTTCGGAAGATTTTCCGTCGGAAAAACAAGTCTTCCTTTCGTACCCTTTTCAAGTCTTGCGATCCTTACTTACATTCTCTTAAACATGTCCTGGAGTTACGGGGTGTAACATTGGGTGCCCGGGGTAAGGCACCAGTCACGGGCCCGGGTTCGGGTCGTGACAAAAGTGGTATCAGAGCAGTTAATCCTCGGAAAGTGTCTGAGGCGTATCGATGGGAGTCTTGATTATCGGTGTGTGCACCACACCAATAATCAGGAGGCTATAGGATATTTAGGATTGGTTTCTATTCTTCTCACCTGCAGATCGTGCCTTAGAGGCATGTTATAAGTTGGACCTCTAACGTATTTCTCCTTACCGTTATGCCTCCGCGTAAGGCAACCCGCCCGGGAGGCGCGGCGATCGAGGCTGCGAGTAGAGCACGAGGGTTACTAGGCACAGGCCCAATCATCACCGGGTGGTGCTTCATTTGGGGAGTTCTGCGACGTCATCACAAGAAGTTTAGCGGCGGCAGCGCTCATCTGCGATCTTGATATATGAACCTTCGCCTACGGATCGAACAGAGAATATAGATTGCAAGAGGCGCCTACATTAGCTATGGATTTGGCTACGAGAGTATACCGATGTCTGCGAGTCTTGATGAATATCTAAGAGAGGTGTGCAAGAGTAATTCTTGATTAGGCTTGAGCATGGCACGTATGCGGGCTTACGCAAGATGCCGAGAAACATAGAGATCGGCGGTTAACCAAGGCGAGAAGAGGCGAACAACAAGGTCCTTTGGTAACTTTCAAGGCGAACCACCTCAAGAGATTAGATATGCACATCCACGGTCTGCAGTGGTCCTCGCGAGGTTCGGGCGATCGGGGTATGCAGGAGTTGGTCAGAACTCCAGAGCTTCCGGTTCACAGCTACACGTAGGTTCCAGCCAGTCGGATTCAGTTTTTTTCCCCAGTGTTCACATTATGATAGACGTCATCCCGGGGAATGTCGTCTTTTAGTTGGTACTTGTTTTACTGCGCCGTGGCCACGTGTCGAAAGGATGTCTAGTAGGAGGACTCACCTTCAGGATCGGTGGGTAGTTCGTCATCTTCCTAGCTTATGCTCACAGGCGGGTTTGATTAGAACGACTAAGGAGTGAAGGTAGATCTGGTATATCCTTAACCTCTAGAGATTAGTGCGTGTAAGATGAGTATATCTTAAGTGTTATGTTCGGATAAAATAAGTGAAAAATTGTGGTTAGAAACCATGGTTAGATAGAAAGGGTAAGATTGGGGTTAAGGAAAGTGTGAGCCTTAGAATGTTATACGTAGGGACCTTGAGGCAAGGCCATCTCGAGAGAAAGATTTATTTCATGTTTGACTTATCTGAGCATAGTGCACGCGAGCTATGTTTTGGGATAAGTCACGAGTAGTGTGGAATGAAAGAGGGTAGTTGAGCTAAGAAGGCCGCTAGGTTTTCGTAACGTGATTAGTGAGATTGTTAGGATCGGAGCAAGTGTTTCTACGAGTGGGTCGGGTTGAGGCTGCGGCATGGTCAACCCGCGACTGCTGTTTTATGGTGGCGGGCCATGGTGGTCCTCCGGTGGTAGGGTCACGAGGGTGTTAGGCCCAAGTTTAGTTAACCGTGCGAGTTCGTGGATGTTCAACGATGGTCGGGCCAACGAGGTCACCCGTATTATCTTTCGATCGGATCGTTTACTCGGCAGGGTTATGCGAGATGTTATATCAGGAAGGTTGTTGTAAGACGAGGTGCCTACCTTCACCTTATGGCGCAGGTGAAGCCTGTGTTCGGTTGTTTCCTTTTCGGGAGGTTTTACGAGCGGGTTAGGAACTCAAAGTGAGTCTCGATGCATTCGCTTCTGCCCTGTGTTTGGATTTGGGGTAGCTATGAGGATTGTTGCCTCTGTTGAGGAGTGCTTTTATAACTACCATTTCAAGATTCGGATATCGCCTACGAAGCCTCAGGGGCGAGCGTAAATTGTCGATCGGACCGTTCGATGTTGGCAAGGTTCAGATAGTTGGTTCATACTAGTTCAGCAGGATGTGGATAGGGTGAAGCTTATCCAGAAGAGGTTATTGGCAGCTCAGAGTCAACAGAAGTTGTGCGGTTATCTGCGACAACGCTTGGAGTTCAGGATGACGGTGGGTTTTCTTGAAGGTACCACCCCGGAAGGGTGTGACGAGATTCGGAAAACAGAGGAAACTTAGCCGAGTTACTTTGGGCCTTTTCAGGTCATGAGAAGAGTAGGCCAGATTGCCTATATGTTAGCTTTTGCCGTCCGACTTAGGAGGCAGTATGTCCGATCTTTCATATTGCTATGTTCGGAAGAGTATCGGAGATCCATCCAGAGTATTCTCAGTTAATGATGACCAAGTGGAGGTAGTAACCTAGAGTTTTGGAAACTGAAGCAGTAACAGGAATGTGGTAAGTCATGAGAAAGAGTTCGAGTGTACGAGAAGGGTACGACGCGTAAGGGAAGAAGCGAGCATGTATTGCGAGCATAGATGTGATCATTTCTTTTGTAAGGAGAAGGTGCGAAGGAAGTATATTTTAGACCTCGGATAAGGGTTTTTGTGATGGTAGAGGTGTTTCCTTGTGGACTTGGATGTAAGTATTTGCAGTGTTTACGTGGCGGTATGGCAGGATTGTTCTCGTAAGTATAGTAGTAAAGACTATCTCGCGCATGTTTGTTTGAGGCTTAGAAGGAACATTCGACGAATGTTTCTGGCGAGGAGAATGTTATACCGTATTTCCAGTATGTACGAAAGGACGACGTAGAAAAGTTTGGGCTTTAAAGTTAGGCATAGGTTCAATTTTGTGCACAACACCTTGCTAGAGTCGTTTTTAAACGCGTTTTAACAACTGCGAAGGGAAAATTCGGCTATGTCATTTAGTATTTTTGCGGATTTTTCCGAGACGAAATATTTTGGACCAACAAGAGGCGACACTTGGCACCTCTAATGGTGGACTATGGGGCGCATTTGGACGAAATGGTGAGTGGGAGTAGGTAGGATATTTTGTGATATTTGTGTGGTAGATGGATAAGGTGTACTTGGGTGAATCTTGACCCTACACTTGCCTTGCACTTGGCATGATCTTGGCCGTTGGTTGGCCATGGCGACTTATAAATACCCTCCCTTTGAAGACTTCTTCATCCTAAAAATCTCTAAGTCTTGAAAATCCCTCCCACTCTCTTGTAGTGTTTCCCAACACTCCTCCCCTTTGAGAAGGCCTTTTGGCCGAGAGGTGCCCCACCCCCTCCTAGTGGTGCTAGCCGAAGTACCCACTGGAGTTGTTTTCATAAAATACACCCCTCTTGGTAGAAATACTCTCAAGTATTGTTCTTATACCGAAATACCTGCCCAAATACCTTGTAGTATTCCAAGGTTACACTTATACTAAAAGCCCGAAATACTATTATACTTTCCTTGACCACAAACGAAACCCTAAGGAAAATCTCCATAGTTGGTTGGAGTATTAAGAAGAAGTTGCGTAAAACTTCTAAGGGTTGTTTGGAGCGGGTTGGAGCGCACGGAGTAGGAGCTAAACCTTGCTCAGGATCGACATTTAAACTTGGATAATTTTGGGCTTATCGAGGTAAATACTACTGTCATTCTATTGTAATTAAAAATTACATGTTGTAGGAATATATAGTTGAAGTATACTATATATAGAATTGAACAAAGTTTTGCGGCAATGTCTTTTGACTTAAGCCTGAATTTAAAGAAGAGAATCGAATCAGTAATTACATGGATCAGACATAGACTTGTGTAGCATTCCGTGAAGTAGAATTGTACACGTCGGATTAGGCGTACAACCCCTGCAGGGAGTTGTTGGCACATTAGCGGCCTCGATGAGGAGATTTCTGCGATGCGGGAGGTGCCGAATTTTCTGTAGAATATTCTACGTTGAGATCTAGATGTTAATAGGCGCTGTGGCCTCTATAGTCAAGTACTACGTGTGGCGTGAGTCGCTTGGCTTAAGGTGCAGTCGACGGTTTGAGGTACTTGGAGCGTTTTGCTATTAGTCGATAATCGTCGCGAGGTATGTGAACCTCTTCCTATCTTTTCTAGCATGATATGTGTATAACTATGTAGTACGGTAGACGCATACGTGTGTTAAATGTATTTGATTGGTTTAAAACATAAAGTGTTATAACGGCTTTATGGGAAGTTGTTATAACGACTTTATGTAAGTAAGAAATGCTTTGTGGTTTTAAAAGATAAGCGATTTGATTTATAATCGATGGATATGTGATATTAAGAAACCTTTTTAGCTTAAGAGTTATACTAGCTTTATGGGAAGTTAGGTATAACGGCTTAAGAGAGATAAAAAGAATGATTTATTGATCTAAGAAGTTAAGAGACTTGACTTAATTTTATTAATGTGAATTTTGTTAAAACGTGTGAAACCTCATTCGTGAGTAATGAGTATTTTGGTTTTCAAAAAGGAATGATGTTTCTTGATTTGAAATCGAATGAATGTCGAACAAACGCAATAGGCGCTAATAAAGGGAAATGTATTAACTAATAAAGAATTATTAATAACCAGTAGAAGCCTCCATCTGCATAGAAGCTAAGATGAGACAAAATGATATTACATTTCCTAGATCGTGGCTGCTTAAATAAGATTGTTATGAACAAGAATAAACTACTCACACATAAGGTATATGTTTCTCAAATTGTTTTAAAGGATTAAAACTATGAATTACGAAACCTTTCGAAAAATGAGAAACCTGAACATTTGAAATTAGGCAAACTTGAACGTTTGGAAAATAATGTTGTTACTCGATTTTACAAAGAGAAGTGTTTTGGTTTACTTCAAAAGATAGTCACTCTATTTTTACATACTACGAGTATTGTGTGACTATTTGTGAAAGAACAGATCTCTTAAAGAGTTAATGTATGAAGTACTTTGGGGATAAAAACCCGATCTTGTTAATCATATAGTAGAAAGTACCTTGTGTGAATAACTTGATTGTGTTGGTTTGTGATAGCCTTGTAATACTTTCTTGTTGATTTGATAAGTAAACATGCTAGGATGCTACGTGGGTTATTATCTTGTGATGTTTGTGTAAAGGGGTTTTCCCTCGATTGCGCTTAAGTTGTTTAACTATCAGCCGTTATGTTGGTATTATACCACTCACCTTGACATCATCCCGGAGGTTGTCGCCCTCCGCGGGTAGACTCAGCGTCTGTGTGACCTATGATTCGAGAATACCTCATGCGGGTCCCGGCCTACGCGGAGTGCGAGCTCGGAGTTAGTGCGCGCCTTTATGGTCATGCGGTCTATGTGGCTACGCGGTGCGAGTCGAGCGGACGCCGGAGTAGCTACCCTCGATGCGGAATACCTCATGCGGGCCATTGAGGCCTACGCGAGTGCGGGAAGTTCTGGGCTAGACGCGCGACATTAGATACTGCGAGTGGCCGCTTTGATCATGTGACGCTAGACAGATCTCATGATCTGATTTATGACCTTGTTTGTCTTGTGGTTTTAGTAGTCGCTATGCCTTCGTACTTACCGTGCGGTTTCACGATGACAGGTGGGACACGTGTTCATGTGTATTCCTTGGTGCTTTTATATCATCGCCGGCGGTGAGGAAGGTATTCCATGGGCATGATTGATGTTGTGGGCGTGAGACCCGTTGTTATATTTGAGTGATGACTTTGGCGCGAGTCCACGACTGACATGATCGCTTATTTATTGTGAATCGTAGTTTGGTTATCATACATGTCTTACGCTTTATATAGACTACTATGATTTCATTCTGATTTTCGATTCACATACTTGTACTGTTATGCGACCTCGCCCGAAGTGCGTTCATGCCGCAGTTGAGGTACACCGCCGTTGATCCTAGCTCGAGTCGATTGACGTTGGGAAGCTCCGTTTCTCGAGGCTTATCGATGGTATAGTCCTGTCATAGTAGGTGCTTACATTCGGGTATGGCGGGGCCCCGCCATTGTTGTCATGTCACTCTTAAGTGCGTAATGCATTGTGGCGAGAATTGTAAAAGGATGTAATCGTTTAGTTGATATTTATATATGCCGCAAGGCAACTTTCTCGAATAATCGCTTTTCACTTCACTATATTCATGTCTTGTTTTATATTCCGCTGATTTCTCTGATGTATGGCTACTTGGGTGCCCGGGGTAAGGCACCAGTCACGGGCCCGGGTTCGGGTCGTGACAAATTAGATATGGATCAAGATAAAAGAAAATAGGCCAACCAAAACGGTTGCCCTTCTGCAAATATATATATATCGACATTTGAACAGTTACAATCCTTACAACCCTGCCCACAACAAGGCGATGCACTCTAAGATTTTTACAACAACTATGACGACAGGCCCGCCATACCCTGAATGTACAAGAACCTGCTGCACTGTGGTAACATACCAAAAGATAAGCCACCAAGGAACGGAGCTTCCCAATACGCTGAAATGTGATCCTATGCGGATCGGCGGCGATGTACCTCACTGCGGCGTGAACGCGGCCCAAGGAGGTCGATAACAGTACCAAGTATGTGAAATCAAAATATCAGAAATGAAATCATAATAGTCTATATAAGCGTGATACATGTATGATAACCAAACTACAAGACATACATATAAACAAGATATCAGTCGAGGACTCACGCCCTCCAAGTCATTACTCAAATATAACTATGGGTCTCACGCCCACAACATCACTCATGCCCGTGGAATACCTTCCTCACTGTCGGCAGTCTATGATATGATAACACCAAGAAGTACACTTGAACATCAGGTCCCACCTGTGTCATAGAAAGACCGTACGGGAAATAATCATAACATGAAGATGACACGTGGCAAGTGCGATAGCCTCCACCAAATCCTCCCAGCGCCACATAGCTGACGGAGGCAAGTAACCAGGCTATGCACCAGATCACAACCGTAAGTCACGAAGCTTCATCCAAACACTGACTCGCGAAGCTGACACGTGGCAAGTGCAATAGCCTCCACCATATCCTCTCAGCGCCACGCAGATGACGGGGGCAAGTAACCAGGCTAAGCACCAGATCACAATCGTAAGTCACGATACTTCACCGCGAAGCTGACACGTGGCAAGTGCGATAACCTATACCAGATCCACCTGCGTCACATAGCTGACGGGGGCAAGTAAACAGGCTATGCACCCGATCACAACCGTAAGTCACGATACTTCGCCATAAATAACCATAATGGTCACATGCCCACAGAATCCATCATCGGTGTAAACATGCCCATGTAACAATAATAATGGAAGCATACCCGTTGAATCTTCCACATCGCTTGTCGACGCCCAAGTAAGTTCTCAACAAGTCAACCGGCCCTCCATCGAGAGACGCGGTAGTATAGAAACACAATTCTTGCACAACAAAGGCTATTACAACAAGCATAGGCAAGTTACACAACAACAAGCATAGGCAAGTTATACACAACTCAAGGTACTTTCATTTTATGTCAAAGTCCGGGTTTTAACCCTAAAGTACTACGTACGTTAAATTCTTTTTAAAGATCCATTTCTTTTACAATGGTCACCCGATACCCGTAGTATAAAAATAGAGTGACTAACTTTGTTAAGTAAACCAAAACACCTCCCTTTGTAAAATCAAGTAACAACATTATTTTCCAAACGTTCAAGTTTTGCCTAATTTCAAATGCTCAAATTTCTCATTTTCGAAAGGTTTCGTAGTTCATAGTCTTAATCACTTAATAATATAATTCTCTTTTAAAACCATTTGAGAAACGTATGCCGTATGTGTGAGTAGGTTATTCTTGTTCATAACAATCTTATTAAAGCAGCCATGATCTAGGAAATGTAATATCATTTTGTCTTATCTTAGCTTCTATGCAGATTGAGGTTTCTACTGGTTTTAATAATACTTAATTATTCAATACATTTCCCTTTATTAGCGCTGCAGTGGTTTGCTCGATACTTATTCTCGATTCAAATCAAGAAACATTATTCCTTTTAAAAACCAAGTACTCATTACTCACGAATGAGGTTTCACACTTTTAACAAAATTCATATCAATTCAATTAAGTCAAGTCTCTTATCTTTTAAGATCAAGTCTCTTAACTTCTAAAATCAGTAAACCATTCTCTTTACCTCTCTTAAGACGTTATACCTAACTTCCCATAAAGCTAGTATAACTCTTATGTTTTCAAAACCAAGTATTACTCTTCTTTCAAAAAGGTTTCTTAATTCTTTTGAAATACTTCAAGATTCTTATTATTCAGGCTTAAGTCAAAAGACATTGCCGTAAAACTATGTTCCGTTAACACACGTACGTCTACCGTACTATATATTCTTTTAAAATATCATGCTCAAAAGGATAGGAAGAATCACATACCTCGCGACGATTATCGACTATTAGCAAAACGCTCCACGGCTATAACCCGGCTAGCCTTGTCCACCTTCCAAGTAGTACATGCTACTCGCAGAACATTCAACCAATAAAGGTTATAAGTCTACTGTAAATACAGTCCTATGTAAGTACAGTTTAATCTTCTACTATAATATTTTTCTGATGTGATTTCAGTTCCAATTCTTCTATTACAGTTCAATTCTCTTCTATGTATCTTATATACATTTCTAAAAAACAGTATGAAATTCCCAATTACAATATAAGACAAGAGTATTTACCTCGATAAGCCCAAAATTATCCAAGTTTAATGTCGATCCTGAGCAACGTTTCGCTCCTACTCCGGGTGCTCCAACCCGCTCCAACCAACCCTTAGAAGTTCTACGAAACTTCTTCCGAATACTTCAACCAACTGTGAAGATTTTCCTTAGGGTTTCGTTTAGTGACTGAAGGGAAGTATAATAGTATTTCTGGGCTTTTAGTATAAGTGTAACCTTGGAATACTACAAGGTATTTGGGCTAGAGTATTTTGGCATAACAACAATACTTGGAGACGTATTTCTCTACCACAAAGGGGGGGTATTTCTCAAAACCAACTAGGCAAGGGGGGGGGTTTCTCGGCCGAAGGCCTTTCTCAAAGGGGAGGGGGTGGCTTTGGACGAGAGCTCACACTAAGAGGGGGGGAGAGGATTTTAACACTTAGAAAATATTTGTGGATGAAGAAAGTCTTCAACTTAGGGGGGGTATTTATAGGACAACCAAGGGCCAAGATCAAGCCAAGTGGTAGGCAAGTGTAGGGCTAGGATTTGGGCAAGTGTACCTTATCCATCTACCACCAAAATATCCTACCTAACCCTTGACCAAAAACAAGGCCAAGAAAACGCCCAAATCGTCCACTTTGAGGGTGACACATGTCACCCTCCCGTTGGTCCAAAATATTTCGTCTCTCGGAAAAATCCGCAAAAATAATAAATGACATAGCCGTATTTTTCCCTTCGCAAAGTCCGAAAAACGTTTCGTCGGAAAACGACTCTTTTCGCTAGTTGTGTACTAAATTTTCGGCCCTAGCCTACTTTAAGGCTCAAACTTTTCTACGTACGTCCTTACGTACATACTCTGGAAATACGGGGTATAACATTCTCCCCTCCTTAGAAACATTCGTCCCGAATGTTCCTTCTCAAGACAGATAACGATCAAGTTCCTCATAGCTTAACCAGTTTGCAAATGCCGCACATGGTCACAGAATAACATGCGCGCAAATACTTAAATCCAAGCCAACGAGGAATCACCTCGACGATGCAAAACAGTACCAACTCTCGCTTCTGGTCCAAAGGATACTCCCTTCGCACATTCATTTCACAAACATGATTACTTCCATCTTTCAGCACAAGTTCACTTCTTTCCTTTCTCGTCGTACCCTTCTCGAACACTCGAACTCTTCCTAGTACACGTACCACACTTCAGTCAACGCTTCTGTTGCCAAAATTTTGGAGTCACTACCTCCAAACTTGGTCATCTTACTAGCTTCACTTTCCTCTAAGGCCATTCCCGGCCTTCACGAACCGATTCTGGTCGAACGCATCCACGACTTCATACGATGGTTACCTAAACTTGGGCCTATCACCCTCGTGATCCTACCACCTGGCGGGACCACCTCGAACTGACCCAACCCTAAATCGGGCTACGGGTTGACCCGCAACATGGCCCCAACCCGACCCACTTAACGCATCAAGCTCTTGTTCCCCGATCCGGAACAATCTTACCTATACAGGTCATGAAAGCTACCACTTCCATTTTACACCACCCAAGGAATTTTCCCACAATTACATTCTAGGCATATAATGCACTCCGACAAGAATCATTTGCAAAATCCTTTACTCAAGACGGCCTTACATCTAAGGTCTCAATCGTGAAATATTCTAAGGTTCACACTTTCCCTGCCCACATACTTATCCTTCCAACTAACCAGGTTTCTAAGTCACATTTTTGCACAAAGCTATTCGAACATAACACTAAACACATCATCATAACATCAATACATACAAATCTCTAGAGGGTTAAGGATATACCTGAAAATAGGCGGTTCAAAGGACCGCTTAAAATCGGGAACTTCCACCGCGACTCTACCGTGGCTCCGGTATGAACATCCCGCCTAGCTATGGAAGGTGAAGAACCCGAATCGATCTAAGAGTTCAGGCTATCCCACCGCCGCACCTCGGCCTGACTGCCGTCAAATGGCTCCCGGCCGTAAGTATAGCAATCTCCCAAACCAAGACGACATTCCCCATGGGCTTTACATGGCCACACTGAGATACGGGTGGCCTCATCCGGCAAGCACTTCTACTCCCCTGAAAATCTGAAACCTGGAGCCCTGACCTGCTCCTGAATATCCCAAACGTCCCGACGACGGTGGGGGACCACTTGGTACTGGCGGAGGCGCATAATCGCTCTTCTTTGAGGCGGTCCGCCTCGAAAGTCACCAAAGGACCCTGCTGTTCTGGCCCTCTTCTGCTGATCTCGGCCATTCCGTCGATCTCTCCGCTCCTCACATCAGTGCATAAGCTCAGTATCCGGCAATGTCCATGCGGTGAAGAGCTACACGAACAACTCTGCTAGGTAATCATCGAGCCTCGTAACATATCGGTGCACTCGATCCTCCATACTAGCTACTAACGCGAGGACGTCGCCAATGAGTCGAACTCCACATTGTACTCAAACGTCGCGGATTACGCGCCGCAATACCAAAAATCGTCGGCCCGAGCCCTCTCATCTGTGGAGGCAAGAAATGTGCAAGAAATGCCCCGAGAACTCGTCCCATATAGTGGAAGTGCATTCTCTCCCGGGGCGGCTCACGAATCAAACGATCGATTGTGGTATCACGCGGCCGATGCGAACCTAGGACCACCGACACGGTCTCCGATGCCTTGATCACTCGTGATCAGAATCGCTTGGATGAACTCTGCGGATCATCCTCGTGCCTCGACCAGTAAAACTCGGCGGGCTCTGACTCGAGAAAATCGTAGCCTCAAACTATCTCGATCTAGGGTGAACCACTAGTGCTATCGGCTGCTGCGTCCAGCTATCCTCAAGTCTGCCTGACCACGGCAATAATCGGGCAACTCGCGTAACCCATCTCTCTGCTCCGGTGCGGGGTGGAGGCTCAGTCTTGTGGTCTCTGTAGAGGCGCCGCTTACTCGCGACTCCCTCTGCCGCCTTGCACGGGCGGGTTGCCTTGCGAAGGCATAATCGTAAAAACGAAATACGTCGGAGGGTCCAACTTATCACCGCGGCTCTAAGGCACGATCTCGTAATGAGAAGAATGGAAACCAATCCTAAATGTCCTGCGGCCTCACGATTATAGATGTGGTGCACAACATCGATAATCAAGACTTACTGAACGCGGTCAGACACCTTCCGAGGATTAATCGCTCGATACCACTTTGTCACGACGAACCGGGCCGTGGTAGTGCCTACCGGGCACCCTGGTGATACAACATCGAGAGAAAAACCAGCGGAAATAAAAACTTAAACATACAATTAGATATGGATCAAGATAAAGAAAATAGGCCAACCAAAGCGGTTGCCATTACGCAAATATATATATATCGACATTTGAGCGATTCTAATCCTTACAACCACGCTTGCTGCATGCAGACCTCTAAGATTTTTACAACAACTATGACGGGACGGGGCCGCCATACCACGAATGTACAAGAACCCTGCACTCAGGGTAACATACCAAAAGATAAGCCTCCGAAGGAACGGAGCTTCCCAATACGCTGAAATATGATCCTATAAGCGGGGATCGACAGCCGATGTACCTCTACCTGCGGCATGAACGCAGCCCCCCGAAGGAGGTCAGTACAACAGGTACAGTATGTGGCGAAAATCAGTAAATGAAATCATAATAGTCTATATAAAGCAGGAGACATGTATGATAACCAAACTACAGTACATACATATAAACAGTTATATCAAGTCAGGGACTCATGCCCTCCAAGTAATTACTCAAATATAACTATGGGTCTCACGCCCACAACATCACTCATGCCCGTGGAATACCTTTCCGCCATCGATCTATGATATGATAACACCAAGAAGTACACTTGAACATCAGGTCCCACCTGTGTCATAGAAAGACCGTACGGGAAATAATCATAACATGAAGCTGACACGTGGCAAGTGCGATAGCCTCCACCAAATCCTCTCAGCGCCACGTAGCTGACGGGGGCAAGTAACCAGGCTAAGCACCAGATCACAACCGTAAGTCACGGCTTCATCCAAACACCGACTCGAAGGCGACACGTGGCAAGTGCAATAGCCTCCAGATCCTCCCGGCGCCACGCAGATGGCGGGGCAAGTAACCGTGCTAAGCACCGATCACAACCGTAAGTCACGATACTTCGCGCTGAAGGCGACACGTGGCAAGTCGCGATAACCTATACCAGATCCACCGCGTCACGTGGTGGCGGGGAAAGTAAACAGGTTATGCACCCGATCACAACCGTAAGTCACGATACTTCGCCATAAATAACCATAATGGTCACATGCCCACAGAATCCATCATCGGTGTAAACATGCCCATGTAACAATAATAATGGAAGCATACGTGGAATCTTCCACTTTGTCGACGCGTCCAAGTAAGTTCTCAACAAGTCAACCGCACTGCATCGAGAGCGGTAGTATAGAAACACAATTCTTGCACAACAAAGGCTATTACAACAAGCATAGGCAAGTTACACAACAACAAGCATAGGCAAGTTATACACAACTCAAGGTACTTTCATTTTATGTCAAAGTCCGGGTTTTAACCCTAAAGTACTACGTACGTTAAATTCTTTTTAAAGATCCATTTCTTTTACAAAGGTCATCCGATACCCGTAGTATAAAAATAGAGTGACTAACTTTGTTAAGTAAACCAAAACACTTCCCTTTGTAAAATCAAGTAACAACATTATTTTCCAAACGCTCAAGTTTTGCCTAATTTCAAATGCTCAAGTTTCTCATTTTTGAAAGGTTTCGTAGTTCATAGTCTTAATCACTTAATAATATAATTCTCTTTTAAAACCATTTGAGAAACGTATGCCGTATGTGTGAGTAGGTTATTCTTGTTCATAACAATCTTATTAAAGCAGCCATGATCTAGGAAATGTAATATAATTTTGTCTTATCTTAGCTTCTATGCAGATTGAGGTTTCTACTGGTTTTAATAATACTTAATTATTCAATACATTTCCCTTTATTAGCGCTGCAGTGGTTTGCTCGATACTTATTCTGATTTCCGAAATCAGTAAAACATTATTCCTTTTAAAAACCAAGTACTCATTACTCACGAATGAGGTTTCACACTTTTAACAAAATTCATATCAATTCAATTAAGTCAAGTCTCTTATCTTTTAAGATCAAGTCTCTTAACTTCTAAAATCAGTAAACCATTCTCTTTACCTCTCTTAAGACGTTATACCTAACTTCCCATAAAGCTAGTATAACTCTTATGTTTTCAAAACCAAGTATTACTCTTCTTTCAAAAAGGTTTCTTAATTCTTTTGAAATACTTCAAGATTCTTATTATTCAGGCTTAAGTCAAAAGACATTGCCGTAAAACTATGTTCCGTTAACACACGTACGTCTACCGTACTATATATTCTTTTAAAATATCATGCTCAAAAGGATAGGAAGA
Organism: Przewalskia tangutica; assembly: GCA_029844215.1. NCBI lineage: Eukaryota > Viridiplantae > Streptophyta > Magnoliopsida > Solanales > Solanaceae > Przewalskia > Przewalskia tangutica. Next base: position 1,371,850 of record JAQGDG010000038.1, on the reverse strand, counting down.
ATCACATACCTCGCGACGATTATCGACTATTAGCAAAACGCTCCACGGCTATAACCCGGCTAGCCTTGTCCACCTTCCAAGTAGTACATGCTACTCGCAGAACATTCAACCAATAAAGGTTATAAGTCTACTGTAAATACAGTCCTATGTAAGTACAGTTTAATCTTCTACTATAATATTCTTCTGATGTGATTTCAGTTCAAATCCTTCTATTACAGTTCAATTCTCTTCTATGTATCTTATATACATTTCTAAACAACAGTATGTAATTCCCAATTACAATATAAGACAAGAGTATTTACCTCGATAAGCCCAAAATTATCCAAGTTTAATGTCGATCCTGAGCAACGTTTCGCTCCTACTCCGGGTGCTCCAACCCGCTCCAACCAACCCTTAGAAGTTCTACGAAACTTCTTCCTAATACTTCAACCAACTGTGAAGATTTTCCTTAGGGTTTCGTTTAGTGACTGAAGGGAAGTATAATAGTATTTCTGGGCTTTTAGTATAAGTGTAACCTTGGAATACTACAAGGTATTTGGGCTAGAGTATTTTGGCATAACAACAATACTTGGAGAAGTATTTCTCTACCACAAAGGGGGGGGGTATTTCTCAAAACCAACTAGGCAAGGGGGGGGTTTCTCGGCCGAAGGCCTTTCTCAAAGGGGAGGGGGTGGCTTTGGACAAGAGCTCACACTAAGAGGGGGGGAGGATTTTAACACTTAGAAAATATTTGTGGATGAAGAAAGTCTTCAACTTACGGGGGGTATTTATAGGACAACCAAGGGCCAAGATCAAGCCAAGTGGTAGGCAAGTGTAGGGCTAGGATTTGGGCAAGTGTACCTTATCCATCTACCACCAAAATATCCTACCTAACCCTTGACCAAAAACAAGGCCAAGAAAACGCCCAAATCGTCCACTTTGAGGGTGACACATGTCACCCTCCCGTTGGTCCAAAATATTTCGTCTCTCGGAAAAATCCGCAAAAATAATAAATGACATAGCCGTAATTTTCCCTTCGCAAAGTCTGAAAAACGTTTCGTCGGAAAACGACTCTTTTCGCTAGTTGTGTACTAAATTTTCGGCCGTAGCCTACTTTAAGGCTCAAACTTTTCTACGTACGTCCTTACGTACATACTCTGGAAATACGAGGTATAACACTAGGAATCACTCACACTGATCAAACCACTCAATTTTAATCTCTCAATGAACTGAACGATATGATTACCGACCTTACTAGAGGATTAACCTCAAAATGGTCTCTTAGATGCAATGTTTCCAAACACACTGCATTGTTCACCACTCTCCATAAGCTTGTAATTTTTAATTGGCTACCTTCTCTTAATGATACCATAGTTACTTTAGAACAAGCTAAATTGGTGTACATAATTGGGAAAGGGTACAGAGTTGATCTAGGGTCGTTAATCTTTGATCACATTGCTAATCTGACCGAGAAAAAGAATAACTCGGTACTTCTGTATCCATCCATGATCTATCAAATTCTAATCAATCAAGGGCTCAAGCCCAAAAAGGATGATAAGCTGGGTAACAACATTGAACATACTCAGTCAACAAAACAATTTTTACCAGCAAAGAGAGAGTGAATGATCTTTCTTGGAAGAGGAAAAATAGGAGTGTTGATGTTGCCTCAGGTGTTGATAACACTTCTGGCAACACAGAATAGCCCTAATTTTACATGTCCCAAGAATGGCTGATAAAGCATATCACGAAGCTCAACAAACAGATTGTTGAATTAGTCCGAGCACGTGACTATTATGAGGACATGCTTTCTTCACAAAAAGAGGGAGTAAGTCAGCAGACAGGGGGAAGTCAAGCAGAGTATACAAGGAGAGGTCAAGTAGGGGGAGCTGAACCTGAATAAAAAAAAGAGGAGAAGATGAAGACTGGAAGCTGCTGCATCTTGCATGTTACACCCCGTAATTTCAAGAGAATAAGATAAGAACGTACGAAAGGAAATAAGGTTTGAATTTGGAAAGATAAGTTGGCAAAAATGTTTTAGGCAGATTTTTAGTAAACTTTGGAGCGGTATATCTCCTAGTTCATTAGGAGTTTTTAGGTGTTTCAAAATCCTATTATGAATTTCGTTGAGTCTAGTTTCCAATGCAACAAACCGCTCGTCGATAGGACATCGGAGTAGAACGTTATGGACGTTAGAAGTTCTATTGACGGAGGAGAAAGAAAGCTTCAGTCAGGCGCCACGGCGCCGGCTGCAGGGCCGCGGCCCTGAAGTGTTCTAAAGTTGCAGCGCCGCGGCGCCGAGATGGGATTTTTCGCGGAAAAGGGTAAAATCAGAAGATATTTTTGTAGAGGGCCTATGGGAGGGCGACAAGTGTCCCTCCCAACTTGTAATTCAAGCTAGACCTTATATTATGGCCAAAGTCTTGCAAGACTTGACCATTTGCAAGATTTCATTCTAAGAAATTTCTCATCTCTTCTCTCTCAAAAAAAAAAAATTGATAAACCCTAAGTGTGATGAGATTTTTGGAAAGGCGACAAGAAGGAAAATGTTGGCAAGCTTGTAGAGGGTTCGTGTGGGTGATTTTAACGTGAAGAAGAATTGCGGAAAGAGGGCTAAAGTGGGCGATTTGTTGGACTGTTTTGGGCGAATTCCAAAGTAAAAATTCATTCTCCTTTTAAAGTAAATCATGTCACGTGTTGTAGAAATTGGAGAAGGGTATTGTGATGGGTAAAATGGATATAAGAATCGAAGGTTTTCATGTTATAAATGAAAGTATAAAAAGGGAAATTTTCGAGTTCTAGTCGTGGATATTTATGGTCGTCGTCTTCACTTTTTATGTGGGGTTTATTGAAGTGATTTTTGTCGTTCAAATTGTCAATGTGAATTATGTAGTAACTTTGGAATAACGACTTGGGTTATAAGGAATGGAAAAGGACTATTTGTTGTAATCAATTTGGTCGATAGTTATAATCGTTACATGTTATATATAGAAGGGTATATAGTTGTTATAATTGGTTATGACTTATATAACACTTTGGAATAACGAGTTGGATTGAAAGGATTTGAAAAGGATGATATGTGAGCATGTTGTAGCCGAGGAGTTGCCTTAAACTAATTGGATTGTTTAATATGAATTGTGGGGCAGAATTTTACACGTCCAGTTAGGCGTGTAATCCCCTTTGTATTGCTGAATTGTTGGGCCTTAAATGTGGCGTTTGGTTATTGAATTCGGGCCTTGAAAAAGGTGGAAAAGTACGTAGAAACAAAGGAAGTGTTGTCCAACTTTCCGTAGAATAAGGGACTTTACAATTAGAATATTCTACGTTGAAGCTAGAAGCTAATAGACGTATTATGGTCATTATATGTTGACATATTACGTACGGCATATTGGACTTGGCAAGTGGATTAAGCCGGAGAGGTATGTGGAAACTTTCTTATCTCTTGAGCATGAGTAGTTATAAATGTATAGTACGGTAGACGTATGTGATTTAAATGAACTCAGTTCATTTGATATACTTGACTTGTTTTAAGAATGTCTAAGTTGGTTGAGTTAGACAATTAACTCACTTGTTCTTAAAAAAAGGTTAAAAGAAGGGTTTATTCTAATAAGGTAAACAAAGATTTCTTGACTTGAAAAAGTATAGAATACTTGATTAGGAAAGTATTGATTCTTGAACTATTCTAAAGATAAGAGACTTGATTTCTAAGTTAAGAGACTTGATTTCTAAGTTAAGAAACTTGTTTTCTAAAGTTAAGAGACTTGAAGTATTTTGAAAGTTGTGTAACTTGATTTGAAAGTATAAGTCTCTTGATCATAAAAAGAATGAATTTGTCTAAGACATACAGAGTTATAACGGCTTTATGGAAAGTTGGTTATAACAACTTTATGGAAGGTTAAAGGAATGGTTTTCCCAAGTAATGTAAACAAAGATGAATGACTTGAAATGAAGAAGGGCAATTTGATTTAAAGGCATCAATTGCTTAAAGTTTAAAGTAAGGGTCACTTGATTAGAAGCCAAAAATGTATTTCTAAAAGTGTAGTGACTTGTTTGAAATATAGACAAGCTTTGATACTACGGGTGTTAGTATCTTGGGGTTTTATGTAAAAAGGAGTCTTTTGAAAGAATGGAAGTACATAGTATTTTGGGTTAAATTCCCGGATTTTTATGTGATATGAAAGTGCCTTGAGGTTATAAAATGAGATCCATTTTGTATGATAATGAAAGTCTAAAGATTTTATGAACTTGCCTATGCTTGCTTGTGATAGCCTTGGAGTGCAAGTATTATGTTGTTACGCTGCCGTGACTCTCAGTTGGAGGGTCGGCTGTCTTGTTGTGAATTTATTTGGACGTACCGACAGTGATGGAGGATTCCACGGGTATGCTTCCATTGTGATTGATCCATGGACATGCTTTTGATGGAGGATTCCGGGGCATGCTACCATGATGTGGGTTAAATTCCCGGATGCTATTATTACTTTATGGCCATGCTTATACGATGAAGGATTCCGGGGCATGCGACCATGTTATATACGATTATTACTCCATGGATTAGCTCTCCATGAAGACATGTACCCGAGATGAGGGATTCCACGGGCATGTTATATACGATTATTACTCCATGGATTAGCTCTTCATGAAGACACGTACCCGAGATGAGGGATTCCACGGGCATGTTATATACGATTATTACTCCATGGATTAGCTCTCCATGAAGACATGTACCCGAGATGAGGGATTCCACGGGCATGTTATATACGATTATTACCCCATGGATTAGCTCTCCATGAAGTCATGTACCCGAGATGAGGGATTCCACGGGCATAAGATATATATATATATATATATATTGCATATGTGCAAGCCGACAGTGAGGTAGGATGCCACGGGCTTGTTACATGTATATATTGTACACTTACTACCGTCAGTGACGCAGATTCCACGGGCACGCCTTGAGGTTTTGAGGGCCTGAGACCCTTGCTGGATTGTGTGATGATGTTGAGGGCTTGTGTCCCTAGCTATGGTGTGACTATTGTTCATGTGTTGAAATAGTCTTTAAAAGGTAAAAACTGACTTTCAATACTTTTATTTCGGCAAGGCACGCGGTAATCGTTAATTTGGTTATCATACATGTCTCTGCTTTGTATAGACTGTTATGGTTTCATTACAGTATTTTTAGTTCACATACTTGGTACATTCTTCGTACTGACCACCTTCGGGGGGTTGCGTTCATGTCGCAGGTTTAGGTATGCAGTTTGGTGATCTACAGGTGTAGGACCCTGCTCCGAGTTTTTGGATAGCTCCATCTGTTCAGGAGTTTATCATTTTGGTATAGATCCTTCAGTAGAGGCTTTTGTACAGTTATGGGTACGGCGGGGCCTTATCTCGTCATAGTTCAGTAAAACTCTTAGAGGTCTGTATTCATATGTGGGATTGGACTCATGTACAGTGTAGTACCTTTTATTATGTATATTATGTGACAGCCTTGTCGGCTTTGCCCTTGCATGTTCGTTGGTTTTAAAAAAAAACGAGGTGTTATTTAATTCCGCGGTTTAATTGTGTTATTAAGGTATGAGGGTGCCCAGGTAGGGAACAAGTCACGGGCCCGGGGTTCGGGGCGTGACAGAGTGGTATCAGAGCAGTCAGTCCTCGGAATGTCTACAGACCGTGTCTAGTAGAGTCTTGATTATCGGTGTGTTGCGCGCCACACCCATAAACAGGAGGCTACAGGACATTTAGGAGTTGGTTTCTATTCTTCTCACTCTGAGATCGTGTCATAGAGCTGTGTTATAAAGATAATTCCTCTCTGACGTATTATTATGTAACAGCTATGCCTCCAAGGAGGGCAACAGTCGCCTATGGCAAAACAAGAACAGCGAGAGCTACCGGACTCAGAGAGTTGATAGGGCTCATGCCCAGGGTATACCGGATATTGTGCCGCAGTCGGCGAGTTCTTCTGCGCCAGGTTTTGAGGCCCCAGCACCAGAGCCTCTAGTTTCTAAGTTAGGGGAAGACTATAGGGTCAAAAGGGAAGCATTTATGTTATTGACCAAGATAGCGGTGCTACAGTTTCATCAGCAGAAGGTTATTCGGTCAGTACAGACACGTGTCTGCAGGGTAGAGGCCAACTCGAAATCAACAGAAGAGGCTACACCTGGCCGGTTATCCCTGAGTTTTGGACGAGCAAATTTCAAGAATGAGTGAGATATTCGTCCCAGCCTACCCAGTACCTACCCCCGCAGCTCACAGGTGGGAGATTTGACCCCACAAGGTATTTAGGAGACGGTCCGAGCTTCAGGGGTCGAGGTTCTCAGAGGAGCCGAGGATTTTCTCAGTCGAGGCCACTTATTCCTCAGTGTTTCCGATGTAGTAAGCGTCATATGGGGAAATGTCATTATGGCGCAGGTGTTTGTTTTTATTGTGGCCGTCCGGGCCATATACTGAGGGTATGTCCTTTTAGAAAGAGCACCGGTGAGGTGGCTCAGCCTATGAGGCCGGTGGTTGGTTCCCTTTCCTCCACAGATGTCGCCCAGGCGGTGTTCGAGATATCACCACCGTGGTAGAGGTCAGGGTGGAGTTTATAGTTCTGGCGGTCCTTCGAACCGCATAGATGACGTGACTACTGGGCAGGATCAAGAGGCAACATCGCATGGGGTTACAGGTATATTTCGATTCTTTTGAATCATACGTGCATTGATAGATTCAGATTTTGCCCTAGCGTATATGTTTTCCCTTGTTGCTAGTAGTTGTAAAGTGATAGTACCACCAGAGGTAGGGATACTTTGATTAGTAAAGTGAAAAGTGAAGAAGGTTGACAAGAATGCTAAAGTGAACTGAGACTATAGTTGTGTAGGGTTCATAAGTTGTAATTACCCATAACAAATGAAGACCGATAGGGAAGAATGCATGAGAAATACTTCGGCCTATGTGATGAACCTCTAGTGAATAGAGGGATAGGGTAAGAAGTACCTTGAGATAAGATAGAGATTTATTTCAGACTAAGAATGAGAAGTTAAGTGTGACGATGGGTCGGGTTATGGACTCATTTCGGGTCAGCCGGTAGTATGGAATGGGGTTATGTCAGTTGGTAATGGTCTCGCTATGTGATAGGGTCCCGAGGATTCAAGGCCCAAGTCTAGTTAATCGTTGTACGAGTTTGTGGACGCGTTCCACCGGAACCAGGTCGTAAGGACCAAGAAGAGCCTTAACGGAAATGAAAGTAGCAAATGGCCAAGTTTGGATAGTAACTCCAAGGATTGAGAATAGAAACAATATTTGAAATTTCAGACGTGTACTAAATAAGTTTGGAAAGGCGATAAAGTATGACAAGTAAGAAAGGAAGGAACAAGTGGTTAAGAGAACTATAGTGATTATAGTTATAAGTAATGAAGGGCGTAGAGAAAATTCCTTTTAGGCTATGAGTGGAAGTAAATTGTGATGATACACACGCTAGGTTCGTGAACACCGCCCATCGTGCTCGTGTTTGTGATGCTACTAGTATTAGAGTTTACACCGCTGGTAAACTAAGCTAGGCAGGTTATAGGTTCATGTCCCAACTAGTTTGGTGACTAAGTGAGACAGAGAAGGGGAGTAACACGGGGTAACACATCAGTTAGCTGAGTGGTAGTCCGACTGAAGGATTCATATAGTGTTAGTCCCGTGACTTAGAATACGACAGGGTCATCCCTTTATGCGGGGAAAAAGAAAGTAACCTCTAAGGATCCCATTTTTTAAGATTGTAACCTTCGATTTTTGTGAGAAGGGACCGCGTATGGAAGGTCCATTGATATGTTTACGTATGTTATGTGGTGGCCATATGTGGCATCGTTGGTCTTGTGGAGTATTGATTGATAGTCATAGTAAAGAGATTATGCCGGAGTTTGTATAGCTTGACAACCGACTAAGAACATTTGGGGACGAATGTTTCTAAGGGGGGAAGAATGTTTTACCCCGTAATTCCAGGACATGTATAAGAGAATGTACGTAAGGAATCAAGACTTGGAAAATTGGTACGAAAGAAAGAATTGTTTTTCCGAAGGAAAATCTTCCGAACGTCGGAAAGGAAAAATGTTCGTTGATGAGAATTAGATTCTCAAAATACATTATTTGAGGAATATAGAATGTATTATCATTATGGAAAGTTATTTTTACGGATTTGGTCACGTGGGGCCCACCCGAGGAATTTTACGTTTTGTGGGGCCCACGAGGGTTACGGAATTTTATGGACGAATGGAAGGGCGACATGTGGCACCCCCCCCCCCCACATGGTCTTGGACGAAATTGGGCAAGGGTGTAATGGTCATTGAACAATGTAGATGATCAAGTCTTCAAGCTTGAGATTATTGACTTAGTTAACTTGCCCACTTGGATAAATATTAATTACTCTTCATCCTAGCCATCCATATGTTATTATCTTGACCCTCCATTGTATTATATATACACACTATATGCAAGACCAAGTCTTCAACACTTAGAAAAAATTGAGGAACTTTGAGCTTAGCCAAGATAGCTCTCAGGTTTAGCATTTTCCCACACAAAATATTTTGCAATTTCGGTTCATTATTCACAAGACTTTAACCCAAGGTCCCTAAGGGTATTGTAAGTGTCACGACCCGATCTCGGGCCCGTGGATCGTGCCTTACCCTGCACCCTAGTGATAACAACATCGAGAGAAAATCGGAAATAAAATTTAAACAGAAACAAGAGACAACATAAGAAAACAAAGCAACCAAAACGGCCACCTTCATGTATATACATATAATCGACAGCTTAAAATCCTTTATAAACCCCGCCACAACAAGATTACTGCACTCTAAGAATGTAATAACATCTATGACGGACAGGCTTCGCCATACCCCGAATGTACAAGTATCTACAATGACAGTGACTATACAAAAGATAAGCCTCCGAGAAACGGAGCTTCCTAACGTGAATCGCGATCCTATGAGCGAGGATCAACAATCGGTGTACCTCTACCGCAGATGAACGCAGCCCGGGCGAGGTCAAGATAACAGTACCAAGTATGTGAAATCGAAAATTCAGAATGAAATCACATTTCATAATTTTATAAAACCATTTCGCAATAAGTAAACAGTTAGGGCAAGGGACGATATCCCGAATAATCACTCACACATAACTATGGGTCTCACGCCATAATATCAATCATGCGTGGAACTCATTCTCATCACGGCAGCATGATGTGAAACAACACCCATATGTGAACTCAACACCGATCCCGCCACGCTATCAAACCGACGCCAAGTAGAATAGCCAACTACCACCCAAAAGCTAGTCATATCCCTTCACGCGCAAGGTACTAAGCCAACTAATACCCAAAAGCTAGCCACGCAACTGGCCGAGGCAAGTATCTTAAGATAACGTACCCTAGCCTACCGTCTCACGAGATATGACCGAGGCAAGTAGCTTAAGCTATCTACCAGAGCCTGTCGATACACGAGAAATGACCAGACAAGTATCTAAAGTGCACGAACCACGTGTACAAATCAAGCCCGTGATCGCCGTCACCGCGGCAAGCTTCATGGATTAGCGGTCCATGGACAAATAACATAATCCTCACAACGACCGCATGCCCCAAGATGATCTTACTCGGAAAGCACGGCCATGAAACCATCCTATCGACGATACCCGCGACCATCCATCGTGTCGGTATGTCCAAAGGAAATAACAAGATAATACTCAAAGTGACGATACCGTGGACCATCCAACGTGTCGCATGTCCAAGCAATCAATCGATAACCGCCCTCCGAGAGTCACCAGAGCACGTAAACAAAACACTTGCCCATCAAAGGCTATCACAACAAGCATAGGCAAGTTCAACGATTTCATTTTATATCAACAATCCGGTTTCAATCCCAAAATACTATATACTTTCATTCTTTCAAAAAGACCTCTTTCTACGTAAAAGCCACACGATACTAATACTCGTAGTATTAAAACACGTTTTCTTTTCAAAACAAATTACTTCACCTTCGTAAAAATCTTTACAGGACTTTTAAAATCAAGTACTCTATACTTTTTAAACCAAGTGCTTTTCTTTTAAAACCCAAATAACTTACTCTTTTCAAACAAGTAACCTATACGTAATCAAGTTACTTCTCCTTTTCCGAAATCAAGTCATTTATAAGTCAAGCCTCTTATCTTTCAAGATCAAGTCTCTTAACTTTCAAAATCAAGTTGTTTAGCTTTCAAAATCAAATCTTTCTTTTATCTTCATAAAGTCGTTATAACTAACTTCCCATAAAGCCATTATAACACTTTATGTTTTAAACAAACAAAATTCATTTCACACACGTACGTCTACCGTACTATATAGTTCACAACAATCATGCTCAAGAGTATAGGAAGAATCACATACCTTTTTAGCTTAAACCACAAGCCAAGTCAAGTATGCCGCGCGTAGAAGATCCACCTATAACAACCACAATATATCTATCAACCTCTAATTCTCTTCGTAGTATATTCTAAGTAAACAGCTTCCTATTCTACTAAAATTCCAAAGACCTCCCCGCAATCACATACCTAACCTCCCCCTAACACGGACTGCTACCAAGCCAACAACTTCAAGGGGAGTACACGTCTAACCGGACGTGTTCAATTCTGCTTCACAATAATTACTACACAAGTTCATCAGAATACAAATCCAATGTAAATACATTTCAATTCTTTCAAACTTCTATCCTCATATAATATACTCAAGTATAACTACTACAACATGTAATATCCAATTACAATAGGGGGACATAGATCATTACCTCGATAAGCCCAAAAATTATCTAAGATTATAAGTCGATCCTGAGCAACGTTTAGCTCCAAATCCTTACGCTCCAACCCGCTCCAAGAGACCCTTAGAAGTTTCTAAACAACTTCTCTAAACACTTCAACCAAGCTAGGAGGATTTTTCTAGGGTTTCACTTTGCGTCTATAGGAATAAAGTAGTATTTCCGGACTCCTAGTATTGAAATAACTTTGGAATACAACTAGGGATACTAGGCTAAGGTATTTGGGATTGTACTACAATACTTTGAAGTATTTTCTACACAAGTGGGGGGAGGGGGACGAATCAACTACAAAGGGAGGGATATTTTTGCCTTGGAAAGCTTAAGTGTGGATGAAGAATAAGTCTTCAACTAAGGGGGTATTTATAGAGAATTCAAGGGTTAAGATCATAGCAAGTGTGTGGTCAAGATTGGGCCATGTGTGTGTGGGTCCCACCACACCACATGGCCAACAAAAAACAAGACAAGTGGCTTGCCACTTGGAAGGCCATTTCGCCAAGCAAGCCGCTGGCTGACACTGTCCCTCCACCCGCCAAGGTGCCACATGGGGTGACACGTGTCGCCCCTACTCGCCCAAAATATTTCGTCTTCCAAAATATCCAAAATATCGAAAATCCCAAAACAAAATGCCCCACAAAATCGTAAACTTCTCCGTGGCCCCACGTGACCATTTCCAAAAATAAAATCCCAAAATTCTAATATAATCCAAGAAGTCCAAATACCAAACTGGGAATCCAATTCCCATTAACGAACTTTTTCCTTTACAAAATCCGAAACTTTTCCGTAAAAATCACATCTTTCTTTCTTTCCAAAATTATTGTCGTATTCTCGCACGCACGCCCTCATATACATACCGGAACTACGGTATAACATTCTTCCTTAGAAACATTCGTCCCAATGTTCCTTCTAAGTCTCCAAACGCATTTGCGCAGATAGTCTCCACTACTACACTTACAAACCGATCATGCCACCAATGGCGTAATATAACATGCGCAAAACTCAAATCCAAGCCAACGAAATCACCTCTAAAAAAAGCTCCCACCCACGGGCCTAAAGGATACTCCATTCGCATCTTCACCTCACAAAAGAATAATCACTTCCGCTTCATAACACATGTTCGCTTCTTCTTACTCGCCGCACTTTCTCGTACACCCAACTCTCTATAGTACACGCCCACACTTCGCCATCGCTTCAATTCCCACAACCCCGAGTTACTACTTCCAAACTTGGTCATCTTACTAGTTTCACTTCTCTAAGGCCATTCCCGCCTTCACGATCCGATTCTCGTCGAACGATCCACAAACTCCGCACGATGGTTACCTAAACTTGGGCCTAGCACCCTCGTGACCCTATCACACAGCGGGACTACCACAAATTGACTCCACCCTATTTCGAGTTGCGGGTTGACCCGCGACCTTGCCTCAACCCGACCCATTTGTCGCGCCAAACTCTTGTTCCCCGATCCGGAACAATCTCACTACTCAAGTCACGAAAACCTAATGGTCTTAACTACCCTCTTATAATTCACACCACTCGTGACTTATCACACAATTATACCCCACGATACAATGCACCGACAAAGGTCAATCAGAAACAAAATCTTTTACCCAAGACGGCCTCACATCTAAGGTCTCCACGTATAATACTCTAAGGCTCACAATCTCTATGTACCCAACTTCCCTTTACTAACTGTGCCTCTAAATAACAATTTAACATAATGCTATCTCAACATAATACTTAGCACATCATCATATCATCAATACATACTAGTCTCAGAGGGTGAAGGATATACCGAATCAAATAGGCGGTTCCAAGGACCGCTAGAATCGGAAATTCCACCACGACTACCACACCGGCTGTATGAACACCCCGCCTAGCTATCGGGCGCGAAGAACCCGTAATGATCCCGGCCGAGTCTCTATACCCAGCCACTACCGTTGGACAATTTCTCGCAAAATGGCCTGCCGCCGTAAAACAAGTCCTCGAATACCGTGACACTTCGCACGGGTTTACCACACCGCCACACCGAGGTTGGGGTGGCTTCATCCGCCAACACTCCCACTCCTCAAAACTCGAACCTCAAGCTCGGCACGCCTCAAGATCAGATGACCACTCAGATCGGGCGGAGGTGCATAACTAGTCTGGCCGAGGCGGTCCGCCTCGAAAGTTACCAGCGACCTCGCCGCCCGCCTTCTTCTGCTGCATCGGTCAACTGGCCGCTCTCCGCTCTCACACCTGCATAAGCTCGTGCGGCAATGTCCATGCCGGCCAAGAGCTACACCGAGCAACTCGCCAAGTAGTCATCGAGCCGTGACGTAGCGGTGCACTCTGTCCTCCATATCTGCCACTAACGCAGGGACATAACGAGCCAATGAGTCGAACTCCACGTTGTACTCCAACCGCACGCTCTCGCCCCAAAGATCGTAAATCGGCTTACCGCGCTCTCCTCATCTGCGGAGGTAAGAAATGGCTGAAAAATGCCTCCAAGAACTCGTCCCACACAGCTGGAGGCACATGCTCCCCCCGGGACACCTCCCACGAATCAAACCAATCGACTGCAGTATCACGCAGCCGATGCGAACCTAGGATTACCGACTCGGTCTCCGAAGCCTTGATCACTCTACGATCCGTCAGAATCGCTGATGAACTCCTCGCGGATCATCCTCGTGCCCTCACCCATAGAACTCAAAGTGGCCGCAGCCAAGAAGTCCCGTAGTCTCAAACTATCTCGCCTGGGTGAACTATGGGTGCTACCGGAACCTCTGACTCTCGTCTGTCCTCGTGTCTAGCCACAATCCTAGCTAGTAACTGGGTCATCTCCTTATAACCCATATCCTCTGCTCTCGGCCGTGGCCGAGGTTCGTGCATCGCGTGGCCTCGCAGAGACCGCCGCTCTACTCGCCTCCTCACCGCTTGCCTTCTAGGCTCGTTGCTCATGCGAGGCATACCTGGTAAAAGAATACGTCGTAAGGAGTCCAACTTACAACATGCCTTCTAAGGCATGATCTCAGAGTGAGAAAAATAGAAACTAATCCTAAATATCCCATAGCCTCCTCGACATTAGGTGTGGTGCACAACACGCCGATAATCAAGACTCTACTAGATACGGTTCAGAGACACTTTCCGAGGATTAATTGCTCGATACCACTTTTGTCACGACCGATCTTGGCTGGATCGTGCCTACCTGCACCCTAGTGATAACAACATCGAGAAAATCGTGGAAATAAAATTTAAACAGAAACAAGAGACAACATAAGAAAACAAAGCAACTAAAAAGGTCACCTTCATGTATATACATATAATCGAACAGCTTAAAATCCTTTACAAACCCCGCCACAACAAGATTACATGCACTTCTAAGAATGTAATAACATATATGACCGGGACATGGCCCCGCCATACCTCGAATGTACAAGTATCTACAATGACAGTGACTATACAAAAAGATAAGCCTCCGAGAAACGGAGCTTCCTAACGCCGAATCGCGATCCTATGAGCGAGGATCAACAATCGGTGTACCTACCGCGGATGAACGCAGCCTTCAAGCGAGGTCGATAACAGTACCAAGTATGTGAAATCGAAAATACAAGAATGAAATCACATTTCATTATTTTATAAAACCATTTCGCAATAAGTAAACAAGCTAGGTGGTAAGGACGATATCCCCGAATAATCACTCACACATAACTATGGGTCTCACGCCATAATATCAATCATGCGCCGTGGAACTCATTCTCACCGCGGCATACATGATGTGAAACAACACCCATATGTGAACTCAACACTAGATCTCGCTCGGCTATCAAACCGACGCCAAGTAGAATATCCAACTACCACAAAACTAGTCATATCCCTTCACGGCAAGGTAAAAGCCAACTACTACCCAAAAGCTAGCCACGAATCGCCGAGGCAAGTATCTTAAGCTAACGCACTTAGCCTACCGTCTCACGAGATATGGCCGAGGCAAGTATCTTAAGCTATCTACCGCCACCGATACACGAGAAATGACCGTGACAAGTATCTAAAGTGCACGAACCACATGTACAAATCAAGCCCGCGTGATCGCCGTCACCGCAAGAAACTTCATGGATTAGCGGTCCATGGACAAATAACATAATCCTCACAACGACCGCATGCCCCGACATCTTACCTCGAAAGTACGGCCATGAAACCATCCTATCAACGCATACCCGTGACCATCCATCGCACAAGATGTCCAAAGGAAATAACAAGATAATACTCAAAGTGGACGATACCGCGACCATCCAACGTGTCGATGTCCAAGCAATCAATCGATAACCGCCTCCTGCAGAGTCACAGAGTACGTAAAAACAAAACACTTGCCCATCAAAGGCTATCACAACAAGATAGGCAAGTTCAACGTACTTTCATTTTATATCAACAATCCGGGTTTCAACCCCAAAATACTATATACTTTCATTCTTTCAAAAAGACCTCTTTCTACGTAAAAGCCACACGATACTAATACTCGTAGTATTAAAACACGTTTTCTTTTCAAAACAAATTACTTCACCTTCGTAAAAATCTTTACAGGACTTTTAAAATCAAGTACTCTATACTTTTTAAACCAAGTGCTTTTCTTTTAAAACCCAAATAACTTACTCTTTTCAAACAAGTAACCTATACTTAAATCAAATTACTTCTCCTTTTCCGAAATCAAGTCATTTATAAGTCAAGCCTCTTATCTTTCAAGATCAAGTCTATTAACTTTCAAAATCAAGTTGTTTATCTTTCAAAATCAAATCTTTCTTTTATCTTCATAAAGTCGTTATAACTAACTTCCCATAAAGCCATTATAACACTTTATGTTTTAAACAAACAAAATTCATTTCACACACGTACGTCTACCGTACTATATAGTTCACAACAATCATGCTCAAGAGTATAGGAAGAATCACATACCTTTTTAGCTTAAACCACAAGCCAAGTCAAGTATGCCGCGCGTAGAAGATCCACCTATAACAACCACAATATATCTATCAACCTCTAATTCTCTTCGTAGTATATTCTAAGTAAACAGTTCCCTATTCTACGAAAAATTCGGCAGCACCTCCCCCCCCCCCCCTCCGCAATCACATACATAACCTCCCTCTAACAAGGCCTGCTACCAAGCCAACAACTTCAAGGGGATTACACGTCTAACCGGACGTGTTCAATTCTGCTTCACAATAAATACTACACAAGTCTACTGTAAATACAGTCCAATGTAAATACAGTTCAATTCTCTCAAACTTCTATCCTCATATAATATACTCAAGTATAACTACTACAACATGTAATATCCAATTACAATAGGGGGACATAGATCATTACCTCGATAAGCCCAAAAATTATCCAAGATTATAAGTCGATCCTGAGCAACGTTTAGCTCCAAATCCTTACGCTCCAACCCGCTCCAAGCGACCCTTAGAAGTTTCTAAACAACTTCTCTAAACACTTCAACCAAGCTAGGAAGATTTTTCAGTGGTTTCACTTTGCGTCATAGGAATAAAGTAGTATTTCCTGCTCCTAGTATTGAAATAACTTTGGAATACAACTAGGATACTAGGCTAAGGTATTTGGGATTGTACTACAATACTTTGAAGTATTTTCTACACAGTGGGGAGGGGACGAATCAACTACAAAGGAGAGGATATTTTTGCCTTGGAAAGCTGAAGTGTGGATGCAGACTAAGTCTTCAACTAAGGGGGTATTTATAGAGAATTCAAGGGTTAAGATCATAGCAAGTGTGTGGTAAAGATTGGGCCATGTGTGTGTGGGTCCCACCACACCACATGGCCAACAAAAAACAAGACAAGTGGCTTGCCACTTGGAAGGCCATTTCGGCGAGGGACAAGCTGTAGACACTGTCCCTCCATTCGCCAAGGTGCCACGTGGGGTGACACGTGTCGCCTACTGCCCAAAATATTTCATCTTAGAAAATATCCAAAATATCGAAAATCCCAAAAACAAAGCGGGCCCCACAAAACCGTAAATTTCTCCCGTGGGCCCCACGTGACCATTTCCGAAAATAAAATCCCAAAATTCTAATATAATACAAGAAGTCCAAATACCAAATCTGGGAATCCAATTCCCATTAACGAACCTTTTTCCTTTACAAAATCCGGAAACTTTTTCGTCGAAAAATCACATCTTTCTTTCTTTCCAAAATTACTGTCGTATTCTTGCACGTACGTCCTCATATACATACCCTGGAACTACGGGGTATAACAGTAAGGATATCTCAATAGAAATATCTCGGAAAAACGACGTTTTCACGTTAGTCGCAAGGCGAAAACCTAAGTCGTTTTCATAGTTTTGGATTGGAAATGGAAGAGAAGTTGGTTGTGAACTTCTAAAGGCTTCAAATAGCGGATTTGAGTGTAAAGGAAAGGAGCTAAGAATTGCTAAGGAGCGACTTTGAATCTTGGAATTTATAAGGGCTTATAAAGGTAACAATCTTGTCGTTTTAGTAATTAAGATTACTTATTGTTGTAGCTATGGATATTAGCAAGCATGAGGTATATAGTATGAAGTTTGATAAGTGTATTGGCTATTGGACCCTAATCTGAAACTAGCATGTTTAGCCTTTGAGATTACAATTCAATTTGATTATTAGTTTAAGTCGTCACATGTTATATAAAGAAGGAGTTATAGTTGTTAAAGTTGTTTATGACTATATAACATGTTACACCTAAGAACTTGGATTGAAAAAAATTGGAAAAGACTTGTGTTGTTGTACATGTTAGCCGAGAATGGCTTTGAATATTGAAGTTACTTGGTATTAATTGTGGGGCAGAATTTTACACGTATTGTAAGGCGTGTAATCCCCTTTGATTGGTTGGTGTATTGAGCCTTAAATGGGGCATGTTGGTTATTGATTATCGGGTCTTGAAAAAGGTAGAAACGTATGTAGAAACAAAGGAGGTGCTGCCCGATTTTCCGTAGAATAAGAGACCATATACTTAGTAGTATTCTACGTTAGAAACTAGAAGTTGATAGTCGTGTTGTGGCCATTATAGGTTGACAATTCTACGTGCGGCGTATTCGACTTAGCTTGTGGATTAAGCCGAAAAGGTATGTGAACCATCTCCTCTTTAGCATGATTCCTTATGATAAAGAAAGTAAGTCCTACTCCTTAAATGATCCATTCCTTGATTTTACTTGGATTGCCTAATATAGAAGTTGTTCTATATACTTCCTTGATTGTACTTTGGATGTTTAAATTGGAAGTTGTTATAATCCATTCCCTTAATGAAGTTTGGATTTTCAAAAGTGAAAGTATTTTACTTAAAGTACATAGAGTCTTGAAAATGAAGTGGTTTCCAAATCTTTTGGCTAGTGCCTTAGTTCCAAAACCTAAAGGTTGTTATAATGACTTTATGAGAAGTTAGTTATAACGACTTTAGGGGAGTCAAATGAGTGATTTCGTTAATTGATTTAAAAGAGGAGAAATGACATGATTTAAAGAGAAGTAAATTGTTTTAAAGGTGTGAGTTACATGGGATTTAAAAGTAGAAGCTACTTGATTTCAAAACCTTGAATTGAAGTTTTAAAAAGTGTAGTTTGATTTGAAAAATAGAAGTGACTTGATACTACGAATGTTAGTGTATTAGGGGTCATAAATGAATTTGGCTTCATTGTAGTACATAAAAGAAGTGACTAGAGTGTAAAGAGTGTAAGCCACTTAGTTTGAAGAATATGTAACTTGATGTTGCAAGTCTAGGGCCTTGGGATTTTATGAAAAAGGTAAAGAACGTGTGGCGGACGTACGTAGTACTTTGGCTTGTTTAAAATGAGAATTATTCTATTTGTGCCTTGATAGTACTTTGGCTTGTTTAAATGAGAATTATTCTATTTGTGTCTTGATAGTACTTTGACTTGTTTAAATGAGAATTATTCTATTTTGTGCCTTGATAGTACTTTAGCTTGCTTAAATGGTAATCATCTTGGTTTGTGTAAAAAGGAAAGACATGATATTGTCTTGGTTTGTGTAAAAAAGGAAAGACATGGTATTGTCTTGGTTTGTGTAAAAAGGAAAGGCATGGTATTGTCTTGGTTTGCTAAAATGATTGTTTATTCATTTTATAAAGAAGGGTCAAAGATGGTTTGTTTGCATATGGGTTGCTCATATAGACATTCGTGCAAGTGTCGTATTTCCACATCTCCGCGTCCCTCCATAAAAGGCCGACAACATGGTTCAAGAGATATCATGGAGTAGCTCGTACGATGTGAGTGAGCACACTCACGACGGCCTGGAAAAGACTCGGGCGTTAAATTCGGGATATAATCCATGGATTAGCTATCCGTGATGCGAGTATCGTGTCCGATGCTCATCGCGTCCACGTGACCTACGCGGTGAAATAGTCCTCGGGTGAAATAGTCCTATGATAGATTGCATAATAATTCAGAGGGTGGTTGACCCTGACACTGGCACGACCTTCATGTTTTGAAACGGTAGTGATTTCATTAATGAAAGGGTGCAGTGTGTTCATGACTTAAAGTGGAACAATTGGTCTCATTGTTGAAAACATAACTTAAAAGGTAAAGATGATTGCATTAATCTCATGTTTGCAAGGTTTAGTGTGCTGTTGTTTTGAGTTATCATACTTGCTTCCTGTTATATTTGGCCCGTGTGATCTCCTTTACAGTACTTATTGTTTTATATACTTGATACATTCTTCGTACTGACCCCCTTTCTCCGGGATCGCGTCACGCCGCAGTTTATGTACCTTGATTTGGTGATCTGCAAGTGTAGGAACCTTGCTCAGAGTTTTTGGACAACTCTATTTGTTCGGGAGCTTATCATTTTGGTATAGATCCTTCAGTACATACTTTTGTACAGTTATGGGTACGGCGGGGCCTTGTCCCGTCATAGTTCAGTAAAACTCTTAGAGGTCTGTATTCATATGTGAGATTGAACTCGTGTACAGTGTAGTGCTTTTTGATTATATATATATATATGGCAGCCTTGTCGGCTTTGTCTTTGCATGTTCGTTGGTTTTAAAGAAAAACAAAAGACGAGGTGTTATTTAGTTCCGCGGTTTAATTGTGTCATTTAGGTAGAAGGGTGCCCAGGTAGGGCACCAGTCACGGGCCCGGGGTTCGGGTCGTGACAATTGTACACTATATATACTTTGATATTAATGAGAAGACTCCCTAAGGGAGATTAATGTCATCTTACATTAGCATATTGCTATTATGAAGGGAAAATATTGTTATACTCATTATGTCCAATTTATATGATGTAGTTTGATCGAAAACACGAAATTTAAAATACAAAGGAATATATTTGAATTTTGTGGTCTAAAACAAGTCAAATATAACTGTGTGGTTATAAATCATCTCATTAATCATAAAAAAATAAAATTTAGAATTAAATTATTATTAAATAATAAAATACGTTATTCTTTTTAGAATTGACTAAAAAGAAATATATGTGATATAAATTGGAAGAGGGAGAGTACCTATTTATTAGTGTTATTTTCCTGAAAAAGCTAATAGGATAGGTAGGGAATGTTGAGAAAGTAGGAAAACCCGCAATCTTCTAGCACAATAGTCTTGTGAACCTGTCTGTCTGTAATAAATTTGCCCCACAGTTAGCAATAATAACAAAAATGGAATGAAATAAAACGCCCCACAATTTCTAAAAACTAGCATATCCACCCCCTGCACTTTTCCGCTGCCAGCTTTCCCCTTCACCTACAAAAATTCAGTCACACCGACCGCACTTGACTTCACGGAGTCGCACTTTTTCTTTTCTCTCTCTAGATACCTACACACACAATAGTGTGGGACTGTCCTTTTTCTGTCTGTATATACACACGGTTATGGTGGCATTGTGAGTTGGTTTAAGCTTTCACGAAGGTAATTAAGAGAGAGAAAGTGTGCGTCGCTTCGAAAGAGAATATCCAATTCATATTCATTGATGAAGAGAATAATGATGTTTTTCATCATCTATCTTTAGATCTTAAAACTGAAGTGAGGATCTACTTGTTCACATATACTCCTTATTGATTAAGGTATTCTTTCCCTAATCTCAACTGTAAAATGCATGCCGCTACTCTTTTTGGCTACAACATATTTTTGTTGAGATATCGCTGAATGTAGGTTTTGCTTGTCCTTGTTTTCAGCTTTTGCATTTTATCTGTTTCTAATGTATTTTTGTGGATGTAGATAAAATGGCAACAAGACAAGCGTCGAAATCACAAAAATTGAGCTCAAGAGTAGGTAATTCGCCTACGTCATCAACCACATCATCATCTAAACAGTTTCCAGAACATTCTATAGACTCACCGGCTTCCTCACCAGCGAGGAGTAAGCTGCAGTTGTATTACTCGGAGAGTGTGTCAGCAGAGACGGGACCCAAAGAGAATGTTACCGTGACAGTGCGTTTCCGACCTCTAAGGTGGAACTGATTTTACTCTGTTTTGGAATTTGACAATCATTTTTTTTTCAAAATTAATTTGTTCCTTGCTGTGATTAGCCCTAGGGAGATTCGACAAGGGGAGGAAATCTCATGGTATGCAGATGGAGAAACTATTGTTAGAAATGAGCATAATTCTTCACTAGCTTATGCCTATGGTATGTCTTGATATATATTACTATTCTTTGTGTATAGCATAGACAATGCCTTGCCCTTATTACAAACATACAGTTTGCTAATTCATAGCTTTCTATTTTAGAGGAGTCCCCTTATAACCTATTATTCCACCTATAGTTGGTTTTTCCTTAGCAGTTAACTTAATTTGTGCCTAGAGTTGAAAATTTCTTTTGATGGTTTATCAGCTCCAAATCACTCTATTAAGGCCAGATGCCTTTTTAGTCTATTTAGCTGGCACAATGTGCCCCCTCTACATAACTGGCAAATTTTTGAACTTTGTTAGCTCCTGGGTTTAGAATAGCCACTTGTGTGATGGAGCTAACTCATTACAATTCGTAACCTATTTTGTACTACTTTGCATCTTCTTGATGCCATCGTATGAAGCTATTTACTTCATCTAAAAAAGAATTGACCTTTTCTACTGACATAGAAATCACAATGTTTGTCAACTACATCATAATATTATGAAGTGCAGTACAGCAGTAGAACTAATAAAAAATGAAGTAAATTAAATATGTAGTGCAACAATAATGTTTGTTAAATATCAAAACAAATGTTAAACTAGCATGACAACCACAACAACATACGCAGTGTAATCCCACAAGTAGAGTCTGAGGAGGGTAGGATAGAATGTACACAAACCTTAAATTAGCATGGCAAATCAAGAAATTTTAGATATCCTAATTCACATTCAATGGTAGAAATGAGATCTCAATCATATATCCGGTGATAACATTTTCAAACGATTCCGGAAAAATCTCAAATTGCTTCATCTAGCATGCTGCTGAAGCTATATGAGTTACATGAGCTAGAAGGAACAAGAAGTTGAAACTTGAGCCACTTCGTCAATTGAGGTCATCTTAAGGAAATGGCTTCACTTTGTCTGTGACAAAAAATTAGCAAAGAAGGACGCTTCAATATCCGATACCAGAGTTGATTTTTTGACTCAGGTGTTTGATTGTTTATTGCAGTTTTCATGTGTTCCACAGTAGTTAGACTGTTTGAGCTCAATATTCTCTACTAGACTGCTTCTTTCAGAAAAACCATAATCATTATTCAGTCTAATTCTTTTCGTTAATTGTGTCTGGCAATTGTTTCAATAATTGATCGTGAGTCATGCTTGTCTTGTGCATTATTATGTGTCTTGGTCCTTCTGTATCTAACTACTCTCATGGGCTAACTAACAAATGTGGTTGACTCTCTACAGATAGGGTTTTTGGTCCCACCACCACAACCCGTCATGTCTATGA
Organism: Przewalskia tangutica; assembly: GCA_029844215.1. Lineage (NCBI taxonomy): Eukaryota > Viridiplantae > Streptophyta > Magnoliopsida > Solanales > Solanaceae > Przewalskia > Przewalskia tangutica. The sequence continues at coordinate 1,349,225 of JAQGDG010000038.1, read as the reverse complement.
TGTTGCTGCACAGCATGTTGTTGGTGGTGCCATGGAAGGCATAAACGGTATGTTGCTCTTATCTTATGATCAAGGATTATGTTTACACAAGTAAATGGAGTTCATGTAGCCTTGGATATGAATTTGCTGCTTATGAACAGTACCACTTTTGCTCATACTGTAAAAGAATACAGAAAGCTAACAATGTTATAGTGGAATGCTCATTTGACTTCCAATAAGTGCCTAGCAAATGCAAATACCTCTGTGTCATAGGAAGTGGTAGCCAGGATGAAACCTTTGCTGTCTATGCCATGTCTTGTGGGTTTCAATGAGCAAGCTACCAGAAAGTTAGTTGAAGAATGATTTTTTTCCATTGAATTTGAGCTGTAGTTAGTCCTCTGTTAGGTAGCTGGTTTAGCTGTAGCAACCAATCCTTATAGGGTGCATTTTCTTGTCTGAAAGTAGCTTCAGGTTTCTTACCTATATAAAGAATTTATTTGGGTCTCTTCAAAAGATCTTCCTATCTTTTTCTTTTAACCGTGGTGTCTGGGCCAACTTGCGCGCATCTTGATTAATTCCATATGGTATCTGCTACCTCTCGCTACCTCTCACCGGAACAACTACTGGGTAACTTTGTCCGCCAAGGCTTGGACATATAGGAAGAAATCACTTAGTGTTTTCTTGCCTCTGCTGGGATTTGAACCAAAAGATCTTCTTAATCATAAGCAACATTCGTGACGATGAAGCAGAGGTTCTGGAATGCATAAAAATGTGTGCTATGGAGAAGGTACATAGTCCTGATGGATTTCCTATGTTATTCTATTCAGCTTTCTAGGAGACAATGAAAGATGACATACTGAAAACCATCTAATACTTTTATGAGAATCAGAAGTTTGCGAAAAGCTTCAATGCTACTTTTACAGCATTGATCCCCAAAAAAGTAGAAGCATCATAGTTGAAGGACTTCAAACCTATAAGTCTCATAGGTGGGGTTTATAAGATAGTAGCAAAGCTTCTTGATAAAAAAAAGATAGTAGCAAAGCTACTAGCCGAGAGGCTCAAGAGGTAGTTGAAAATCTGGTGAACAAGCATCAAATGGCTTTTATAAAGAGGAGATAGATTATGAATGCTGCACTATTGCCAGTGAATGTGTGGATTCCAGAATCAAAGGGCAGAAACAGGTGTCAGTGTAAATTGGACATAGAAAAAACTTATGACCTTGTTAACTGGAATTTTTGTTGAGCATCCTTAGAAATATGGGCTTTGGTGAGAAGTGGCTGAAATGGATAAACTTTTGCATTAAAACTGACAGATTCTCTGTTCTTGTGCATGGAGAACCTGTGGTATTTTTTTTCCCATTCTGATTGGGACTTAGGCACTTTGGCAGGGTGATCCATTGTCCCCCTTCCTATTCATAATAGCAATGGAGGGTTTTGGTAGCTTGATTAGGATGGCTTTGCAGAACAAGTGGATTAAAGGTTTTAAGATAGGGGATATTAAGGGGCAGAGACAAGAGACTTGTCATCTGCAGACACAGTTTTATTATGTGAGCCCAAGGTTGAATAGATTGGGTACATAAGAATGATCTTGACTCTTTTTGAAGCTTCTTCACGACTGAAGGCAAATTGGGGAAAAACGAGTTTGTTTTCAGCGAAAGAGGTACCAAACATGCGGACTCTTGCTCTCATTTTAGGATGTGGAGTGGATATTTTGCCTACAACATATCTTGGCATGCCTCTAGGCAGCAAGACAAATCAGGAGAAATTTGGGATGGAATATTAGAGATAACAGAAGAAATTGGCGAAGTGGAAGGCACAATACTTATCTTTGGAGGAAGTCTTATTCTTATCAATTCTGTTCTAGACTCTCTTCCCACATATGTACTGTCCTTATTTCCTTTACCTTCCAATGTTAAGAAAAATTAAATAGACGCAGAAGGGAATTCTTATGGTCCGTGTGGTCCGGACCTTCCCCGGACCCCGCGCATAGTAGGAGCTTAGTGCACCGGGCTGCCCTTTTACTCGGAAGGGAATTCTTATGGCATGGCTGCGGAGAGGGCAAAGGTTACAATCTGGTGAAATGGCAGATAACAATGAAAGGGGTGGATTGGGCATTAGAAACTTGAAAGCGCAGAATAACTGCCGGTTGATGAAGTAGCTATGGAGGTACAACACTAAGGAGAATGAATTATGGAAAGAGGTGATCAAGTGAAAGTTTGGTGAACTAAACCCTTGGTGTACTAGAGTTAACACAGGAACTTATGGTGTTGGAGCATGGAAGGAAATCAGAGCTTTACGGCCCAAGCTGGAAAGTAATATGCAGATGACTGTTGGCGATGGAAAAAGAGTAAAATTCAGGAAAGATGCTTGAAAGGAGCAAGTTCCATTGATGGAAATATTTCCAGATTTGTTTATTTTATGCAATAATCCAAAGAGAACAATAGATGAGATTTGGAGTGCACATGTCTGGAACTTAACTTTCAGAAGACTGTTGAATGATTGGGAGGTGGAAAGGGTGGCCAACCTGTTAAGGAGAACTGGTGATTTCTATGACACCAAAGTTGTACCAGACACCCTGAGATGGAGGCATAATAGTGATGGAAAATTCTCAATAAACTGGGCTTAAAAAAGGGAGTGTAATATGCAGAGTAGAGATCAGCCAAAGCTATGGAGAAACTTATGGAAGTGCCCAGCTCCAAACAAGGTGAAATGCTTCACATGGTTGGTGGCAAGGAGGGCTTGTTTGCACATGAAGTTTTAAAGAGATAAGGTGCCATCATAGTTTCCAGATGTTTCTTGTGAATGAAACCAACAAGCATCTATTTCTACATTGCAAATTCACTTGACAACTGTGGTCGTTATTTCTCAACATAACAGATACAAAATGGAATATGCCTGAACACATTGCAGATTTGCATAGCTGTTGAATGAAGAGGAGGCAGTAAGAGTCAGAAGAAATGGTTGAGGATAATCCCACACTGCATATGGTGGACAGTTTAGAGGGAGAGGAACGGGAGATGTTGTGAAGATAGATCCAATTCCATTCAGAAAGTCAAATGGTATTGTGTAGTATCTTTCTACTTTTGGTGTATAGAAATAATATAGATCAGTTTGTAGATTTATTAAAATCCCTGTAAGTATTTCTATTTCCTTTTTTATGTTTCTGCTGTAACACTTCTTGAAAAGTCTCCAGCATGTCCTAAATGCTGAGGAATACACAATTACCGGTTAAAAAAAGCAATAACCTACATGTGCTGTAAGTACAGATTCAATAGCTAACCAAAAAAAAGGAAAAGGAAAGAAAAAATAAAGTGTAAAAAAGAATAGCTTGAGCTGAAGGTGCAGTAAGGTTCCTGTAAATGATCCACGTATTGAGACAAGGCTTTGTCAAACCCAGTTCTAGAATAGCTATCAGCAATTGTGACTTGAGAGGATTGATAATTTTTGAGCAATATCAAGTCAAGCCTAAATATTTCATTGCTATGATCCTAGTATGTAACGTAGGCGTCAGATATCTCTAAATTCAAAATACTACATGACAAGATCTACCAACCTTGACTTAGATCAAGATATTGTGATTCATAGTAAGTAGTGACATATAAAATGGTGCTGTGTTCACCACTCTGAAATGCTAATTGGGAGAAGTATGTGGTCGTATGTGTAGCTTACTACTTGCCGTAGTAATTGATCATCTGTGTATAATGTATTCAGTGAAATGTAAATTGGCAAAGGAGAACATCTATGTAGCACGGACACGTGAGAGGTGTCCGATAGGACACGGACACGTGAGAGGTGTCCGATAGGACACGGACACGGACACGCGGAAACGACAATTTTGGAAAATAGGGGACACGACACGGCGAGGACACGATCAGAAAATTAAAAATATTTTTATATATATATAATATAATATATAAAATACTAAAATTAATATTATTAAAGCTTCACATTCATAAATAAATTATAAATTTAATTCAAATTTGTTATATACCAAATAACCAAAATACCAAATTAAATATGTATCAAATTAAAAAGAAACATTCATAACAAATTGACAATCAATCAAATATTCAATACATAATTCATAAGACCATAGTCCATAAACTAATACATAAGTATGTCCCAAGACCCAAATTCAAATAAATATAAATTTACTTAAAATAGATCAAATAAAATTGAAACTAAACTTTTTCTAAAAAAATAAAAAAAATTGTCCCTGCCGTGTCCCCCACGTGTTCCTGCCGTGTCCGATTTTTTTTTTTTTTTTTTGCTGGGCCCACTCGGAAACGTCCCGGACACGTGTCCGAGGCGTTTCGTGTCCGAAACGGTGTCCGACACGGACACCTCACCCTAAATGAGGTGTCCGTGCTTCATAGGAGAACATTAATGACCCACTAGAGTGTATTTTTATATTGGACAGTATTGATAAACTCGGAATTGTTGTAATTTCATCATATTCTTTCTTCTGAAACCAACTGTTGTATTCATTTGTTATGAGAACCCTTCATCCATTACCATATATACTGCTCCTTTTCTTGTATATAGATCTCATAGTTTTATTGAATTTTGGAATGAGTTTCCTTCAAATCCTTCAAGGAAATTTGAGATGCTGATATTTCTCTTTTACAGTCAGATATTCATCCTCGATTTCTTTTCAATTGCAGGTACGATCTTTGCGTATGGGGTTACGAGCAGCGGGAAAACCCATACCATGCATGTAAGATAATTTTTCTACGTTGTTGATTTTATCTTCAGAAAGCATATCTTTTTCCTCTTCCAGCATGTATCTTTGTAACTGAAACATCCTTGTGTGGGTGTACAGGCTGAACATTGTTTAGGAGTGGGCATTTATCTATAAGGATCTAACATTTGGAAGAATGGCAAGCCTATTTGATTACTTCTTCTAGCTTTATTTATTAGGTCTTTTGCATTTTATTAGGTTTTCTCATGTCCCTTCTTCTGGAAAGGGATTGTGCATTGTCTTGTTTGGAGAAAACTACATCTGTGCCTATATAAAAAGCTTATGCAAGAATATGTTACCATTCTCGAAAATAAAAAACTTATCCAGGAATTGAACAGTAGAAGTTTGTTTTATCTCTAGTTAAACTTGCTACTTTATATAGGTGTTGCTATGCGGTTTAGACGGGGAATTTCCTTTTATTTTCTTGTAAACAGGCTTTGATCATAATTCTGTTTGGATAATCTCATCAATGAAGTGTTTTTGGATAAGTGCTAGACAACTACATTATTACCTGTTCGTAGGGACCTAGTAGATCAAGTCTTTTCTTTTCTTTCTTTGACATTATTCATTTGATATTTTTTGATGATTTCCACTTCGCGTGTATAAATGAAATTAAACAGCCTTCTCTCTGAAATAGTGTACGGATAATAAGCCTGTTGCAGTCATGCTGCTCATGGAGGATTAAATTGAGTGGATGCCACAGAAAATGTAGATGAATCCCCTAAAGAATAAAGAAAAATATCTAAAGGAAACATATGAACTTACTTGACAAAAACAATGTCTAAAGGAAACATGTTATAACATATCAGATTGAAGAACTCAAAAACCAGGTAAACAAACAGGATTAGATGAAAGACTGTTCATAGGTAAAACACTATCTCAAAGTTCTCTTGTTCTTCCTTATTCTTTTAATTAATAATACATTCGTGTTAAAGAAAGAAATAAGATTAAATTTTCCTTAGACACGTGCCAGTTTAGCTAGAATCTAGTTATCATCAAAAGGATTTAAGACAGCTCAACCTTATTTTTGTAGTAACTATTCCCACATGAAAATAAGGACCAGAAGCAGTAGCAGATATTGAAACTGCTTGCTACTGTACTGATCATAGTGAAGGAACTTTGAAGTTCTCAAAATTTCTTGTAAGACTCCAGTGTTATGATAGCAAGACTATGGTAAGATCGTTTTTTATAAAGTAAATAATTTTTATATAAAAGATGTAAGGTCAAGTCCCGTATACAATCAATATACAAAGAACTAGAGAATCTAAAAGTAGGGAACCTACACTCTACCAAAGCCGCCCAATCTTCTATAGAAACAGGAACTTCATGGGTGCATAAAAACTTGCTAAAAAAAGAGGCTATTCCGCAAATGTATAAAGCTAGATTCTATCCCTAAAAATACCCTCATAAGTTTTTCTTGATAAGCAAGTGAGAATTTTATAAACAAAAGAAGCACAAATATTGTGCAGTGATTACATCAGGAGCCTTACAAGTATTTCAATTCCATACCAGGAACCTTCCAGAAACTCAGTTCCTACCTACTCTAGCCTGACAGATAACGGAGGAAATCTATGAAGCTCTCTACATAATACATTTTGCGTGTTGCACAAAAAGGCTAAAAGGGATAAGACATTGAACTTCAGCTTGTGTGTGCTCTCTTTTTTGCCTGCGAAACATTTAAGATTCCTTTATCTCCAGATGACCCACCAGAGACTACTATGCTGATAGTCTTTGATGCTCTCTGCTCCTTCCTTATTCGAATAAATGGCAATACAGGATTCTTGAGGCTCTCCGATTTCATCAATGGAGCTATTGTCTCATCACCTCTCCTTTAGCTGTGTTCCAGTACTGTTGGAAGAAAGCCGAACAGAAACCATCAGACCTAGGAGTTTTTGGCTTGTTAACAGATATTCACCACCTCCCTAACCTCCTCTTTCCTTCTGTCCCTCTCCAGCCACTCCCTCATCTCCCTCCTTATTTGTTCCTCTACTCTCCTTGTTTGTTTAAACTTTGTTTCCCCCTCCACAACAACCTCAGTGCTTCCCTTTGGTCTGCGAACCTGGGGAGAATTCGAATGCCCCTAGCAGCGGAACTTTCAGCGCTATTACTACTCTTGAGTCTCCACTTCCCAGTCCGCTGAAGCTTCCCGTATTGCGAAGCTTCCTACCAAACAGATCTTCAAAATTGCTTTCTCAACTGCGTGTGTTCACAAGACCAATTGAATCCCGGCTTGTTCCGCTGTATATCTTCCTATACCTCCCGGTTCAAAAGCTGGCCACACCTATGCTTCCTTGATTTGAGTTTCTTGGCTTGTCGAGAAAGATCTCACTCTCCAGACATTTTTTTTCCAGCCCAAAATACAACAACATACCCAGTGTAATCCCACAAGTGGGGTCGGAAGAGCATAGTGTGTACGCAGACCTTACCCCTACCCTGGGAGGTAGAGAGAGGTTGTTTCCATTAGACCCTCAACTCAAGGAAAAGCATATCAAAGCAGTACGAAAAAGAAATAATAGAAGTAACGAAACCACGACAAAAATACTAAAGATAGTATGACAAATCATTCATAAAAAAGAACAGTAACTACAATAAAATAATATTATAATCGAAGTACAAAGAACAAGGAACGCAAAATATTCTCTGAAAATTAAGCTGACAGAATCCCGACCAATGAAATGTGTTGAAAACTGGATGGGCCGCAAAAAGCAGTGTTGCACTAGAATTCGTCACAAGCCTTGTGAATGATTGAGACTCACAAAAGTACCTCTTCCCTTCCACGGTGTGTCAGTGCGTGGCTGCTCCGGTGGGGAAGCCACTTTTGGTTTTGGTTGCCTGGATCTTCCAATACCTTGGCTGTCGCCGGATCTACAAACTAGTCGCCAGTGGTTTCTCCAATGTCTCGGGCTTTTGATGTCAGGGTGAATTGACATTCTCTCTGTTGGTGACCATCTCACACTTGATATGGTCACACACTTCAACAGAACATGACCTATCTCACCCGATGTTGGACCCCTAAATTAAATTTCCACGCACCAGATGTCCAGCTTGGGTGTGAGGTGGGGTGTCGAAGAATGAAAAAAGTACTACATCGGTGGTTAATGAGATGGACCTATGAAGCACGGACACCTCATTTAGGGTGAGGTGTCCGTGTCAGACACTGGGGGACACGAAACGCGTCGGACACGCCTCGAACACGTGTCCGAGTGGGCCTAGCCCAAAAAAAAACAAATGCTCGGACACGGTGGGGACACGGGATGGACACGTACGGGACACGGGAATTAAAAAAAAGTGCAAAAAGACTAAAAACTAAAAAACCCTAGAGAATTTCATTTTCAGAAATCGCAGGTCGCGATTTCCCCTTCCAGCGACTGCGACTTATCGGCTTCCAGGTCCGGCGACTTCCCCTTCCAGGTCCGGCGACTTCCCCTTCCCTCGACTCCGGCGACTCTGCGTCTCTGCGAAGTCCATCCAGTCGTAGAATGGCCAAGAGAGAGGAAGAGGCGCACTTGAATAGAGGCATTTAGGTTTTTTTTTCATTTTGTTTAGAGGGCTTAGGAGATTTAGGTGTTGGGAAAATAAGGGATGGGCTGGACGAGGTGGTGTTTGGGCTTGGAGAAATATAAAGTGGGAATGGGTTTTAGTGGGCTTCAATTTGTAAGGGAAAAGAATGAGTAGTTTTAGGTATTCTATTTTAATAATAAGTTATGGTATATAAAAAAATGATTTATAACTATAAATTATAAGAATAAGAAATATCAATGATGACAAATAATACAATAATATTTTGGAAAATGTTTTAAATTGAATATCCTATTTAAAAATATTAATTTTAGTATTTTATATATTATATTATATATATAAAAATATTTTTATTTATTTTTTTATGTTGTCTCTGTAGTGGTAGGTTCGTGGTCGTGTCCTGTCGTGTCCCCTATTTTTCAAAATTGCCGTTTCCGTGTCCGTGTCCGTGTCCTATCGGAAACCTCTCACGTGTCCGTGTCCGTGTCCGTGTCCGTGTCCTATCGGACACCTCTCACGTGTCCGTGTCCGTGTCCTATCGGACACCTCTCACGTGTCCGTGTCCGTGCTACATAGAGATGGACGGTCTCCTTATATGGACTTGGACAATTCTCCTAGCTTATGCGGTTGAGTTAGACCCAAGATACATTCTTCACACTCTCTCTGCAGCTTCTTGTTTCTTACTGATATTTCAGTTAAAACTGCATTAGATCACTGTCTAACAGTACTATTTATGAGAATAAGATATTAAATGAAAAAATTTGAAAAGCACATACTGGAAGTTAAGGTGTCTGTTGTTTACAAACATTGGAGATGAGAAAAAAATGTAGGCGATTATCAGGAATAGACAATGAAATCAATCCCTGAGAACATTGTCAGATAACATACCATTCTTTGTCTCGTTCCTGAAATATCTGAACTCATGCGCCATCCAAACTAGTGTTTTTAAAAGCAAAAAGCCCAAAAAAAGCGACAAGGTCCGTGGGGCTTGAAGTGAAAAGCGAGAAGTGAAGCCCACACTTCTTTGAACTTTGAAGTGAAGAACACAATTTATGGGGACAAAATAGAAAACATCTATGGATTTAGTACAAAAAAAGTGAAATTTGCCATTAAAATAACTAATTTCAGAATCCAATATCCAATGCAATTATTAATCCAACTCCTCAAAGTTGAAATTCAAAAAAGTGACGGATCCTTGTTGGGATCACTTTGTGCACCACTGTTTGAAGTGCAAACTTCTCTAAAGGGATGGCATCACCCATGAAGCGATGACCCCTTTTCATTGCTTTAAGTTACAACATGATGGATTTTAATAAGGCTGATTCATACTATAAGGAGTTCACAAATCTTTATACTGCCTTGGCGAGTGTAGGTTTCACATGATTGGTTGGCTCTTTATTTGCTTAAAAGTTGGAGCTCTGCTATTACAGTTTCCTGCACGTTATACCAAATAGGGGCTATCAAATTGACTTACTGTTCATTTGAGGGACAGAATCTGATAATTCTATGTAACTTGTGTCTCATCATAGGGTGATCAAAGATCTCCTGGTATTATACCACTGGCTGTGAAGGATACCTTCAGCATTATCCAAGAGGTACTTCTTGTTAGTGCAAACTTTATGGATTATACTCTGAAATAAATACTTGGCTGAATTTGTTGCTGGTTTAGACTCCAAGTCGAGAATTTCTGCTCCGTGTCTCATACCTGGAGATCTACAACGAGGTGAGCTTCCAACCATTTATGAAGAAATTGGCTGTTTCTTATGATTTTTCCTCCTACAAGTCCGCTCGATATATGTGTAGTAAATGTCAACTGTCAATCCCTTTTCTTATTCTACTTTCCTTTTGTTGTTTATCCTAATTACTTTGATCCCTTCTAATTAAATGGCGACCTTTTCCATCTCCATGATTTCCACTATTGTGGATAATGATAAAGTTTGATTTTTACATCTTTTCAACAAATAGCTACCATTAAATAAAAATTCACATATAAATAAAACCGAGAATGGTTTATAAGAATTCATCTATACTATTGTTAAAAAAGCGAGTAACATGTAATTGTTATGTAAACATCGTTACAAGTTATAAAAAATAGTTTTGACAATTTTCTTTTTGGAAATTCTCTTTAATTTAAAAATGTTTGTGGGGAGTGAGCAATAAAACTATGACCCATATGTATCCGTTTTCTTTTTTTTCGAAATATGAGCTATCAATCATCTGACGTGTAAGCATGATTCATGTATTATCATAACTTCATAAGGATTTGACATCATCTTGATGATTCATTGAGCTGTTTTCTTTACACATTAAAAAGAATCCATACGTTTGCTATCTTTTATCATCAGTCTGAATTGCATGCCTCTTTTTATATCAGACTACTAATTTCTTTTGTTTAATTGTGGTTACCTGAAAACTAAAGAATTGATGCTACAGTTTGGGTTAGGTGTTTAAGGATGAAGCAATTTTCTGTTAGTTGATAGTAACCGTAACGTCTGCTCTGTTCAGGTTGTTAATGACTTGCTAAATCCAGCTGGACAGAATTTAAGAATCAGAGAGGACACTCAGGTTTCAATTCCATTAAGATTATTATGCATTTCACGTAAACAATGCTGATAAACACCTATATTTCTTTGTGATGCTGCATCAAGTCATTAACTGTATGGATTCCTTCTTGTTTCATAACTTCCATCACCTGGCAGCTCCTGTTTTTATACCACATAGCCCTTTTAATAATAAGAAACTGCCACGTCTTCGTCTCGGAGGAACTGCATTTTAATTTAGCCTGATCAATCTATTCCTGGCACCTTCTTGGTTCAATCAATGTAATTCTACTTATCAAAACGGAAAAAAAGGTTCAGTGATCAACCTATTGGGCATATATACCTGCACACATAAGATGTTGTGAACCTGCAATGATGGAAAGTCATAAACGACATGCATGAAGAGTTGCTTCCTTAGGAATGCTACATTGATGGCACTGTCAGTAAGTTGTTCCAAATATAATACTAGATTCACCTCCAAGCTTACTAAATCTTAAAGCACCCTCTAGCTCAACAACAGCAACGCCTTGAACTTTATTATCCGAAAGAAGATGCTGGTTACATATCTCCAATTTCTAGGGACTAATCATTGTCTCATTCATTGGTAGCATTTACCATAATAGGCCATGGAGCATGTGATAACTTGGGGGTTAAGTAGTTGCAATGTTCTAAAAAACGCTAGGCGGGACTAGGGCGGGGAGTGGCCGCCTAGCGCCTAGGCGGATGTATTTTTTTTTAAATTTTTTAATATTTTACATCAATTGTATATATATCATATATGCATAAAATATATAAATCATAAAATCAATACATTCTTATGAAAATTAATCTAGTCAATTACTTAACTAAGCGTCTTAATCATATTTAAGGTAACATAATTGTCTATCTTGATTTTATAATCACGTATGAATTATCAGTTAAACAAATTAAATTTTATACGCATGCTAATAAAATTAATGTCAAGCATATAAATATTTATTACATGCTAAATAAGTTCACATGAAAATCTTAATATCATACTAATTAACATAGTACACATGTTAAATAAATTAACAATCAAGATTAATGTTAAACCCATTAACATATATTTCATGCTAAATTAACATAAAATGTGTTAGACTGTTTAACATATTATGCATGCTATAAATATTAACACAGGCTTTACCATAATGAAGTTAAACTAATTAACATTTAGCACACATTAAAAAATTAACATGAAAAATCAATGTTAAACTAATTAACATTTTTAAGCATGAGAAAAATAACAAATAAATCTATTGTTAAGCTAATCTTTATTTCATGCATGTTGAACACATCAACGACAAAATAAATAAATTTAACGTTAAACAAATAAACATTTTAAGCATGCTAACAAAAATAATCAAATAAATCTAAGGTTAAACTAATTAACATTTTCTTTAAGCAATTGGGGTAATAAATTAATTTCACTGATATATAAATACTAAATTTATATTCTGAAAATTAGGTCCATATGACAAATTTTCTTAATATAGATATCAATTAAAAAAATCAGAACTTTTACAATCAGGCCATTAGCCCAAAATAAACACACAACAATATGAAATGGGCCTTTAGCCCATCTTAAAAATTCGGCCAGCTCCTTTCCTTATTATTTTTATTCTTAATAAAAAAACTAAAGCAGCCCATGTTGCTTTTAAAGCCTAAAGCCTATTTTTTAATAATAATAATTAAAGCACAAGTCTAGGGTTTTGGAAGAACAGGTGACGCAACAACATCAGCCATGGCTGGGCAAAATCGGGGACCGCCTAGGGCAAAATCGGGACTGCCTGGGGGCGCCCAGCGCCTAGGCGGCCGCCTAGACCGTTTTTTAGAACACTACTACTCATGAACTACTTGGTTACTAAGATAACTTGGAAATCGAGAAATACTTGAAAAAGAAAGCCACTTTTGAACTAATACCGAGTAGAGTGTTAAAAAGCCTTTTGAACTCTGCTAGCTATTCTCTCTTTTTTTTTTGTTGAAATAAACCACTTCAGTGGTAATTTCATAGATAATGTATAAAAGTACAAAGAGGGAGACTTGACTGCCTTACCTCTTCAAAAAATAAGAAATGAACAAGTTCAATCCCTAAGCTAAGAAAGGATTGAAACTGTTCAAACCTTGGAAAAAGTGTAGGAGCTAATCCTCTGGAATATAAGCAAAATGTTTGTTCCTGTATTGGAGACCTTTTAATTACAATGTGAACTATAACTACTTTAACTACATGATTTTGATAATCGAGGAATTCATTGTACTCTAACTTCGAAACTCAATGGATAATAGGTATGCGCCTTTTCCCTTCTCCACCGAGTATCAGACTTGGTTTTCCTTTCCTGGTATGATTCGAACTTGTGAAGTGCGCCTCTCATAGGGTCGTGGAGTACAATGAAGAAGTAAGCAATAACAAAACAATCCAAATAAGAAAGGAACAGTAACTACAACAAAATAATATGCTACACAGGGACGAGAGATAGTAAATAATAAAAGAAATCGAAGGGCAAGAAGCTACATCCGAAGAACTACGTCTACTAGTATGGAACTCTACCCCTACTGCTCTACTACTCTAATCCGTGTCCTCCCCAACCTCCTATCTAAGGTCATGTCGTCGCTAAGCTTCTTATCTAAGGTCATGTCGTTGGTAAGCTGCAACTGCATCATGTCTTGTCTAATCACCTCTAACCAATACTTCTTCGGCTTACCCCTACCTCTCCTAAAGCTATCTATAGCCAACCTCTCACACCTCCACACTGGGGCATCCACGCTTTTTCTACTCACATGTCCGAACCATCTCAGCCTCGCTTCCGTATCTTGTCCTCTATCGAGGCCACTTCCACATTGTCTTGTATGTCCTCATTTCTAATCCTATCACTCATAGTATGCCCACACATCCACCGTAACATCCTCATTTCCGCAACTCTCATCTTTTGAACGTGAGATTTCTTGACTGGCCAAGACTCCACTTCATACAACAAAACAGGTCTAACCACCACTCTGTAGAACTTGCCTTTGAGTTTTGGTGTCACCTTCTTATCACACAAGACTCCGGATGCGAGCCTCCACTTCATCCACTCTGCACAATGTATGCCATCATCATCAATTTCTCCATCCCATTGGATAATAGAACCCAAATATTTGAAACTTTCTTTCTTTGGAATAACATGAGTGTCAAGCCTTACTTCCACGTTTGCCTCGCGTCACGCGCGTCACGCCTGAACTTAGACTCCAAGTACTCTGTCTTTGTCCTGATCAACATGAACCATTTAGACTCCAGAGTCTGTCTCCAAACTTCCAACATAGCTTTAACTCCCACTCTGGTCTCCCGATCGACTACGTCATCCGCAAACAACATACACCAGGGTACCTCTCATTTAATATGTTGCGTCAAAACATCCGTCACTAAGGTTTCAAATGCGCTGAATAAAATTGTCCACAAGTTTTTATTCAGCTCATAAACTTTTAATTAGGAAAAAAGAACTAATTACATGAGAATCATATTTGGTTCAACTAGAATAAATATGACTTAATACAATCACCAAAATTCAGGATAGTTTTTTCCCTTCTTTGTGTCCTCTTCATCATCGCCGAGTGTAATTGCACAAACCCTTTTTCTTTTGAAACTGGTAACTTGTGTGTATTAATAGACAAAACATACATAGGTTGTACTAGGGGTGGCCAACGGGGCGGGGTCGGGGTCTGCGAGTCGAGTCTGCGGGTCGGGCGTCCGATGTGTCGGGGTGGGGTCGAGTCGAGTCGGGAGGGTCGGGGTGGGTCATATTTTTTTTTGCCTTAAATTAAAAAAATAACACACAATACTTATGACTTCTAGTATTAAAAAAAAAAGGGAAGGTGTGATTTGGGGAAGGAGAGTCAGAAAACAGAGAAATCTTTCATTTCTCTAAAAAGGTAATCATTACCTACTATAGCACACATGGTGATGGAAACCCTTTAGACTTGTAATTATGTCCTATATAACACCCTACTTTCATGACCATGTATTTAGAATTTCAGGAATAAGTTCACTATTTTATTTGTTTATTAGTACAATACTTGTGACTTTTAGTATTAAAAAAAAGGGGAATGAGAAACTATATTAAATGTAAAATATGACTTTTAGTATAACAGAGGCTTTGCAAGATATAGATTATAGTATTATACAAGAAATCATATATCATGCAAAAAGAAGAAGAAAAAACTTTAATAAAATAAATTCATTCTAATAAAATCTCAAACACAGATATATTCTGATATTTATGCATATGCTTGCCTATATGGAAATATTGGTTTTGTCTTTTTGTTGGGAGTTGTTTTGATATCCAAATAAGTAGTATTGGAATATGGGGAGGCAAAGGTGTCAGATGAGTTCTTTTCACAAAAAAAGGAGATATAAATTAAAATCTGAGTAATGATGAAAATAGGCTCTAATTATTACACGTCATTTAATGTATTCCCCTATATAGCAAAGGGGGTCGGGGTGGGGTCGGGGTCGGGTCGGGGTCGGGGTCGAGGTTGAGGAAATTTTCAGACTCGTGCTAAACCGACACAGAATCTAGGTATTCGATCCTGTGTCGGGTCGGTGGTCGGGTAGCCAGCAGTTGATGACTTTAGGTTGTACTGGCAAATTGTACAAACCTCTTTCATAGGGAAAACAAGATTTAATACAAATTCTAAGAAAGAAGAAAATAAGGTATGACTCGTGCATGAAAAGGAATAAAGTTATCCAAAACCATGATATGTTTTTCGTAAAGAACACTTATCATGTTAAAGATGTAAAAGATTTAAGTGATTTTCAAATATTTTCTACCACCAATTTTCTATTAACCCCATAAAAGAGTAGGTTTTGATTTTCTTTAAAAAACATGAAGTAATTAAGGTGCATTGAGAAATTAGTGGTAGATGAGATAAATACTTCAAAAACACGTAAAATAACAATTTCATATAATAATTAAAATTTTAAATATGTATATTTCTGATATATAAAAGAAAAACTTCATTTTACTTATACCTGTCTAACGGATCGACCGGAGGGGCCGGTAGCAGTTCAAGGTTGAGCAGGATTCGGACGATTCTGCGTCGATTCAGCTTACAGCCTCTGGGTCAGGTTCATTCTGGATTCCGGTCGGCCGGTCGAGTTGAAGCAAGACCTCTGAGTTTTTTTTTTTAAAATTTCGAAAATTTAACTAAATTCAAATTAAATATGTAATATAATAATATAATAATATAATATAGTTTCTAACTTTATACTTTATAGTTTATATAACTATTATATAAACTATATAATTTTTTTATTCTGAAAATTTATTAATTTATTAAATTAGTAGAAATTAGTAGACATAAGTTAAAATTACCACTAAAGAGATAATAAAGTAAAAACTAATGATAAGATGTAAACTTTTATTATTCATAATGTTAATAAAAGTACATAATGAAGTAATAATAATTTTATTTACATATTATGCATCCTTTTACAAAGTTCTTCGAAATTTATAGGTTGATTGAATTGGTGATGCTCCATAGTCCATAGCCTCTAAATCTAGAGTTGAAATTCGATTCGTTTCACGGTTCATATAACTTGTGCAGTTGTAAAAGTGCTCCATATATCTAGAATCTAGATTCATTATCATCGTCTTCATTGAATCCTGCAGATGTAGAACAGAAGCAGAACTAGAACGAAGATTAGTAGCAGAGTTGTTCAATTATCAATTATCAAATAATGTAACTGCATCTTTATATTTTATACTTAATTTGTTGTTGACCAATGTGTTGGATGAACTCTCTGTACATGCCTAACTAAAGTGTTCGTCTCCCCGTCATTACCATGTTTATAAGTTTCCTCACAAATATTACATCTAACTCTATCAGTGTCGCCAATTCTATCATAAAAGTTCCACACTTTACTTATTACGATTCTCCTACTCGCTTTTGGTAAAGGAGGTGTGCGACTAGTAGTACTAACATTGATAGAAGGCACGCTGTAGGTGTATGCGTTTCGGTTTCAATAATATTATCTATATGAGCATTATCATAATAATTATCTTCTATTTCAAAATTCTTCCCTTTGATCATAATCTATATTTTGATTAGATGATGAAGAATCTTTAGATTTTGTACCACTTGAAATAGTTTTACCTTTATCCATTATAAAATATTTAATTTAAATTTTAATTTAAATAATCAACAAATAAATATGACAATTTAATAAAATAAATAGAGAATGAAACGAGTGTACCAAACTTCGGGATTCAGAATTCAATTGAAATTCGTAGGCCGAAACTCGAAGTCTTGCAACTTTGCAAATTAATAATAATAATAATAACTTTAGAATTGATAATATAGAGAATTAAGAGAGTGAGAATTGAGAATTGAGAGAATTGTAGAAATAATTGTGTGATAAAAATGAAAAGAATGTAGAGTATTTATAGATTTTTAAAGGATAGAAATGTAATTAACAAAAAATGAAAAAACAAAAAAAACAAAAAACAAAAAACAAATTAAGCCAAGCGGTCCACTGACCGTTGGCCCCTCCCCCAACCCCAACGGTAATGTTACCATTGGGCACCAACAATTTTTTTTTTTTTAATTTGTTCCTTACCGGTTCGGACCAGGTTAACCGTTTTCCCCTTACCGGTTCAACCGGTCCGGATCCTTACCGGATTTTTGTATAACCTGTGCGGGTTGGGGTCGGGGCCAAACCAACCCCCAACCCGGTAAGCCTTACCGGACCGAACCAGATTTTGTACCGGGTCGACCGGTCCGGTTCCGGGTCAACCCGGCCCCTTAGACAGGTATAATTTTACTCCTTTAACTTGTGGTCCGGCCCTTCCCCGGACCTCGCGCTTAGCGGGAGCTTAGTGCACCGGCTGCCCTTTTATTGTTTGATGTTACTATTTACTTCAAGCCAAAAGTTTATGGATTCTAATTTTTTAAGTTGCTGAGTTATAAATTTATAATCTATACATATTCAATGGATTTTTAAGAGAAATGCAGATTTTGAATCTAATCTATTGTGTTCGGCGAATCCTAACCAACACTCCCCATCCTTATCTTGAACTCATTTAAGAATTTAATAATGTATTTTATTTCATTCATATTAGCAAAACTCATATTTTCATATTCTAGAATCATCTGCCAAGCCAAATTTTCAATTACTTCAAGTTTATACTACAACTAGTGAATTTATTCGCGCGGATTAGACTTTTCGATATTAAATTTCGTTTTTAAATATTTCAAGTTTTAACCAATTATATTTTTAGTAATACTTATCTTATATAGTTTTCTATGATTTTTCATCACTTGAGAGTTTCTAGTCTTCAATAAAAGCTAGTATAATCTATATAAGTAAAATAATACTTTTATTTACCTTAAAAGAATGCAAAGAAAAAAAATTCAAGAAAAATTAAACTCTTTCTCTGTGAATATGTATAAAGAAAATTTAAAACATGGTTATTTCTTTGTCCATGTAAACTCGGTTAGTGCACACATTAAGCTAACCACAAACTCAGTTAGTGCACACACCACTATCATGGTTATGGCATCTGTTGAGCCACTCTATGATTGACTTCTTCTGGGTTCTCTAGCCAGCTTTCTGTATTAAATACTACTAAGCATCCTCCTGATGGGATGGCCAGGGTGCTACTAAATCTGCAATAAGGGCTTTCTCCTAGAAGCCAACCTATCACGCTTATGATCACAGATGCAGAGAATCCTTTACCACTGACATTTGTTGAGCTTCTAGCTGCTTTAAACACAGTATTAATTTTCAATCTGCAGTGGTCTTTTTTTTAGTTTAAAGTAATTGGCTGTGTTCAGGTTAGTTTGTAAAGTATTGCTTATGCACATTTTCTACATCCTAAGCTATTTTAGTATGTTGATATCAATCTTCTATTTTATGCTAACTGCTTTGAAATTTTATAGCACGTTGCACTTCAATGTTCTGATTTCTAAATATACAGTGTTCTTATTTATTGTTCTCTTTATTGATTATAGGGGACCTTTTTGGAAGGAATTAAGGAAGAAGTTGTTTTATCCCCTGCTCATGCTCTATCTCTTATTGCTGCCGGGGAAGGTATAAGCTGATGCTTTTATAAGTCACAGTATAAATATCTTTAGCAAGAGTACAAGCGGAAATGTTTCCATTTTTATGTTTAACTTTCTCCTTGTCTACTTTTTATCCATGCAAAAGCATACATTTAACTGATGTTGATCAACAACTGTCCGCAGTTCTCGCTAGTTTTTTTTTTGCATAATTTATATTAAACCATTTTTCTCCATTGTCGGGAAGTCCTTTCACTACAAGTTAAGAAACAAAATTTTGCTAAACATAGCACGCCAGGAAAAGAATATATGTATGTTAGTAAAGTGCGTGTATGATATTTGAATGCAGCAATAGTAATTCTGTTTCCACGCTTTATTCCTTTTGGGAACCTTCTTTCCCCACATTCATCCCTCTAGTTTGGGTATTGTTCAGTATAGCTCTTTACTATCATTTTTGTAGGTTTTCGGTCCGTTGTCTATCAGGCGTTTAGCTAAATTATCCTTTATGAGAAATAATAGAACGGGAGAAAGAACCATGGGGGATTGCATAGTGAGATTAGTACATCAAGCTATGGGAGATTTGGATTGTGATGTATACTATTTTAAAATAGGAAGGATCATCAAGATTAAATAAGCTTCCTAGTTATTTTTACTGATACTTGTTAATATACAGTATATTTACAATATATTCCTACTAGTCTCAAATAGGTTGCGACACATGTGTAACTAGTTTGGAGACCGGCAAGTGTCTTGGTGAATATATCTCTAAGTTGATTATTCAATTTTATAAACTTTGTGATGATAGTTTCTGAGAGTTTTGATGGCATCTTTATGTCGCACAAGACTCGAGATGCGAGCCTTCATTTCATCCACCCTCCTCCAATACAATGTGACATCGTGATCAATCTTTCCATTCCCTTGGATAATAAATCCGAGGTACTTGAAGTTTCCTTTCTTTGGAATCACCTGAGTACCAAGCCTCACCTCCACATCTGTCTCAGGGCCGCTTGCACTCCAAATATTCTGTCTTGGTCATACTCGGCTGAACCGCTTTGCAGATTTTGTCTCCAAACCTCCAACTTGGTGTTCACTCCGCTGCGGGTCTCATCAATCAGAACTATGTCGTCTGTGCATAACATACACCATAGTACCTCCCCTTGAATTTGTCGTGTCAGTTCGTCCATCACCAAGGCAAATAGGAATGAGCTAAGTGCTGATCCCTGCTCCGAGTATCCCCCTATTGTCTGTATCCTAGTCTTGACTCTATCATACATATCCTTGATCGCCCTAGTGTACGTCAAAGGTACACCTCTAACCTCCAAACATCTCCATAGAACCTCCACAGAGACTGTCGTATGCCTTCTCGAGGTCGATGAAAATCATATGCAAGTCTCTTTTCCTCTTCCTATACTGCTCCACCAACCTCCTAAGAAGATGAATGACTTCAGTAGTCGAACGCACCGACATGAATCCAAATTGGTTATCGGAAATAGACACGTTTCTCCTCACCCTTATCTCCACGACCCTTTCCCAAACTTTTATGGTGTGGCTCAGCAGATTGATACCCCTATAGTTGTTGCAACTCTGGACATCGCCTTTGTTTTTACAAGGAAATCATTGTACTCCACCACCATTCTTCGGGCATTCTTACCGTCTTAAAAATGACGTTAAATAACTCAGTCAGCCACTCCAAACCAGCCTTGCCTGCGCTCTTCCAAAATTCTACTGAGATACAAACTAGTGAAAGTCATCCATACAATCGAACAAGAGAACATGGAGCACTAGAATCTGAATAACACCTGATACGAGTTAAATCTCTATAAAAGAGACATACATGAAAATAAAGGATAGGAGCTGAAGCCACCTCCACTGACTAGTGATGGCTCATCTCGTCTAGAAAGAACTGTCAACTGTTGGATCTCCGCCTACTACACTTACGCACATTAACTATTGAAGCTAAAAGACCCAACAAAATAATTAACTCGCTCATCTTCAGACATTGCTAGTTTAGTTCATACAAACACCTCATCATTGCAATACAAGTAAAGCAACTGATCTGAAATCATTAATACATACTAGGGTGGCTCAAAGGACTTGGTGGCCTAAAGCCAAACTATATTAAAAGGCTTTTAAACATCTTTCATAAAATACATCGATGATTTGACACAAAAGAAGCTGACACAACATGATATAGGGTGAGAGCACAATGATGTGTCGGTTAGGTGCATGTTACAATATCGAACTCTCCCCTATATAAATATATGATATTTAAGTGGAAATGGGTAGAAGTGTAAGCCCATTATCCACCGAGTTTCGAACCTTGTGACACTTGCCTTGGGATTTCTTGGTTAAAAAAGATGAGACACAAAAAAACTTGCTTTTTGATGTATGGATGAAATTGAGTTGAATTAGAAATTGAAATCGTCATAATCATGAAAACAGACATAAGGATAGAGGAACAAGAATTAGAATTGATGAGAAGGTAAATGTACTATTTAATTTAATGAGAGAAAATCTTTCGTTATTTACTCAACTGTACAACCTCTACCAAATTTTAAAAAATGTTAAAATTTAAAATCTTATATTACGAATTACATAAATTATATGTTATTTATAACAATACAGTACTTCATAATTTGGGCCTTTTAATATTTTGGTGGTGTCCGACAAGGGCTACTTTCCTTACACTAGGGACACCTCTGAATACAAATAATGAAAGTAGACATGATATCCAAACTGCTAATCTATGATGGTGCCATAAGACCTCGCTCAAGCTCAAACCGTCTGTGGGGCCAAAGGTATGCTCATCCAAGCTCAACCGACTGTGTTGACATGAGTACCATGACTCAAGCTTAACCCATTGGAGTGCCATTAGTACGCTCATTCAAACTCAACCCAACTGTCTACACTCTACACATATGGACATACATCATGCCGTGTTGCTAACTGAGTGATAACAATGTACTAAACCGCGAAACAAATATCACAAGGAAGTACAAACAACTTCTGAAGCTAATTGAGTGATAAAACATGCTAAACAACTAAAACAATTCACGTCATATTAAGAAATATACTAGAAGTATCAAATTGTGTAAAACACATGCTTGGACCCTCACAATCAACTCTAGATACTTAAAAACTAGCCAACCTAGCTCATGTTCACACACACACATGACATAGATGGTTTAAATGCATACGCACAACATATGTATATATATATATGTGAGGTCGATCAACCCAACTATATATATATATATATATATATATATTGCTCGGGCCTTCTTCACGACCGCAGAGACCCTCTCATGATAGCGCTGGGTTGGGTTGACTGGTCATCACGATTGCGACACTCCTCTCCGTAGTTGCGAGGGTTGCTCAACCTTGCACCAAAAAAATTTGCAGTTGCAAAATGAGTTTTAATGGTCTTTGCGTTACCTAGGCCACAGGATTCAAGCCAAACCATATGTACAAGTCTAAATATATTAATATGAACTAATTGGAGATTTCAAATCACGATTTAAAGCATAAATCTTTGGTTGGGGTTATTACACTTATTTCATTGAATGTTTAATATAATAGCCTATGGTCTAACTTTGTCAATTGGAACCAGAAACGAGAGGGAAAGACATATCTTGTTTCTTATAAATGACCAAAATTACCTTGCACGATGCATTCCAATCGCACTATGATGGAATAACGACAATATTTGAACGCTTGTATGAATAAATAATGGACAAAAGTGGGGAAACGAAGTTGTATAGGCTCGCCAAGGAGACATTAACGACGAGGATGACAAAGTATTGGCGATAAGAATCGGTGATGTAAAGAAGGCAGTGAGCTTAAGTGTCCAACATGAGCCACAAGGTGATTTTCTAGGAGTGTCGAAGATTGCCAATCGTCCTATGATGATATGCTTAATGTGGAATGGAGTGTGGAGGAGTTGAAGAAAAGACTTGAAGATCTAAGAAGTGGCATTAATTTTCGGCTTTTATGTAGGTCTTGGCCGAGACCATCTTTTAGCTTGCTTTTAATTTCTAGCTTAATTAATAGTTTCCCTTTTTGCTTAATTACTAGGCCTTGTAATAAAATACGATGACTAAGCAGAGAACCATTTAGAAAGAGAAGCTTCCAACGTCTCCCAAGGAGGTAATTCATGAACTAGCTAGTTCATGCACTTATCTACATGGATGACACAAAGGTTGGCCACGAGAAAATGAAGGGTTGGTCGAGCATCTCCCCCAAATCGGCCGAATAGTTCATGCACCTATCTATGGATGACACACAAGGTGGCCTAGAGAACATGAAGAGTTGGGTCTTTTCCGTCCTCCCAAGTAGGCCGAACCCCTCCCCCTTTCCCATCGGCCTAGATGCATTTTATGTCTATCTTGTTACCTCTTCTAGAAGGTTTAGAACTAGTATAAATAGGGATGTAGTTGATGAAAGAAGACGTTGAAGTTTTATGAAATATATTTTGAGTTTACTCAAACTTGCTAAGTTTTCAAATTTTGTGGTGTTAATTTAGTCGGACCTTTTGTAGTCCAACCCTTGGTCCTTTTGTGGTCCAAATTCCGTTCCTATTGTTGGCCACCTTTTGGTCCATTTGTGGTCCAAACCCTCGGTGTAAGTCTAGTTAGAACTTTTGTGATCTAACTATACCCAAGCCAAAGTTCTATCTGGTTACTTGTTACAAACACATTGAAGGTCTTCTCGGCCTACATTACCTTACTCGCACACGAATTTGTTTATCAATTTCGTGCCCCACCCTTGTCCAAACTGCCTAATTCCTTTCACCCCAATACATTCCAACACTTCCGAACTCACATTCAAATGCGAGATTTAGAGCACTGAGAGCCGTCATGATTTTGGGTACTGCAGGTGTATATAGTTTGAGGAGGTTAACAGGGCAATTCGTAAGATGAAGAGGAGAAGAGCGACTGGGCCAGACGAGATTCCTGTGGAATTTTGAAATATTGCGGGCAAAGCCGCTATAGAGTGGCTAACTAGGTTAATATCATTCTTAGGACAACAAAAATGCCAGAAGAATGGAGGTGGAGTACAATTATCCCGTTGTACAAGAACAAGGGTGATATTCAAAATTGCAACAACTATAGGGTTATTAAGCCATAAAGCAGATTATGAAAGTTTGGGAGAGGGTGGTAGTGATGAGGATGAGGATGAGGAGGGATGTGTCTATTTCTCATAATCAATTTGGATTTATGTCAGGGCGATCAACTATGGAAGTCGTTCATCTTTTAAGGAGATTGTTGGGGCATTATAGGGATAGGAAAAGAGATTTGCATATGGTGTTCATTGATTTGGAGTCACGACTCGAGTAAGAATTATAGGAGGAAACTCGGAACACTTTTCAGTGATGGGGTTGTACTAAAAATCAACTCTGAGCCTTTTTCTATTCGCCTTGGTGATGGATGAATTGACTCGACATATTCAAGGAGAAATACCATGGTGTATGATATTTACAGATGACATAATATTGATTGACGAGACATGCGGTGAAATCAACGCTAGGCTGGAGGTTTGGAGACAGATTTTAGAGCCCAACAATTTCAGGTTGAGCAGGACTAAAACAAAATATTTAAGTGCAAGTTTAGTGAAGGAACACAGAGCGGATATGAAAGTGAGGATTGATGCACAAGTTATCCCCAAGAGAGAAAGCTTCAAATATATTGGGTTAATTATCCAAAAAAGTGGGGAGATAGATGATGATGTCACACATCATATTGGAGCGGTGTGTATGAAATTGAGGCTTGCATCCCGGTGTCCTATGTGATAAGATTGTGTCACTAAGACTTAAAGGTAAGTTAGACCGTCTATGTTGTATGAGGAAGAGTGTTGATCAATCAAGAACTAACCCTTTCAGAAGATAAAAGTAGTAGAAATGAGGATGCTTAAATGGATGTGCGGGCATACTAAGAGATAAGATTAGGAACGAAGAAATACAGTGCAAGGTGGTGGCCTCGACAGTGGACAAGATGAGAGAAGCGAGGCTGAGATGGTTCAGGCATGTGAAGAGGAGCGCAAATGCCCAGTGAGGAGGTGCGAGAGGTTGGTAGAAGGAGGAAAGCACTTGGTCACTTTTCGTATAAGGTTGCAAAGACTCAAATCAATTACCTACTCCTCAGGAAGAGTAATAAAGGTTTATGCCAGGACTTCAAGGTTATTCGAGTGAGAATCTTACAATCCTGCATAAGCTCTTGATAATGAATATGCAGATTAAAAAGACGAGGAAAAACAGTCTTTGTATGATCAACTAAGGATTTAGTAGGGGGGCTTGACTAATGACTAATCTCAGGAGTTGGGGAGAAGTTGATGGTTATGGGGGCTTGAGAGATTAGTGGGGATGCAAATGACATGTGAACTAGGACAACTAATTGTATTAGGCAAGTGATTAAGTTTCAATTTTGTCACTATTGTTGGTCTTTTGCTTTGGTTATCGCACTTTTTTTGCTGTCAATATTTTTCTTTTCTTAGTATTTTCATCAGAATTTCACCCTTGTATTTTTCAAACCTGTTTTGAAAATGTTTTCACTTGAGCCGAGGGTATATTGGAAATACCTCACAAGGTAAAGATAAGTTCTGCGTACACTCTATTCTCCACCTAAAATCACCCCTTGAGATAGACAAGCTCCACTAGAGGGCAATACAAAATTGAAACTTGACCAAGGCAACAAAGAAAGACGAGACCCAAATTGAAACTTAAATCACTTCCTTCCCTTCTCTTCTATTTCTGGATTTTAATTATTATAAAATTTAAGCTTGGTTGGTGATGAGGAATTCAAGTTCTTATTTTTTTCTTGATAAGCAATTTTTTTCCGGCAAGGGTATTGGAGAAGAAAAAAGAAAGAGATTTAGGACTCATGGCAATGGTTACTATATTTTATTGTTTGTTTTGCTTAGAGCCTTGTATATTACAGTTGAAAAACTTTTTTAGTTTAACAATGCAAACCGTTTTAGGGAAACATTCAATCATTCATTTAGAAAAAATAATTCTGACTTCAGAGTGCCAGGAAAGCACCGAAAAAGCTTGAGAAACCAAAACCCATAATTAATTATGTCTGTTTCTTTTCAAATACAACAATTGTAATGGTTCTATATGTCTTGTGGTTTGATTTTATTGAGCATAACTGCTGCAATTAATGGTAGAAACTAGAATATATTTGTGGGGACGTTACTGGTGGTTCACAGTAAGGTGGAACTGGATGAGTCTAGTGCTGGTAAAAATATGTCTGTAAAATAAGAAAACAAGGTGATTTTGGTATCAGTTCATGTGCTTTTAGGAAAAGTGAATAAAGTTTTTTTGCCATGCCAGCATTTGTGTTTAATAGGTTGGGTCATGTTGGAGTGTCTAATAGGTACAACTAACAAGCTTTAGTTGAGGTGTCAAAATTGAAACTGGAGCCAACTTTAAGGAGCCTTCTATGTATTTGGCCTGAATAAAAAGCACCATTAGGCAGTATGCAATGGTATATTAGTTCTTGTAGAAAAAAAGGATATGTCAGCTCATAAGCTCAGATATTGAAATTACAACCTATAATGCACAGACATTTATTTTATCTTGTCTGGTCAATTCTTGGACAGACAGTATTTTATCTTCTTTAGTTTTTTCTCCTTTACAGTGATTTTAAGTCTTAAAAACTCTTTATATTAATTTCACCAAGAGGGTGCTAAGTTTTAGACCTATACATAAGGGAACACATATTTGCACCAAACATATAATAACAACAATAAAGGGGTTCCTGATCCTGCTTGTTGGCTTCTCAATTCTTTTGTGAAGTATATTCTTTTAGGAATTGTTTGTATCTTTTTTAGTCCTTCGTTAGAGTTTACAGTTATATATTATATTTCAAGTCTTTTGAAAATCGGTTTTCTGCTTGCAGAGCATAGGCATGTTGGTTCCACAAACTTCAATCTACTCAGTAGCAGAAGTCATACAATATTTACGCTGGTATTTTATGTTTTTACCAATGAACTATAAATCCATGATTAGTTATGCTCTTTGATCTTACTTGTATCTCGAGTTTCGTCAAAACAATGTGTATATAGTAATTTTAGCAAACTTACTTTTGACAGACAATAGAAAGTAGTCCCTGTGGTGAATATAGTGAAGGAGGGGCAGTTACCTTGTCACAACTGGTAAAAACTCTACTCTAGACTTGTTAGACTTTAACATAATTACTTAGAATGAATCATAAATTCCTTAACTGGCTTAAAGTAGTCCTCTTTTTCTAACAACTATAATTGGGCCAAGTTCTGTTTGTCTGAAAGAGTTTATATTCGTTTTGATAGAGAACTTCTAACTCTTCATTTCCCACTTTTCTGTTTCTTGTTAAAAAAAAATGCTTGCAGCACCTTATAGATTTGGCAGGTTCTGAGAGCTCAAAGGCTGAAACCACCGGCGTGCGCCGAAAGGAGGGATCTTACATCAACAAAAGCCTACTGACTCTTGGAACTGTAAGGACTCAAATGATTTTATTGTATCATCAGTGTGATAGTTTTGCTTGAGTAATATCTCCTTTTTTGACATTTCAGTAATAAAGTGGCTTAGTTGTATAAAAGAAGCTTATATACAGAAAGTATCAGTTTTTATGATCAGTCATCAAGTATATTGACTTGACATTGTATTGTGCAAAAAGGACACATGATTTTAAAATCCTGGGACTTTTTGATGATTTATTTTGACGACAAACTATAGCTATATCACTATTGTATATTGATAAATGCCGATTTTATAGAAGGGGTTAGAAAATGTTGTGTGAGCATTGTATGATACATGATGATTGCTCTGCATTTGCTTTTATTCTTGGTTGTGACTAATGGACTAAGTTTATTTAAAAGGTTTCATTTCTTCACAAAATAGGCTTGTGATTAGAAGAACAAAAACGAAGGAAGAAAGGAAAGGAGGTTCCCATCTTTAGTTTTCATTTGTTTTGGTGTAATATTTACTTGTTTTCCTTGCAGGTTATTTCTAAGTTAACTGATGGGAAAGCTACTCATATACCATATAGAGATTCAAAATTGACCAGGCTTCTTCAATCCTCATTAAGTGGTCAAGGACGCATATCTGTAAGTTCTTCATTTCTTATGTGTTGATGTTACTAGCATAATGGTTTCTGGTAAACCATGACTATCTTACAAATGATCCTTATTAAACAGATGTATGAGATTTTGAATATTATTGTGTTTTTTTATTATCTCAAAGAGAGGAAATATATATATACAACCTAGAATCTGAACCAATAAATACAAATAGCTAATTCTAGAAACTACAATATTAAAATCCCCTAATTTTAGGAAGAATAAATGTACAGAATATTTGGTATTAATACCAAATTGATTCGTATATACAGCTGTGGTCAATCTTCCTAATTTAGGATTCCTAATTTAGGAAATAAATCCACACTCCCCCTCAAGCTGGGTTGTGGATATCAAACATCCCAAGCTTGCACATTAATTCTTCAAAATTGGTTCTTGGGAGAGCTTTAGTGAGAATGTCAGCAGTTTGAAATCTTGATGGAGTATAAATGGTTTGAACAATGGCATTCTCAATCTTCTCAGTGATGAAGTGTCTATCTATCTCAATGTGCTTAGTCCTGTCATGATGAGCAGATTTTTGCAATCGATGGCGACTTGATTGTCACAAGCATTTGGATAGACTCTTACGTAAATACTCGATTCACCAAGTAACTTTTACCAAATCCCTCACAAACTGAGAGCTAGAGCTCTAAATTCACCTCGGTGAGCTTCAGAAACAATGATGTTCTTACTCCTCCATGTTACTAGATTACCCCAAACATAAAACGATAACTCAAGTACTCCTTACATCATTATATCTCACCTTGATCTGCATCAGTGTACACTCTGATTTCTTTATTTTCACTCTTCCTGAAAAGCAGACTTTTTCCTGGAGTCATCTTGAGGTATCTAAGGATTCTTGTTACAGCTTCCATGTGTTCCTCTGTTGGATTATTCATGTATTGACTCACCACACTAACAGGAAAACCAATGTCAGGTCTAGTGTGAGATAAATAAATAAGGCGTCCAACTAGCCTTTGATATCTCCCCCTGTCCACAGGTGTCTGATCTGCCCCCAAGCCAATTTTCTTGTTCGATTCCATTGGAGTTGAGGCTGGTTTACACCCAAGCATTCCTGTTTTTTTGAGTAAGTCTAGAACATACTTCCGCTGAGAAACAAAAATGCCATGTCTTGATCGTGCAATTTCCATGCCAAGAAAATATCTGAGATACCCTAGATCTTTAATATCAAATTCCTTTGATAAGAAACTTTTCAACCTTACTAGTTCCTCCTGTAATGTCCTTTGTTAATATTATATCATCAACGTAAACAATTAGGATAGCTATCCTTTTATCGAGTTGAGTTTGACGAACAGTGTGATGCGCGACATCGAGTATAGCCATTCGAGCGATTGACTTAGTGAATTTTCCAAACCATGCTCGTGGAGATTGCTTAAGACCATATAGAGATTTTTGAGTCTACATACTTTATCACGGTTGGATGAATTCTCAAAACCAGGTGGAATATCCATATAGACTTCTTCTTCAAGATCTCCATTCAAGAAAGCATTCTTAACATCTAGTTGGTGCAGTGGCCAGTCCTGGTTTACAGCAAGAGAGAGTAGAACACGGATGGTGTTTAGTTTAGCAACGGGTGCAAATGTCTCTTGATAATCTATCCCGTAGGACTGAATGAAACCCTTAGCAACCAAGCGAGATTTAAACCTCTCAATGCTACCATTTGCTTTATGCTTAACAGTGAATACCCACTTGCATCCCACGGGCCTCTTCCCAATTGACAATTTTGTGATTTTCCAAGTACCATTCTTCACCAAGGCGTTGATCTCATCTTGTACAGCCTTTTTCTAACTAGGATCAGTCAGCGCCTCTTGGATTGTATGGGGGATCTGTACACTGTCAAGAGTAGAAACAAATGCCTGATAGGATGGAGATGAGATTTTGTGGGACACAAAGTTGCCAATATGATGTTGAGTACAAGTTCGAACACCTTTTCTTAAAGCAATAGGCAGATCATCGTTTGTATGAATAACATTATCATGACTAGGATTACTCAAACCTGAACGTGTTTCTGGAGGATTTTGATCCAGTTCTGATTCATGGTGGCACTCGAAATGTGTTCGATCTTTTAATTCTTTTTCAGAATTTTTTCTTCTTTGGTAGACACGGATCTCTTTAGGTTCTTGTTGAGACTCAATAGTCATAGGTGGATCTTGATTTTCTATGAATTGAGAAGAACTAGATGGACCTTGATTTTCCATGACTGAAGAAGTCGATGGAGTGTCCTTGACTGGATTGGAAAATTGAGCAAGAGGTGGAGTATGAGTATGAGTACCCGGAATAATGTCAGTATGGGTACCTGGAATACTCTCCCAAAGATGAGATTCATTTACATTCTCCCCCTGAATCTCAGATTTGTAGTAAGCATGTTTTTCAAAAAAAGTTACGTCCATAGAGTTGTAAGTTTTTCGAGTGGTAGGAGAATAACACTTATAACCCTTTTGATGAGAGGAATAACCAATAAAGATACATTTGATAGACTTAGGATCTAACTTACTACGATATTGTGAATAGAGATGTACAAAAACAGTGCATCCAAAGATCTTAGGGTCAACAAAACTAATGAACCGTGTATGAGGGAATAGTTGCAAAAGAGTTTGACAAGGAGTTTGAAAATTTAGCACCTTAGATGGCATCCGATTGATGAGATATGCAGCAGTAAGAATGGCATCACCCCAGAAAAGTTTGGGAACATGAGTCCCAAACATGAGAGACCGAGCAACTTCAAGAAGATGTCGATTTTTGCGTTCAGCAATTCCATTTTACTGAGGAGTATCAACACAAGAGCTTAAGTGAATGATGCCCTGTTGTATCAGATAAGGGCTAAGAACAGAATTAAAAAAGTCTTTGGCATTGTCAGTTTTGAGAATTTGAATCTTAGTTTGAAACTGTGTTTGAATCATAG
The DNA here is from genome assembly GCA_029844215.1 of Przewalskia tangutica. Taxonomy (NCBI): domain Eukaryota; kingdom Viridiplantae; phylum Streptophyta; class Magnoliopsida; order Solanales; family Solanaceae; genus Przewalskia; species Przewalskia tangutica. The sequence goes on along the minus strand of JAQGDG010000038.1, from coordinate 1,318,382 downwards.
AATGAAAGCGCTGAAATATTTCACTCACTTCTGATTTATTTTTCATGAGAAATACCCAAGTTAATCTCGTGTGATCATCTATAAATGATATAAACCATCTTTTTCCCGTTATAGTGTTGACACGCGAAGGTCCCCAAACATCACTATGAATTAATGAAAAAGGTTTGGATGGTTTATATGTTGATCTAGGATAACTATTGCGAGTGTGTTTTGCAAACTGACAAATTTCACAGCAATAAGAGTTTGGATTTTTATTAATAAACAAAGAGGGAAACATTTTTGACAAATACAAAAAATTTGGATGACCAAGACTATAGTGCCATAACATAATATCACTATCTTTATTAGAACAAGAAATAGACTGATTATTCAAAGAAAGTAAACTAGACTTTTGGGCTGTTTTGGTAGATTGAGTTTCATTCCTTAGAACATAAAGACCAGAACACATCTCAGCACTGCCAATCCTCTTCCCCGAATCCAAGTCCTGAACCACACAAAGATTTTGAGAAAAATTTAGTAACACAATGGTGGTCACGAGTAAATTTACTAATAGAAAGTAAAAATTTAGTAACACAATGGTGGTCAAGATTTTTGTTGAGGCCATGAAGAAATTTGAAAGTTCTCTTTTTCTCTACAATAGTACGATACATAGTAGTATCGCCATCGCATTCGCATATTCTTCAAATAAATTCGATTCTTTGCCGCCAGTGTGAGTGTGTCAAGTATTGTGTGACCGAGGTATCATCTTGCGAGATCGCACAAGGCGATTCAATTGCAAAAGTTAGGTATTTTCGTAACTTGAATAAGAATCTTTGACAAAGATCCCATAATTCCTTTCTTTGTGACATATAAGAGAAAATTTTCTCTATATCATTGTTCATGATCGATCAACCATGATTTAATCATATGATTATCAGATTTCCAAGTTTTGAATGTAGGATCATCTTGTTTTGGAACAGAGATTTCACCCGTGAGATACTCCTCCTTGCCTTTTCCACCAATATACATCACCACAAATTGGGACCATTGAAGATAATTGTGTCCATTGAATTTGTGGCTGGTAACCAGAGAGATAGCTTCATTGCCATGAGAGAGAGAGAGGAGAGATGAGGGTTACCTCTTTTTTTTCAGCCATGGCAATCAGAAAAAAAACAGAAATGGACACACGGAGAAGAGAAGAAAAAAAATTGGAGGGCTAGGCAGCAGATTCTGGCTTTGATACCATATGAAATTTTGAATATTATTGTGTTTTTTTATTATCCCAAAGAGAGGAAATATATATATACAACCTAGAATCTGAACCAATAAATACAAATAGCTAATTCTAGAAACTACAATATTAAAATCCCCTAATTTTAGGAAGAATAAATGTACAGAATATTTGGTATTAATACCAAATTGATTCCTATATACAGCTGTGGTCAATCTTCCTAATTTAGGATTCCTAATTTAGGAAATAAATCCACAAGATGTTTGAATCATAGGTAATATCTTACCAATCTGTTTGTCCTTCTTTTCTAATAGCTAATCTGCACTGTGACTCCTTCATCAAGAAATTCTGAAGAGACGCATAACACATTGAAGTTTGCTCACCGTGCTAAACATATTGAGATTCAAGCAGCACAAAACAAGGTCAGACGAGTCCAGACACATGTCGCCTTTGATTGTTGATTGTCCGTACTGATTGAAATGGAAACTTTCAATTTGCAGATAATTGATGAAAAATCACTTATAAAGAAATATCAAAATGAAATTCGTCGTCTAAAAGAAGAGTTGGAACAACTGAAGAGAGGCATCGTTACAGTTCCACAAATGAAAGATAGTGGAGAAGATCTTGTGCTCCTGAAACAAAAGGTAACTTTGGAAGATGTTTCTTTCTCCTCTGGCCTCTACATTTTTCCCTTTCAACTTTATAAAAGATTACAGCTATTTTTCAGTGAAACTGAGTTGATGCCGTTTCCTCGCTATCAAATTGCATATGAATTTCAGCTTGGCTTTCTTGAAGAAGGGTCTTGGTGGAAGTGATAACAGGGAGGGGGTGGGATGGGAAGGGGTACCTTCTACGAGACTAAAGTGAATGAATAGGTCAAGCATCCTTACCGAAAAATACAAATAAAAATGAATAGGGCAAACATAATTAGTTGAGATATTCATTTATGGGTGGCATAGTGGTAGCGCTTTATCAGTATTTCTCATCTTTCTCTTTGTTCCAGATTTATTTGAATTATCGTGATACATTTTAGAGACCCCAACAAGTTTGGGATTCAGGCACAGTTGCTTATTTTGATATATTATTTGTACCTTTCTGGTTTTCCTTAACTGATAATGGGCTTGTGATGTTTTATTGCTGGTTATAGGGTGCTATGTACTGAAGCCCTCTTTGTACTATTCAATAATCCTTTCAATAGAAATTTAGCTGCCAAACAGTTGCTAGATTTAAATCTTATGCACTGGCATATTTGATGTTTTTTTATGTTTGTTCCTGTACTGTAGTTTTTTTTTAATTTCTTTTTTTATAGATTGTTGTCTGATTGAAGCCTTCATATTGGAAATAATACAAAGGTTTAGCAGCTTTCCTGTTATCTGGCTAAATCTTGAAATGGTTTTGGCTGTCTCGGACATCTGGCTCTCACCGAATAATCACTGCAGAATATGTTGTATTTTCTGTACAGTTAGTACATCATTGTCATTAACAGTGTTTGGTTACAGTAAATTGGAAGTTTTTGTTCAAGATATTATGTTCGGAATGTACAATGGTTTGTGACTATTGTGTAATGCATTATCTAACTAAAGTCCATCTACTTTGACATACTTTGTAAAGCTAGAAGATGGTCAAGTCAGACTACAGTCGAGATTGGAACAAGAAGAGGAAGCTAAAGCGGCTTTGCTTGGTAGAATACAGCGTCTAACAAAACTAATTCTAGTATCCACTAAAACTTCACAGTCAAGATTTCCTCATCGGGCTTGTCCTAGAAGAAGACATTCCTTTGGGGAAGAAGAGGTGCTGTTACTCATAATGATTCCTTTCTTTTGATACTTGCCTTTGCAGTATGTGCATTTAGTTCCAGGACTTAGTAGCCTTTCCAAAGGTAACCGGTTATAATATGATGTAACACTTAACACAACCGAGGAACCTGCCTTTATAAACTTTAGTACTGTATTTACAAGGTCTAACTGTCCTTTTCCTCTCCTTTGTTCAATGTATAGCTTGCATATCTTCCGCATCGAAGACGAGATCTCATCTTGGAAGATGAAAATGTTCATTTGTATGTTTCGGTTGATGGCAATGCAGACACTTCTGATGATACATTCAAAGAGGAAAAGAAGACTCGGAAAAATGGATTGCTTAACTGGTTTAAGCCACGGGTATTTGGAATCTACTCTATTGATATTACAATTACTTCACTTCTAACATCTATTTCATGTTTTTGCAATTATGTTAGTGGCATGGACATGGGAACTCTTTTTATTTATCAAAATAACAAGCATATTACAGTTAACAATAACGATCTAAAAATCTTCTATATGGCTATACGTGACATGATTTTTCCAGACTATATGTTAAAAGATTCATTAAGCGTCTGTTATCTCAGTGGTTATTCAAAATCTCATTATATACTCAGATAGAAGTATACACAGAATGTACTGTGGATAGACTCTAAACCATGCCATTTATATCAAATTAGGTTTTATGGTTTCAATGGAGGGACAGATTATTATGTTCCTAGTGGAACTTTCTTTTCCCTTTTTAACTATAACTTTTACTTAAAAGGTTGTAACATGATGCATGAAGAACAGTGGAAGAAAAGATTTTCAGAAGATTTAGTTGAAAGAATATATATACATATATATATATATATACATATATATACATATATATAAATTGTTAATTAGGCGAATAAAAAACCAGAATTGCTGTCTACATAGGGGAAAGGTCAGCTAGTCTGATTACATTGATAGAATAACATTTTGTGAAGTTTGTGTTGATCAATGATAGCATGGTTGGTTTAATTCTTGCCTACCTTGATTGCATTCTTTACTGCAGTTTATATTGCAACAATTTCTAGTGTTGTATGCTTTCAATCCCAAGGGTCAATCAAGTCCTTGAAACTAGTGAAAATAGTCCCCACAATTTGAGTTATTGCTATCAATGGGGCTATCTTAGCTTATTACTTATGCTGCTCTAAATTCTTCTTCTCTTATTCGCAGAGACGAGACAGCGGGTCAGGTACCTTGGCGAGCACTAGTGATAGATCAAGTGGACTCAAATCAACTAGTACAACATCCACTCCTCAAGCTGAAAATCACATGGAATCGAGAAACTCAGACTCTATACCCACAGAAAGCATGCCTTCGGCAGAGCGTTTATCTGATGTCAGACTGGATAAAGAAGTTCCAGAGGATAACTTTTTGGACCAGGAGACTCCTCTGGTATGGAAGTTAATACTTTTGCGAAGTTTGAAAAGGAAGTGAACATTAGTACTCCCTCAGGATAAAAAAGAGTGTCCACTTAGCCATTTGTACACTCCTTAAGAAAATACTAATTTCTAGGCAAAAATAGGTAATTTGACTAAAATGCCCCTAATTAAATAGGTATTGGGATTTGGTCACATAACACCTAGTAAGGGAAAATTCTGAAAAGTAATGTTAATCTTTCTTGATTTGATAAGTGGACATCCTTTTTGACACAAAAAATAAAGGCTACGTGGACACTCTTTTTGATCCGGATGGAGTATATCTATTGGATGTCATGTAGCAAACCCCAATACAGGGTTAGCAGATTTTTGTTAAATATAGCGTTGATCAAGAAAAGCTGCTCTTGAATTCTTCTATTTCTAGGGCGTGAAGTTTCTCTGAGATGTCCCAGATGAGGAAACTAGTAATTGGATTCTAAGTTTTACCTCATGAAATAAAGACTAGAAAGCCACCACATGGAATAGCTGTGCTTAAGCATAAATAGACAATTTCATGTTTACAATGCTTTTCTCATGGTCCAGTTACTCATTGTTTTACTTCTTGTGTAATAGACTAGCATGAAGACAATTGATCAAACTGACCTCCTGAGGAGCAGCAAAAGATTTTGTCTGGTGAAGTGGCACTGCATACAAGTGTTTTAAAACGGTTGTCAGAGGAACTTACACACAGTCCAAATAAAGAACAAGTGCAAGTATAAGTCATGAAACATATATTCTGCATCTTATTATTTATTTTTAAATGCAACTGTTATATTTTCTGACGTTTAACTCTTTGAGTTCCTAAGAGGGAGATTAGGACATTGAAGGATGAAATAAGAATGAAGAATGAACATATAGCTTCACTGGAGAAGCAAATTGCTGAGTCCATTATTAGCCCTTGTGAAAAGATGGAGAACCAGGAAGAAGCTGTTGTAAGTTTGGCTTCTTCTACATCAATAAAATTATACCTTATTGAGTAAGAGTCTGGTTTCTTCTACTACTGAATGGCAGCAGATATGTCAAAAGTATCTTTCTGTTTTTAAACTCTTTGATCTTTTGTCTGCACTTTGCAGTCTGTTGCTGAGCTCTTGGCACATTTGAATGAGAAGTCTTTTGAACTTGAGGTAGTATGACTTGCATGTCTTCACTAAGAATATTATTTCTTCCATTTCTCCTTGGAGTTCTAGTTTATGCATATCCTTTCAATTGTAGAAAACATCATCCATTTATATTCCTCTTGCCAGGTTAAAGCTGCTGATAATCGAATAATTCAGGATCAGCTAAATCAAAAGGTAGACAGCCTCTTTCAGCGGTTTCCTCATGGACTTCTGATTGATCAATGGAAACTCTCTTCTAATGAGGTTTCTTATTTTGATAGACCCATGAATGTGAGAATCTACAAGAAGCTATTGTGTCCTTAAAGAAACAGCTTTCTGATGCCCTAGACCAGAGAGACAGCAGTCCATCAGTAGTCCATTCACAACGTCTATCTGAGACCAAAAGTGTACTTGTGGAACTAAGAGCAGAAAAGGAGAGTGCTGCCTTAAAGGATGCAAAAGAGGCATTACTCCTACAAGCCCAGGTTCCTATCTGTTTTTCTTTGTTGAGTAGAAACTCTTGCATATCACCCTGTCTTATTGGCCACTTGACTCTCAACATTTTACATTTTGTTCCCATTTTGATTTGCAAATTGTTTCTCCACATCTAGAAAATCTTCTGTAAATGTCTTTAGGCTTTCTTATCGGGGTTTGCCACCTGCCGCTAAATACGCAACCTGACAATCATATTTATTTTGATGCAACAACCCCACTTAAATTTGCATAATCCCACCTTTGCTTTGTTTAACTTTCTTTTTTGATGTGGTTATTTTCCGGTCTATCCTGCTTTGTGTCCACTTCTTTTGAGGCGGGGTCTTATTGAAAATTACCTCTCTACCCCACAAAGGTGGGGGTAAGGTCTGCGTACATCCTACGGAGACTCCCCTTGTGGGGTTACACTGTGTGTTTTTGTTGTTACATGCAAGTGTACATGTATGTAATTTTGGTATGTTATCTTTTCTACTTGCAATACCTAATCTCTGAGGCTAAGCTGTTTTCTTTTCCGAGTAAAGGGGTGCCTATACCCAGTTTCCAGCCTTCAGCCACAATCATATACCCTTCGAAATGGCTTATTCTCTCGATTTATTCATATTCAATAAGTCTCTCATTTTTAATAGTAATGCGAACTAACCGCTCTAGTTGATGATTATGTTATGGCATTCTCTACTTAAGATGGGGCTTCATTACTTTGTAGGTAAATGTGTTCTTTTCAATGTTTTGAATAAGTGTTACACTATTTGGTTTAGAACATTGATTTTTCAGACAAGATTAGAAGTAGAGATTATCTGGTTGGTTTAGAACATTTCATTTTCAGGCAAGATCCAAAGTAGAGATTCTCTGAAATTAGAGGGGGGATGGATTGTATTAGGATCAGATTTAGATCCCTCAAGTTGTCTTCAGGAAATGCTTCTTTCAATAACCTACAGTTTTAATGTGTAATCCCAAAAAGAGTGACGTGATCTGGAAAGCTTAGATCACTGAGTTTCCGTTCATAACTTTGGGAAGCTTGCTTTTCAAATCTTCAAGTCTGTAACTTTGTATAGAGGTAGTGATCCTCCATCGCTGTGATTTCATGCAACATTTGGTTGTTGTTTTGTCACCCGAGTCTGTACTTTCAATGAGAATGTACGAACAGTCTTCATTGAAACTTTTAAGTGTGTTCTCAATGTTCTCGTCTTTTTGTGTGTGTGAGAGAGAGACTTTAACATGTGCCCCTTTTTAGTGGGCCATGGTAATAAATGAACACCAATCTTACACAATACAGTGAGAAAAGAGATGCTTACCACTCTTCATTCTCCAAAAAAAAAAATGCTTACTACTGTTCCTCTTAAAAATAAAAAAAGAAGAGATACCAACCATTTATAAATAAAAAGAAATACTTACCAAAAAAAACAGTTTGATAAAAGATTCTGATTCATATTGAACAAAAGATTACCTCAGTTCTTCATTCATAAAATTTACCCAAATTGAAAATTGTCCAGTAGATGCATAATTTGGTGAAGATTACTTTACTTTTACAACCTAATCACTCTTTTGACTTTGGAAAAAACTCTTTATCTGCAGTACCTGTTCCTTCTATACACACTTCTCCATAGTAGAAAATGATAATTGTTAGGATTAAAAAATCGAAAATCCACTCATGGGACAGGAAACCCTTCTCACATCCGGCACTAATAAATATTTAACGTTTAATTAAATCAGAAAATCATTCAAATTTTTAAAAAAACTCGTTGCTTTTTCTTTCCCTATGAGTTCTTCACGAAGTTCGAAACAAAGGAATAAAAAAAACTTTCTCTATGGCCTCCTCGTTTTGAGACATTATGGCTTTTAGGGGTCGACCCCGGTAACAAAGAAGGAATCCACAAAAACTTGGGATCCGACACCATGATAAAATACTACCCTCATGATTAGACCATGTCCCTGAGATTTGATAAAAGAGAGGTGCATAAACGGTTAATACGTTGTAATTGGATAAGTTATTAGTAATATGACGGAACAGAAGTCCAAGGAAAGAAAGAAGAATACACCAAAATGCAAGTGTTGCACCCAAGATTGGTGGTTGTTTCTTGTTGTAAGTGAATGCATTTTAATTTGAAGTCGCAACTCTATCCATTTATTTATTTGATCCAAGTTTATTTTGTTCTGTTCCAAGAATTCTATCATGGTTTTATACCCATCTAGGAACAATGAAATATTCTCAGAACTTTCCATTAAGTTATGTTGATACAACATGCTATTTTTATCATTCATTCCCTTGCAGGATCAGTCGTAGACTTCCAAACTTGACCGAAAGTATGGACGAATCCCTGACTTTTGTCCATATGCCACACTTAAAAGCTGAGTACTTTACTGTTGAGTTAGTAATCCGAAGAAAATATCGAAAAAGGTGTGTAGATCCAATCCAAAGAAAAAGAAATAAAGAGATTAAACCAGACAACAAAAAACCATTTAAGGAAAAAATCTAAAGGGATACATCTACATTGTCTAGTTAATTTAAAACATAAACTAAAACTAAATAGATCCACTTCATTTATCACAGTTAAATATTATTTGTTTGATACTTGTTATCAATATAAACATTGAATGTTGAAAAAAAATAGCAATTTCAATTGAAAACAGCAATATAACTTTAAAAAAAGGACTTGTGTTGTATTGGCACAATAAATCTAATCCAATTAAATAGATACAAAAAAGAATAGAGGGGAGAATTAGTAAAGAATAAGTGGAAAACCAAACTACAATTTACTTAGATTTGTTTAATCCATAATGGATTCAGTAAAGGTAAGTGAGATAAACAAGTACACCCTACCCTCTCCGACTCCACTTGTGGGAATATACTAGGTATATTGTTGTTTTGTTGTTTTGTTGTTATAGAACACAAAATTTAATGGAAGCAATGATGTATAAATAGGAAAGGAAAGAGAGGAAATACAAAGAATAGAAGGGAAAAATCATACAAATCAGTACTCCTTTTTCGTATTTCCTTGGTTAAAATTTGGTTGATTAGGACGAAGTTACTTAAAAATTCAGCATTCTTAAAATATCCTTAACAGTTCCTGTAGTTTGAGCCCCTTTTTCTAGGTAATATAAAATAAAAGGAACTTATGTGTTGTCCGGAAAGAGGTCTCATGTTTATTCGTTCACCGGAACTGCCTCTTTTCTGAAGTTGTCGGAATTATTCGTAATAAAAATATTGGCTACAATTGAAAAGGTCTTATCAATAAAATTTCCTTTTATCCGTGATATAGGCATAGGTAGCAATCCGTTCTATAATTCTTCTCATTACCCAGTGGGAAAAAGATTACACAGAAAATAATGTATGGTACGAAATAACATAACTTATTTTTTCTAAAAGAAAAAAAAAAGACATGAACACTTCTCTGGTGGGGTATTGTCCCATTATGGCACTTGGAGACGATTACATGTTTATGTTGCATACATGTTTGTATTGTGCACAAAATGTTCAAAATACCTAAGGTACCAACAAGTACCCAATACATATTAAGTTAGAGTTAATTAATTGGCTGTCCTCATCCACAACATGTCAACTAAATTGTTGCTTTTGCTCCTGTTAGGCAAGAAAGATAGAAGAACTCCACAAGAAAGTAGCGGAACTGGTTGAGGCGAAGGAGCAGCTGGAACTCCAGAACCAGAAATTGGCAGAAGAGAGTGCATATGCCAAAGGGCTAGCGTCTGCAGCAGCTGTTGAATTAAAGGCACTTTCTGAAGAAGTTGCAAAGCTAATGAATCATAATGAGAAATTAGCTGCTGAGCTAGCCCCCCAGAAGAGTTCCTCTACCCAACGTAAGCCAAGTGTTGCCATGCGAAATGGAAGAAGAGATGCTCATCCGAGACGAAATGAGCAAAATGTGTTGAGTGCAGATATGAAAAGAGAACTGGCTTTGAGCCGTGAAAGGGAGCTTTCATATGAAGCTGCTCTTGTAGAAAGGGATCAGAGAGAGGCTGAATTACAGAGTAAGGTTGAAGAATCCAAACAAAGAGAAGCCTATCTTGAAAACGAACTGGCAAATATGTGGGTTCTCGTGGCAAAACTAAAGAAGTCTCAGGGAGTTGAATCTGATCTTTCTGAATCAATCATATCAGAAAGCTAGAGAATTGATGGTTTTGAGGTTTCGGATAGTATTGTGCAGTCTAGAGGGTGTTAGTGAAGAATGTTTGTACTTAGAAGCAACAGTGAGTTGTGATTGTCTGTATGATAGTTTAGTGGGATTATTGCAGATTAGGAGGGCGAATTTGTTTATTCTGTTTTGCCCCCTTATGCTATTGTAGGTAAATCAGCCGTGAGGGGCTCTCTGAATTGTTCTGTGCACGTTTAATTTACTGCTCTTGTACAGAGGATGATGTTTGCAATTTTTATAGCTGGAATGTTGAATGATAGGCATGCTTTTTGCTCACTAGTTCTGGGAAATTGGCAAATTAGTTCGCTACCTTTAGCAGTTGTCTCTACAAGGAAACAACTATCGTATGGAAGAAAGAACAGTTCTCTTTTCCTCTTCGAGTTGGACGTTTCACTTTTGAGTATTTTTAAGATGCTGTCACTTGAACAAAAGAAAATTTTGTCACTGATTATGTCAAAGATAGAGAAGTATTTGAACATGTACCTTATTTTGAGAGCTCATCTGATTGAAATTTCTGTTGTAATTTGTCGTTTTAATAGTTGCATAGACCTAGTGGCAGTAGAAAAGCTCTTCCATTGTATGGTAAAAGACTTGATTGGGTGCGACTTTTTTGTACTCAAAAGTGTAATGTAGGACAGCCCGGTACACTAAGCTTCCGCTATCGTGGGGTTATTAACGTGCATTCCATTATCACGGAAATATTCCCCATGGCACACCTGAATATGGGGCCAAAAATTGTAGAGAGCAGGATCCAAGCGGTGGCTACTACAAGAATAGAATATTCCAAAGCATTCGCAGAAAGAATTTGAACTAATTGTGCCACGCAGTTGAGCGTTTACGTCAATCGCTACATAGACACAATACAATGTCTCACTCTCGAGGTGGCCCTTGAATTCGCTGTTTTGGTTTAATATGGTATCGATAGAATAGCCGCTTTTTCCGCTTGTTTGGCCCCGATTATAAGTTCTCGTGCTGACCACGCGATCTATCAGACGCTACCTTATCTAACATTTCTACAAGAGTCCGAGTCGCCATTTGGCCGGTTGCTCGATCACTACCGACCCTCGCCCGATCCCCTTAAAAATTACTTGTCGAGATTCAAATCGACGACCTGTGCTCATCCCCGCCGCCCGCCCCGCTCGACCGACCCGATTCCCTCGCTTTGTAAAACTACCATTGCAACAACGACCACATCTAGATTTTGGTCGTCATGCAACCAGAATAACGATCATTCCCTCTACCCCTTTAATATTTTTAGGCCGATTATGTCAGATGTGAGTGTTGGCTAGTCAAGACTTCACACATCTAAAAGATGAAAGTCATGAGATAATGATGTTGAGATGGATGTGTGGACATACAAGGAGAGATATGATTAGAAATGATGATATCCGGGATAGAGTGAGAGTGACCTCGATGGAGGATAAGATGCAAGAAGCGAGGTTGAGATAGTTTAGGCATGTGTAGATGAGAGACAAATGCCCTAGTGAGGAGGTGTGGGAGGTTGGCTATGGACGAGTTCAGGAGGGGTAGAGGTAGGCCGAAGAAGTATTAGAGATGTGATTAGACGAGATATGACGCAGGGCAACTTATTAAGGACACGACCATAGATAGGGGTTGTGGAGGACACAAATTCGGGTAGAAAGGTAGTAGGTAATAGAGTGTAGTCCTACTTACACTTGCAAACTGGTAGTTGTAGAGTTATTATTGTAGGTACGCTTAACCTACCATACTAATAGACACAATATTCATTTAGTCCCATGTAATTTGATTTCTGCTGCTATGTGTTCTTTAATGTACTTTGGTTATCTTATTTACATGCGTTAGTTACTTCTTTCATTTTACAGAATGCGCTATCATGTCTTATTCGCTTTTGATATCATGTCTTATTCACTTTTGATACCAAGATTTTCACAACAAGAATGTTTTTCCGGCCCACCATTTTTCTTGCTTATTTTTCTTTACTTGTGCTTATGCTTTGTCTTGAGCCGAGAGTCTCTCGGAAACAACTGCTATACCTACCAAGGTATAGGTTTGGTCTGCATACACTCTACCCTCCCTAGACCCCATGTTGTGAGATTTAACTAGGTATGTTGTTGTTTTATACATATGTACCCTGACTTGGTACTGCTCTAAAAAGGTGATAGAGCACACTAACCAAAAGCTAATATCAAAGGACAACCTACTGTGGAGGGTCCTCTACTGTCTACTTGATCCTGCATGGCATGAAACACAACGTTCCTCACAGCGGACGTCAATATGAATAATGTACTGAATATGTAAGGCGGAACTGAAACATAACAATAAGACAATATCAATGAGAGGGATAAAAGTCAACCCGAAACCTATGAATTTCCACAAAGGGCCATGATATGCATAATGACTATACTTCTATATAGTGCCACTCTATGCGGCTATATCATTTTATATCGAGCTGCTCTTCGAGGCTAATATGAATATCATAAACTTTAACTGCCCAACTGATCTTTGGTAACTGCTTGACTAGTCGTAGCTCAGTGGTAAATCGAGATACATAACTGTCCAACCGACCGTAGCTTGGTAGTAAAGTAGGAATACCATAGACGTACCCTTATGGATACTGTATATGCGTATATAACACTATTGTTCACTTGCATATATACATACAATGCATGAAGAGTCTTTTAGTATCATTAGAACATCTTTCAGAGTGATGGTGAATATTAACATCTTTATCATATGCCATAATAAGCTCTTAGGAATATATTTAGACATGTTTCGAAAAATATTTCGTAGGAATGAATAACATGGACACCTTAACTACTAAGAATATAACCATCTATATAGTAACATTACATTTATGTTACATGTACTTGAAACATGAAAAAAGAAGGAAGAATTAGCCTTAACATACCTTTGTCGTTTACTTAACGACTCAACGTTTAACTTCCCATAGCACTTCAATCTACATAAAAGACAATAAAACCTATGATTAATGCCATGGAAGGACTTATAACACATTCTAAGCTAATATCTCTCTTATAGAAAATTGGATAGCTCCTCCCCTACATATCCGTACTTCCCGAATTCAAAACAGCACCATACAACAATATTAACTATATCAAAAACCAATCACAACCATCCAGCCCCTCAACATGAAATAACAATTCCAACAACTCAAAGCAATAGTACAACAAGCGACAAACTCGGTATACGATTAAAAAAATTATAGTTTTAAACCCCTATTTCCTTCACTTTTCGCAACCTATAATAGGCAACACAACCATACAAAAAACAACTCAGCATAATACATAAGCGACAACCTCGGTTACAATTCTCAAGCAACATTTCTCCGAACTTCCATTTATTTTAAAACATGAAACACAATATGAAATACATATATATAAGTCTCTTCTCACGATAATGAACCATGAATTAACAAATAAATATCTTCATAAACACCCCACCATAGCACAACATAGAGATATGGGTTTTCTTTAAAAACTCACAAGTTATTCTTCCTCAACTTTATTACAACTAGTAGAAGCTCAACCATAGGAAGGAAAAACTAAACTCACCTTAAAACACTTAGAACAACCTTGTCTTGAGCCTTCTTCACCTTGAAATAACTATCACGCCTCGAAGCATGACTTGGGCAGAACACGACACTCGGTGCCTTACTTGATCGAGTGAACCACATGGATTTCTTGTCAAAATGGGCATCAAAACATGCTAATGAAATGATTTAAAACATTTAAAACCTTGTGTTGATGTTGGATACGATTTTGTGACAACATTCTTGACAATATCTCTATAACGATTTTGCCTATTCTTTCGGCCAAAACATGGCGTGTTACTGTGAGTAAAAAATGACCTAGGCAAGCTTACAATGTTGTTGTGTTTAAAACGTGGTAAAAGAAACAGTCAAAGAATTGGAGAAGAAGCAGCATGGAGACCAAGTCCAAGACGCTGATATATTTCAGGAGGAAGAATCGATCCAAGCAGTTGGCTTCTTTTACTCAGCCTCCTCAACCAATCAGTGAAGATTTCAAGGGAAGCTCAACACTATAAATAGAGGGGAGCTTCATAGTATCGAGATCCAGAATTGTAGAAGAAGAATTTCCAAGAGAGCTCTCGGATTTTACCTTAGAAAACTGGATCAACACACCTAGCCTAAAGTTGTTTTAACAACATCTAGTCCCACATTACAATTGCTATCTTTATTCTAGATTAAGCTAAATGTTCAAGCGATTGTAATGAAGATGTTGTATTTTGTCTTTTAGACTTTTGTACTTTAGGCGAAGTCATCTGCGACTTCATTTTGTTTTGTAATTTCTTTTCCTTTGTAACACTCAATTTGTAAAAAAATTCATTTGTAATTGTATATAATTTATACAATTCTTTTGGTCATCGACCATCAAGGGATATATTTATATATACCCTTGAAAATATAAACCTTGTGTCTCTTTACTTATTCCGCTGCATTTACTCTACAAAGGTTTATACTGTTTTATCACAATGTTGCCTCAGATGTTGACACAACATTAAAGGCAACATCCAGTGAATGTTTTTGTTGTTTTAGCTTTTGCGATTTTAATGTTACACTTTTTACTAATCCGTAGCCCCGACCCAACACCTTATATTGAAATAACAATCAAAATATAATAACTAATAACTGAGTGAAACATGATAAGTCTAAAAATATTACTAACATCGACATTACATGCCATCGACTAGTCTATGAAACTTCTAAAAGATGAGTTTGCAAAATTATTTATCAGGATAATGCCCTGGCATACCTCTGCTAATAAAATATAATCATAAAATAACTAGAAAGGTACCCCTAATGAGACGGGGCTCGCCAAAATACCGATATCAAACAAATCCATCGAGAAGATCTGTCTCCCTAAAACTCAGCACCTGCACCGTGAAGTGCAAACCTCATTCAAAGGGATGTTAGTATATTTGAATTATGCATGTAAATAAACTAAAAGAATAAGCGCACCAAATAATACGAACATGAATCAAATCAAATTGAAAACATGAAAATGAATACGGGTATAAATCTAAAAATGTATATCCGTATATATCTGTATATCTGTATATATATGGGAGAGCATTAGTAAAATCGACATGAACCACCACACGTGAACGTGGAGTCTGATCTCTATCCGATCATCTAAGCCATCTCGTACTTTGCCGGAGTACGAAACATGAACATGAAGAAAATGAATTCAATAAATAATATGAAGGTATCATCCTCTAGCGGACCGACCCTTATCCTATGTTGACATACATATTTTTGGCTATCTGAACCTTCTCAGTAATCTGTGCAACTCCCACAATATGTACTTTAAAATAGTTGGCTTGAAATTACATGAATAACTTGAAATCATAAGTTGAAAAAACTTATAATTTAGCATGTGAAAAAATACATAGTATAACTTGTCTAAATCATGAGAAACATATACGAATTCATGAAATTGAGTGATAATAATCATAACTTATATTTAGAACTCATGAAAATCAGGATATGGTTCATCGATTACAGACGGTATCATGACATTATAATATCATATCATGAATGTAAGTAACGAAGTCAAGACATAACATGGAATATAATTATACATGTATAAAAGGATATCATGAACTTGAATAAAACCCTAGGTTATGGAAATTCATAGTTTCATGGATAACTGTGGCATGTAGAAGAAAAATGACGTTTCCACATGTAGATAGAAGCTCTACATACCATAATCATTCCAAAAGTTATTTTAAATAACTGAACTTGGAAGAAGGAACCCTAAGCCTGAACTTTAATTCCTTGAGTTAGATGTTCTTAAAAACCCTAGGTTAGAAATAGTGAATTTCTCTTAAGAATTGATAGTAATAGATTAGAATTGCATACAAATACATGGAAAGAACTTACCTTGATGTATAAGATGGTTGGGAAGAGAGAACCTTCATTCTAGGGCTTGGGAATTGTGAGAACTAATTTTTTAGAATGAAGTCCGGAATTTATACTGTTTGCTGTCAGAAGAAATTGATGGATGATTTGACGGTTTGATTCTGGGCTGTCGATATTTTGACAATCCTGATTGACAGTTCGTCAATATTTATACAGTCTATCGAATTAGACCGTACTGTTATTTTTGAGAGATTTCATATAGTCGTATAACTATAGTTCTGGGATGGTGGAGATAGACAAATTGTCAATAATTTGATGGTCCGTAGAATTTACAATATAGATGTAAAATTTTAAAAGTTAAATTGACGGTTCGTCTGATGGGCCGTAAAATATTTTACGGTCTGTATAATCTGCCTTCAAATTCCATTTACAGAACTGAACCTGGGTTTTCAACTTAAACTCCATGTTTTAGTTTCCTACACTCGTGGATTATGAACAAGACTTAGTTTGAAGGTACACAGTGTTACAATATCTCCCCATTGGGATAATTCATCCTCGAATGATGGGTCATGTTTAGAAATGAGATTGGAGGTAACATGAGTACATGAATGTGAAGAAACATGACATGGAACTTGAGTACTGAATACATGAACGTGAAACATGAGACATGGATTCGCAAGGGACATAACACTAATACTAAGGGTATTTACCTTGTTCGTTTTCTGCTTGCTCCTCGAATAAATGAAGATATCTTGACTTCATGTCTTATTTGGCTTCTCATGTAGCCTCCTCAGCATTCTGACTTCTCCACAATACTTTCACTGAGGCAACTTCCCTAGTTCTCAACTTTTGAATCTAACGATCCAAAATAGCTACAGGAATCACCTCATATGTCAAACCATCCTTAACTGAAATGGAGTCGGTATGAACCACCAACGATGGGTCTCCCACCCACTTTCATAAGATGGACACATGGAACACTGGATGCACAACTACTAAGTCTTGTGAAAATTAAAGTTCATAAGACACTTGGCCTACTCTCCTTAAATCATGTAAGATCCGATATATTTGGGAGTGAGCTTTATTTTCTTTCCAAACCTCATGACACCTCTCATGGGTGAAACTTTCAGAAATACCCAATCATCAACATAGAACTTTAAATTTGTATGCCTTACATGTCACGACCCGAACCCCAGACCCGCGACTGGTGACCTATCTAGGCACCCTTCTACCCATTCATCCCAAGTAACCCGCGGAAGATAAAGATGCCCATCATCATTTTTTTAAACAAGCAAAGGCAAAGGCGGCAAGGCCGCCGCTATATATATATAAGCCAAAATGAAACATCACTGTACACGAGTCCAATTCCACATATGAATACAGACCTCTAAGAGTTTCGACAATATACTATGACGGGACAAGGCCCCGCCATACCCATAAATGTACAAAAACCTGTAATGAAAGATCATTACCAAAATGATAAACTCCAGAACAATGGAGCTATCCCAAAACTTTAAGCAAGGATCCTACACTTGCATATTATCAAATCAGTACCTAAACTGCAAGATTTAACGCAGCTTCGGAGAAAGGGGGCAGTACGGAAAATGTACCAAGTATGTGAAACAATAAGTACTGTAAATGAGATTATAACAGGCCAAACAGATAACAAGAGACAAGTATAATAATCAAATACCAGTACACTGTGCCTTTTCAAGATATGAAATCCATGTCAAAATTATGGACGTCATTCATATAAACAAATCTTGTCACGAGTCGAACCCAACATTATACACAACACGCTCGTAAGGTATTCTCGCCTACTTCTTCGGGACACGGTAAGGTCATGTAAGTCAAATAAGGTATTCTTCCCGGCCCCTTCAGGGACACGGTAAAGTCCTGTAAGTCAAATAAGGTATTTCGCCTGCCTTCAGGACACGAGAAAGTCATGTAATATATCGCCCGCCCATTAAGGTATAATGCCCGGTCCATTTTGGGACACGGTAAAGTCATGTAAGTCAAATAAGGTACTCTGCCCGACCCCTTCTGGAACACGATAAAGTCATGTAATATATACTGCCCTGCCATTAAAGTATACTGCCCGGTCCATTATGGGACACAGTAAAGTCAAATAAGGTACTCTTCCTACTTCCTTCAAACACTCAGAAAGTCATGTAATATATAATGCCCTGCCATTAAGGTATACTGCCCGGTCCATTCTGGGACACGGTAAAATCATGTAATATATACTGCCCTGCCCATTAAGGTATACTGCCCTGCCCACTAAGGTATTGTTAACCCCGTATTTCCAAGGAAATGATATGAGAACATATTTAAGGAAATAAAATTTGAATAAAGTATTTTTCTTAAGAAATAATTTCGGAACGTTGTGAAGGAAAAAGTTAATAACTTGAAAATTTGATTCTCAAATTTAATTTGTGGGATTAGTATATGATTATGAAGGATCGAATCTAATAATATAGGGCCCGTCAAAATTTCACAATTTCGCGGTGTCCTTCGTTTGTAAGAGAATTGGATAATATCTCGATATTTTGTGATGGATTTTCGGCCAATGAGAGGGGGACAAGTGTCCCCCATTCACTTGAACACTTGTCTTGTTGACTTGGATTCTAGATATTATATATACAAGCTTGCAAGACACTTAGACAAATCTCACCAAAGTTCTATTTCTCTCTTCTCTCTCTATTGTTTCGGCCATGGCAAGAACTTGAAGAAGAAGATTGCTAATCTTCTAAGTTTAGTTACTAATACAAGATTAAGGTCCCTAACCAAGTGATAAGCCAAGATAAACACCATTAACCCCTAAACTTCCCCTTTGGCCGTGAGATTAGGATTTGAAACCCTAGAGTGTTCCTTCAACTTTTTGGTGTTGAAACATGAAGTGAAGTTGGTTATAAGATTCTAAGTGATACATACATGTGATTGGAACTTGAAGAATAGGAGCTAAGACTAACCTAAGGACTGACTTTAGCTTGGACTGTTATGTGCATATTTGAGGTAAGGATCATTTTTACTCTTGAAGTAATTGAAGATTACATGTTGTAGTAATGTATAAATGAGCTTGTACTAAAAAGAATGAATATTAAAAAAGGTTTGGACAATATTGGATGTTGGGGCCGAAATATGGCAGTTTCGGCCATTGAGATTCGTTGGTCTTGTTGTGGTTATTTTCACTTGTTGCATGTTATATAATGAAGGAAATATTGTTGTCGATAGTTTATATGATTTATATAACATGTTGAAATGAGAATTGGATTCAAATGAATTAAGGAAAAGGGCTTTGGATATGTAGTTGTAGTGGCCGAGAATGGACCTTTAAATTGTTGGATATTGTGGGAAGTTTTACGACTGTTTTAGACGTATATATACGCTGGAAAATCAGCCACCAACTTGCATGTTTAATGTGGTAAAATGACTAAATGAAAGTCCTAAGGAATAAAGGTGTTAAAGGCTTCACATTGTATCCTTAATGTTGATTTATTATGGAATGTTTTATGGACTGCTTTTATATGATTGTGGCGCAGAATTTTACACGTCAAGTTGGCGTGTAATCCCCTTTGGTTGCTGTTTTGGTTGTGCCTTAAATCGGGCTTGTTTTGTTGTTGAATTCGGGCCTTGGTAAAGGTGGAAAAATACGTATAAACAGGGAAAGTGCTGCCCAATTTTCCATAGAATAAGAGATCCTTACTTGGTATTAATCTACCTTAGAAAGCTTGAAGTTGATAGAAATGCTATTGTCATTTTAGGTTGGAGTACTACGGGTGTCACATTCTACTTAGCGTGTGGATTAAGCCGAAGAGATATGTGGTACTCTTCCTATCTTTCTTTGAGCATGAACCTTATAAAATATGTAGTACGGTGGACGTACATGTTTTAAATGATATCAGATTCATTATAGTACTTGATTTTAAAAGATAGGAGTGACTTTATTGGAAAAGGATGAGTTACTTGATTTTAAAGTCTTGAGTTGAATTCAAAAGTTGTAGTAACTTGATTTTAAAAGAGGAAGGGCCTTGATACTACGAGTGTTAGCATCTTGGGGTTTATTACACAAAAGGATTCTTTTTATAAGAATGAGTGTACGTAGTACTTTAGGGTTCAAGTCCCTAATATTGCATGAAATGATTCTCTTTATAAAGAATAGATGTACGTAGTACTTTTGGGGTTCAAGTCCTTAATTTTACATGAAATAAAAATGCCTTGAGTTTATAAAATGATAGTTCATTCTACGTGTTTTAATGAGAGTCAAAGAGTATTTTAACTTGAATATGTTTGCTCATGATAGCCTTTCGTGCAAGTGTTGTATTCCTATATCACCGTGTCCGTCACAAAAGGGGCGGTAACATTATCGATGTATGGTGGGTTCGAGTCCCATGACATCATATCATTTCATGGACTATCTCTCGATGTATGGTGAGTTCGAGTCCCATGACATCATATCATTCTATGGACCATCTCTCGATGTATGGTGGGTTCGAGTCCCATGACATCATATCATTCCATGGACCATCTCTCGATGTATGGTGGGTTCGAGTCCCATGACATCGTATCATTCCATGGATTAGCTCTCCATGATGTGGGTTCAAACCCCAGGTTACCATTTGTACAGTGCGTGGGTTCGAGTCCCATGACACCATTTATACTCGTGCGGGTTCGAGTCCCGTGACATTATATTCTGAGGGCATGAGTCCCTGATTTTGGCATGACTTGCATATTTTGAAAATGTAAGAATT
Organism: Przewalskia tangutica; assembly: GCA_029844215.1. Classification (NCBI taxonomy): domain Eukaryota; kingdom Viridiplantae; phylum Streptophyta; class Magnoliopsida; order Solanales; family Solanaceae; genus Przewalskia; species Przewalskia tangutica. Next base: position 1,297,556 of record JAQGDG010000038.1, on the reverse strand, counting down.
GACTCTCATTACTTTCATATTGATAAGGCACAGTTGTACTGTTATTTTGGTTATCATACATGTCTCCTGTTTTATTTTGGACTGTTATGATTTCATTCTGATACTTTGATTTTACATACTGTACATCTTTCGTCATCGACCCTTTCCTCGGGGGGCTGTGTTTCATGCCGCATGTGTAGATACACAGGTTGGTGATCCTTGCTCCTAGGATCTCTGTTCAGTTTTTGGGAAAAAGCTCCATTACTCCGGAGGCTTATCTTTTGGTACGGATCCCTGGTATGGTAGGTTTTTGTACATTTAGGGGTATGGCGGGGCCCTGTCCTGTCACAGTTAGGTATCTAAATTCTTAGAGGTCTGTATTCATATGTGGGCTGGTCTTATGAGAGTTGTATTTATTATTGGCCTGATGTATAACTGTATTTCCGGGGTGTACCCGTTGTTTATATAGCGACAGCCTCACCGGCTCGCCTTATTGCTATTCATACAGTTTCTTTGGGTTGTTTATTGGCCTATGTTTTATATGTGATATGTGGGCAATAGAGGGGGTGCCCAAGTGGGGCACCAGTCGCGGGCCCGGGGTCGGATCGTGACAAAAGTGGTATCAGAGCAGTTAATCCTCGGAATGTCTACAGACCGTGTCTAGTAGAGTCTTGGGTATGGGTATGTGTGCACCATACTTATACCCAAGAGGCTACATGATATTTAGGATTGGTTTCCTTTCTTCTCACTCTGAGATCGTGCAGTAGAGCTGTGTCATTAGGATAATCCTCTCTAACGTACTGTGGTGTTGCAGCTATGGCTCCGAAAAAGGCAACAGTGGGCCAAAAAGGATTATATGGACTTCGTATCCAGGTTGGTGAAAATTGTTATACCCCGTAGTTCCGGAGTATGTACGTAAGGACGTACGTACGAATGTATAAACCCTAATTAGGGTAAGAATGAAAGAATTGTTTTCCGACGGAAAATATTCCGAACCTTGTGAAGGAAGTTTTACGTTTTTAATATTTTTTTCCAATTATGAAATTTTTCCGAGAGATAAAATATTTTGGACCAATAGGAGGGCGACATGTGTCACCCCAAATGGACATGGGTGGACGTTTTTTTTCCAAGACTAGTGGGCAAGACAAGTGGTCAAAGTCTTGCATGGCATTTGCATGGCCATATGGACGTTTTTTTCAAGTTAGTGGGCAAGACAAGTGGTCAAAAGTCTTGCATGGCATTTGTGGGACAAGTGGACAAAGGGACCCACACAAACACATGTCCTCAATCTATACCATACACATGCTTCAATCCTAGCCCTTGGTTGTCCTATATAAACACCTCTAGTTGATGAAATCTTCCACACTTAGAACATTTCAAGACTTGAAAATATTTTTCTCTCCCTTTCCTTGAGCTCTCGTCCAAACCCCTAATTTTTGAGCAATTGTTGTCCAATAATTCTTAAACTTCTAAGTGTTCTTCCTTAATGTATTATGAAGATTAGTAACCAAGAGTTAGACAAGATTTCACACCCTAGCCTCAAAAATCCCTCCCTTGGCCGAGAGCTTGCAAGAGTGAAACCTAAGTGTTCTTCACTTTTTGGAGTTAATTCTTGAATAGAAGTTGGTTAGGAACTTCTAAGGGTGACTTGTGGTGGTTTGGAACACAAAGATTGGGAGCTAAAACTTGCTTAGGAACGACTTTAAGTTCTTGGATATTTTTGGGCTATTTTGAGGTAATGAACCTTAACCTCTTTGTGAAGTTGATTATTATGTATATTGGAAGTATATTGGATATTATACATATATTGGAAGTATATTATGGAGTATGAGATATAAGGAAAAATTTGGATCTTGTTAACTTGTTAAAAGGAGAATTGGCATATTAGCCATTAAAATGGTAAAAATGTATCCATTACTTGCTAAAACGTTAACAACAAAGATGTCACGACCCGATCCCGGGCCCGTGACTAGTGCCTTACCTGGGCACCCAAGTAGGTATACATCAGAGTAACCAGCGAAATATAAAAACAAAGATAAGAAACAATAAAGAGTAAGAACAGTCTAACCGAGAAAAATGTCGCCTTTCGGCATGTATATATAAACCCAAACTTGAACAGTTACATCCTTTAAAAACCCTGCCCACAACAGTATTACAGACCTCTAAGAGTTTTTATATCACTATGACGGGACATGGCCCCGCCATACCCCCTGAATGTACAAAAGTATATGACCTCAGGGAACCGTACCAAAATACAAAGCCTCCGGAGAAATGGAGCTTTCCCAGAACTGAACAGTGATCCTAAGAGCGCGGATCAGCAAGCTACGTACCTCAACCTGTGGTATGAACGCAGCCCCCCGAAGGAGGTCAGTACAACAAGTACCAAGTATGTGAAACTGAAAATACTGTAAATGAAATCATAATAGTCTATATAAAGCAGGAGACAGGTATGATAACCAAACTACAATACACAATATATAAGCAGTCATGTCAAGTCAGGGACTCACGCCCTCAAAGTCATCACTCAAATATAACTGGGGGTCTCACGCCCACAACATCAATCATGCCGTGGAATACCTTCTCACCGCCAGCATACGATGTAACATATAATCCGCGACGCGTGGCATCCTACCTCATCAGCGTATACATACATATACAACATATATATATATATATATATATATATATATATATATATATATATATATAACGCGCCGCATGCCCCTAATCCTCATCGTATAAGATGGCCATAACGCGTGCCCTCTAATCCTCATCGTAGCGCAGTCTTCACGGGAGCTAGCCCATGGAAATAAGAATATAACATGCCGGAATCCTCATCGTGGTACATGTCTTCACGTGGAGCTAGCCCATGGAGTAAAATATAACATGGTCGCATGCCGGAATCCTCATCGTATAAGCATGGCCATGGAGTAATGAAACGTGCGCATCTAACCCGCATCGCCGCACGCCGGCGATCCTCATCGTATAAGCATGGCCAAGATCAATCACAATGGAAGCATACCCGTGGAATCCTCCGTCACCGCTGCACGCCCAATAAAAGTTCACAAAAAGTCAGCCGGCCCTCCATCGAGAGACGCGGTGGTATAAAAATACAATGTTTGCACAACAAACGCTATCACAACTAGCATAGACAAGTGCAACATACTCATAGACTGTCATTAACATGTAAATTGATTCACCATTTGTATAAACTCAAGTACTCTCATTTTATGCCAACCATCCGGTTTTAACCTAAAGTACTACGACTTTAGTTCTTTCAAAAGATCCATTTCTTTTACAAAGGTCACATGATACAGTAGTATCAAAATAGAGTGACTATCATTTTAAGTAAACCAAAACAATTTCCATACCTTCTTTTGAATAAACCAAGACAATACAGTGCCTTCTTTTAAACCAAAAACACTTCAATTCCTCAAGTCTCTCTTTTATAAATCAAGTTCCTTACTTTGGAATTTAAGAAAGTTTGTACTTGTTTATAATGATCTTGTTAAAGTAGCCATGATCTAGGAAATGTAATACAATTTTGTCGTATCTTAGCTTCTATGCAGATGGAGGTTTCTACTTGTTTTAATATAATTAATTATTTGTCAATATATTTTCCTTTATTAACGCTTACGATGGTTTGTTCGATACTTATTCTCATTCCCGAAATCAATATAACATTATTATTCGAAACCAAGTACTCATTACTCAATATAATTAATTATCGTTACTTTTTCCTTTATTAACGCTGCAGTGGTTTGTTCGATACTTATTCTCATTTCCGAAATCAATATAACATTATTATTCGAAACCAAGTACTCATTACTCACGAATGAGGTTTCACAACTTTCCACACAATTCAAGTTTTTCACATATCAAATCAAGTCAAATATAAGTCAAGTCTCTTATCTTTTTAAAAATCAATAAACCATTCCTTTACCTACATAAAGTTGTTATAATTAACTTCCCATAAAGCCATTATAACACTTTATGTTTTAAACCAACCAAATTCGTTTAGCACACGTACGTCTACCGTACTACATAGTTTAAAATAATCATGCTAGAAAGGATAGGAAGAGGTTCACATACCGCGACGACATCGACAATTAGCAAAACGCTCCAAAGTACTAATACCTTGCTAGCCCTTTTCCACCCTTCAAGTAGAATACGCTACTCGTAGTACTTCCACCTATAATGGCCATGAAACGTCCATTAATCTCTAGATCTCTTCGTAGGATATTTCTAAGAACAAGGTTCCATATCCTATGGAAAATTCGGCAGCACCTCCCCCGTTTCTAATCAATTTTCCACCTTTTCCAAGGCCCGATAACCGTAATTAACATACTATAATTAAGGTGCAATAATACCGAAATTTAAAGAAGGGGATAACACGCCCAAACGGAACGCGATTAACAATCTCTCCTTCATAACAATAATAAGTAAAGAAGGGGATAACACGCCCAAACGGAACACGATTAACAATCTCTCCTTCATAACAATAATAACTAAAGAAGGGGATAACACGCCCAAACGGAACGCGATTAACAATCTCTCCTTCATAATAACAATAAGTAAAGAAGGGGATAACACGCCCAAACGGAACGCGATTAACAATCTCTCCTTCATAATAACAATAAGTAAATAAGGTCCAAAGTAAATATAGTCCAAAGTAGATACGGTCCAAAATAGATACGGTCCAAAGTAGATACGGTCCTTAAGTTGGGGTCCTTGGCCAACCTTTACAATTTTACTTATCCAATTACTTCATTAGTGCTTCCACTTATATTCCAATCTTATTATAAGTTATAGTTCCTTTGTTGTTAACCTCTTAGTAAGTAATGGATACATTTTTACCATTTTAATGGATAATATGCCAATTCTCCTTTTTAACATCTTAACAAGATCCAAATCTTTCTTTATATCTTATAGTCCATAATATACTTCCAATATATGTATAATATCCATATATACATAATAATCAACTTCACAAAGAGGTTAAGGTTCATTACCTCAAGATAGCCCAAAAACGTGACTGTCCAGATTTTTAGCCACTGCTTCGTCAGCTGAACTTGTAACGTCGATAACTCTCTACTCCAGTGTCCTATCGACGAGAGGTTTGTTGCGTTGGAAACTAGACTCGACGAACTTAATTTTAGGCTTTTGAAACACCCAAAAACTCCTTATATGATAGGAGATATTCCCTTCCAAACTTGACTAAAAATCTGCCCAAAACAGTCCCGAAAATCTGCCCACTCTCGTCCAAGGGAGGGGGGGGGGTTTGAGGCTAGGGGTGTGAAATCTTGTCTAACTATTGGTTAATAATCTTCCTAACACATTAAGGAAGAACATTTATAAGTTTAAGAATTTTTGGACAACATTTGGTTAGGGGAGGGGGGGAAATGGACGAGAGCAAGATAAGAAGGAGGGAGAGGGAAATGTTTTCAAGTCTTGAAATATACTAAGTGTGGAAGATTTTCATCAACTAAAGGGGTTTATATAGCACAACCAAGGGTTAGGATTGAAACATGTGTATGGTATAGATGTGTTTGTGTAGGTTCCTTTCCACACTTGTCCTACAAAAGTCATGCAAGACCTTGACCATGCAAGACTTGCCCACTACTAGCAAAAAAACGTCCAAGCCATGCACAAAACCATGCAAGACTTTTGGCCACTTGTCTTGCCCACTAACCCTCAAAAAAATCGTCCAACATGGCATCTTGGGGTGACACATGTCGCCCTCCTATTGATCCAAAATATTTTATCTCTCGGAAAAATTTCATAATCGTAAAAATATTGAAAACGCAAAAATTTCCTTCACAATGTTCGGAATAATTTCCGTCGGAAAACAATTCTTTCATTCTTACCCTAATTAGGGCATATACATTCGTACGTACGCCCTCACATACATACTCCGGAACTACGGGGTATAACATTCTCCCCCCCTTAGAAACATTCGTAATGTTCCTTCAAGATTCAAATAACTCAGATCACGGCATAGTCCCTCATAACTTGAACAATTTGCAAAATGCCACCTATGGCCACAGTACAACGTACGCGCAAAAACTCATATCCGAGCCAACGAAGAATCATCTCTAAAGCGTATAACAATACTAATAGCTCCACCCATGGCCCAAAGGATACTTTCTTCACATCTTCGCCTCTTTTCTTACTCGCATCTTCCTCGCAGACACTCGAACTCTTTTAGTATAATGCACCATACTTGATCGATTGATTTTCCAAAACCTTGGAGTTACTACCTCCCAACTTGGTTATCTTACTAGCCTTGCATTCCTCTAAGGCCATTCCCGGCCTTCACGATCCGATTCTGGTTGAACGCATCCACGAACTCGCACGATGGTTGCCTAAACTTGGGCTTAGCACCCACGTGACCCTACCACCTGGCGGGACCATCTCGAATCGACCCACCTCGCACGCTGCGGGTTGACCCGCACCGCCTCAACCCGACCCATTATCACGCCAAACTCTCTTGTTCCCCGATCCGGAACAATCTTACTAATTCACGTCATGAAAGCTACCACTTCCATCTCAAACTACCCATGGAATTATCACACAAATACTCCATGTACTATGTACTCCGACAAAGACTAACCGTAAAATCTTTTACTCAAGACGGCCTTACATCTAAGGTCTCAACTGTTATAAATTCTAAGGTTCACAATTGTCTCATCCCCAGACTTACCCTTTTCACAAACCAGGCTTCTAAATCACATCTTAACACAAGCTATCCGAACATAACACTTAACACATCATCATATCATCAATACAAACTAGTCTCTAAAGGGTTAAGGATATACCTGAAAATCAAATAGGCGGTTCAAAGGACCGCTAAAACTGGGAACTTCCACCGCGACCTTTGTCGTGGCCTGCCGGTGTATGAACATCCTGCTTAGCTATGGAAGGTGAAGAACCCGCAACTGATCCCGTAGTCTGTGCTATCCCACCGCCACTGCAGTCGGATAGTCTCGCCAAATGGCCTTGTTGGCGCAAGCATAACAAGCGGTGAAGCGAAGACACTCCCGAACATGGAATCTATTACAGACCACACCGGGTAAAGGTGGCTTCCGCTACAACCTCGAGCATCTGTGACCTGCGACCGGAGCCACGACTGCTCCGAATATCGGTGATCAAACCTCCCGCTAGAAGGCGGGAAGGAGCACTCTGTAATGGTGAAATGTTGACCTAGCATCTTTGAGGCCGTCGCCTCGAAAGTTACCAAAGGACCTGCTGTCTTGGCCTTCTTACGCGATCACGGTCCCTACGTCGCCTCTACGTTCTCAATCCTCGCATAAGCTCGTATACGGCAATGTCCATGCCCTACCAAGAGCTACTCTGTACAACTCTCGCTAGATAATCGTCAAGTCTGTGACATATCGGTGCACTCTATCCTCCATGCGCCACTAAAGCGGGGACATAACGAGCCAACGAGTCAAACTACATCTTTGTATTCCCGAACCGCCCGCCTGCTCGCCAACATCATAAACCTATCTGCCCGAGCTCTCCTCATCTGCGAGGGCAAGAAATGTGTAAGAAATGCCTCTGAGAACTCGTCCCAACCAGCTGGAAGTGCATGCTCTCCCCGGGATAACTCTCACGAATCAAACCAGTCGAATGCAGTATCACGCAGCCGATGTGAACCTAGTACCACCGACTCTGTCTCTGAGGCTTTGATCACTTTCATGATCCGCTGCAGCTGTCGAATAAACTCCTGAGGATCTTCCTCGGTTCGATCCATAGAACTCGGTGGATGCAACTCGAAGTCCCAAGTCTCAAACTATCGGATCTAGGGTGAACCATCGGTACTACCGAACCTCCGACTCTCGTTCCTCATTCCTAGCCACCAGCCTAGCTAGTAACTGGGCCATCTCCTTGTAACTCATATCCTCGGCTCGTGCCGTAACCTGGAGGCTCGGTATCTCGGTCTCGGCAGCTCTTGCCGCCCCAAATTCAGTGGGCGGCGACATCGTGGAACTCGCCGTCCGAAACATCTCCTCGTAAGGTGGGCTGTGCCTCGTAACTCTCAGGCGTCTACTAGCGGCTCCTCATTGCCTTGCCCTTCTGGGCTCTGGTTGCCTTGCGTGGAGGCATAACTGTTACATAAGGATATGTCAGAGAAAGTTCAACCTATAACACAGCTCTATTGCACGATCTTAGAGTGAAAGAATGGAAACCAATCCTAAATATCCTGTAGCCTCCTGATTATAGATGCGGTGCACAACACACCGATAATCAAGACTCTACTAGACACGGTCTGTAGACACTTTCCGAGGACTAACTGCTTTGATACCACTTTTGTCACGACCCGATCCCGGGCCCGTGACTGGTGCCTTACCCGGGCACCCAAGTAGGTATACATCAGAGTAACCAGCGGAATATAAAAACAAAGATATGAAACAATAAAGAGTAAGAACAGTCTAACCGAGAAAAATGTCGCCTTTCGGCATGTATATATAAACCCAAACTTGAACAGTTACATCCTTTACAAACCCTTCCCACAACAGTACTACAGACCTCTAAGAGTTTTAATATCACTATGACGGGACAGGGCCCCGCCATACCCACTGAATGTACAAAAGTATATGACCTCAGGGAACCGTACCAAAATACAAAGCCTCCGGAGAAATGGAGCTTTCCCAGAACTGAACAGTGATCCTAAGAGCGCGGATCAGCAAGCTACGTACCTCAATCTGCGGCATGAACGCACTTCGAAGGAGGTCGAGACAACAGTACAAGTATGTGAAATCGAAATATCAGAATGAAATCATAATAGTCTATATAAAGCAGGAGACAGGTATGATAACCAAACTACAGTACACAATATATAAGCAGTCATGTCAAGTCAGGGACTCACGCCCTCAAAGTCATCACTTAAATATAATTGGGGGTCTCATGCCCACAACATCAATCATGCCCGTGGAATACCTTCCTCACTGCCGGCAGTACATCAATCATACGGCTAAGGTAATTTGGGCATTATAACAATACTTTTGAGAGTATTTCTACCAAGAGGGGGGGGGGGTATTATACGAGAACAACTAGGCTAGGGGGTACCGGCTAGCACCACGGAGTGGGTGTATACCCCTCGGCCTACCCCACTAGGGGGGGGGGACTCTCGGCCAAGGGGGGGAAAGGGTGCTCTCGGCCAAAGGCCTTTCTCAAAGGGAGAGGGGAGGGACGAACCACTACAAGGGAGAGGGGAAGGCTTTCAAGACTTAGAAACTTTGTGGAATGGATGAATAAGTCTTCCAAAGGGGGGGTATTTATAGTACAAGCCAAGGCCAACCAATGGCCAAGATCTAGCCAAGTGCTATGCAAGTGTAGGGCCAAGATCAAGCCATGTGCAACCTTATCCATCTACCCAAAAATATCCTACCAACTCCTTGACCAAACAATGGCCAATTCGTCCAAGCCAACCGCCCACAACGTTCCAATGAGAGGGTGACAAGTGTCGCCCTCTTGTTGGTCCAAAATGTTTCGTCTCTCGGAAAAATCCGCAAAAATTAAAAATGACATCGCCGTATTTTACCCTACTAAAGCTGTGGAAACGTTTCGTCGAAAAACGACTCTAACCGGGTGTTGTGCACAAAGTGAAATCGTCCAAGCCTATTTGAAGGTTCAAATTTTCTACGTACGTCCTTACGTACATACTCTGGAAATACGGGGTATAACATTCTCCCCTCCTTAGAAACATTCGTCCCGAATGTTCTTTCTAAGTCTCGAAACAAACGCGCGTCAGTATAGTCTTCACTACTATACTTACGAGGACGATCCTGCCACACCTGGCCACAGAAACATCTGCGCAAATTCTTACATCCAAGTCCACGAGGAATCACCTCTAACATCACCACAACCACCTCTCTCCGGGGTCTAAAACATACTCCCTTCGCACCTTCTCTTTACAAAAGAAATGATACCACTTTTGTCACTTTGCCGCGAGTTTCTAGTGTCACTCCGGCGACCCAACAAATGGTACCGGGCTGCATGCGATCCCTGAGGCTGTCGTATACTCGAACTCTTCCCACATTGCTGATACTGCTTCAGTTTCCAAAACTCTGGGTTACTATCTCTAACGTGGTCATCATTAACAGGGAACACTCTGGATGGATCTCCGATACTTTCCCGAACATATCAATACGAAAGACCGGACGTATTGCCTCCTAAGTCGAACGGCAAAAGCTAACATATAGGCAACCTGGCCTATTCTTCACATGAACTCAAAAGGGCCCAAAGTAACTCGGGCTAAGTTCCCTCTGTTTTCCAAAACTCGTCATACCCAACCCGGGTGGTACTTTCAAGAAGACCGACCGTCAACCTGAACTCTAAGCGTCGTCGCCGATTATCCGCACGATTTCTCTGAGCTGCCAGAACCTCTTCTAGACAAGCTTTACCCTATCCACAGTCTGCTGGAACAAGCCTGAACCGACTATCTGAATCTTGCCAACATCGAACCAATCGACCGGCGACTTACACTTCCGCCCCTACAAGGCTTCATAAGGCGACATCCGAACACTGAAATGGTAGCTTAAGCACTCCCTCCACAGGAGACGACAATCCCCACAACTACCCCTGGAATCCACACACTGGCCCGAGGGCGAATGCGGTCCGAGACTCACCGAGTTCCTAACCTCGCTGTAAAACTTTTAGAAAGCGAAAATAGCCACAACACGGGCGCCATCGTCGACATAAGGTGAAGGTAGGCACCCCGTGCAGCCTTACAACCTTTCTGATAAATCAACACTGCCGAGTGAACGGTCCTGACCGAAGAACACGATGGGCTGCCCCCATCGGCCCGACTACTGGTCGAACGCATCCACGAACTCGTACGCTGGTTAACTGAACTTGGGCCAAACACCCTTGTGATCCTATCACAAGGCGGAACCATCATAAACTGACCCCACCACCAAACATGCCGCGGGTTGACCCGCAACGGCCTCAACCCGACCGAACGCCGCAAAAACGCTAGCTCCCCGAAGGAAAACTCTCACTAATCACGTTACGAAAACCTAGTGGTCTTTTTAGCTCAACTACCCTCTTTCATTCCACACTACTCAGGGACTTATCCCTCAAACATAACTCACGTGCATAATGCACTCCTATAAGGGTCAAACATGAACACTACACCTTTACTCGAGATGGCCTTACCTCTAAGGTCTCCACGAATAACACTCTAAGGATCACAAATTCTATATCCCCAAATCTTACTTGGTTAACTAACCAAGATTTCTAATCACAATATACACTCTGCTATCAGAACACAACACTTAAGATATACTCATCTCATCATACGCTATTAATCTCTAGAGGGTTAAGGATAAACCTGTATCTACTGCTCCACTCCCTTAAGTCGTTCTAATCAAACCTGCCCCGTAGGGCGCATAGCTAAGGAAGGTGACGACTACCCATCGATCCTGAAGGCTAAGTCCTCCTACAAGGACACTCTTTCGACATCGACCACGGCCGTAGGTAAAACAAGTACTAACTAAAGATGACATTCCGGGATGACGTCACACACTGCGTGAATACCGGGGAAAAGCGAATCACTGGCCGAACCTACATGTAGGCGTGAATCGGAAGCTCGAGCTCGACCAACTCTGCATACCCGAACGCCCCGAACCTGTGGAGGACCTTTCTGCACTGGTGGATGTGCATAATCTAATCCGCTGGTGAGGCGACTCGCCTCAAAAGTTACTAAAGGACCTTGCTGCTCTGGCCCTCTCCTGCCGTCCTTCGTTAACCCGTCGATCTCTACGTTTCTACTGCCGCTGGCATAAGCCCGATACGTGCCATGCTCGAGCCTAATCAAGAATTACTTTCGCACAACCCTCTCTTAGATAGTCATCAAGACTCGCGGTACATCGGTACACTTTCTGGTAGCCAAATCCATATCTAGTAACAGGGTCGCCTTTTTGCAATCTATATTCTCTGTCCCCAGTCGTGGAACTGAAGGTTCATATATCATGGCCGCAGTAGGAACTGCCGCCGCCGTGCTAAACTCTGCTGGGGCTAGTGACGTCGCAAAACTCCCCGAATGAAGCACCACCCCAGGTGATGATTGGAGTGCATGCTCACGTAACCCTCTCAGTACTCGCAGCCTCCTCGCCGCTTTGCCCTCCTGGGCCCGGGTTTGCCCTACGCGGAGGCATAACGGTAAGGGAAAGAAATACGTTAGAGGGTCCAACTTACAACACAACTCTAAGGCACGATCTCAGAGTGAGAAGAGTAGAAACCAATCCTAAATATCCTATAGCCTCCTGATTATTGATGTGGTGCACAACACACCGATAATCAAGACTCTACTGGATACGGTCTGTAGACACTTTCCGAGGATTAGCGCTCGATACCACTTTTGTCACGACCGAACCGGGCTGTGGATCGTGCCTTACCGGGCACCCCAAAGAGTCATACATCGAGAAAATCAGCGAACATAAATCAATAACATAAAATAACGAAGTATAAACAATAGCTCAGAAAACTTGCCTTTCGGCATATATATAGAAACAACAACTCTTTCAACCTGAACAGTTTAATCTTTTTTACAAACCCTGCCCACAACAATACGACATACCTCTACGAATGATCTGACAACAACGACGGGACAGGGCCCCGTCATACCACGAATGTAAACACCTACAACAACAGGACTATACGAAGATAAGCCTCGGAGGAACGGAGCTTCCCAAACGCCGAATTGTGACCTAAGAGCGAGGATCAACGATCGTGTACCTTTACTGCGCAGATGAACGCAATTTTCGGGCGAGGTCGACAACATGTACCAAGTATGTGAAACATAAAGATATCGTAAATGAAATCATAGTAGTCTATAGAAAGCGGGAGACATGTATGATAACCAAACTACGATTCACGATAAATAAGCGCCATGTCTAGTCGGGACTCACGCCTCAAGTCACCACTCGATATAACAATGGGTCTCACGCCCACAACATCAATCATGCGTGGAATACCTTCCTCACCGGCTGGCGATCGATGATAGAAAAGCACCAAGGAATACACACGAACAATGTGTCCCACTGTGTGTCCAAATAAAACGATGCAGGGTAGTGCGAAGGCATAGCCGACTACTAACACCAGCGGTACTAACAAGGTCATAAATCGTATCATGATATCTGTAGACCGCCACATGATCAAAGCCGGTCGCCGCCCGCAATATCAAATGCGCGTCTAGCCACCGAACTCCCGCAGCTCGCATAGGCCAATCTCATAGGCCCGCATGAGGTATAACCCGCATCGAGGGTAGCTACTCCCGACATCGCCCCGACTCGCATCCGCAGCCACGTAGACGCGCATGACCATAAAGGCCGCACACTAACACGGAACTCTCGTAGCTCGCATAGGCCGGGACCCGCATGAGGTATTCTCGAATCATGGTCCTGCATCGCTGAGTCTACCGCATCGGAGGCAGCTTAACCGAAACACGGTGAGTGGTATAATACCAACATAACAGCTTTATCGTTTAAACAACATAAGCACAATCAAGGAAAACCCTTTACACAACCATCACGAATACTATCACACGTAGCATCCTAATATGATTACTTATCAAATCAACACGAAGGTATTACAAGGCTATCACAAACCAATACAATCAAGTTATTCACACATAAGGTACTTTCACTATATGATTAACGAGATCGGGTTTTATCCCCAAAGTACTTTATACAATAACTCTTTAAAGATATGTTACTTTCACAAAAGTCACACACACCGTAGTATATAACAATAGAGTGATTATCTTTTGAAGTAAATCAAAACACTTCTCTTAGTAAAACCAAGTAACAACATTCTTTTCAAACGTCCAAGTTTGCCTAATTTCAAATGTTCACATTTCTTATTTTAGAAAGGTTTAGTAGTTCCTAGCCTTATTTATTTAAAAATATAATTCTCTTTAAACCATCCGAGAAACATAAGCCTTATATGTGAGTAGGATATTCTTGTTTATAACAATCTTATTCAGTGACCATGACCTAGGAAATATCATTTTGTCTCATCTTAGCTTATGCGGATGGAAGTTTCTCTGGTTTTAATAATACTTAATCACAAAACATTTCCTTTTATTAACGCTGCGGTGGTTTGTCGATACACATTCGATTTCAAATCAAGAAACATTCTTAAGCCGTTATACCTAACTTCCCATAAAGCTAGTATAACTCTTAAGTTTTCAAAAACCAAGTATTACTTCAAGTTCTTTATTAACACATAACAAGCCAGTTATAGTTCAAATCAGTTACCTTTTAAAAAACCACAAGTATTTTCTTACCAACATAAAGCTGTTATAACCAACTTCCCATAAAGCCGTTATAACACTTTATGTTTTAAACCAATCAAATACATTTAGCACATGTACGTCTACCGTACTACATAGTTCACACATATCATGCTAGAAGAGATAGGAAGAGGTTCACATACCTCGCGACGAGTATCGACTAATAGCAAAACGCTCCAAGTACTTCCAACCGTCGGCTACTCCTTAAGCCAAGTAGATCGCGCCACACGTAGTACTTCAACCTATAAGGCCACAAGGCGCTTATTAACATCTAGATCTCTTCATAGAACATTCTACAGAAAATTCGCAAGACTCCCCGCAACAGCGTAAATCTCCTCTTCTATCGGGGCCGGCTAACACGCCAACCACCGGGGGTTATACGGCAAATCCGGCCGTGCACAATTCTACCTCACAGAAAAGCTACACAAGTCTACTGTAATACAGTCCTATGTAATTACAGTTCAGTACTCTTCTTTCGAAAAGGTTTCTTATTATTCAGGCTTAAGTCAAAAGACATTGCCGATACTACGTTCAGTTCTATATATAGTATACTTCAACTATATAGTCTAACAACATGTAATTTCCAATTACAATAGGGGGACAAGATAATTACCTCGATAAGCCCATAATTATCCAAGTTATAATGTCGATCCTGAGCAAGGTTTAGCTCCTACTCCGTGCGCTTCAATCCGCTCCAAACAACCCTTAGAAGTTCTAACCAACTTCTACTTAAATACTTCAACCAACTATGAAGATTTCCTTAGGGTTTCGGTTTGGTGACTGACGGGAAGTATAATAGTATTTCTGGGCTTTTCGTATAAGTATAACCTTAGATTACTACAAGGTATACGACTAAGGTAATTTGGGCATTATAACAATACTTTTGAGAGTATTTCTACCAAGAGGGGGTATTATACGAGAACAACTAGGCTAGTGGGTACCCTAGCACCACAAGGAGGGGGTGCATACCCCCTGGCCTACCCCCCGCGGGGGGGGAACTCCCGGCCAAGGGGGGGGAAAGGGTGCTCTCGGCCAAAGGCCTTTCTCAAAGGGAGAGGGGAGGGACGAACCACTACAAGGGAGATGGGAAGGCTTTCAAGACTTAGAAACTTTGTGGAATGGATGAATAAGTCTTCCAAAGGGGGGTATTTATAGTACAAGCCAAGGCCAATAAATGGCCAAGATCTAGCCAAGTGCTATGCAAGTGTAGGGCCAAGATCAAGCCATGTGCAACCTTATCCATCTACCCAAAAATATCCTACCAACTCCTTGACCAAACAATGGCCAATTCGTCCAAGCCAACCGCCCACAACGTTCCAATGAGAGGGTGACAAGTGTCGCCCTCTTGTTGGTCCAAAATGTTTCGTCTCTCGGAAAAATCCGCAAAAATTAAAAATGACATAGCCGTATTTTACCCTACGAAAGCTGTGGAAACGTTTCTGTTATACCCCGTATTTCCAGAGTATGTACGTGAGGGCGTACGTATGCAATTTGAGCCTTAAAGTTAGGCAAGTTTCGAATTTGTGCATAACCACCTAAAGGAGTCGTTTTTCGACGAAACGTTTCCACAGCTTTCGTAGGGAAAATTCCGGCTATGTCATTAATAATTTTGCGGATTTTTAGAGGCGAAACATTTTGGACCAACGAGAGGCGACACTTGTCACCTCTAATTGGAAGGAGTGACGGACGAAATGGGCATTGTTGGCACGTTTTTGTGCCTTCTCCTTAGTCAAGGAGTTGGTAGGATATTTTGTGTGGAAGATGAGAAAGTGGGACCCACAAACACATGGCTTAATCTTTACACTTGCATGGCACTTGTCTTCATCTTGGCCATTGGTTGGCCTTCACTTGACCTATAAATACCCCTCTAAGTTGAAGACTTTCTTCATCCTCACTTGAGCAATCTACCTAAGTCTCAAACACTCCCTCCCTCTTGATCTCTCGTCCACCACACCCCCCTCCCCCTTTGAGGCCCTTTGGCCGAGAGCTTCCCCTCCCCCCCTTTGTAGTGGTTAGCCGTGGGGTACCCCCCCCCTAGCCTAGTTGTCTCGTATAAATACCCCTTGTTGTGGTATAGAAATACTCTCCTAGTATTGTTATAATGTCCAAATACCTTGGCCCAAATACCTTGTAGTATTCCCAAGGTTACAATTATACAAGCCCAGAAAATACCATTATACTTTCCCTCAGTCACTAAAACGAAACCCTAAGTAAATCTTCACCCGTAGTTGAAGTTATAAGTAGAAGTTGGTTAGAACTTCTAAGGGTTGTTTGGAGCGAGTCGGAAAGGCGGAGTAGGAGCTAAACCTAGCTCGGGATCGACTTATAAACTCGGATAATTTTGGGCTTATCGAGGTAAACATTCTTGACCTTACATTTGTAATTGGAAATTACATGTTGTAGGAGTATATGGTTAAGTATACTATATATAGAACTGAACATAGTTGTGCGGCAATGTCTTTTGACTTAAGCTCGAATAATACTTACGGCAATGTCTTGAGACTTAAGCTGAATTTTAAGAAGTGAACTGTAATTACATGGGGCGTATTACGAGACTTGTGTAACATTCTTGTGTAGTAGAATTGTACACGTCGGTTAGGCGTGTTAACCCCGGTTGGCTTGGTAGCCGACCTCGATAGAGGAGATTTATCTTGGTGCGGGAAAATCTTTTACGTAGAATGTTCTACATTGAGCTCTAGATGTTAATAGGCGCCAGGGCCTCTAGGTCAAGTACTACGTGTGGTGTTATACCGTATTTCGCAGTATATGCGTAAGAACGTCGTAGAAAATTTGAAACTTTTAAGTTAGGCTTGGCGAATTAATTGTTGTGCACAACACCGTTTAGAGTCGTTTTTAAAACGTTTTCCACGACTTTTCGTAGGGAATTTCCGGCTATGTCATTTTTAATTTTGCGGATTTTTCCGAGAGACGAAACATTTTGGACCAACGAGAGGCGACACTTGTCACCCTCGAGTTGGTGGAGTGATAGTAGCTTGGCGAAAGGTGTGCATTAGTTGGTAGGATATTTTTGTGTGTTGATTGATAAGTGGGACCCACACACACTTGTCTAAATCTTGGCCCTACACTTGCTAGGCACTTGGCTAGATCTTGGCCATTGGTTGGCCTTGGCTTGTGCTATAAATACCCCTCTAAGGTTGATGAACTTCTTCATCCATTCCAAATATTTCCTAAGTGTTGAAGTCCCTCCTCTCCCGCTGTGGTGTGGCCGTGGGGTACCCCCCCCTAGCCTAGTGTTTTCGTATAAATACCCCCCTCTCTTGGTAGAAATACTCTCAAAAGTATTGTTATAATGCCCAAATTTCCTTAGCCAATACCTTGTAGTATTCTAAGGTTATACCTATACGAAAAGCCCAGAAATACTATTATACCTTCCTTCAGTCACTAAACGGAACCCTAAGGAAAATCTCCATAGTTGGTTGGAGTATTATTTAAGAAGTTGAGTAGAACTTCTAAGGGTTGTTTGGAGCGGGTTGGAGCACCCGGAGTAGGAGCGAAACATTGCTAAGGATCGACTTTTAAACACGGATAATTATGGGCTTATCGAGGTAATTATCTTGTCCCTCTATTGTAATTGGAAATTACATGATTGCTTGAATATATAGTTGAAGTATACTATATAATAGAACTGAACGTAGTTATCGGCAATGTCTTGCGACTTAAGCCTGAATTTAAGAAGAATCTTGAATCAATCGTAATTACATGGGGCGTATCAGATGAGACTTGTAGTAGTGCGGTGGAGTAGAATTGTACCCGTCGTTAGATGTATGAACCCCATGGTTGGCTTGGTAGCGGCCTCGATAGAGGAGGAGATTTACGCTGTTGCGGGAAGTCTCGCGAATTTTACGTAGAATGTTCTACTAAGAGACCTGATGTTAATAAGCGCCTTGTGGCCTTATAGGTGGAAGTACTATGCGTGGCGCGATCTACTTGGCTTAGGGAGTAGCCGGCGGTTTGAGGTACTTGGAGCGTTTTGCTATTAGTCGATACTCGTCGCGAGGTATGTGAACCTCTTCCTATCTCTTCTAGCATGATATGTGTGAACTATGTAGTGCGGTAGACGTCATGTGCTAAATGTATTCGATTGGTTTAAAACATAAAGTGTTATAACGGCTTTATGGGAAGTTGGTTATCTGACTTTATCTTTGGTAAGAAAATACATGTGGTTTTAAAAGGTAATCGATTTGAACTATAAGCGCTTGTTATGTGTTAATAAAGAACTTGAAGTATTTCAAAAGATTTTGAATCATTTTGAAAGAAGAAGTAATACTTGGTTTTGAAAACTTAAGAGTTATACTAGCTTTATGGGAAGTTAGGTATAACGGCTTAAGAATGTTTCTTGATTTGAAATCGAATGTGTATCGACAAACCAACTGCCGCGTTAATAAAAGGAAATGTTTTGACTAATGAAGTATTATTAAAACCAGTAGAAACTTCCATCTGCATAGAAGCTAAGATGAGACAAAATGATATTTCCTAGATCATGGCTGCTGTAATAAGATTGTTATAAACAAGAATATCCTACTCACATATAAGACTTATGTTTCTCAGATAGTTTAAAAGAAGAATTATATTCTTAAATGAATAAGACTATGAACTACGAAACCTTTCTAAAATGAGAAACTTGAACATTGGAAATTAGGCAAACTTGATCATTGGAAAAGAATGTTGCTACTTGATTTTACAAAGAGAAGTAATTGATTTACTTTAAAAGGATAGTCACTCTATTTTATACTACGTATTGTGTGACATTGTGAAAGTAACGTATCTTTTAAAGAGTTGATGTATGAAGTACTTTGGGGATAAAACCCGATTTTGTTAATCATATAGTAGAAGGTACCTTGTGTGAACAACTTGATTGTATTGGTTTGTGATAGCCTTGTAATACTTTCTTGATTGCGTTGATAAGTAAACGTGTTGGGATGCTACGTGTGTTAGTATCTTGTGATGTTTGTGTGAAGGGGTTTCCCTTGATTGTGCTATTTAACTATCGATCGTTATGATAGTATTGTGGCATTCATCTCGAGATGATTCCGGGGTTGTCGCCTCCGACGCGGGGTAGACTCGGCGGTCGATGGACCTATGATTCGAGAATACCTCATGCAGTCCCGGCCTATGCGGAACTACGAGTTCCGTGTTAGTGTCGTCCTTTATGGGCACGCGGTCCTTGTGGCTACGCGGCTGCGAAGTCGGGGCGATGCCGGGAGTAGCTACCGATGCGGGAATGCCTCATGCGGGCCGATGAGATTGGCCTATGCGGAGTGCGGAGTTCGAGGTTAGACGCAGACATCGATCTGCGGGCAAGTGGCGGCTTTGATCATGCGACGTCTAGACAGATCTTATGATACGATTCATGACCTTGTTGGTACTATGGGTTTTTAGTAGTCGGCTATGCCTTCAGACTTACCCCGCTGACAGCTTTATGATGACACAGTGGACACGTGTTCATGTGTTCCTTGGTGCTTTTATATCATAGATCACGGCAAGGAAGGTATTCCACGGGCATGATTGATGTTGTGGGCACGAGACCCATTGTTATACTTGAGTGATGACTGAGGGCGAGTCCCCGACGACATGATCGCTTTGTTGTAAATCGTAGTTTGGCTATCATACATGTCTCCCGCTTTATACGATCGCTATGATTTCATTTACGATGTATTTTCGCCACATACTGCACTGCCAGATCGACCTCGCCGGGGCCGTTCACGCCGCGAGTTGAGGTACACCGCCGTTGATCCTAGCTCGTGGTCAGCAGCGTTTGGGAAGCTCCGTTTCTCGGAGGCTTATCATTGGTATAGTCCTCGTCGCCGTAAGTGTTTACATTCAGGGGTTTGGCGGGCCCCGTCCGCCATTGTTGTCGTATCATTTCTTAGAGGTCTGTAGTAATCTTTGTTGCAAGGTGGTTTGTAAAGAAAGGATTAAACTATTCATTTTGAAAGAGTTGTTATTATTATTTATGCGAAAGGCAAGTTTTCTAAAGATAAGCATTTACGCTTCTTGTTATTTCATGTTGTTGTGTTATGTTCCGATTACTCGATGTTGTCTCACTAGGGTGCGGGGTTAGGCACGATCACGCCCGGTTCGGTCGTGACAAAGTGGTATCGAGCGATTAATCCTCGGAAAGTGTCTGCATCAGTATCCGAGAAGTCTTGATTATCGGTGTGTTGTGCACCACACCAATAATCGTGAGGCTATAGGATATTTAGGATTGGTTTCTATTCTTCTCACTCGAGATCGTGCCTTAGAGTCGTGTTGTAAGTTGGACCTCCGACGAAATTCTTTCCCTATCGTTATGCCTCCGCAGAGGCAACCCGCCCAGAGGGCAAGGCGGCGGAGGCGAGTAGAATTCGTGGGGTTACGTGGCACAGCCCAATCATTACCTAGGGTAATGCTTCATTCGGGGATTTCTGCGACGTCACTAGCCCCAGTAAAGTTTAGCACGGCGGCGGCAGTTCCTACTGCGGCCATGACATTTGAACCTTTAGTTCCACGACCGGGAACAGTGAAATTAGATTGCAAGAAGGCGACCCTGTTACTAGCTATGGATTTGGCTACCAGAGAGTACCGATGTATCGCGAGTCTTGATGACTACCTAAGAGAAGGGTGTGCAAGAGTAATCCTTGATTAGGCTTGAGCATGGCTTTGTATGCGGGCTCACGCAGCAGCCGAGAAACATAGAGATCGACGTTAACCGAGACAGGTAAGAGGGCGAGCGAAGGTCCTTTGGTAACTTTCGAGGCGAGTCGCCTCACCAGCAGATTAGATTATGCACCTCCACCAGTGCAGAGTGGTCTTCCACGGATTTCAGGACGTTCGGAGTATGCAGGAGTTGGTCAGAACTCCAGGGCTTCCGGTTCACAGTATGACAGACGTCATCCCGGGGAATGTCGTCTTTTAGTTGGTACTTGTTGTACCTGCGGCCGTCAGGGCCATGTGTCGAGAGAGTGACCTAGTAGGAGGACTTTGCCTTGATCGCGGGTAGTTCGTCACCTTCCTTGTTTATCGCCTACCAAGGCGAGTTTGATTAGAACGACTAAGGGGAATGAAACAGTAGTTACAGATAGATCTTTAACCCTCTAGAGTTCAGTATGTGTGATAAGATGGGTATATCATAAGTGCTATGTTTTGATAGCAGAGTGTTAATGTTGTGATTAGAAATCTTGGTTAGCTAACCAAGTAAGATTTGGGGGATAGAAAAGTGTGAACCTTAGAGTTTTATACGTAGAGACCTTAGAGGTAAGGCCATCTCGATGTAAAGGTGTAGTGTTGTGTTTGATCCTTATTGGAGTGCATAGTGCACGTGAGCTACGTTTGGGATAGGTCCCTAAGTAGTGTGAAATGAAAGGGGGTAGTTGAGCTAAGAAGACCGCTAGGGTTTTCGTAACGTGTTTAGTGAGATTGTTCCGGATCGGGGAGCTAGTATTTTTGCGCGTTGCCGGGTCGGGGCCCCGCTGCGTCAACCCGCGGTAGTTTTGGTGGTGGGGTCTGGTTGGGGTGGTCCCGCCTTGTGTTAGGGTTGTGAGGGTGTTAGGCCCAAGTTTAGTTGACCAGCGTACGAGTTCATGGACGCGTTCGACCGGCGGTTGGGCCGATGGGGGCAGCCCATCGTGTTCTTCGGTCGGGACCGTTCACTCGGCAGTATTGTTTTAACGGAAAGGTTGTAAGGCTGCACGGGGTGCCTACCTTCACCTTATGGCAGACAGTGGAGCCCAGGTTACGGCTGTTTTTGTTTCGGGGAGTTTTACCAAGCATGTGCTAAGAACTCAGGTGAGTCTCAGAATCGCATTCGCCCTCGGGCCAGTGGGTGGACTTCAGGGGTAGTTGTGGGGACTGTTGTCTCCTGTAGAGGGAGCGTTTAAGCTACCATTTCAGTGTTCGGATGTCACCTTATGAAGCCTTGTAAGGGCGGAAGTGTAAGTTGCCGGTCGATTGGTTCGATGTTGGCAAGGTTCAGACAGTTGGTGCAGGCTTGTTCCAGCAGACTGTGGATAGTGAGAAGCTTGGCTAGAAGAGGTTCTGGCAGCTCAGAGATATCGTGCGGATAAGCGGCGACGACGCTTAGAGTTCAGGTTGACGGTCGGTCTTCTTGAAGGTACCACCCCGGATTGGGTGTGACGAATTTTGGGAAACAGAGGAACTTAGCCCGAGTTACTTTGGGCCTTTGAGTCCATGTGAAGAATAGGCCAGGTTGCCTATATGTTAGCTTTTGCCGTCCGACTTAGGAGGCGATGTCGGTCTTCGTATTGTTATGATCGGAAAGTATCGAGATCCATCAGTGTTCGATTAATGATGACCACGTTAGAGATAGTGACCGTTTTGGAAAAGCAAGATTTAAATGTGGAAAGAGTTCGAGTATACGACATCCTCGGGGATCGCAGCACCGGTACCATTTGTTGGGTCGTCGGAGCAAGGCTCGCGACAAAGTGACAAAGTGGTATCTACGACGAGTAAAGAGAGAAGCGAGCCTGTATGGCGAGCATAGGTGATGATTAGAGGTGTTTTCCTCGTGGGCTTAGATGTGGGTATTTGTGCGGTTGTTCCTATGGCCATGTGTGGCAAGGATTGTTCTCATAAGTATAGTAGTGAAGACTATCTTGGCAAGACGCTTGTTTTAAGGCTTAGAAGGAACATTCGGGACGAATGTTTCTAAGGAGGGGAGAATGTTATACCCCGTATTTCCAGAGTATGTACGTAAGAACGTACGTAGAAATTTGAAACTTTTAAGTTAGGCTTGGCCGAATTAATTGTTGTGCACAACACCCGTTTAGAGTCGTTTTTCGACGAAACGTTTTCACAGCTTTCGTAGGGGAATTTACGGCTATGTCATTTTTAATTTTTTCGGATTTTTCCGAGAGACGAAACATTTTGGACCAACGAGAGGGCGACACTTGTCACCCTCAAGTTGGTGGAGTGATGGGCGGTAGCTTGGCCGAAAGGTGTGCATTAGTTGGTAGGATATTTTTGTGTGTTGATTGATAAGTGGGACCCACACACACTTGTCTAAATCTTGGCCCTACACTTGCTAGGCACTTGGCTAGATCTTGGCCATTGGTTGGCCTTGGCTTGTGCTATAAATACCCCTCTAAGGTTGATGAACTTCTTCATCCATTCCAAATATTTCCTAAGTGTTGAAGTCCCTCCCTCTCCCCTTTGTGGTGTGGCCGTGGGGTACCCCCCCCCCTAGCCTAGTGTTTTCGTATAAATACCCCCCCCTCTCTTGGTAGAAATACTCTCAAAAGTATTGTTATAATGCCCAAATTTCCTTAGCCAATACCTTGTAGTATTCTAAGGTTATACCTATACGAAAAGCCCAGAAATACTATTATACCTTCCTTCAGTCACTAAACGGAACCCTAAGGAAAATCTCCATAGTTGGTTGGAGTATTATTTAAGAAGTTGAGTAGAACTTCTAAGGGTTGTTTGGAGCGGGTTGGAGCACCCGGAGTAGGAGCGAAACATTGCTAAGGATCGACTTTTAAACACGGATAATTATGGGCTTATCGAGGTAATTATCTTGTCCCTCTATTGTAATTGGAAATTACATGATTGCTTGAATATATAGTTGAAGTATACTATATAATAGGCGAGCGTAGTTATCGGCAATGTCTTGCGACTTAAGCTGAATTTAAGAAGAATCTTGAATCGAATCTGTAATTACATAGGACTGTGACATGAGACTTGTGTAGTAGTGCGGAGTAGAATTGTACCCGTCGGGTTAGATGTATGAACCCCTGGTTGGCTTGGTAGCCTCGATAGAGGAGGAGATTTCTGACATTGCGGGGAGGTGCGAATTTTACGTAGAATGTTCTACTAAGAGACTGATGTTAATAAGCGCCTTGTGGCCTTATAGGTGGAAGTACTATGCGTGGCGCGATCTACTTGGCTTAGGGAGTAGCCGGTTTGAGGTACTTGAGCGTTTTGCTATTAGTCGATACTGCCGCGAGGTATGTGAACCTCTTCCTATCTCTTCTAGCATGATATGTGTGAACTATGTAGTACGGTGACGCATACGTGCTAAATGTATTCGATTGTTTAAAACATAAAGTGTTATAACGGCTTTATGGGAAGTTAGTTATAACGACTTTATCTTTGGTAAGAAAATACATGTGGGTTTTAAAAGGTAACTGATTTGAACTATAACTGGCTTGTTATGTGTTAATAAAGAACTTGAAGTATTTCAAAAGATTTTTGAATCATTTTGAAAGAAGAAGTAATACTTGGTTTTTGAAAACTTAAGAGTTATACTAGCTTTATGGGAAGTTAGGTATAACGGCTTAAGAATGTTTTACTGATTTCGGAAATCAGAATGTGTATCGACAAACCACTGCAGCGTTAATAAAAGGAAATGTTTTGACTAATTAAGTATTATTAAAACCAGTAGAAACTTCCATCTGCATAGAAGCTAAGATGAGACAAAATGATATTTCCTAGATCATGGTCATTGTAATAAGATTGTTATAAACAAGAATATCCTACTCACATATAAGACTTATGTTTCTGATAGTTTAAAAGAAGAATTATATTCTTAAATGAATAAGACTATGAACTACGAAACCTTTCTAAAATGAGAAACTTGAACATTGGAAATTAGGCAAACTTGATCATTGGAAAAGAATGTTGCTACTTGATTTTACAAAGAGAAGTAATTGATTTACTTTAAAAGGATAGTCACTCTATTTTATACTACGGGTATTGTGTGACATTGTGAAAGTAACGATCTTTTAAAGAGTTGATGTATGAAGTACTTTGGGGATAAAACCCGATTTTGTTAATCATATAGTAGAAGGTACCTTGTGTGAACAACTTGATTGTATTGGTTTGTGATAGCCTTGTAATACTTTCTTGATTGCGTTGATAAGTAAACGTGTTGGGATGCTACGTATGTTAGTATCTTGTGATGTTTGTGTGAAGGGGTTTCTGATTGTGCTATTTAACTATCATCGTTATGATAGTATTGTGGCATTCATCTCTTGAGATGATTCCGGGTTAAGCCGCCTCCGACGCGGGTAGACTCGGTGGTCGATGGACCTATGATTCGAGAATACCTCACGCAGTCCCGGGGCTTGCGCGAACTACGAGTTCGGTTAGTGACGTCCTTATGGGCATGCGGTCCTTGTGGCTATGCGATGCGAAGTCGTGACGATGCCGGAGTAGCTACCCGATGCGAGAATGCCTCACGCGGGCGATGAGATTGGCCTACGCGAGTCGCGGGAGTTCGAGGTTAGACGCGTACATCGATATCGCGCAAGTGGGCGGCTTTGATCATGCGACGGTCTAGACAGATCTTATGATACGATTCACGACCTTGTTGGTACTATGGGTTTTTAGTAGGCTATGCCTTCGTACTTACCCCCGCAGCTTTTATGATGACACAGCGGACACGTGTTCATGTGTGTTCCTGGTGCTTTTATATCATAGATGGCGGTGAGGAAGGTATTCCAGGCATGATTGATGTTGTGGGCCCGAGACCCATTGTTATACTTGAGTGATGACTTGAGGCGTGAGTCCCCGACTTGACATGATCGCTTTGTTGTAAATCGTAGTTTGGCTATCATACATGTCTCTGCTTATATGATCGCTATGATTTCATTTACGATGTATTTTCGTTTCACATACTCTGTACTGTCAGATCGACCTCGGGCCGCGTTCATGCCGCAGTCGAGGTACACCGATCGTTGATCCTAGCTCTCGTGGTCACAGCGTTTGGGAAGCTCCGTTTCTCGGAGGCTTATCGATGGTATAGTCCTCGTCCGTAAGTGTTTACATTCGGGTTTTGGGCCCCGTCCCGCCATTGTTGTCGTATCATTTCTTAGAGGTCCGTGAAATCGTTGTGGCGTGGTTTGTAAAGAAAGGATTAAATTGTTCATTTTGAAAGAGTTGTTATTATTATTTATGCCAAAGGCAAGTTTTCTAAAGATAAGCGTTATGCGCTTGTTATTTCATGTTGTTGTGTTATGTTCGATTACTCGATGTTGTCTCACTAGGGTGCGGGGTTAGGCACGATCCACGGCCCGGTTCGGTCGCGGAGTGCGATCACGTGGCTTAGGAGTAGCCGATTTGAAGTACTTGGAGCGTTTTGCTATTAGTCGCAGATTCGCGAGGTATGTGAACCTCTTCCTATCTTTCTAGCATGATATGTGTATAACTATGTAGTACGGTAGACGTACATGTGCTAAATGTATTTGATTGGTTTAAAACATAAAGGGTTATAACGGCTTTATGGGAAGTGGGTTATAACAGCTTTATGTAGATAAGAAAAAGCCTTGTGATTGTTAAGCCAGAATCGATTTGACTTATAACCGACTTGATGTGTGATAATAAAGAACTTGAAGTCTTCGTTAAGAAACCCTTTTGAAAGAAGAGTAATACTTGGTTTTGAGAACTTAAGAGTTATACTAGCTTTATGGGAAGTTAGGTATAACGTCTAAAAGAGATAAAAGAATGGCTATTTGATCTTAGAAGTTAAGAGACTTGATCTTATAAGATAAGAGACTTAACTTAATTAAATTGATTTGAAAGTTGTAAGATGTGTGAAACCTCATTCGTGAGTAATGAGTACTTGGTTTTTGAAGGGAATAACGTTTCGATTTGAAATCGAGAATGTATCGACAAACCACCAAGCGTTAATAAAGGAAAATGTATTGAATAATTAAGTATTATTAAAACCGGTAGAAACCTCCATCCGCATAAGCTAAGATGAGACAAAATGATATTACATTTTCTAGATCATGGCCGCTTAATAAGGTTGATTATGAACAAAAATAACCTACTTTATGGCATATGTTACTCAATTGTTTTAAAAGAGATTAAGACATTGAACTATGAAACGTTCCTAAAAAGAGACTTGTGTAATTGAAATTAGGCAAACTGGAACTTTAGGGAAAAGAAAGACATTGTGTTATCTTAAAATGGTTTAAAACATAAAGTGTTATAAATGACTTTATGGGAAGTTGGTTATAACGACCTTATGAAAACAAAAGAAGGGTTTTTATCATTGGTTTTAATGTGGTAACTTGACTTTAAAAAGAAAAGTGTTTTGGTCAAAAAATAAGGCGTAGTGTTGCCTTAATTTGGTTTTAAAAAGGAAAGTATGGAAGTTGTTTTGGTTTACTTAAAAGATGTAAGTCACTCTATTTTATACTACGGGTATCGGGTGACTTTTATAAAAAGAATGAATCTCTTAAAAGGAATTTAACGTGCGTAGTACTTTAGGGTTAAAACCCGGACCTTGGCATAAAAATGAAAGTACTTTGAGTTGTTGTGAAACCTGCCTATGCTTGTTGATGTGAAACTTGCCTATGCTTGTCGTGATAGCCTTTGTTGTGCAAGAATTGTGTTTCTATACTACCGCGCCTCTCGATGGAGGGTCGGTTGACTTGTTGAGAACTTACCGACGCGTTTACAGCCGACGAAGAAATTCCACGCACGCTCCTCGTTGATTGTGTTACTTTTGCTAATCGCTTTGGACATACTGACACGATGCGTAGCGCACGGGTATGCTTCCATTTTGATACTGCTTTATTGTTTCCCTTTGGGCATACTGACACGATGCGTAGCGCACGGGTATGTTTCCATTTGGAATGCTGCTTTATTATTTCCCTGTGGGCATACTGACACGATGCGTAGCGCACGGGTATGTTTCCATTTGGAATGCTGCTTTATTGTTTCCCTGTGGGCATACTGACACGATGCGTAGCGCACGGGTATGTTTCCATTTGGAATGTTGTCTTATTGTTTCCTTTTGGACATACCGACACGATGCGTAGCGCACGTATGCTCCCATTTGGATTCTTTGTGGATATCATATCATAGATCGCCGCGGTGAAGGAATTCCACGCACGAGTGATGATTTGGAGGCGTGAGTCCACGACTTAATACGATCGTCGTATTTATGTATATATACCAAGGCAAATCGCTTTGGTTTTCGCTTATTTATCATGTCTCTTAATTCAGTTCATGTTTTTTATTTCGTGATTTTCTCCGATGGTGTATCACTAGGGTGCGGTAAGGCACGACCACGCCCGGTTCGTCGATAGCTCGTCGAAAACGACTCTAACCGGGTGTTGTGCACAAAGTGAAATCGTCCAAGCCTATTTGAAGGTTCAAATTTTCTACGTACGTCCTTACGTACATACTCTGGAAATACGGGGTATAACACGCATAATGATACTATGGGCGATTGGCCTTGCTTCGATCATTAGCGGCCTAGAAAAGACCAGTTATGTTATATCTATTTTGCTCTTGTTTATGATGTGGCACTATGTGCGGTTAAATTGGGTTGTTTCGTACATATTTGTGAATTGGTTTTAAAATGTTATAGTTTTATATATAGATCAGTACTTTACAGTTTCACATACTGTAATTGTCTCGACCTCCTTCGGGGGGCTGCGTTCATGCCGCAGGTAGAGGTACTCCGGTTGTTGATCCCCGCTCCTAGGATCACTATTCTGCTTTTGGGAAAGCCCCGTTTCTCCGGAGGCTTGTCTTTTGGGTATGATTTCCCTGTCATTGTAGGTTTATGTACTTTCAGGTATGGCGGGCCCCGTCATAGTTGTTTACATTCTTGAGGTCCGTAGTCTGTTGTAATTTTGGGACGTAATCGCTCACTTTTGGTATTTATATACATGCGAAAGGCAACCCTTTTCTTGGATAAACTGTTTCATGTTTGCAAAGTTTATATTCCGCTGGTTACTCTGATGTATATCTACTTGGGTGCCCGGGTAAGGCACCAGTCACGGGCCCGGGAACGGGTCGTGACAAAAATGGTTGTATAGCTGGTATGATAATGATGTGTATCTATACGAACGTATTTATTTGGGGCCATGTGTGGGTGTTTTCTGAAGTAATTACGAGTCATCATGAGCTGGTTGAGCTTTAATAATTACTTGGAAGGTGTGAAACAATTTAGTGAATCCACACCTAGGCATAATATATGTGCTACTTTGGGAAGTTTATGAGGTGATGAGTTGTTTAAGAGAGGGACAAACTCTTAAGAAATCATGGTTAATTAATTTGATGGCATACCATGTTGTTAGATTAAGTTATGTTGAATGCTTATGTGATACGTGCGAATAATATTGGTATTGAGTAAATAGGGTTGTTATGGTTAAGACAACATGATTTTGAGATTATGAGAAGCTACATTACCCGTATGCGGGGACTGATAATGTAAGCTTGGGACATGGAATAATTGAGAACCATTGAGACCTTAGATATACAATGCCTTCTTGAGTAAAAGACTTTACGGTTAATCTTGGTTAAAGTACATGGTATGTATGAAATATATTAGTTGTGATTATTCCTTGGTTTGTGTGAAATGAATATGAGAATATGATCTAAGAAGATCACTAGGCCTTCATGAATGGAATATTTTACCTCTGTTTGAAATTAAATACACAATGTGGCAAGTGTGTTGGGTTCCAATTGTTTACCAAGTTGTTAGAATGTGACGTAAAGGTACAAGAGGTTAGTTTGGTGTGTCAACCATGACCATAGTATTTCGAAGTATCCCAAGTTAATACACATAATAATATAAGTACAAGTGTTACCGAGGAAAAACAGAAGACATTATTGGAAGGTTATGTAGGTTATGAAAATCTACATGTCTTAAGGTGACACTTAATGATTATAATTATAAAGGAAACTACAATAAGACCTTAAGAAGGTGACTTTGATTACACGGGAAGATTATGAAAGGGAGATAAACCCTCTTCCTCGCGTAAAGGGCGATATCGTGTATTATTAAGAATTTCAGGTATCAAGGCTAGTAAGCTAAGGTATGTTATAAATATTGGACTGGTGAGATCCTCGTCTTCGGCTACGTTGTGCGATATCTACACTTGTACATAACCTTGGAAAAATAGTGTGTTGAAGGTAATTGAGGACAATATTATGGAGTGATCGAAGAAGTGTTGTAAGAATATGAAGTAGTTGATAAGTATGAATGGAACCGTATGATCGGGTATCGAGGTAGAAATACTTGGTGTAATAATAAGTAGAATGAAGGAATATGACAAGGATGATGAAGGTGAATGAAACTCTAATTATGTGGGTTTCACAAGGTATGATTACTCCGGGACAGTGTGAGGACCAATAGTAGAGTAATGGGTTACTACTTAATGAGATCAAGAATTTTTTTCCGAAACGCCATTAACAAAAAGTCTTAGCCATGAGACAAGTGAAAGAATTAAAATCTGAGTATATGACTAAGTTAGGATGTAGTAACACCAAGGATGTGAAACAGAAGCGATATTTTAGTGTACGTATGTGTACCATAATATCTTGGAATTATAAAGAGTACGACAAGTAAGAAAAGGAATGAACAAGTGTTAAAATAGTTGAAGTTGTTTTAATTACGAATAGTGAGAAGTCGTGATGATACACGCACTCTAGACTCGACGGCTCCAGTTCTTACTCTTCCTAAGGGATTAGAGGGTTATGTTGTTTATTGTGATGCTTCGGGTGTTGGGGCTAGGTTGTGTGTTGATGCAGCACGGTAAGGTTATAGCCTATGCGTCCCGACACTCGGAAGCACGGAGGAATTACCCTACCCATGGTTTGAGTTGGGCCGTTATTCATGCCTTGAAGATTTGGAGGCATTACTTATATGAAGTTCACGTGGATATTTATACAGATCACAAGAGTCTCCAGTATATCTTCAGACAGAAGGAACTGAACTTGCGGCAGAGACGGTGGTTAGAGTTGCTATGGCTATTGTCACGACTCCGACCAGGCTCGCATCGTGCCCTACACGGGCACCCCTGGTATACATCGAGATAATCAGCGAACATACATACATATCAAAAGAAATAAATAACAAAGCCGATAAGGCCACCTTCCAAAAATATACACGTAACCCAAAACAAGCTACTTTTTTTTTCTTTCTTTACACAACCCAATCCACAAGATATGACTACAAACCTCTAAGAATTTTTGACATAACAAGTGGATTTTGACAGTGGCTCCGCCATACCCCGAATGTACATAAATCTACAACCTCGTGGAATCACCAAAATACAAAGCCTCAAATAATGGAGCTTTCCAACCAACAGTTGATCCTACGAATGAGGATCAACAAGCTATGTACCTCAACTGCGGCGTAACGCAACCCCGAAGGAGGTCAGTACGAAATATGTACCAAGTATGTAAAACTGAAAGTAGTATAATGAAATCATAATAGTCTAAAATAAAGCAGGAGACATGTATGATAACCAAAATAATAAGACATGTGGCTCGATGTCACGACCCGAACTCGGCGTGGATCGTGCCTTACCGGGCACCCTAGTGATACAACATCGAGTAATCGGAACATAAGACGATAACATGAAATAACCGTAAGTATGAAACAATAGTTCGAGAAAACTTGCCTTACGGCATATATATATAAATCAATTTAAAACCGACGTTATATCCCATTACAACTCGCCCACAACAAGATTACATGCACTTCTAAGAATGATACGACAACAATGGCGATGTGGCCCGCCATACCCCGAATGTAAATACCTACAACGCAGGGACTATACTAATCGATAAGCCTCGAGAAACGGAGCTTCCCATACGCCGAATCGTGACCAAGAGCGAGGATCAACGGTGTACCTTTAATCGCAGATGAACGCACCGGCGAGGTCGACAACAAGTACCAAGTATGTGAAACCGAAAATACTGTAAATGAAATCATAATAGTCTATAAAGCAGGAGACATGTATGATAACCAAACTACAGTTCACAATAAATAGGCGATGTCAAGTCGTGACTCACGCCTCAAGTCATCACTCAAATGTAACTATGGGTCTCACGCCATAACATCAATCATGCGCGTGGAATACCTTCCTCGCCAGCTTTTATGATATAAAAGCACCAAGAAATACACATGAACACCAGGTCCCACCTGTGTCCTAATAAAACAGTACAGGGTAAGTACGAAGGCATAACCGACTACTAACACCCATAGTACTAACAGGGTCATAAATCAGATGATATCCGCTATGCAAGCTCACATGATCAAAGGTCACTCGCCGCAGATCAAATGTGCGCGTTTAGCCGAACTCTCCGTAGCTCGCATAGGCCAACCTCATAGCCCGCATGAGGTATTCCTCGCATCGAGGGTAGCTACTCCCAAGATCGCCCCGACTCGCACCGCACGGCCACAAAGACCGCATGACCACAAGGCCGCAAACTAACCCGAACTCCGTAGTTCCACATGGATCCCCGGACCCGCATGAGGTATTCTCGAATCACGGTCCTGCATCACCGAGTCTACCCCGCATCGGAGGGCGCTTAACCTCCGAGACAAGTCGCGAGTGGTACAATACCAACATAACGGTGAGAGTCAAACAACTTTAAGCGCAATGAGGAAAACCCCTTTACACAAAACATCACAAGATACTAACACACGTAGCATCCTAGCATGTTTACTTATCAAATCAACAAGAAAGTATTACAAGGCTATCACAAACCAACACAATCATGTTATACACACAAGGTACATTCTAATATATGATTAACAAGATCGGGTATCTATTCCCAAAGTACTTCATACATTATCTTTTAAAAGATATGTTACGTTTACAAAAGTCACACAATACCCGTAGTATATGAAAATAGAGTGATTATCTTTTGAAGTAAATCAAAACACTTACCTTTGTAAAATCAAGTAACAACATTATTTTCCAAACGTCCAAGTTTGCCTAATTTCAAATGTTCACGCTTTCTTATTTTAGAAAGGTTTCGTAGTTCATAGTCTTATTCATTTAAGAATATAATTCTCTTTAAACCATCCGAGAAAACATAAGCCTTATATGTGAGTAGGATATTCTTGTTTATAACAATCTTATTACAAAGACCATGATCTAGGAAATATCATTTTGTCTCATCTTAGCTTCTACGCAGATGGAAGTTTCTACCGGTTTTAATAATACTTAATCACAAAATATTTCCTTTTATTAACGCCAGCAGTTGGTTTGTCGATACACATTCTGATTTCCAAATCAAGAAACATTCTTAAGCCGTTATACCTAACTTCCCATAAAGCTAGTATAACTCTTAAGTTTTCAAAACCCAAGATACTTCTTCTTTCAAAATGATTCAAAAATCTTTGAAATACTTCAAGTTCTTTATTATTACCTAACCAGCCGCTTATAGTTCAAATCGTTACCCTTTTAAAACCACAAATATTTTCTTACCTACATAAAGTCATTATAACCAACTTCCCATAAAGCCGTTATAACACTTTATGTTTTAGACCAATCAAATACATTTAACACGTATGACGTCTATCGCATTACATAGTTACACACATATCATGCTAGAAGAGATAGGAAGAGGTTCACATACCTCGCGAGTATCGACTAATAGCAAAACGCCCAAGTACTTCCAACCGTCGCTACTCCTTAAGCCAAGTAGATCGCGCCACACGCAGATTTCAACCTATAAGGCCACAAGGCGCTTTATTAATATTTAGATCTCTTCAGAGAACATTCTACGTAAAATTCGGTAGCACCTCCCCGCAACCGCGTAAATCTCCTCCTCTATCTGGCCGCTACCAAGCCAACCGTGGGGTTATACGCCTAATCGGACGCACAATTCTACCTCACGTAAAAGCTACACAAGTCCATCGTAATACCCCATGTAATTACGCTCAAGATTTTCTTCAAAAGGTTTCTTATTATTCGTGCTTAAGTCAAAAGACATTGCCGCAATACTATGATCGATTCACGTATAGTATACTCAACTATATATTCCTACAACATGTAATTTCCAATTACAAATAGAAGGACAGAGTGTTTACCTCGATAAGCCCAAAATTATCCAAGTTTAAATGTCGATCCCGAGCAAGGTTTAGCTCCTACCCGCGCGCTCCAACCCGCTCCAAACAACTCCTGAAGTTGTCACGACTGCCCGGCCCGTGGATCGCGCCTTACCGGGCACCCAAGTAGTCATACATCGTAGTAATCGGAAATATAAAGCAAGACATGAAACAGATTTATAAAATAAGACACGCTTTATGTGAGAAACACGCCTTTCGCATATTTATAAACATGGTTTAGCAGCTACATCCGACAATCGCATAACATGACTACTGCACTCTAAGGAAATATACAACTATGGCGACAGGCCCCGCCATACCATGATCGTACAAAACTATCTACAACAGGAGATCATACCCAAAAGTAGAGCCTCGGAAAAGATGGAGCTCCCACACCAACGTAGAGATCCTAAGAATGGATCTAGCACTGCCGCCCTTACCGCGGCATGAACGCAGCCAAGGAGGTCGACAACAGTACTAAGTATGTGAAATCAGAAAGTACTTAAATGAAATCATAACACTTTTTAAAACCAGTTTACAAATATGTATGAAGCAATCATGGAACCGCACATAGGCTACATCACAAACAAGAGCAACAATAGGTAAATCAGAATAGGTCTTTTCTAGGTCGCGAATGATTCAAGCAGGCCACTCGCCCGTATTATCACTCGCAAGCCTAACTCGACTCCCGAGTCCGTGATAGGCCACTCACACGGGCCCGCATGAGGTATAACCCCGCATCGAGGGTAGCTACTCCTGCATCGCCCCGACTCGTTGTCCGCACGGCCACATAGACCGCATGAGGCATAACCCCGCATACTAACCTCGAACTCGTAGCTCCACATAGGCCCCCGACCCGCATGAGGTATTCTCGAATCATGGTCCTGCATCACCGAGTCTACCTCAGACGGAGGGCGCTTAACCCCTGTGATCATCTCAAGAGGCGAGTGATAGTACACTAACATAACACCTTATCTTTAAACAACATAAGCACAACAAGGATACTCTTATACAAACGTTACAAGATACTAACACACATAGCATCATATCATGTCTACTTATCAAACCATCTTATTATTCTTTTCACAATTCAACATAAGTCCGTTATAAACACATAGGCAAACTTGTTTCTTTTATCAATCTTAAGTGGTTATACTTAACTTCCCATAAAGCTAGTATAACTCTTAAGCTTCGCTTTAAAACCGCTTAGTTCTCTTCATTAAAAATGATTCAAGATTCTTATGAAATGCTTTTAGATCTTTATTATTCAGGCTTAAGCCAGGCATTGCCGTAAGTGTTATTCAGCTTGCCAGGCATTGCCGTAAGTGTTATTCAGCTTAAGTCAAAGACATTGCCGTAGTTATTATTCGCTTAACACACGTACGCCTCACCGCATCATATATTGTAAAATATCATGCTTTAGGAAGAATCACATACCTTCTCAAATAAAACCACCGCCAAGTTGAATATGTCGCAGCAGAGTCACCTATAATAGTCACGCATATCTATCAAAGACTACTCAAGGTCATTCTAAACAGGGGTTCACAATTCTATGGAAAGTCAAAGACTTCCCTACCCTGAGCTATATAAGTTCATCGTGAAAACAATCCATGTAAGTACGCTTTGATTATTCTTCTTTAAACCCTTCTGCGTGGTAACAGCTCAATTCTATTCGTGATATTCTTCTAAGTATTTAATACTTATTCTAATACTACAACAAGAAGTATTCTCTAATTCAAAAGAGGGTTAGGATTTGTTACCTCGCAGCCCAATAATATCCTAGATAAAGTCGCACTGAGCAAGGTTTAGCTCCTAAGTTGTACGCTCCAGAGTCTAAGAAACCTTAGAAGTTCTTCACAACTTCTACTAAGTACTAAGGGATTTGGGCTAGGTATTTTGGGCATTATAACAATACTAGAAGACAACTTTTCTACCAAGGGAGGGGGTAGATTTTTGGCTAGGCTAGTGGGGCCTCGCCAAACTACTAGGCTGTGGGAGGGGGTATTCGCCATGGCCTTCACAAGGAGGGGAGGTGTTGGACTAAAAGGCTACAAAGAGAGAGGAGATAATTTTCAAGACTTGAAAGATTTGTGGATGAAGAACTCTTCATCTCTAAGGGGGTATTTATAGGTCAAGA
Source organism: Przewalskia tangutica (assembly GCA_029844215.1). Lineage (NCBI taxonomy): Eukaryota > Viridiplantae > Streptophyta > Magnoliopsida > Solanales > Solanaceae > Przewalskia > Przewalskia tangutica. Next base: position 1,261,313 of record JAQGDG010000038.1, on the reverse strand, counting down.
AGTGGCCAACCAATGGCCAAGATTAAGACAAGTGCAAGGCAAGTGTAGGTGAGGATTAACTATACACAAATATCCTACCAACTCCTTGACTTGTGCACAAGGCACAAAAACGTGCCAATGGTCTTCAATTCGGCCCAACGGACGATTTCAAGTCCACAAATCGGCGTGCCAAGTGTCGCCTCCCGCTGGTCCAAAATGTTTCGCCTCTCTAAAAATCCGCAAAAATTAGAAATGGCATAGCCGGAATTTATCCTACGAAAGTCGTGGAAACGCTTTCGCCTAAAAACTATTCGCTTTGTGAGTTGTGCCCAAAAAAACGCTTTGCCTAAACTTTAAGGCTAGATTTTGACGTATTCCTCACGCACATACTGAAATACGGTATAACATTCTCCTCCTTAGAAACATTCGTCCCGAATGTTCCTTCCCAAGATTAACGATAAGATTCTTCATAACTTAAACAGATTGCAAATGCCACACACGCCACGTAACAAAACTTAGGCGTAAACGATAACGAAAATTTAAAACTATGAAAGTGAATAACCTGTAGCTGTGTGGAATATGTGAGTATACTTCGCCTCATGTCCTCCTCGGCTTCCCACGCCATCTCCTCCCGAGCTCGTTCGCCACAAGACTTTGACTGCCACGCCCCCGTCCGCAGACGCTAACCCGACGATCGACTATCGCTATGGAATCTCCTCATACGATAACCCTCACCTGGACATCGCTAATCGGTGTACCCTAGATGGATCCCCGATACATCTCTCAAAGATAGATACGTGAAAATCGGATGCACCGCCTCCAGATCGGACGGCAGATTCAACTCGTAGGCAACCTTGCCTACCGCGACAATCAAACGCCCAATGTATCTGAAATGGCCGAGTTTCCTTCTTCCCGAATCTCATCACACCCTTCATGGGTGACACTTTAGGAAAACCCAATCATGAACCTCGAACTCAAGATGCCGACGACGATGATCCGTGATACGACTGGCCGACTCGAGTCGCCAATAGCCGCCTGATAAGCTTCACCTTATCCATCGCCATTACCAAATCCGTCCCACTAGCCGCACTCGCCCACATCGAACCAACCTATAGGCGACCGCACTTCTCCCATACAAGGCCTCATAAGGCGCCATCCGAATACCGAGTGGTAGCTATTATTATACGCGAACTCAACTAGAGGCAAATGATCCTCCCAACTACCATCGGTCAATAACACGGGCTCGCAGATATCCTCGCAGTCCGGATAGGCGCGCTCGTCCGTCTGCTCGTGGATGAAATGCGACTGTGCTCACCAAGGCCCCTAAACCCTCTCGAAGGACTCCAAGTTAGCCAAACCGGGCTCTCGTCAAATGATCGAAGTAGGGACTCACGCACCGACGATCTCTGATGTAAAGTTCGCATAATCTCACCAAAAAGTCGCCCCGACGGAAGAAAGTGGGCTGATTTCGCCACCGCCGACGATAACCCATATAGAATCATGTCTCCTCCGAAAGTGCGAGGTAATCCCGTGATGAAGTCCATGTTGATTACCTCCCACTTCCGTGTCGGATCTCAATCGTCAGAACAAACCACCGTGCCTCTCGTGCTCTACCTTCACTGCCGACAACACGCATTGAGCTACGAACTCGCAACGCCCTCTTCAAGCCATCCCACCAATACGGATCTAAGGTCGTGGTACATCTTGCTGACCCGGATGGATAGAGTAACGCGCTACGTGGTGCTTCCCAAGAACTCACGCCAAGTCCTCAAACATCCGGAACACACAATCGCCTCAAACCTTAGCACCCCATCGTGCTACCTCAAAGGACCCTTGCCTCACGAAGAGTCAGATCACGATATCGAATCAAAGCCGGATCCTCGAATCAAGGCTTCTTCACCTCTCGACGATGGAAGACTCGCAACCTCACGAACTCTAACCCCACCGCTATCGTAATCAATCAAACGGACACCAAGGCTCGCTAATCGATGCAAATCACGAACCATGTTCCTCCTCTCTAGCCGCACATCCGATAGGCTCCCATCGACCTACGACTAAGAGCATCCGCCACAACATTGGCCTTCCGGTGGTACAGATATCAACATCGTAATCCTTAAGCAACTCTAACCACCGCTCTCGCCGTAAGTTCACTCCTCCGCCGAAGATATACCGAGGCTCTTGTGGTCCGTAAAAATATCCACGTGAACCCCATACAAATAGTGCCTCCGCATCTTCAAGGCGTGAATCACACCGCCAACTCCAAATCACGCGGGTAGTTCTCTCGTGTTTCTTCACCGCCTGACGATATGCTATAACCCCGCCATGCCGCATCAACACACATCCCAACCCGATGCTCGACGACGCAATACACGACATAACCATCCGACCTCCGGAAGAGTAAGAACGGAGGTCGCGCCTCTTTCAAGAATCGAAACCCCGCCACAAGCATCACCATCAAACTTGGCCGCTTCCGAGTCACCCTAGTCAATGGTGCAGATAGAAGAAAACTTCTACGAACCGCCGATAATATCCTGCAAGGCCTAAAATCGCGAACCTCTCGCCGAGAGGTGTCACGACCCAAATCGCCCGTGATCGTGCCTTACCCGCACCCTAGTGACACAACATCGAGTAATCAGCGAACATAAAACATATACATGAAACAAGTGAAGTACAAAACAAGAACTGAGAAAACTTGCCTTTTCGCATATATAAATAACAACTTTTACAACCGAGCTTTAATCCTTTTTACCAACCCCGCCACAACAGACTACTGCACTTAAGAAATGATACGACAACAATGGCGGATGTGGCCCCGCCATACCCCGAACGTAAACACCTACAACAACAGGGACTATACCAAGATAAGCCTCTCCGAGAAACGGAGCTTCCCAAGCCGAACGTGACCCTAAGAGCGAGGATCAACGATCGTGTACCTTTACCGCGCATGAACGCACTTCGGGCGAGGTCAAGCATAACAGTAGTATGCGAATCGAAATACATATCAGAAATGAAATCATAGCAGTCATATAAAGCAGAGACATGTATGATAACCAAACTACGCTTTACAACAAAGCAATATGTCAAGTCGTGACTCACGCCTCAAGTCATCACTCAAGTATAACAACGGGTCTCTGTGCCCACAACATCAATCATGCGCTGTGGAATACCTTCCTCACCGCGGCAGTTTATGATATAAAAGCACCAAGGAACACATATGAACACCGTGTCCCACCTGTGTCATCATAAAATCAGACGGTAAGTACGAAGGCATAGCCGACTACTAAAAACCCACGATCAACAAGGTCACGAATCAGATCATAAGATCTGCTCTGCACATTACATGATCAAAGCCGCCACTTGCCCACGATCAATACGCTGCCTAACCTCGAACTCCCGCAGCCGCGATAGGCCAATCTCATCGCCCGCATGAGGTATTCCCCGCATCGAGGGTAGCTACTCCCCGGCAACGTCCTGGACTTCGCAGTCCGCATGGCCACATGGACCGCATGCCCATCAAGGACGCATACTAACTCGAACTCGTAGTTCCGCGATAGCCCTCGACTGCATTTAGGTATTCTCAATCATAGGTCCATCGACCACTGAAGTCTACCCCGACGGAGGCGCCTTAACCCCCGGAATCATCTCAAGAGATGAGTGATGTAAAATACTAACACAAATGCCTTATCGTTAAGCAACATAAGCACAACGAAGGAAACCCTTTACACAACATCACAAGATACTAACACACGTAGCATCCTAGCATGTTTACTTATCAATCAACAAGAAAGTATTACCAGGCTATCACCACCAACACAATCAAGTTATACACACAAGGTACTTTCTACTATATGCTAACAAGTTCGGGGTTTTATCCCCAAAGTACTTCATACGTTAACTCTTTAAAAGATACGCATTTCACAATGTCACACAATACCCGTAGTATAAATAGAGTGACTATCCTTTTAAAGTAAATCAATTACTTCTCTTTGTAAAATCAAGTAGCAACATTCTTTTCCAATGATCAAGTTTGCCTAATTTCCAATGTTCAAGTTTCTCATTTTAGAAAGGTTTCGTAGTTCATAGTCTTATTCATTTAAGAATATAATTCTCCTTTAAACTATCTGAGAAACATAAGTCTTATGTGAGTAGGATATTCTTGTTTATAACAATCTTATTACAGCAGCCATGATCTAGGAATATCATTTTGTCTCATCTTAGCTTCTATGCAGATGAAAGTCTCTACTGGTTTTAATAATACTTAATCACAAAACATTTCCTTTTATTAACGCCGCAGTGGTTTGTCGATACACATTCGATTTCCAAAATCAAGAAACATTCTTAAGACGTTATACCTAACTTTCCATAAAGCTAGTATAACTCTTAAGTTTTCAAAACAAATCAAGTATTACTTCTTCTCTCAAAATGATTCAAAACTCTTTTGAAATACTTCAAGTTCTTTATTAACACATAACAAGCCAGTTATAGATCAAATCGCTACCTTTTAAAACCACATGTATTTTCTTACCAACATAAAGCCGTTATAACCAACTTCCCATAAAGCCGTTATAACACTTTATGTTTTACACCAATCAAATACATTTAGTACGTGACGTCTACTGCATTACATAGTTCACACATATCATGCTAGAAGAGATAGGAAGAGGTTCACATACCTCGCGACGAGTATCGACTAATAGCAAAACGCTCCAAGTACTCCCAACCGCTTCGCCACTCCTAAAGCCAAGTAACGCGCCACACGCAAGATTTCAACCTATAAGGCCACAAGGCGCTTATTAACATTAAGATCTTATCGTAGAACATTCTACGTAAAATTCGCAAAGACTCTCCCGCAACAGCAGAAATCTCCTCCTCTAACGGCCGGCTACCAAGCCAACCGTGGGTTATACATCTAACCCGAACGGGTACAATTCTACTCCACAAGATTACTACACAAGTCTATCAGAATACGATTCAGCTTCTTCAGCTTAAGTCAAAAGACATTGCCAACTAACCACGTTCAGTTCTATATATAGTATACATTAACTATATATTCTAACAACATGTAATTTCCAATTACAATAGAGGGACAAGATATTTTACCTCGATAAGCCCATAATTATCCAAGTATAAAGTCGATCCTGGGCAATCGTTTAGCTCCAACTCCGAGCGCTCCAACCCGCTCTAAACCACCCTTAGAAGTTCTAACCAACTTCTACACAATACTCCAAATGACTATGGAGATTTTCCTGTTTCGGTTTTGTGGACCGACGGAAGTATAATAGTATTTCCTGCCAGATAGTATAACCTTAGAATACTACAAGGTATACTACTAAGGTAATTTGGGCATTATAACAATACTTTGAGAGTATTTCTACACCACAAAGGGTATTATACGAAAGCAACTTCACAGGGGTGTACTCTGCCAAGGCCTCAGAGAGGGAGGCCTCTTGGCCGAACTCAACACTAAGTGGGAGGGAGAAGATTTAACACTTAGAAACATTTAGGAAAGGATGAAGAATTCATCAAAGGGAGAGGGTATTTATAGACAAGCCAAGTCCAACCAACGGCCAAGATTGAGCCAAGTGCTACACAAGTGTAGGCCAAGATATGCCCAAGTGCCCCTAGTCCCTACTCCTTAAAACCTCACAAATATCTACCAAAATATCTACCACTGACCTCCCCAATTGTCCCACGTGCGCCCACCTTGCCCACCAACGAGGTGCCAAGTGCCGCCTCTCGCTGGTCCAAAATGTTCCGCCTCTAAAAATCCGCAAAAATAAGAAAAGACATAGCCGAATTTTCCTTCGCAAGTTAGGTAACGCTTCAAAAACGACTCTAACCGGCCAGTGCACAAATGCCAATTCGGCTAAGCCACCTAGGGGTGACACGTGTCACCCTCCTATTGGCCCAAAATAAAACATCTTCCAAAATATCCACAATGGCCAAAAATCTCAAAACAAAGCTGGCTCTACAAAATCAGAATTTCTCCCGTGGCCCCACGTGACCATTTCCAAAAATAAAATTCCATAATTCTCTAATATTCCAGAAGTCCGAATACCAAACTGGGAATCCACCCCATTAAAGAACCTTTTTCCTTCACAAAACCTAAACTTTTCCGTGGAAAAATCGCTCTTTCTTCCTTTCCAATCTTTACGTCAGATTCTCGCACGCACGCCCTCGCATACATACCCCGGGACTACGGGTATAACATTCTTCCCCTTAGAAACATTCGCCCCAATGTTCATTCTAAGTCTCAAAACATACGCGCCAAAGATAGTCTTCACTTCTATACTTACGAAACAATCCTGCCATACCTGGCAACAGAAAATAACTGCGCAACATACTTATATCCAAGTCTACGAGGAAACACCTCTAACATCAACACAAATACACTTTTGTCACTTTGCCGCGAGCCTAGCTCCGACGACCCAACAAATGGTACCGGTCGCCGCGATCACCGTTCGCCGTGACACTCAACCCTTACCACATTTCGATATCGCTTAGTTTCCAAAACTCGGGTTACTATCTCTTTACGTGGGCATCATTAATCGGGAACATTCTGATGGATCTTCGATACTTTCCAACATAACAATACGAAGACCGGACGCCCCGCCTCCTAAGTCGACTAAAAGCTAACATATAGGCAACCCGCCTATTCTTCACATGAACTCTAAAGGCCCAAAGTAACTCGCTAAGTTCCTTCGCTTTCCAAACTCGCCACACCCGTCCGGTGGTACTTTCAAGAAGACCGACCGCCAACTCAACTCTAAGCGCTGCCGCTGATTATCCGCGACGATTCCTCCGAGCCGCCGTAACTTCTTCTAGACAAGCTTCTCACTATCCACGATATCTGGAACAAGATCAACCAACTATCTGAACCCCCGCCAACATCGAACCAATCGACCGCAAGAACTTACACTTCGCCTACAAGGCTTCGTAGAAGGCGACATCCGAACACCGAAATGGTAGCTCAAACGCTCCTCCACAGAGACAACAATCCTCACAACTACCTCAAATCCACGACCGCCCGAGGGCGAACGCGATTCGAGACTCACCCGAGTTCTTAACACATGCTTGTAAAACTTCCGGAAACAAAACAGCCAGAACTCAGGCTTCACTGTCGTCATAAGGTGAAGGTAGGCACCCGTGCAGCCTTACAACCTTCGATAAATCAACATCGCCAAGTGAACGGCCCCGATCAAGAACACGATGGGCTGCCCTATCGATCACCATCGGTCGAACGCATCCACGAACTCAGACACGTTAACTAAACTTGGGCCTAACACCCTCGTGACTCTTCCACAAGGCGGGACCACCACAACCAGACCTCACCACCAAACATGCCGCTGGTTGACCCGCAACGCGGCCTCAACCCACCCGGCAAGCGCGCAAAATACTATCTCCCGGAACAATCTCTCAAAACACGCTACTTAAAACCTAGCGGTCTTCTTAGCTCAACTACCCTCTTCATTTCACACTACTTAGGGACCTATCCCAAACACATCTCACGTGCACTATGCACTCCTATAAGGGTCAAACATAAACATACGTCTCTACCCGAGATGGCCTTACCTCTCAGGTCTTTGCGTATAAAGCTCTAAGGCTCACACTTTCTCTATCCTCCAAAATCTTACCTGCTAACCCACCATGATTTCTAATCACAACTAACACACCGCTATCGTAACATAGCACTTAAGGTATACTAACCTTGAAAGTTACCGGCGACTCGCTCCGACCTCTTCTCGCCCTCGTTAACCCGTCGATCTCTACGCTGCCGCTGTACATAAGCCCGCATACGTGCCATGCTCAAGCCCAATCAAGAATTACTCTGCACAACCTCTTAGGTAGTCATCAAGACTCGCAGACATCGGTATAATCTCCGTAGCCAAATCCATAGCTAGTAATGTGGTCGCCTCTTGCAATCTATATTCATCGTTTCCCGGCCGTGGAACCGAGGTTCAAATATCGCGACGCAGCAGGAACCGCCGCCGCAGCAACTCACTGGGCTAGCGACGCCGCAGAAATCCCGAACGAAGCACTACCCTAGGTAATGATTGGGCTGTGCCCTCGCAACCCTCTCAGATTCTACTCGCAGCCTCCTGGCCGCTTGCCTCCCGGGCCCGGTTGCCTACGCGAGGCATAACGCAGTGGAAAGAAATACGCTAGAGGGTCCAACTTAAAACACTTTCTAAGGCACGACTTCAGTGAGAAGAATAGAAACCAATCCTAAATATCCTATAGCCTCTCGATTATCGGGCGTACACAACACACCGATAATCAAGACTTCATCGATACGGCTCAGAGACACTTTCCGAGGATTAATCGCTCGATACCACTTTTGTCACGACCAAATCGGCCCGTGGATCGTGCCTTACCCCGCACCCTAGTGACACAACATCGAGTAATCACGAACATAAAACATATACATGAAACAAGTGAAGTACAAAACAAAGAACTGAGAAAACTTGCCTTTTCGATATATAAATAACAACTTTTACAACGAATGCTTTAATCCTTTTACCAACCCCGCCACAACAGACTACGCACTTCTAAGAAATGATACGACAACAATGGCGGACAGTGGCCCCGCCATACCCCGAACGTAAACACCTACAACAACAGGGACTATACCAAGATAAGCCTCCGAGAAACGAGCTTCCACAAGTCGAATCGTGACCCTAAGAGCGAGGATCAACGATCGTGTACCTTTACTCGCGCAGATGAACGCACTTCCGGGCGAGGTCAAGACAACAAAAATTTAGTATGCGAAATCAAAATACATATCAGAAATGAAATCATAGCGCCATATAAAGCAGAGACATGTATGATAACCAAACTACGCTTTACAACAAAGCCATGTCAAGTCGTGGACTCACGCCTCAAGTCATCACTCAAGTATAACAACGGGTCTGTGCCCACAACATCAATCACGCCCGTGGAATACCTTCCTCACCGCCTATGATATAAAAGCACCAAGGAACACATATGAACACCGTGTCCCACTCGTTATCATAAAATCAGACGGTAAGTACGGCGCATAGCCGACTACTAAAAACCCACGCATCAACAAGGTCCGCGAATCAGATTATAAGATTCGCCTAGACTGGCCACATGATCAAAGCCGCCACTTGCCCACGATTAATGTACGCTGCTTTAACCTCGAACTCCGCAGCCCGCGATAGGCCAATCTCATCGCCCGCATGAGGTATTCCCCGCATCGAGGGTAGCTACTCCCGCAACGCCCCGACTTCGCACCGCACGGCCACACGGACCGCATGCCCATAAAGGACGATACTAACTCGAACTCTCAGAGTTCCGCATAGGCCTCGGACTCGCATGAGGTATTCTCGAATCATAGGTCCATCGACCCGCCTGAAGTCTACCCCGACGGAGAGGCGTTTTAACTCTAATCATCTCAAGAGATGAGTGATGTAAAATACTAACACAACAAATTATCGTTAAGCAACATAAGCACAACGTAGGAAACCCCTTTACACAACATCACAAGATACTAACACACGTAGCATCCTAGCATGTTTACTTATCAATCAACAAGAAAGTATTACCAGGCTATCACCACCAACACAATCAAGTTATACACACAAGGTACTTTCTACTATATGCTAACAAGTTCGGGGTTTATCCCCAAAGTACTTCATACGTTAACTCTTAAAAGATACGCATTTCACAATGTCACACAATACCCGTAGTATAAATAGAGTGACTATCCTTTTAAAGTAAATCAATTACTTCTCTTTGTAAAATCAAGTAGCAACATTCTTTTCCAATGATCAAGTTTGCCTAATTTCCAATGTTCAAGTTTCTCATTTTAGAAAGGTTTCGTAGTTCATAGTCTTATTCATTTAAGAATATAATTCTCCTTTAAACTATCTGAGAAACATAAGTCTTATGTGAGTAGGATATTCTTGTTTATAACAATCTTATTACAAACATGATCTAGGAATATCATTTTGTCTCATCTTAGCTTCTATGCAGATGGAAGTTTCTACTGATTTAATAATACTTAATCTGTCAAAACATTTCCTTTATTAACGCTGCAGTGGTTTGTCGATACACATTCTGATTTCCAAAATCAGTAAAACATTCTTAAGACGTTATACCTAACTTTCCATAAAGCTAGTATAACTCTTAAGTTTTCAAAACAAATCAAGTATTACTTCTTCTCTCAAAATGATTCAAAACTCTTTTGAAATACTTCAAGTTCTTTATTAACACATAACAAGCCAGTTATAGATCAAATCAGTTACCTTTTAAAAACCACATGTATTTTTCTTACCAACATAAAGCCGTTATAACCAACTTCCCATAAAGCCGTTATAACACTTTATGTTTTACACCAATCAAATACATTTAGTACACGTGACGCTCACCGCACTACATAGTTCACACATATCATGCTAGAAGAGATAGGAAGAGGTTCACATACCGCGACGAGTATCGACTAATAGCAAAACGCCTCCAAGTACTCCTAACCGCTTGGCTACTCCTAAAGCCAAGTAGAACGCGCCACACGCAAGATTTCAACCTATAAGGCCACAAGCGCTTTATTAACATTAAGATCTTATCGTAGAACATTCTACGTAAAATTCAAAGACCTCCCCGCAATAACAGAAATCTCCTCCTCTAACGGGCCGCTACCAAGCCAACCAGTGGGGGTTATACATCTAACCCGAACTGCACAATTCTACTCCACAAGATTACTACACAAGTTCATCAGAATACAGCTCAGCTTCTTCAGCTTAAGTCAAAAGACATTGCTAACTAACCACGCTCATTCTATATATAGTATACATTAACTATATATTCTAACAACATGTAATTTCCAATTACAATAGAGGACAAGATATTTTACCTCGATAAGCCCATAATTATCCAAGTATAAAGTCGATCCCGGCAATCGCTTAGCTCCAACTCCGAGCGCCCAACCCGCTTTAAACCACCCTTAGAAGTTCTAACCAACTTCTACACAATACTCCACGGACTATGGAGATTTTCCTGTGGTTTTGCCAGACCGACGGAAGTATAATAGTATTTCCAAGCCAGATAGGTATAACCTTAGAATACTACAAGGTATACTACTAAGGTAATTGGGCATTATAACAATACTTTAGAGAGTATTTCTACACCACAAATGGGTATTATACGAAAGCAACTTGGTGGTGTACTCCTCGGCCAAGGCCTCAGTGAGAGGAGGCCTCTTGGCCGAACTCAACACTAAGTGAGGGAGAAGATTTAACACTTAGAAACATTTAGGAAAGGATTAAGAATTCATCAGGGAGAGGGTATTTATAGCAAGCCAAGGCCAACCAATGGCCAAGATTGAGCCAAGTGTTACACAAGTGTAGGGCCAAGATATGCCCAAGTTCCCTAGTCCCTACTCCTTAAAACCTCACAAATATCTACCAAAATATCTACCACTGACCTCCCCAATTCGTCCCACGTGTCGCCCACCTTGCCCACCAACGAGTGCTGCCGCCTCTCGTTGGTCCAAAATGTTCGCCTCTGAAAAATCCGCAAAAATAAGAAAAGACATAGCCGAATTTTCCTTCGCAGTTAGGTAACGCTTCGCCGAAAAACGACTCTAACCAAAGGCCAGGCACAAATGCCAATTCGGCTAAGCCACCTAGCGGGGTGACACGTGTCACCCTCCTATTGGCCCAAAATAAAACATCTTCAAAATATCCACAATGGCCAAAAATCTCAAAACAAAGCTGGCTCTACAAAATCAGAATATCTCCCGTGGGCCCCACGTGACCATTTCCAAAATAAAATTCCATAATTCTCTAATATTCCAGAAGTCCGAATACCAAACGGGAATACAATTCCCATCTAAGAACCTTTTTCCTTCACAAAAACCTGAAACTTTTCCGTGGAAAATCGCTTCTTTCTTCCTTTCCACCTTTCTGTCAGATTCTCGCACGCACGCCCTCGCATACATACTCGGGACTACGGGTATAACAAAGAGGTCTAGGCTAAGTCCCGATCGCTCGATCTTGGCCAGATCAACTCGAATGCCATCACCCGGCAATATGCCCAAGAAACGCCATCAAGTCAACCAAAACTCACATTTGGAAAACTCGGCGCATAATCGCCGGTCCCGAGAATCGCCAAGACAGCCCTCAAATGCCCGCGATGCTCCGCTGAGCGAGAATAAACCAAGATATCATCAATGAACACTATCACAAACGTGTTCAAAATGGTTTGAACACTCGTTCATCAAATCCATGAATACCGAGCATCGTCAACCCAAAAGATACGACTCAACTCATAATGCCCGCATCGTCCGAACGCAACTAGGGACATCCACCTCTCTCGACTCGCACTGATGATAGCCCGATCGCAGATCAATCTTGAGAAACATCTCGCACTCGCAGAATCGTCGAACAAATCATCAATCCCGGGGCGGGGTATTCGTTTAATGGTCACCTTGTTCACCGCCTCATCAACACACGCGCAGCTGCCCCGCCCTTCTTCTTCACGAACAATACCGCGCTTCAGTGGAGAAACACTAGGCTCGATGAAGCCCTTCTCCAAGAAATCCTCACTGGTCCTTCAACTCTCTCAACTCGCAGTGCCATTCTCAGACGGCGAATGGAAATAGCCGAGTATCCGCAACACATCTATACAAAACTCGATCTCCTCTCGTGAGGGACACCGAGGTCATCCGAAACACGCCTGGGAACTCACGACCATCGAATCGATCAAAATCTGGTACCGCAACTTCAAAGATCAAACACCCGAACGATGGGTAGATATACCCTTCTACACCATCTTCCTAGCCTCGAGGTAGGAAATAAACCTACCCTGGGCGATACCGCGTTCTCCCACTCAACAACCGGCCTCAGAAACTGGAACTGCATTACTCTCTCTCGCAGCTTACATTGGCGTAGCAAGAAGCTAGCCAATCCATCCCCATAATCACGCCAAGTCAATCATCTCCAACTCTATCAAGTCCGCCAGTGGTCCGACGATCAGAATGGTCACAGACGCTCTATATACCCGCCGAGCTACCACCGAATCACCCATCGCGTAGCTACCTCGAAGTGGTCTATGGACTCGTGCTCTATCCCTATCCTACTAGCAACAAGGGGAGATATATAGACAGAGTAGAACCCGATCTATCAAAGCATACACATCAAACCTAAACCGATAAGGTACACGTGACGACATCAGCGAGGCCTCCGATCTCGCTACCGACAAAGCATAAATGCGTTCTCGAGGACCGCTAGAATCGACCCGAGCCACGACTCTTCCGCGACCGGCCGACCCACGAGTACCCTCGCTCCGGCGAGTAATCAGAGGAGATGATGAAGCCGCAATGTAACTCGGCGCCGAGCCCTACCACCGCCGCTCTGGCCGGACAGCCGCAAAATGACCTCGCTGGCCACAATCAGAATAAGCTCCAAAAGTAGTACCACACTTCCCGTAATGGGATCTACCGTGACGCCACATTGGGTGGTCCCGATCGCCGCACTCTCGCTACTCGACGCCCAAGCCCTGCCCCGCCCGCCAAAAACTCGCCGCGGCCGGTGACGCGCAGGAGTGCTCAGCCGGCCGTGGTGCGACCCAGATCGCCGAGGCCGCCACCACGATAACCACCGTAAGACTCTCCCGCCCCGCCTTCTTCTCGGCCGTCGCCCACTCGCCGACCGCGCCTCGCATCCAAGGGCGCGAGCTCGCACGCGGTAATGTCCATACCCTACCGAGAGAAACACCCGCACATGACTCGCCATATAGTCGTTTCAGCCCTGACATAGCGGTGCACCCTATCCTCCATATTCGCTACAATGCCGGGACATATCGAGCCAATGAATCAAACTCGACATTGTTCTCCCGACAAGGCCCTCTCTCGCTCGCAGTAAAAATCTATCACCGCGCCTCCTCATCCGCGAGGCAAGAATGAGTGAGGAAAGCCTCCGAGAACTCATCCCAAGTAGCCGGGACGCTGCGGTTTCCCGGATAACTCCCATGAATCAAACCAATCGATCGCAGATCACGCAGCCGACGCGAACCAAAGGTCACAGACTGCCTCCGAGGCCTTGATCACCCTCACGATTCTCTCAGAGCCGACGGATGAACTCCTCGCGATCATCCTCCGCCACCCAGAAACTCGCGGCTACAACTCAAGAAATCTCGTAGTCTCAAACTATTCGCCTCGCGTACCACACGCGCGATCGAGCCGAGCCGAACTGAACCGCCGCGATCCAATCTCTCCTCGTATCGCCACAACTTTAGCCAATAGCCGGGCATCTCTTGTACCCTAACCTCCGCCTAGGCCGTGGGACGTGAGGCTGGTACCGTGGTCTCGCTGGCCGGGCGGCGCCATAGAACTCGCTGCTCGTATAGACCGGCCTCGAGCCTCGTGACTGGTGTCTCGCTAGCGCCTCACGCCTTGCTCTTCTCGGGCCCGGTTGCCTTACGTGAGGCATAATCACATAGAAAGGAATACGTTAGAGGGGTCCAACCTATAACACGCCTCTAAAGCACGATCTCGTAATGAGAAAATGGAAACCAATCCTAAATATCCTATAGCCTCCGATTATCGCGTGGTGCACAACACACCGTAATCAAGACTTACTAGATACGGTCAGAGACACTTTCCGAGGATTAATCGCTCGATACCACTTTTGTCACGACTGCCCGGCCCGTGGATCGTGCCTTACCGGCACCCAAGTAGTCATACATCGTAGTAATCACCGAAATATAAAGCAAGACATGAAATGCTTTATAAAATAAGATACGCTTTATGGAGAAAACACGCTTTCTAAGATATATATAAACATGGTTTAGCAGCTACATCCGACATCGCATAAATATGACTACATGCACTTAAGGAAATATACAACTATGGCGACAGGCCCCGCCATACCTCGATCTGATAAAACTATCTACAACAGTGAGATCATACCCAAAAGTAGAGCCTCCTAAAAGATGGAGCTCCCGACACCAACGTAGAGATCCTAAGAATGGATCTAGCACTGCTTGCCCTTACTACCGCAGATGAACGCAGCCTCGGCGAGGTCAAGACAACAGTACTAAGTATGTGAAATCAGAAAGTACTTAAATGAAATCATAACACTTTTTAAAACCGTTTACAAATATGTATGAAGCAATCAAGGAACCGCACATGCCACATCACAAACAAGAGCAACAATAGGTAAACCGTAATAGTCTTTTCTAGGCCGCGAATGATTCAAGCAGGCCACTCCAGTATTATCACTCGCAAGCCTAACTCGACTCCCGAGTCCGCGATAGGCCACTCACGGGCCCGCATGAGGTATAACCCCGCATCGAGTAGCTACTCCTCGCATCGCCCCGACTCGTTGTCCGCGACGGCCACATGCACCGCATGAGGCATAACCCCGCATACTAACTCGAACTCGTGAGCTCCGCATAGGCCCCCGACCCGCATGAGGTATTCTCGAATCACGGTCCTGCATCACCGAAGTCTACCCCAGACGGAGGCGCCTAACCCCAGATCATCTCAAGAGGCGAGTGATAGTACACTAACATAACAAATGCCTATCTTTAAACAACATAAGCACAACAAGGATACTCTCTTATACAAACGTTACAAGATACTAACACACATAGCATCATATCATGTCTACTTATCAAACCATCTTATTATTCTTTCACAATTCAACATAAGTCCGTTATAAACACATAGGCAAACTTGTTTCTTTTATCAATCTTAAGTGGTTATACTTAACTTCCCATAAAGCTAGTATAACTCTTAAGCTTCTATTTTAAAACCGCTTAGTTCTCTTCACGTTAAAAATGATTCAAGATTCTTATGAAATGCTTTCAGATCTTTATTATTCAAAGCTTAAGCCGTAGGCATCACAGTAGTTGTTATTCAAAGCTTAAGCACAGGCATTGCTGTAAGTGTTATTCAGCTTAAGTCAAAGACATTGCCGTAGTTATTATTCGCTTAACACACGCACGCTCACCGCACTATATATATTGTAAAATATCATGCTTTAGAAGAATCACATACCTTCTCAAATAAAACCACCGCCAAGTCAATATGTCATACGCAGAGTCACCTATAATAGTCACAAACATCTATCAAAGACTACTCAAGGTCATTCTAAACAGGGTTCACAATTCTATGGAAAGTCAAGACTTCCTACCCATGAGCTATATAAGTTCATCGTGAAAACAAATTCTATGTAAGTACAGCTTGATTATTCTTCTTTAAACCCTTCATCGTGGTAACAGCTCAATTCTATTCTCGTGATATTCTTCTAAGTATTTAATACTTATTCTAATACTACAACAAGAAGTATTCTCTAATTCAAAAGAGGTTAGGATTTGTTACTCAAGAAGCCCAATAATATCCTAGATAAAGTCGCACCGAGCAAGGTTTAGCTCCTAAGTTGTACGCTCCTAGAGTCTAAGAAACCTTAGAAGTTCTTCACAACTTCTACTAAGTACTAAGGATTTGGGCTAGGTATTTTGGGCATTATAACAATACTAGAAGACAACTTTTCTACCAATGGAGGGGGTAGATTATTGGCTAGGCTAGTGGGCCTCACCAAACTACTAGGCTGTGGGGGTATTCGCCAAGGGCCTTCACGGGAGTGGAGGTGTTGGACTAAAAGGCTACAAAGGAGAGGAGAGGATTTTCAAGACTTGAAAGATTTGTGGACGAAGAACTCTTCATCTCTAAGGGTATTTATAGGTCAAGAAGTGGCCAACCAATGGCCAAGATTAAGACAAGTGCAAGGCAAGTGTACGGTGAGGATTAACTATACACAAATATCCTACCAACTCCTTGACTTGTGCACAAGGCACAAAAACGTGCCAATGGTCTTCAATTCGCCCAACGGACGATTTCGTCCACAAATTGGAGCGTGCCAAGTGTCGCCTCCCGCTGGTCCAAAATGTTTCGCCTCTGAAAAATCCGCAAAAATTAGAAATGGCATAGCCGAATTTATCCTACAAAGTCGTGGAAACGCTTCATCTGAAAACTATTCGCTTTGTGAGTCACAAAAAAACGCTTTGCCTAAACTTTAAGGCTAGATTTTCAGACGTATTCTCACGCATACTGAAATACGGGTATAATGTAGTTCTACGCGACTCTACTTAATACTCCAACCAACTATGGAGATTTTCCTGTGGTTTCGCTTAGAGGCTAAAGGAAAGTATAATAGTATTTTCCGGCTTTTCAGATGTAGGTACTTTGGAAATACTACAAGGTATTTGGGCTAAAGTATTTGGGTATTATAACAATAATTGAAGAGTATTTCTACCAAGGGGTAGTATTTACCAGCACAACTAGGCTAGTGGGTTTGCTCTCGCCAAAAGGCCACCAACGGGGGAGGAGTCGACGAGACAACTACAAGGATGAGTGTTTTGAGTCTTGAATTTGCTCAAGTGTGATGAAATAACTCATCAACTAAGGGGTATTTATAGTGGCACTCAAAGGCCAAGATTGAGCCAAGTGGTAGGCAAGTTGTAAGGTGAAGATTAAGCCACGTGTTGTATGGGTCCCACTTGGTCATCCACTCCACAAAATATCTCACAAACATCACCAAACATTTTAGGCACAAAAGATGAAAAAACGCAAGCCTAGAAGCTTCCACCAAGGAAATTTCGCCCAACTCGACACCTAAGGGTGACACATGTCGCCTCCAATTGGTCCAAAATGTTTCGCCTCTAAAAACTGTGAAAATAATAAATGACATAACCGGAATTTTCCTACAAAAGTCGGAAACGCTTCACGAAAAATCCACTCTTTTCACTTGTGCACAATTTCGCCACTTTGCCTACTTAAGGCTTTAAACTTTTATACGCACGCCTCACGCATATACTCTGAAATACTGGTATAACATTCTCTTCCTTAGAAACATTCATCCCGAATGTTCCTTCTAAGTCTCAAAACAAACGCCACAAGATAGTCTTCACTACTATACTTACGAGAACAACCCTGCCATACCTGGCCACAGAAACACCTGCGCAAATACTTACATCCAAGTCCACGAGGAAACACCTCTAACATCTCTAAAGTAATGATCACAACTTTGCTCGCAATACACGCCGCTTCTTTCCTTACGCTGTCGCACTTTCTCGCACACTCAACTCCTTCTACCATATTTCATATCGATTCGCCTAAAATCTCGGGCGGATCTCCGATGCTTTCCTGACATAACAACACGAAGATCGACGCACCGCTTCCTAAGTCGGACGGAAAATGCTAACATATGTGCAACCCGCCTATCCTTCACACGAACTCAAAAGGCCCAAAGTAACTCGCTAAGTTTCTCCGCTTCCAAAACTCGCCACACCCTATCCGGTGGTACCTTCAAGACCGACCGCCAACTCAACTCTAAGCGCCGCCGATAATCCGCACGATTTCTCCGAGCCGCTAAAAACCTCTTCTCGATAAGCTTCACCCTATCCACATCCTCGCCAACACGATGAACCAACTATTCAACCTTGCCAACGCCGAACCAATCGACCGACAACTTACACTTCCGCCCTGCAAGGCGCCACAAGGCGATATTCGAACACCGAATGGTAGCCGTAAAACGATTCCTAACAGGAGGCAACGATCCTCACCGCTACCCTTAAAATCCAAATACTGGCCCGAGGGCGAATATGATTCTGAGACTCACCTGAGTTCCTAATCCTGCCTGGTAAAACTTCCAGAAAAGGAAACAACCGTAACTGGCTCCACTCGTTCGACATAAGGCGGCGTAGGCACCTCGCGCAGCCTACAACCTTCCCCGATGTAACATCTCGCATAACCTCGCCGAGTAAACGGCCTGATCGAAAGACACGACGGCCGACCCCATCGCCCGACCATCGGTCGAATGCATCCACAAACCCGCATAATCGTTAACTAAACACGGGCCTAACACCTCATGACCCTACCACGCGCGACTACCACAACCGACTCACTACTAAACAGCCGCGGTTGACCCGCACATGGCCTCAACCCGCCCCAACGCCAAGAAAACACTAGCTCCCGATCCGAACAATTTCACTAATCACGCTACTAAAACCTAGCGCCTTCTTAGCTCAACTACCCTCTTTCATTACACACTACTCGTGACTTATCACACAATATATCTCACGCATTATGCACTCGATAAGTGGTCAAACATAAAATAAATCTTTCTCTCAAGATTGCCTCTCTAAGGTCTCCACGTAAAAAGCTCTAAGGCTTACACTTTTCCTATCCCCCAAATCTTACTTTTGTCACTTTGCCGCGAGTCTCACTCCGGAGAGCCAAAAAATGGTACCGGCTGCCATGATCCCATACACAATGGGACGTACATACAGAGAGCCACTGCCGGTTCTGTTTCGCTAGAGGCTCGCCTTTATACGCCACTTCCGAACTTACCCTGCATTAACCATGATTCTAATCACAACTAACATATCGCGATCAAAACATAGCACTTATGATATACTCATCTCTGTAGGTTAAGGATATATCTATATCTATCGCCTCACTCCTTAGTCGTTCTAATCAAACTCGCCTGCAGGCGCATAACTAGGAAGATGACGAACTACCCACCGATCCTCGGGGTTACGCCCCTACTTGCATCCTTCCTACTAGGACATCCTTTCGACACACGGCTCGACGGCCACGCAAAACAAGCATCAACAAAAGATAACATTCCCGACGACGCACACATGCAACACCGGGAAAAATCAATCCGCCGGCCGAGCCTACGGTAGCCGTGGAATCAAAAACTCGAGTTCACTAACTCGCACACCCCAACGCCCCGAACCCCGCGAGACCTCTCGCGATCGCGGATGCATAATCTAACCACGCGAGTGATCGCCAAAGTTACTAAAGGACTCGCCGCCCGCCCTCTTCGCCGCCCTTCAACCCGCCGACCCTACGCTTGGCTCGCCGCGCACAAGCCCGCATTTCTGCCATGCTCAAGCCTACCAAGAATTACTTGCACAACCTCTCCTAGATAGTCATCAAGACTCGCCAGACATCCGTATACTCTCCGTAGCCAAATCCATACTAGTAATGGTCGCTTTGCAATCTATATTCTCTGCTCCTGGCCGTGGAACCAAGGTTCAAATGTCATGGCCGCAGAGGAATCGCGCCGCCGTACAAACTCACTGGGCTAGCGACGCCGCAGAACTCCCGAACAAAGCACCTAACTCAGTGATGGTTGGGCTCGTGCCCTCGTGAACCTCTCAGATTTACTCGCAGCCTCCTCGGCCGCTTGCCTCCCGGGCTCCGGGTTCTACGCGAGGCATAACTGTAAGTGAAAGAAATACGTGAGAGGGTCGAACTTAGATCACATCTCTATGGAACGATCTAAGAGTGAGATGAATAGAAACCAATCCTAAATATCCTATAGCCTCCGACATTGGCGCGCACAACACACCGATAATCAAGACTTCATCGATACTGGTCAGAGACACTTTCCGAGGATTAATCGCTTCGATACCACTTTTGTCACTACCCGAACCCGCCCGTGATCGTGCCTTACCCGCACCCTAGTGATACAACATCGTAGTAATCGAACATAAGACGATAACATGAAATAACTGTAAGTATGAAACAATAGTTCGAGAAAACTTCGCTTTACGCATATATATATAAATCAATTTAAACCGAACATACATCCCATTACAACTCGCCCACAACAAGATTTCATGCACTTAAGAATGATACGACAACAATGGTGGACAGGCCCGCCATACCCCAATGTAAATACCTACAACGACAGTGGACTATACCATCGATAAGCCTCCGAGAAACGAGCTTCCCATACGCCGAATCGCGACCCTAAGAGCGAGGATCAACATCGGTGTACCTTTACTCGCGCAGATGAACGCAGCCTCGGGCGAGGTCGGCATAACAGTACCAAGTATGTGAAACCGAAAATATCAGAATGAAATCATAATAGTCTATAAAGCAGAGACATGTATGATAACCAAACTACGCTACAATAAATAGGCAATATGTCAAGTCGTGACTCACGCCTCAAGTCATCACTCAAATGTAACTATGGGTCTCACGCCCATAACATCAATCACGCCCGTGGAATACCTTCCTCACCGCCAGCAGCTTTATGATATAAAAGCACCAAGAAATACACATGAACACTGTGTCCCACTGTGTCCTAATAAAACAAGACAGTAGGCACGAAGGCATAACCGACTACTAACACCCATAGTACTAATGTGGTCATAAATCAGATTATGATATCCGCTTGACTGCCACATGATCAAAGCCGTCACTCGCTCGCAGATCAAATGCGCGCTGCCTAGCCCCGAACTCTCCGTAGCTCAAGATAGGCCAACTCTCATAAAGCCCGCACAGGTATTCTCGTGATCGAGGGTAGCTACTCCCCGCATCGCCCCGACTCGCACCGCATGGCCACAAAGACCGCATGACCACGTGGCCGCAAACTAACCCGAACTCCCAGAGTTCCGCACGGATCCCCGACCCGCATGAGGTATTCTCGAATCACGGTCCTGCATCACCGAGTCTACCCCGCGACGGAGGGCCTTAACCTCCGAGACAAGTCAAGGTGAGTGGTACAATACCAACATAACGGAGAGTCAAACAACTTTAAGCGCAATGAGTGGAAAACCCCTTTACACAAAACATCACAAGATACTAACACACGAAGCATCCTAGCATGTTTACTTATCAAATCAACAAGAAAGTATTACAAGGCTATCACAAACCAACACAATCACGTTATACACACAAGGTACATTCTAATATACGATTAACAAGATCGGTATCTATTCCCAAAGTACTTCATACATTATCTTTTAAAAGATAATGCTACGCTTACAAAAGTCACACAATACCCGTAGTATATGAAAATAGAGTGATTATCTTTTCAAGTAAATCAAAACACTTACCTTTGTAAAATCAAGTAACAACATTATTTTCCAAACGCCCAAGTTTGCCTAATTTCAAATGCTCACGCTTCTTATTTTAGAAAGGTTTCGTAGTTCATAGTCTTATTCATTTAAGAATATAATTCTCTTTAAACCATCCGAGAAAACATAAGCCTTATATGAGTAGGATATTCTTGTTTATAACAATCTTATTACAAAGCTCATGATCTAGGAAATATCATTTTGTCTCATCTTAGCTTCTATGCATGGAAGTTTCTACCGTTTTAATAATACTTAATCACAAAATATTTCCTTTTATTAACGCCGCAGTTGGTTTGTCGATACACATTCTCGATTCAAATCAAGAAACATTCTTAAGCCGCTATACCTAACTTCCCATAAAGCTAGTATAACTCTTAAGTTTTCAAAACCCAAGATTACTTCTTCTTTCAAAATGATTCAAAAATCTTTTGAAATACTTCAAGTTCTTTATTATTACCTAACCACCAGCTTATAGTTCAAATCGCATCTTTTAAAACCACAAATATTTTCTTACCTACATAAAGTCGTTATAACCAACTTCCCATAAAGCCGTTATAACACTTTATGTTTTAGACCAATCAAATACATTTAACACACGACGCTTCATCGCATTACATAGTTACAATACATATAATGCTAGAAGAGATAGGAAGAGGTTCACATACCTCGCGACGAGTATCGACTAATAGCAAAACGCCCAAGTACTTCCAACCGCGGCCACTCCTTAAGCCAAGTAGATCGCGCCACACGCAAAGATTTCAACCTATAAGGCCACAAGCGCGCTTATTAATATTTAGATCTCTTCAGAGAACATTCTACGTAAAATTCGCAAAGACTTCCCGCAACCGCAGAAATCTCCTCTCTATCTGGGCCGCTACCAAGCCAACCAGTGGGGGGTTATACGCCTAATCCGGACGCACAATTCTACCTCACGTAAAAGTTACTACACAAGTCTATCAGAATACACCTATGTAATTACAGCTCAAGACTTTTCTTTCAAAAGGTTTCTTATTATTCAGCTTAAGTCAAAAGACATTGCCGCAATACTATGATCGCTTCTAACGATAGTATACTCAACTATATATTCCTACAACATGTAATTTCCAATTACAAATAGAATGACAATAGTGTTTACCTCGATAAGCCCAAAATTATCCAAGTTTAAACGTCGATCCCGAGCAAGGTTTAGCTCCTACCCGCGCTCCAACCCTCTCCAAACAACCCTTAGAAGTTCTACGCGACTTACTTAATACTCCAACCAACTATGAAGATTTTCCTTGTGGTTTCGCTAGAGGCTAAAGGAAAGTATAATAGTATTTTCCGGCTTTCAGATAGAGGGTACTTGGAAATACTACAAGGTATTCGGGCTAAAGTATTTGGGTATTATAACAATAATTGAAGAGTATTTCTACCATGGGTAGTATTTCACTAGCACAACTAGGCTAGTGGGTTTGCTCTCGCCAAAAGGCCACCAAAGCGGAGGAGTCGGACGAGACAACCATGCGGATGAGTGTTTTGAGTCTTGAATCCGCTCATGTGGATGAAATAACTCATCAACTATGGGTATTTATAGGGCACTCAAAGGCCAAGATTGAGCCAAGGGCAGGCAAGTTGTGTTAAGATTAAGCCATGTGTCAGATGGGTCCCACTTGGTCATCCACTCCACAAAATATCTCACAAACATCGACCAAACATTTTAGGCACAAAAGATGAAAAACGCGCAAGCCTGAAGCTTCCACCAAGGAAATTTCGTCCAACTCGACACCTGGGTGACACACGCCGCCTCCAATTGGTCCAAAATGTTTCGCCTCTAAAAATCCGTGAAAATAATAAATGACATAACCTAATTTTCCCTACAAAGTCGTGGAAACGCTTTCACGAAACGACTCTTTCGACTTGTGCACAATTTCGCCACTTTGCCTACTTAAGGCTTTAAACTTTATACGCACGCCTCACGCATACTCCGAAATACGGTATAACAAATTAAGTGAAAGTAATAAAAGTCGCTTTACCTTTTAAAGACTATTTCAACACATGAACAATAGTCACACCAGTAGTACACAAGCCCTCAAATATCATCACATAGTCCAAGAAGGGTATCAAGACCACAAATATCAAAGCCGTGTCTGAATCCCCATCACCGCTACTTGTAAGTGTAAAATATAACTACGTGACGCGCGTGGCATCCTACCTCATCACAACAGACACACATACAATATATATATATATATATATATATATATATATATATATATATATATATATCCTCGCCTGTGAATCCTCATCACCGACAACCGTAAGTGTAAAATATAACCATACGACGCGCTATGACATCCTACCTCACTGTCGAGTACACACATATGCAATATATATATATATATCTCATGCCCGAATCCTCATCTCGGTACATGACTTCATGGAAAGCTAATCCATGGGTAATAATCGATATAATACGCCTCGAATCCTCATCTCGTACACGTCTTCACGGAGAGCTAATCCACGGGTAATAATCGATATAACATGCCGTGGAATCCTCATCTCGTACATGTATTCACGAGCTAGTCCATGGAGTAATAGTACATAACACGGTCGCATGCCTAATCCTCATCGATAAGCATGGCTACGGGTAATAAACAACCGAATCTAACCCGCCTCCCGGTCGCACGCCCTAATCCTCATCGATAAGCATGTCCAAGGATTAATAAAAACTATCCGGGATTCTAACCCGTATCCTGGTCGCATGCCCCTGAATCCCACATCATATAAGCATGTCCAAGGATCAATCACAATGGAAGCATACCTGGAAGCCTCCACATCGCTTCAGACGCTCCAAGTAAATTCACAACAAGACACCCTCCAACCGAGAGTCACAACAACAGAACGATAATACTTGCACTCAAGGCTATTACAAGCAAGCATAAACAAGTTCATAAAATCTTTAGACTTTCATTATCATACAAAATGAATTTCATTTTATAAACTCAAGGCACTTTTCGCTTTACATAAAAATCCGAATTTAACCCAAAGTACTACGATTTCCATTCTTTTCAAAAGACTCCTTTTCATATAAAACCCCAAGATACTAACACCCGTAGTATCAAGGCATGTCTACATTTCAAACAAGTCACTACATTTTTAGAAATACATTTCTAGGCTTCTAAATCAAGTGACCCTTACTTTAAAACTTTAAGCAATTGATACCTTTAAATCAAATTGCCCTTCCTTATTTCAAATCATTTCTTTGTTTATATTACTAGAGAAAACCATTCTTTTAACCTTCCATAAAGTTGTTATAACCAACTTCCCATAAAGCCGTTATACTAACTTTATGCTTTAGAAACTAAGACATCTTTAACCTTTCATAAACCCACATATAACTAACTTCCCATAAAGCCGTTATAACTCTTTATGTCTTAGACAAATTTATTCTTTTTATAACCAAGAGACTTATACTTTCAAATCAAGTTACATAGCTTTCAAAATACTTCAAGTCTCTTAACTTTTAAGAAATCAAGTTTCTTAACTTAGAATATAAAGTCTCTTAATCTTTTAAGAATTCAAGGTTCATAGTCTTAAAACTCCGTGAACGTAAACTCTTTAAATTAAGTAACATATACTTTTATGCGTTGTGAATAGGTTACACTCATTTATAACGATCTTATTAAAGCAACCATGATCTAGAAAATGTAATACAATTTTGTCTTATCTTAGTTTCTATGCAGATGGAGAATTCTACTCATTTTAATATAATTGATTATCGATACATTTTCTTTTATTAACGCTGCAATGGCTTGTTCGATACTTATTCTCATTCATGCAGTAAATTAGCAAAGTCAACTCGACTCCAAATACTTCCTAACGACTCTTAACAACATCCCCCATAAGACTTGGTAAGAACTTAGGATAACTTAGACATAACTTTCACATAGAGTAAATCAACATACATACCTCTTAACTTCTAAGAGTAGAAGGAATCATGAAATAACACCACATGTATATTTCATACATATAATCATGCCAAAAGGAGGAAGAGGTTCACATACCTCGCGACGATTATCGACAAGTAGCAAAATGCTCCAAAGTACTTCAACCTTGATAGCTATTCCATCCTTTAAGTAGAATACTGTTATACCCCGTATTTTCCAGAGTATGTACGTGAGGGCGTACGTAGAAAAGTTTGAGCCTTAAATTAGGCAAGGGACGGAAATTTTGTTCACAACCCCCGAAAAGAATTGTTTTCCGACGAAACATTTTCCAAATCTTTAAGGGAAAATACGGCTATGTCATATATTATTTTTGCGGATTTTTCCGAGAGATGAAATATTTTGGACCAACGAGAGGGCGACACTTGTCACCCTCAAGTTGGCGGATTTGTGGGCTTCATTTGGACGATTTCAAAGTCTTGTAGTAGGTAGGATATTTGTGATATTTTGTGTGGTAGTTGGATAAGGTACACATGGATAAATCCTCACCCTACACTTGCCCACCACTTGTCTTGATCTTGGCCCCTGGTTGTCCTATAAATACCCCCCCCCCTTGGTTGAAGACTTCTTCATCCACAAAATGTTTTCTAAGTCTTGAAGTCCTCCCCTTCTTGTGTAGCTTCCGCCCAAGTCTTCCTCCCCTCATGAGGCCTTGGCCGAGAGGTACCCTCCCAGGGTGCTAGCCAAACCTACCCTCCTCGTGGTGTTGTTCTCGTGAAAATACACCCCTCTTGGTAGAAAATACTCTCCAAGTATTGTTACTATTCCAAAGATACCTCTATACGTAGAGTCAAAATACTACCTTATGTCCTTTTTGTCTCAAAACGAAACCCTAAGGAAAAATCTTCATAGTCGGTTCAAGTATTAAGAAGAAGTTGCGTAGAACTTATAAGGGTTGTTTGGAGCGTCGAGCGCCAGAGTAGAGCTAAACGTTGCTCAGATCGACATTAAAACTTGGATAATTTTGGGCTTACTGAGATAAATACTCTTGTCCTTCTATTGTAATTGGAAATTACATACCGTAGTAGTATAGAAATGAGTATAAGATATATGAAGGATGGTATAAGAGAAGAGAATTGAATTGAAATCATATCGTAAGAATATTAAAGAATAGAATTGAATTGTAATCACGTAGGCGGTATAAAAGTTAAGAAGATTTGAACCTGCATTTACATGTGACATTTACAGAGACTTGTGTAGTATAACGGGTAGGGAAGTGCTGCCCATTTTTCGTGAGAATAGAGAACCATCCGCTTAGAATATTCTACAGAGTAGTCTAGACGCTGATAGACGATACGGCCTTTATAGGTTGAATGTTTGCAGAGCATGTTCTACTGGAAGACGGACAAGGCTAGCCGTTATGGCGCGGAGCATTTTGCTATTAGTCGATAATCGTCGCGAGGTATGTGATTCTTCCTATCCTCTCGAGCATGATATTTTAAAAGAATATATATAGTACGTAGACGACGTGTGTTAATCGAACGTGGTTTTATCGCGATGTCTTCCGACTTGAGTCTAATAATAAAGAATCTTGAAGTATTTCAAAAGAATTAAGAATCGTTTTGAAAGAAGAGTAATACTTGGTTTTAAAAGCTTAAGAGTTATACTAGCCTTACGGGAAGTTAGTATAACGACTTAAGAGAGATAAAAGGAACGTTTAAGCATTTAATTGTTTATAAACACCTTGTATTGATTTCGAAATGAGAATAAGTATCGAACAAACCATCGCCGCTTAATAAGTGGAAATGTATCGACTAATTAAGTATTATTAAAACCAAGAGAAACCTCCATCCGCATGTAAGCTAAGATAAGACAAAATGATATTACATTTCCTAGATCATGGCTGCTTTAAGAAGATTATTATAAACAAGAATAACCTACTCACACATAAGGCATATGTTTCTCAAATTGTTTTAAAAGGAGAATTATATTATTAAGTGATTAAAACTATGAACTACGAAACCTTTCGAAAATGAGAAGCTTGAGCATTTGAAATTAGGCAAACTCAACGCTTGGAAAATAATGTTGTTACTTAGGGAACTGTTTTGGTTTACTAAAAAAGATAGTCACTCTATTTTTATACTACGGGTATAGTGTGACTTTTGTGAAAGAAACGGATCTTTGAAAAAGTTAATGTATGAAGTACTTTGGGGATAAAAACCCGAACTTGTTAACATAAAGTAGAAAGTACCTTGTGGAATAACTTGATTGGTTGGTTCGTGATAACCTTGTAATACTTTCTTGTTGATTTGGTAAGTAAACATGTTAGGATGCTACGTGTGTTAGTATCTCGTGATGTCAGGTAAGGGGTTATTCTTGTTGGCTTACGTTGTTAAACGTTAAGCTCGTTATCGCTATTATATCACATACCCTCGACTTGTTATAATGGCTTGCCACCCTTGACGCAGTCTATACGCCTACGCGGTCTGGTGACTACGCGAGCAGCGGTATGCTCCGTGATTGATCATTCGTGTATTATCCCGATGCGAGGAGTGCCTTACGCGTGCAGGTGACTACGCGGCTTATGTGACTATGCGGATCGGGAGTCCGGAGAGTACCGCTGGCTAGCTACTCCCACGAGGAATACCTCACGCGCCTATGTGCTGCCTACGCGAGCAGCAGTATGCTCCAGATTAGACGTGCACATTGATACCGAGGGCGAGTGGCCGCCTTCGATTATGGTGCGGTCTAGAAAGACCTCGTGATACGCTTTATGGCATTGGCTGCGCTGGTCTTAGTAGTCGGCTATGCCTTCGCATTTACCCCGTGACGGTTTTATTATGACACGTGGGACTCGTGTTCATGCGTATTCCTTGGTGCTTGTTATATCACGGATCACGGAATGAGGAAAGAATTCCACGCATGATTGATATCGCGGGCACGAGACCCACGGTTATATTTGAGTGATGACTTTGGCGCGAGTCCTCGAATTGATACGATCGCATATATGTATCGTGAAATTGTTTATCATATATGTCTTTGTTTTATATAGACTATTATGATTTCATTTACGATTTCGCCACATACTTGGTACTTGTAATCGACTCTCCTTGGCTGCGTTAATGCCGCAGTGAGGTACACCGCCGCCGATCCTCGCCTAGATCACAGCCAATGTTTTTGAGAAACTCCGCTTCTCCGAGGCTTATCTTTGGTATAGTCCTGATGTTGTAGGTATTAATGTTCATTCAGTATGGCGGGCCCTATCCCGCCATAGTTGTTTTACTTCCAGAGGTCTGAGTCAGCTGTAAAGTCGGGATGTAATCGCTCACTTTGGGTTTATATATATACGCCGAAAGGCAACTTTTCCTCGTATAAACTATATCTCTTTACATTGTTTCATGTTGTGTTTTTATATTCCGCCGATTACACTGGATGATGTCTACTGGGTGCCCGTAGGCACTACCACGCCCGGTTCGGTCGTGACAAAAGTGGTATCAGAGCGCTTAATCTCTGGAAAGTGTCTACAGACCAGATCTAGTAGAGTCTTGATTATCTGTGTTGTGCACCACACCAATAATCGTGAGGCTATAGGATATTTAGGATTGGTTTCCATTCTTCTCACTCGAGATCGCATTAGAGTCAGATATAATTTGGACCCTCTAACGTATTTCTTTCCCTTACCGCTATGCCTCCGCGTAAGGCAACCCGCCCGGCGGCAATGCAACCGGCGGAGCCGCGAGTAGAGTATGAGAGGTTACGAGGGCACGTGCCCGCCATCACCGGTGGTGCTTCATTCGGGAGTCACTTGTCACCCTCTCATCGGGACGCTGGGCGGAAACGGACGATTGGGTGGCCCTTTTGTCAAGGAGTTGGTAGGATATTTTGTGTAGTAGATAGAATGGACACTTGCCTAAATCCTCACCCTACACTTGCCTAGCACTGCATCATCTGGCCATTGGTTGGCCATTGCTTGACCTATAAATACCCCTTTAGATGAAGAGTTCTTCATCCACAACTCATTCTCCAAGTCTTGAAATTCCTCCTCTCTTGTAGTATTTTGCCCAACACCCTTCCCTCTAGCCTTAGTGGCTTGGCCGAGAGCCCTCTAAAGCAAGCCCTAGCCAAACACCACCCCCTCCCGGTAGAAATGTTGTCTTCCAAGTGTTGTTATAATACCCAAAATACCCTAGCCCAAATCCCTTATAGTATTTAAGAGAAGTGGTGTAGAACTTCTAAGGGTTCTCGGAGCTATCTGAGCGCATATTAGTGAGCTAAACCTCGCTCAGATCGACGTTTATACTTGGATAATATTGGGCTTATCGAGGTAAATAAACCTTATCTTCTTTTTGTAATTAGAATATACATACTGTAGAAGTATAGGAATAAGTATAAAATACTTAGAAGGATATTACAGAATAGAATTGAATTGTTATCACCGTAGGCGGTATAAAAGAAGAATAATTGAACAGACTACATGATCAGATTTACAAAGATCGTATAGTTTACCGCAGGGAAGTGTTGCCCAAATTTCCATGTATAGAGAACCCTCTCGCTAGAGCTTTTTACGCATGCTAGACGTTGATAGACGATTTGACCGATATAGGTCGATACTCGCGCGACATATTCAACTTGGCAGTGGTTTTCGCGGTATGTATGTGATTCTTCCTATACTTTTGAGCATGATATTTTAAAGAATATGTATTTATAAAATGGTAGACGACGTGTGCTAATCGAATATAGTTGTAATGACAATGTCTTTTGACTTAAGCCCAATAATAAGAACCTTGAAATATTTTAAAAGGAATATATATATATATAGTACGGTAGACGACGCGTGTTAATCGAATGTAGTGTTACGCAATGTCTCTTGACTTAAGCCCAATAATAAAGAATCTTGAAGTTTTCCAAAAGATTAATAAACCGCTTTTGAAAGAAGAGTACTACTTGGTTTTAAAACTTAAGAGTTATACTAGCTTTATGGGAAGTTGTGTATAACGACGTAAGAGAGATAAAAATAATGGTTATTGATTTTAGAAGTTAAGAGACTTGATCTCATAAAGACAATAGACTTGACTTAATTGAATTAATACGGTTGTTAAAGTGTGATACCTCATTCGTGAGTAATGAGTACTGGGTTTTCAAAAGGAAATATACTTTTACTGATTTCGGAAATCATAATAAGTATCGAACAAACCACTGCAGCGCTAATAAAAGGAAATGTACTGAATAATGAAGTATTATTAAAACCAAAGAGAAACCTCCATCCGCATGAAGCTAAGATGAGACAAAATGATATTTCCTAGATCATGGTCAGAATAAGATTGTTATAAACAAGAATAACCTACTCACATATAAGGCCCACGCTTTCAAATCTTTTAAAGGAGAATTATATCATTAAGTGATTAAGACTATGAACTACTAACCTTTCAAAATGAGAAACTTGAGCATCCAAATTAGGCAAACTTGAACGCTTAGAAAAGAATGTTGTTACTTGATTTATAAAAGGAAAGTGTTCGTTTACTTAAAAATGTTAGTCACTCTATTACTACGTATCGGTGACCTTTATAAAAGAAGTGGACCTCTTAAAGAATTAATGATGTAGTACTTTGGAGATAGAACTTGGTTTTGTTAACGTAAACATTAAAGTACCTCGCGTGGTTAGCTTGTCTATGTTTTGGTATTGGCCTTGCGGATACCTTCGGTTGATAAGTACCCATGTTATGATACTACGTGTGTTAGTGTCTTGTGATGTTATTCTTGCTGTGCTTACGTTGTTAGACGTTAAGCCCGCAGATCGTTATTATATCACATACCCTCGACTTATTATACCGGTGGCTTGCCACCCTTGACGCGGTCTATACGCCTACGCGGTTCATGTGACTATGCGAGCAGCCGTATGCTCTAGGATTGATCATTCGGTGTATTAGCCCGACGCGGGGACGCCCTATGCACCGGTGACTACGCGTCTATTAAGACTATGCGCGACCGCGAGTCCAGCGGTATCGGGGTTAGCTACCCTCGACGCGAGGAATACCTCATGCTGGTCTACGCAGGACTCCATGCGATCGCGGAGTCGTGGTTAGCATGCATAATGATACTACGGGCGATCGCCTTGCTTCGATCATTCGCAGCCTAGAAAGACCTCGCTAGCTTTACCTATTATTGTTCTTGTTTGTGATATGGCACTTTGTGCACATTGAACTAATTGTATTTACAAATGGTTTTAAATAATTTGATTTCATTTAAAGTACTTTACAGTTTCACATACTGCACGTTGTATCGACCTCCTTCGGGGCCGCGCTCATGCCGCAGTAAAGGTACTCGTTGCTGATCCCCGCCTAGGATCATCGTTTCAGCTTGGGAAAGCTCCGCTTCCGAGGCTTTGCTTTTAGTACGGTCCCCGCCGCAGTAGGTATTTGTATTCAGGGTACGGGGCCCCGCCCCGCCATTGTTGTTATAAACTCTGCAGGTCCAGAGTCCCGTTGTAAAGTTGGGACGAATCGCTCATTTTTGGTATTTATATATATATATGCCGTAAAGGCAACTCTTCTTCGTATAAATCGTGGTCTCAATTTATACTGTTTCATTCGTTGTTTTATATTCACGACATTTCCGATGTATGACGACTGGGTGCCGGTAAGGCACTACCACGCCCCGTAACGGTCGTGACAAAAGTGGTATCGAGCGCTTAATCCGGAAAGTGTCTACATACCGTGATCTAGTAGTTCGATTATCTGTCGCGCACCACACCAATAATCGTAAGGCTATAGGATATTTAGGATTGGTTTCCATTCTTCTCACTCGAGATCGTGCTTTAGAGCTGTTATAAGTTGGACCCTCTAACGTATTCCTTTCCTTTACCGCTATGCCTCCACGCCAGCAACTCGAGCCCGTGGCGGCGCGCGGCGGAGCCGCGAGCAGAGTACAAAGAGTTAGAAGGGCACAGGCCCATCATCACCTGGGGTGATGCTTCATGCATGAAGTTCTGAGACGTCGCCAGCAGCAGCAGAGTTTGGCACAATGCAATAGCTTCATATACCGTGATTTCCAGAGTATGTACGCGAGCACGTATTATAATTTGAGCCTTAAAGTTGGCTAGTTTGAAATTTGGGCACAAGTGCGAAGAATCATTTTTCGACTAAACGCTTTACTAAACTGCGAAGGAAAATTCGGCTATGTCATTTTTAATTTTTGCGATTTTTCCGAGAGACGAAACATTTTGGATTAACGGAGGGCATACGTGTCACCCTCACATCGAAGGACTTGGGCGGTTTGGACGAAAATAGGTGGCATGGTTAGGTAGGATATTTTGTGCAAGTTGTGTGGTAGATGGATAAGGTGCACATGGCTTAATCCTAGCCCTACACTTGCCTAACACTTGAAGAATCTCGGCCATTGGTTGGCCATTCCTGACCTATAAATACCTCTAAGTCAAGACTTTCTTCATCCAAACTTGAGCAATCTTTCTAAGTCTCACACTACTCCTCCTCTTGTTTGCTTCGTCCAAAGCCCCTCCTCCCTTGTGAAGCTTTGGCCGAGGCCTCCCTCCCCTTTGTAGAGGCTTCGCCGTGGGTACACCCCACTAGCCTAGTTGTCTTCGTATAATACCCCCTTTTTGTGGTATAGAAATACTCTCCTAGTATTGTTATAATGCCCAAATACTCGCCCAAATACCTTGTAGTATTCCCAAGGTTACACTTATACAAAAGCCCAGAAAATACCATTATACTTCCTTTTAGCCTCTAAACGAAACCCTAAGGAAATCTTCATTGTTAGTTGAAGTATTTAGGTAGAAGTTGGTCAGAACTTCTAAGGGTTGTTTGGAGCGGGTCGAGCGCCCGCAGGAGCTAAACCTTGCTCAGGATCGACATTTAAACTCGGATAATTTTGGGCTTATCGAGGTAAACACTCTTGACCTTCTATTGTAATTGGAAATTACATGTTGTTGGAATATATATGTCACGACCCGTTCCGGGGCCCGTGACTGGTGCCTTACCGGGGCACCCAAGTAGCCATACATCAGAGTAACCAGCGGAAATATAAACCAAGACAGGAAACAGTTTATAAAATAAGACACAGTTTATGTAAGAAACGTCGCTTTCGCATATATAAATAATCATGGTTCAGCAGCTACATCCCAAATCTGCATAACATGACTACGCACTTCTAAGGATATATACAACTATGGCGACAGGTTCCGCCATACCCTGATCAGACAAAACTATCTACAACAGGAGATCATACCTAAAAGTAGAGCCTCCTATAAGATGGAGCTCCCGACACCAACGCAAAAGATCCTAAGGACGCGGATCTAGCACTGCTGCCTTTACTGCAGATTTAACGCAGCCCGGGCGAGGTCGCATAACAGTACCAATTATGTGAAACTATAAAGAATCAAATGAAATCAAAGTATTTAAAACCTTTTCACAAATACAATCTTCAATTGCACATAGTGCCACATCACAACCAACAATAGTAATAGGAAAACTGTAACAGGTCTATTCTAGGCCGCGAATGATCGAAGCAAGGCCAATCGCCCATAGTATCATTCTACGTGCCTAGTCCTGGACTTCCGCACCGCATAGGTCACACATGCACCCGCATGAGGTATTCTCGCATCGGGGCAGCCAACCCCAGATCCGCCTAGGCTCCCGCACGCATAGCCTCAAAAGATCGCATAGTCTCAACAGACCGCATGGAATCCCCGATCGTGCTAAACACCGGAATGATCAATCTCGAGCATACCGCTGCTCGCATAGTCTCACAGACCGCATGGGCCGTATAGACCAAGATCGGCGGGCAAGCCTCAGATAACAAATAAAGGGGTAGGTGATACAATAACAAAGACAACTGACTTACCGATTAGCAACGTAAGCACAACAAGAATGACCCTTACACAAAGATTTCAAGACACTAACCTGTAGCATCATAATATGTCTACTTATCACACAAATCTTACTACACTTAATGTAAATCAATACAAGACTTTTATAAACAAACAAGTAAACAGCCTTTTTATCTTTCTTAAGTTGTTATACCTAACTTCCCATAAAGCTAGTATAACTCTTAAGCTTTTGTTTTAAAACCAAATATTTATCTTCATAAAAAGATGATTCAAGATTCTTTGAAATGCTTTCATTCTTTTGTTATTCAAAGCTTAAGCGTGAGGCATTGCCGTATATTATTCAGCTTAAGCCAGGCATCGCCATATAAGTATTATTCAGCTTAAGTCAAAGACATTGCCGTAGTTATTATTCGCTTAACACATGACGCCTACCGCACTATATATTGTAAAATATCATGCTTTAGGAAGAATCACATACCTTCTCAAATAAAACCACCGCCAAGTCAATATGTCGCGCAGAGTCACCTATAATAGTCACAGACATCTATCAAAGACTACTCAAGGTCATTCTAAACAGAGGGTTCACAATTCTACGGAAAGTCGGGCAGTACTTCCTACCCATGAGCTATATAAGTTCATCGTGAAAACAAATTCTATGTAAGTACGCTTTGATTATTCTTCTTTAAACCCTTCTACGTGGTAATACCAATTCTATTCTGTGATATTCTTCTAAGTATTTAATACTTATTCTAATACTACTACAAGATGTATTCTCTAATTCAAAAGAGGGTTGGGATTAGTTACTCGGTAAGCCCAAAAATATCCTAGATAAAGTCGCTACTGAGCAAGGTTTAGCTCCTAAGTTGTACGCTCCAGAGTCTAAGAAACCTTAGAAGTTCTTCACAACTTCTACTAAGTACTCAAGGATTTGGGCTAGGGTATTTTGGGCATTATAACAATACTAGAAGACAACTTTTCTATCAAGGGAGGGGGTAGATTTCGCTAGGCTAGGGGTAGGCCTCGGCCAAACTCACTCAAAGGAGGGAGGGAGGTGTTGGACGAAAGGCTGGCGAGAGGAGAGGATTTTTCAAGACTTGGAAGATAACTTTGTGGATGAAGAACTCTTCATCTCTAAGCGGGTATTTATAGCTCAAGCCTCACCAACCAATGGCCAAGATGAAGACAAGTGCAAGGCAAGTGTAGTGAGGATTAACTATACACAAATATCCTACCAACTCCTCGACTTGTGCACAAGGAACAAAAACGTGTCAAGGCATTCCAATTCATCCAAATGGATTTATCTGTTCACCAATGGAGGGTGCTGTCGCCTCCCGTTGGTCCAAAATGTTTCGCCTGAAAAATCCGCAAAATTAGTAATGGCATAGCCGAATTTTCCCTACGAAGTCGTGGGAAACGCTTCGTCGAAACGATTCTTTTAGTGAGTCAGGTACAAAAAAACGCCCAAGGCTAACTTTAAGGCCAACTTTTTGACGTATTCCCACGCATATACCGGAAATACGGTATAACATTCTCCTCTCCTTAGAAACATTCGTCCCGAATGTTCCTTCTCAAGACGCTTATCGGCTTAAGCTTAAACAGCTTGTGTTGCCACACATGGCCACAAAATAATACTTAGGCATAAATGATAATGGAAATTTACAAGTAGGAAAGTGAATTACCCGAGGTGTGGGGAATAGGTGAGATACTTCGCCTCATGTCCTCCTCGGCTTCCCACGCCATCTCCTCCCGAGCTCGCTCGCCACAAGACTTCGACGGAAGCCACGCCCTTCGTCCAGACGCCTAACTCCGACGATCGACTATCGCTATGGAATCTCTCACACGATAACCCCTGGCCACTGACATCGCCAATCGGTGTACCCTAGATGGATCCCGATACATCTCCTCAAAGATAGATACGTGAAAAACCGGATGCACCGCCTCCGGATCGGACGGCAGATTCAACTCGTAGGCAACCTTGCCTACCTCGCGACAATCAAACGCCCAATGTACCGGGCCGAGTTTCCTTCTTCCCGAATCTCATCACACCCTTCACGGGTGACACCTTTAGGAAAACCCAATCATGAACTCGAACTCAAGATGCCGACGACGATGATCTGCATACGATTCGCCGACTCGAGTCACAAACCGCCTCGGATAAGCTTCACCTTATCCATCGCCACCGCACCAACCGTCCCACTAGCCGCACCTCGCCCACATCGAACCAACCT
Source organism: Przewalskia tangutica (assembly GCA_029844215.1). Taxonomy (NCBI): domain Eukaryota; kingdom Viridiplantae; phylum Streptophyta; class Magnoliopsida; order Solanales; family Solanaceae; genus Przewalskia; species Przewalskia tangutica. The sequence continues at coordinate 1,224,438 of JAQGDG010000038.1, read as the reverse complement.
ATAGGCGACCGCACTTCCTCCCATACAAGGCCTCATAAGGCGCCATCTCGAATCCGAGTGGTAGCTATTATTATACGCAAACTCAACTAGAGGCAAATGATCCTCCCAACTACCATCAAGTCAATAACACAGCTCGCAAAGATATCTCGCAGTCCGGATAGGCGCGCTGCTTCGTCCGTCTGCGTGGATGAAATGCGACTCGTGCTCACCAAGGCCCCTAAACTCCTCGGAAGCGACTCCGGAAGTTAGCCGTAAACCGGGCTCTCTGCGATATGATCAAGTAGGGACTCCATGCACCGACGATCTCTGATGTAAAGTCCGCATAATCCTCACCAAAAGTCGCCCCGACGGAAGAAAGTGGGCTGATTTCACACCGCCGACGATAACCCAAATAGAATCATGTCTCTCCGAGCGCGAGGTAATCCCGCGATGAAGTCCATGTTGATTACCTCCCACTTCCGTGTCGGGATCTCTATCGCTCGCAACAAACCACCGTGCCTCCGGTGCTCTACCTTCACCGCCGACAACACGCACCGAGCTACGAACTCGCAACGCCCTCTTCAAGCCATCCCACCAATACACGATCTGGGCGTCGTGGTACATCTTGGTCGACCCGACGGATAGAGTAACGCGCGCAGGCTTACCAAGAACTCGCCAAGTCCTCAAACATCCGAACACACACCGCCTCAAACCTTAGCACCCCATCATGCTACCTCAAAAGGATCCTTGCCTCACGAAGAGTCAGATCACGATATCGAATCAAAGCCGGATCCTCGAATCGCCGCTCTTCACCTCCTCGACGATGGAAGACTCGGCAACCTCACGAACTCTAACCCCACTGCTATCAGAATCAATCAAACGGACACCAAGGCTCGCTAACTGATGCAAATCACGAACCATGTCCCTCCTCTCTAGATGCACATCTGATAGGCTCCCCATCGACCTACGACTAAGAGCATCTGCCACAACATTGGCCTTCCCCGGGTGGTACAGGATATCAACATCGTAATCCTTAAGCAACTCTAACCACCGTCTCTGTCGTAAGTTCACTCCTCTGCCGAAGATATACCGGAGGCTCTTGTGGTCCGTAAAAATATCCACGTGAACCCCATACAAATAGTGCCTCCAGATCTTCAAAGCGTGAATCACACCGCTAACTCCAAATCACGCTGGGTAGTTCTCTGCGTGTTTCTTTAGCCGTCGGGACGATATGCTATAACCCCGCCATGCCGCATCAACACAATACCCCAACCCGATGCTCGACGATCACAATACACGACATAACCATCCGACCTCCGAAGAGTAAGAACGGGCGGCCAAGATCTCTTTCAAAGAATCGAAACCCCGCCACAAGCATCACCATCAAACTTGGCCGCCTTCGAGTCACCTTAGTCAATGGTGCAGATAAGCAAACTTCTCCACGAACCGATAATATCCTCGCAAGGCCCGAAAATCGTGAACCTCTCTGAGTAGCAGTTCAGGCCAAGTCCTCGATCGCTTCGATCTTGGCCAGATTCCACTAATGCCATCACCACAATATGCCCAAGAAACGCCATCAAGTCAACCAAAACTCACATTTGGAAAACTTGGCGCATAAATCGCTGGTCTCGAGAATCACAAGATAGCCTCAAATGCTCCGCATGCTCCCGCTTCCGAGCGAATAAACCAAGATATCATCAATGAACACTATCACAAACGTGTCCAAAATGGTTTGAACACTCGGTTCATCAAATCCATGAATACCACGAGCATCGTCAACCCAAAAGACATGACTCGAACTCATAATGCCCGCACGGGTCCGAATGCATCCTAGGGACATCCACCTCTCTCGACACGAACTCGATGATAGCGAACGCAGATCAATCTTGGAGAAACATCTCGCGCTCGCAATCGGGTCGAACAAATCATCAATCTCGGGAAGCGGGGTATTCGTTTAATGGTCACCTTGTTCACCGTCAGATCAACACACATGCGCAGCTGCCCCGCCCTTCTTCTTCACGAACAATACCGCGCTCCTGTGGGAGAAACACTAGGCCTGATGAAGCCCTTCTCCAAAGAAATCTCTAAGTCGATCCTTCAACTCTCTCAACTGCAGTGCCATTCGTATGGCGGAATGGAAATAGGCCGAGTGTCCGCAATATGTCAATACAAACTCAATCTCCTCTCGTGAGGGATACCGGAGGTCGTCGAAACACGCCTGGGAACTCTCTCACCATCGAATCGACGGAAAATCTGGTACCGCAGCCTTCAAAGATCAAACACCCGAACGAGATGGTAGATATACCCTTCGCATCCATCTTCCTAGCCTCGAGGTAGGAAATAAACCTACCCTCGGCGATACCGTGCTCCTCCCACTCAACAACCGGCCTCAGAAATCGGAACTGCATTACTCTCTCTGCGCCTACATTGGCATAGCAAGAAGTTAGCCAATCCATCCCCATGATCACGTCGGTCAATCATCTCCAACTCTATCAAGTCGCCAGTGGTCCGACGATCAGAATGGTCACAGACAAGCTCTATATACCCGCCGAGCTACCACCGAATCACCCACCGCGTAGCTACCTCGAAAGGGTCATGGACTCGTGCTCATCCTCATCCTACTAGCAACAAGGGAGATATATAGGACAGAGTAGAACCCGATCTATCAAAGCATACACATCAAACCTAGAACCGATAAGGTACCGCGACATCGGTGAGGCCTCCGATCCCGGTACCGACAAAGCATAAATGCGCTCGAGGACCGCTAGAATCTGACCCGCGCCACGACCTGCCGCGACCTTCTGGTCCATGAGTACCTTGCCTCCGGCGAGTAATCGCCGGGGAAGAAGCGCAATGCACTCGAGACCGGGCCCTACTACGCCGCCCCGGCCGGACAAACTCGCGAAATGACCGGCCGCCACAAGTATAGCAGCTCCCGAGTCTGCCTCCGTAATGGTATCTACCACAACGGCACACCGAGCGCACTCAACGGTTAGCACCGCTACTCGAAATCCAAGTCCCGGGCCTCGACCGCCGATCGCCCGGGCTGCACGAAAATGAGGTAGAGCGCTCGCGCCGCCGTGGTGCACCGACTTCGGCGATGCCGCCACCCCGAGAACCACCAAAAGAACCGCCGCCTCGCCTTCTTCTCGCCGATATCGCTTACCCGCGTCTCTACGCCTCGCATCCTAGTGCATGAGCTCGCATACGGTTATGTCCATGCTCGGGTCAAGGGACACACCCGCACAAGACTTCGGCCATGTAATCATCTAGCCCAGTGACATAGCGATGCACCCGGTCCTCCATCTCGCTACCGCAGGGGACATATCGAGCCAAAGAATCAAACTCGACATTGTACTCCTCACTGCGGCGTCCTCCCTGCCTCAAAGAATAAGAATCTATCACTGTGCCCTCTCATCCGCGGAGGCAAGAAGTGTGTGAGAAAAGCCTCAAAACTCATCCCATCCGCCGGAGGTGCATGCTCCCCGAAAGCTCCTATGAATCAAACCAATCGATCGCGGTATCACGCACCGATGCGAACCGAATGTCACTCGATCTCAAGCCCCGATCACCGTGATAATCTCTCGCACCGACGGATGAACTCCTCGCGATCATCCTCCGCCTCGACCAGAAACTCGGAGGGCTACAACTAAGGAAATCCAGAGTCTCAAACTATCTCGCCTCGGTGCACTACGGTGCGATCGAGCCGAGCCGAATCGCCGGATCCAGCCTCTCTCTCGATCGGGCCACAACTCTAGCCAATAGCCGGGCCATCTCCTTGTACTCCTAACCTCCGCCCTGTGCCGTGGGACATGAGGTGGGTAGTGTGGTCTCGCTGGGCCGGGCGCGGCCATAGAACTCGCTGCCTCGTATAGACCGGGCACGAGCCTCGTGACTCGGGTGTCTCGCTAGCGCCTCTCACGCTTTGCCCTTCGGGCCCGGTTGCCTTACGTGGAGGCATAATCATATAGAAAGGAATACGTTAGAGGGGTCCAACCTATAACACAGCTCTAAAGCACGATCTCAGAATGAGAAGAATGGAAACCAATCCTAAATATCCTATAGCCTCCTGATTATTGGTGTGGTGCACAACACACCGATAATCAAGACTCTACTAGATACGGCCTGTAGACACTTTCCGAGGATTAACTGCTCTGATACCACTTTTGTCACGACTGCCCGGCCCGTGATCGTGCCTTACCGGCACCCAAGTAGCCATACATCGAGTAACCAGAAATATAAACCAAGACAGAAACAGCTTTATAAAATAAGACACGCTTTATGTAAGAAACGCCGCTTTCGCATATATAAATAATCATGGTTCAAAGAATTACATCCCAAACTGCATAACATGACTACTGCACTTAAGGATATATACAACTATGGCGGACGGGGCCGCCATACCTCGATCGTACAAAACTATCTACAACAGGAGATCATACCCAAAAGTAGAGCCTCCGAGAAGATGGAGCTCCCGACACCAACGCAAAAGATCCTAAGGATGTGGATCTAGCACCGCTGCCTTTACCGCGCAGATAACGCAGCCCCGGAGAGGTCGATAACAGTACCAAGTATGTGAAACTATAAAGAATCGAAATGAAATCAAAGTATTTAAAACCTTTTCACAAATACAATCGTTCAATTGCACATAGTGCCACATCACAACCAACAATAGTAATAGGAAAATCAGAATGTGTCTATTCTAGGCCGCGAATGATCAAGGCAAGGCCAATCGCCCATAGTATCATTCTGCGTGCCTAGTCCCGACTTCCGCACTCGCATAGGTCACACATGCATCCGCATGAGGTATTCTCGCATCGGGGCAGCTAACCCCAGATCCGCCTAGGCTCCGCAGCCCGCATAGCCTCAAAAGACCGCATAGTCTCAAAAGATCGCATAGGAATCCCCCGCATCGTGCTAAACACCGAATGATCAATCTCGAGCATACCGCTGCTCCGCATAGTCTCACAGATCGCATAGGCCGATAGACCGCATCGCGGGCAAGCCCTCAGATAACAAATCGGGGTAGGTGATACAATAACAAAGACAACGGACTTACAGGTTAGCAACGTAAGCACGCAAGAATGACCCCTTACACAAAGATTTCAAGACACTAACCCAGGTAGCATCATAATATGTCTACTTATCACACAAATCTTACTACACTTAACAGAAATCAATACAAGGCTTTTATAAACAAACAAGTAAACAGTTCCTTTATCTTTCTTAAGTTGTTATACCTAACTTCCCATAAAGCTAGTATAACTCTTAAGCTTTTGTTTTAAAAACCAAATATTTATCTTCTGTTAAAAAAGATGATTCAGTATTCTTTTGAAATGCTTTCAGTTCTTTGTTATTCAGACTTAAGCCGTGAGGCATTGCCGTAGTTATTATTCAGTTAACACATGTACGTCTATCGTACTATATATTGTAAAATATCATGCTTTACGAAGAATCACATACCTTCTCAGCGAAAACCACCTGCCAAGTTGAATATGTCGCGCACAGAGAGTCAGCCTATAATAGTCACAGACATCTATCAAAGACTACTCTGAAGGTCATTCTAAACAGAGGGTTCACAATTCTACGGAAAGTCGGGCAAAGATTTCCCTACCCGGTGAGCTATATAAGTTCATCAGGAAAACAGTCTATGTAAGTACGCTTTGATTATTCTTCTTTTAAACCCTTCATCGTGGTAACAGTTCAATTCTATTCGTGATATTCTTCTAAGTATTTAATACTTATTCTAATACTACTACGATGTATTCTCTAATTCAAAAGAGGTTAGGATTAGTTACCTCGGTAAGCCCAAAAATATCCTAGATAAAGTCGCGCTGAGCAAGGTTTAGCTCCCAAGTTGTACGCTCAGAGTCTAAGAAACCTTAGAAGTTCTTCACAACTTCTACTAAGTACTAAGGGATTTGGGATAGGGTATTTTGGGCATTATAACAATACTAGAAGACAACTTTTCTATCAAGGGAGGGGGGTAGATTTCGGCTAGGCTAGGGGGGGTAGGCCCTCGGCCAAACTCACTCAAAGGGGGGGGGAGGTGTTGGACGAAAGGCTAAGGGAGAGGAGAGGATTTTTTCAAGACTTGGAAGATAACTTTGTGGATGAAGAACTCTTCATCTCTAAGGGGGTATTTATAGCTCAAGCCTTGGCCAACCAATGGCCAAGATGAAGACAAGTGCAAGGCAAGTGTAGGGTGAGGATTAACTATACACAAATATCCTACCAACTCCTTGACTTGTGCACAAGGCACAAAAAACGTGCCAAGGCATTCCAATTCGTCCAAATGGACGATTCAAGTCCACCAATGGGAGGGTGCCAAGTGTCGCCCTCCCGTTGGTCCAAAATGTTTCGTCTCTCGGAAAAATCCGCAAAAATTAGTAATGGCATAGCCGGAATTTTCCTACGAAAGTCGTGGAAACGCTTCGTCGAAAACGATTCTTTTAGTGAGTTGTGTACAAAAAAAACGTCCAAGGCTAACTTTAAGGCCAAACTTTTTGTACGTATTCCCTTACGTACATACTCTGGAAATACGGGGTATAACAATATAGTTGAATTATACTATATATAGAATTAAATAATACTTACGGCAATGTCTTGCGACTTAAGCCTGAATTTTAAGAAGAGAACCGAATCAGAATTACTTAGGATCAGATACAAGAGACTTGTATAACATTCGTGAAGTAGAATTATACACGCCCAAGGTTAAACTTGTAAACCCCAGGTTGGCTTGGTAGCACCGATGAAGAGGAGAGAATTACGCCGCTGTGGGAAGAGAGTGCGCGAATTTTCTCGTAGAATATTCTACGCCGATCTAAAGATATTAATAGGCGCCTTGTGGCCTCTATAGGTTGTAGTACTACGTGTGGAGTGATCCGCTTGGCTTAGAGTGTGGCCGACGGTTTGAGGTACTTGGAGCGTTTTGCTATTAGTCGATAATCGTCGAGGTATGTGAACCTCTTCCTATCTGTTCTAGCATGATATGTGTATAACTATGTAGTACGGTAGACGCATACGTGTTAAATGTATTTGATTGTTTTTAAACATAAAGTGTTATAACGGCTTTATGGGAAGTTGGTTATAACAGCTCTATGTAAATGAGAAATGCTTTGTGGTTTTTAAAAGATAACTGATTTGACTTATAACCGACTTGATGTGTGGTAATAAGAAACCTTTTTGAAAGAAGTGTATACTTGGTTTGAAAACATAAGAGTTATACCAGCTTTATGAGAAGTTAGGTGTAACGTCTTAAGAGAGATAAAAAGAATGGTTTAATGATTTAGAAGTTAAGAGACTTATTCTTAAAAGATAAGAGACTTGACTTAATATGGATGTTTGTGTGAAACCTCATTCGTGAGTAATGAGTACTTGGTTTTAAAAGGGAATAATGTTTTACTGATTTCGGAAATCAGAATGAGTATAGACAAACCACTGCAGCGTTAATAAAGGAAATGTATTGAATAAAGAAGTATTATTAAAACCAGTAGAAACCTCCATCTGCATAGAAGCTAAGATGAGACAAAATGATATTACATTTCCTAGATCATGGCTGCTTAAATAAGATTTATGAACAAGAATAACCTATCGCCATGGCATATGTTACTCAATTGTTTTAAAGGAGATTAAGACATCGAACTATGAAACTTTTCTAAAGTAATGAGACTTGAGTAATTGAAATTAGGCAAACTGGAACTCTAGGGAAAAGAAAGGCATTGTTTTGTCTTAAATTGGTTTAAAACATAAAGTGTTATAACAGCTTTATGGGAAGTTAGTTATAACGACTTTATGAGAACAAAAGAAGGGTTTTTATCATTGGTTTTAATGTGGTAAATTGACTTTAAAAAGAGAAGTATTTTGGTCCAACAAAGAAGGCATGACATTGCCTTAATTTTGGTTTTAAAAAGGAAAAGTATGGAAGTTGTATTGGTTTACTTAAAAGATGTAAGTCACTCTATTTTTATACTACGGGTAACGGGTGACTTTTATAAAAGGAATAGATCTCTTAAAAAGGAATTTAACTTACGTAGTACTTTAGGGTTAAAACCCGGACTTTGGCATAAAATGAAAGTACCTTGAGTTGTGTATAACTTGCCTATGCTTGTTGTTGTGAAACTTGCCTATGCTTGTTGTTGTGAAGCTTGCCTATGCTTGTTGTTATGAAACTTGCCTATGCTTGTTGTGATAGCCTTTGTTGTGCAAGAATTGTGTTTCTATACTACCGCGTCTCTCGATGGAGGGTCGGTTGACTTGTTGAGAACTTATTTGGACGTGCCGGCAGTGACGGAGAAATTCCACGGGTACGTTCCTGTTGATAGTGTTACTTTTGCTAATCGCTTTGGACATATCGACACTACGCGTAGCGCATCGGGTATGCTTCCATTTTGATTGCCGCTTGTTGTTCCCTTTGACATATCGACACGACGATGCGTAGCGCACGTATGCTTCTATTTGGAATCTTTGTCTTATTGTTTCCTTCGACATACCGACACGACGCGTAGCGCACGTATGCTTCCATTTGGAATGTTGTCTTAGTGTTTCCTTTGGACATATCGACACGATGCGTAGCGCACGTATGCTCCTTTAGATTCTGTCTTATTGTTATCATATCATAGATCGCGGTGGTGAGAAGGAATTCCACCGCACGAGTGATGATTTGGAGGCGTGAGTCCCGACTTGATATGACTATTTATATGTCAGGTATCGTAGTTTGGTTATCATACATGTCTCCCGCTTATATAGATCGCTATGATTTCATTTACGATTTTACGATTCACATACTTGGTACTTGCAGATCGACCTCCTTCGGGTCGTTCACGCCGCAGTAGAGGTACATCGCCGCCGATCCTCGCTTAGGATCACCTTTCAAAGGTTGGGAAGCTTCTGCTCTTGGAGGCTTATCTTTGGTATGTTACCCTAAGTTCGTAGGTCCTGTACATCTGTGGTATGGCGGGCCCCGTCCCGTCATAGTTGTTGTATAAATCTTAGAGGTCTGTAGCACTGGGGGCAGAGTCTGTAAAAAGGATAACTGTTCGGGTATTTATGTATATATACTGAAGGCAACTGTTTTGGTTGGCCTGTTTATTTAGCATGTCTTTTAAATTCATGTTCGTGTTTTTTTATTTCCGCTGATTTTCTCTGATGTTGATTCACTAGGGTGCCCGGTAGGCACTACCACGCCCGGTTCGGTCGTGACAAAAGTGGTATCGTGAGCGCTTAATCCTCGGAAAGTATCTACAAACCGTGTCTAGTAGAGTCTTGATTATCGTGTTGTGCACCACATCTATAATCGTGAGGCTATAGGACATTTAGGATTGGTTTCATTCTTCTCATTCCGAGATTGTGCCTTGTAGCGTGTGATGAGTCAACCCTCTCGACGTATTCCTTTCCTTTACCGCTATGCCCGCGTAAGGCAACCTGTGCCCAGACGCAAGGCAAACGAGGAGTCGCTAGTGGGATACAGAGGAGTACGAGGCACAGTTCACAAGACTGAGATAGTACTTGGACGACGAGTTTTGCGACACCGCCAAAGACCAGAGAGTTTAGAGCCGCAGCAATGGCTGCCGAGACTACAAGACTGAGCCTCCACCCACACCGGAGCAGATGACGGGTACAAGGAGATGGTTTCGCCATCGCCGTGGTCGTGCCGATATGAGGATAGTCGGGCGCAGTTAGCCCAAAGAAGACCGCCGGTTCACCCTAGATCGGATAGTTTGAGGCTACAGGACTTCCTGAGATGTAGCCCGCCAGAGTTCTACGGGTCGAGGCCTGAGGATGATCAGCAGGAGTTCATCCGACAGTTGCAGCGGATCATGAGAGTGATCAAGGCTTCGAGACCGAGCCGTGGTCCTAGGTTCGCATCGGCCGCGCGTGATACCGCAATGATCGGTTTGATTCGCGAGCCGCCCGGGAGAGAATGCACTTCCACCATTTGGGACGAGTTCGCAAGGGCATTTCTTGCACATTTCTTGCCTCCACAGATGAGGAGGGCTCGCCGACGATTTTTGGTGTTGCGCGTAATCCGCGCATTCGGGAGTACAATGTGAGTTCGACTCATTGGCCCAGACGCCCCGCATTAGTGGCTAGTATGGAGGATCGAGTGCACCGATATGTTACGTGGCTCGATGATTACCTAGCAGAGTTGTTCGGTGTAGCTCTTCACCGGCACGGACATTGCCCGCATGCAGCTTATGCACTAGGGGTGAGGAGCGAGAAATCGACGGAATGACCAAGGTCGCTGTAAGAGGCTGCAATGCAGGTCCTTTGGTGACTTTCGAGGCGCACCGCCTCGCCAGAGACTAGTTATGCGCCTCCGCCACAAGGCAGAGTGGTCCTCCACAATCTTCAAGGCATCCAGAGTATTCAGGAGGCGTGGCTCGAGGTTCAGATTTTCGGAGAGCAGGGGTGTTAGCCACCAAGCCACCCTACCTCGTTGTGGATCACGTGGTAGACTCCACGGGGAGTGTCGTGCTAGTCCGGAGTTTGTTTTACATGCACACAGGCCATTTTGGGAGAAACTGTCCACTGTGGGTAGCGCTGGTAGGATAGCACAGACTACGGGTCGGGCCATGGTTCTTCACCTTCCATAGCCAGCAGATGTTCATGCAGGCGGGCCACGGTAGAGGTCGCGGTGGAAGTTCTCAGCTTTAGCGGCCTTCAACCGCCTATTTTCGTGCATATCCTTAACCATCTAGAGTTTTGTATGTTATGATAATGTGTTAAGTGTTATGTTCGGATAGCTTTGTGCTAAAATGTGACTTAGAAACATGCTTAGTGAAAAGGTAAGCTGGGGTGAGAAAATGATTAACCTTAGAATATTACGCTTGAAACCTTAGAGGTGCGCCGCTTGAGTACAAGTTTTTGCAAGTTATCCTTGTCGGAGTGCATTTTATGCCTAGAATGCATTGTGTGATAAGTCCCTGGGTAGTGTGAAATGGAAGTGGTAGCTTTCATGACCTGTAGAGGTAAGATTGTTCCGGATCGGGGATCAAGAGCGTAATGCGTTGGTGGGTCGGGTCAGGGGCCATGTTGAGGGCCAACCCGCGCCTGCTTCGGCGTGGGGTCAGCTCGGTGGTCCCGCCGGTGGTAGGGTCACGAGGGTGCTAGGCCCGTGTTTAGATGACCATCGATGAGTTTGTGGATATGTTCGACTGCATCGGTTCGTGAAGGCCGGAATGGCCTCAGAGGAAAGTAAAGCTAGTAAGATGACCAAGTTTGGAGGTTGTGACTCCAAAGTGTTAGGAACTGAAGCGATGACTGAAGTGTGGTACGTATACTAGAAGAGTTCAAGTGTTCGAGAAGGGCACGACGAGTAAGGAGGGAAGAGAACGTGTGTTGTTACGTGGCCAGGTGTGGCGTTGACAACTTGTTTAGAAGGAACTTCTTCGTTATCTGTTTCGAGAAGGAACATTCGGGACGAATGTTTCTAAGGAGGGGAGAATGTTATACCCCGTATTTCCAGAGTATGTACGTGAGGGCGTACGTATTATAATTTGAGCCTTAAAGTTGGCTAGTTTCGAAATTTGGGCACAAGTGCCAAAAATAATCGTTTTTCGACGAAACGTTTTACTAAACTTGCGAAGGGAAAATTCGCTATGTCATTTTTAATTTTTATGATTTTTCCGAGAGACGAACATTTTGGATCAACGGGAGGGTGACATGTGTCACCTCACATTGGAAGGACTTGTGGCGGTTTGGACGAAAATAGGTGGCATGGTTAGGTAGGATATTTTGTGCAAGTTGTGTGGTAGATGGATAAGGTGCACATGGCTTAATCCTAGCCCTACACTTGCCTAACACTTGGAAGATTCTTGGCCATTGGTTGGCCATTCCTTGACCTATAAATACCCTCTAAGTTGAAGACTTTCTTCATCCAAACTTGAGCAATCTTTCTAAGTCTCACACTACTCCCTCCTCTTGTTTGCTTCGCCCAAAGCCCCTCCCCTCCCTTGTGCTTTGTCCGAGAGGCCTCCTCCCCTTTGTAGAGGCTTGGCCGTGGGTACACCCCCAGCCTAGTTGTCTTCAGATAATACCCCCTTGTGGTATAGAAATACTCTCCTAGTATTGTTATAATGCCCAAATACCTTGGCCCAAATACCTTGTAGTATTCCCAAGGTTACACTTATACAAAAGCCCATAAAATACCATTATACTTCCTTTTAGCCTCTAAACGAAACCCTAAGGAAATCTTCATTGTTAGTTGAAGTATTTAGGTAGAAGTTGGTTAGAACTTCTAAGGGTTGTTTGAGCTGGTCGAGCGCCCTGCAGAGAGCTAAACCTTGCTCAGATCGACATTTAAACTCGAATAATTTTGGGCTTATCGAGGTAAACACTCTTGACCTTCTATTGTAATTGGAAATTACATGTTGTTGGAATATATAGTTGAAGTATACTATATATAGAATTAAATAATACTTACGGCAATGTCTTGCGACTTAAGCCCTAATTTTAAGAAGAGAATCGAATCAGAATTACTTAGGATCAGACATGAGACTTGTATAGCATTCGTGAAGTAGAATTATACACGCCCGTTAAACTTGTAAACCTCTGGTGCTTGGTAGCCCTGATAGAGGAGAGAATTACGCTGTCATGGGAGGTGTCGCCAATTTTCTCGTAGAATATTCTACGCCGATCTAAAGATATTAATAGGCGCCTTGTGGCTCTCTATAGGTTGTAGTACTACGTGTGGAGTGATGCCTTGGCTTAGAGTGTAGCCGACGGTTTGAGGTACTGAGCATTTTGCTATTAGTCGATAATCGCCGCGAGGTATGTGAACCTCTTCCTATCTGTTTCTAGCATGATATGTGTATAACTATGTAGTACGGTAGACGCATACGTGTTAAATGTATTTGATTGTTTTTAAACATAAAGTGTTATAACGCTTTATGGGAAGTCAGTTATAACAAATTCATGTAAATGAGAAATGCTTTGTGGTTTTTAAAAGATAATCGATTTGACTTATAACCGACTTGATGTGGTAATAAGAAACCTTTTGAAAGAAGTGTATACTTGGTTTGAAAACATAAGAGTTATACCACTTTATGAGAAGTTAGGTGTAACGCCTTAAGAGAGATAAAAGAATGGTTTAATGATTTAGAAGTTAAGAGACTTATTCTTAAAAGATAAGAGACTTGACTTAATATGGATGTTTGTGAAACCTCATTCGTGAGTAATGAGTACTTGGTTTTAAAGGAATAATGTTTTATCGATTTCGAAATCGAATGAGTATAGACAAACCATCGCAAAAGTTAATAAAGGAAATGTATTGAATAAAGAAGTATTATTAAAACCAAGAGAAACCTCCATCCGCATAAGCTAAGATGAGACAAAATGATATTACATTTCCTAGATCATGGTCGCTTAAATAAGATTTATGAACAAGAATAACCTACTCGCTATGGCATATGTTACTCAATTGTTTTAAAGGAAATTAAGACATCGAACTATGAAACTTTTCTAAAGTAATGAGACTTGAGTAATTGAAATTAGGCAAACCGAACTCTAGGGAAAAGAAAGGCATTGTTTTGTCTTAAATTGGTTTAAAACATAAAGTGTTATAACAGCTTTATGGAAAGTTAGTTATAACGACTTTATGAGAACAAAAGAAGGGTTTTTATCATTGGTTTTAATGTGGTAAATTGACTTTAAAAAGAGAAGTATTTTGGTCCAACAAAGAAGGCATGTCATTGCCTTAATTTTGGTTTTAAAAAGGAAAAGTATGGAAGTTGTATTGGTTTACTTAAAAGATGTAAGTCACTCTATTTTTATACTACGGGTAACGGGTGACTTTTATAAAAGGAATAGATCTCTTAAAAAGGAATTTAACTTACGTAGTACTTTAGGGTTAAAACCCGGACTTTGGCATAAAATGAAAGTACCTTGAGTTGTGTATAACTTGCCTATGCTTGTTGTTGTGAAACTTGCCTATGCTTGTTGTTGTGAAGCTTGCCTATGCTTGTTGTTATGAAACTTGCCTATGCTTGTTGTGATAGCCTTTGTTGTGCAAGAATTGTGTTTCTATACTACCGCGTCTCTCGATGGAGGGTCGGTTGACTTGTTGAGAACTTATTTGGACGTGCCGGCAGTGACGGAGAAATTCCACGGGTACGTTCCTGTTGATAGTGTTACTTTTGCTAATCGCTTTGGACATACTGACACGATGCGTAGCGCACGGGTATGCTTCCATTTGGATTGCTGTCTTATTGTTTCCCTTTGGACATACTGACACGATGCGTAGCGCACGGGTATGCTTCTATTTGGAATGTTGTCTTATTGTTTCCCTTTGGACATACTGACACGATGCGTAGCGCACGGGTATGCTTCCATTTGGAATGTTGTCTTAGTGTTTCCCTTTTGGACATACTGACACGATGCGTAGCGCACGGGTATGCTCCCTTTTGGATTGCTGTCTTATTGTTATCATATCATAGACTGCCGGCGGTGAGGAAGGAATTCCACGGGCACGAGTGATGATTTGGAGGGCGTGAGTCCCTGACTTGATATGACTATTTATATGTTGTGTACTGTAGTTTGGTTATCATACATGTCTCCTGCTTTATATAGACTGCTATGATTTCATTTACGATTTTACGCTTCACATACTTCGTACTGTTTGATCGACCTCCTTCGGGCTGCGCACGCCGCAGTAGAGGTACATCGGTGCCGATCCTCGCTTTTAGGATCACCTTTCAGTGGTTGGGAAGCTCTGCCTTCGAGGCTTATCTTTGGTATGTTACCCCGAGTTCTCAGAGGTCCTTGTACATTCGGGGTATGGCGGGCCCCGTCCCGCCATAGTTGTTGTATAAATCTTAGAGGTGCAGAGCAATCGCTGGGCGTAGTCCGTAAAAAGGATAACCGTCGTATTTATGTATATATACTGAAGGCAACTGTTTTGGTTGGCCTGTTTATTTAGCATGTCTTTTAAATTCATGTTCGTGTTTTTTTATTTCCGCTGATTTTCTCTGATGTTGATTCACTAGGGTGCCCGGGGTAAGGCACCAGTCACGGGCCCGGGTTCGGGTCGTGACAAGTTCCTACTGCGGCCATGACATCTGGACCTTCAGTTCCACGACTAGGAGCAGAAAATATGGATTGCAAGGAGACGGCCCTGTTACTAGCAATGGATTTGGCGGCCAGAGAGTATTTTATGTACCGTTATATCAAGGGTATTGATGAATATCTAAAGAAGGGTTGTGAAGAAGTATCCCTTGATCGTGAGAATGCAGCTTGCGTTCAGGCTTATGTGCAGCAGGCTGAGAGACATAGAGATCGACAGTTTAACCAAGAGCAGCAGAAGAGGGCCCGATTGGCAGGATCATTTGGTAACTCTCGAGGCGAACCGCCTCAGCAGCAGATTAGACATGCGCCTCGCAAGGCAGTGTCCTCCACAGGTTCGATTTTTCCTCAGTGTTCACGGTGTGGCAGGCGTCATCCCGGGGAATGTCGCCTTTTTACTGGTGCTTGTTTTACTTGCGCCGTCGTGGCCATGTGGCGAACGAATGTGCAAGGAGGACTCACTACCGGATCGGGCCGCGATTGGTGGTTCGGAGGAAGGGTGTTAGCGAGTAGGCCACCCCACCCCGCGGTGTGGCAGGTCGATGTCATTTTGGGAGTGTCGGCTTCTTCGACACTTGTTATGCTTGCGACAGCAGGCCATTTTGCGAGAAATTGTCCGACCAAAGGTGGCGCGGATGTGGAGACTCACCTTCGGGATCGGTGGCTAGTTCATCACCTTCCCACTATGCACTCCAACTGTATGGATTGATTAGAACGAATTAGGGAAGTTGGCAAATAGATACAGGTATATCCTTAACCCTCTAGAGATTTGTATGTTTAGTAAGATGCGAATATCTTAAGTATTATTTTCGGTTAGCATTGTGTTAACTGTGATTTGAAATCATGATTAGTTAACCGGGAAAGATTGGGGGATAGGAAAAAGTGTGAGCCTTAGAATATTACGTAGAGACCTTAGAGGCGAGGCCATCTTTGGTAAAAGAATTATTTCATGTTTGACCCTTATCGAAGTGCATAGTTTACGTGAGATATATTTGTGGGATAAGTCCCTGAGTAGTATGTTATGAAAGAGGGTAGTTGAGCTAAGAATACCGCTAGGTTTTCGTAACGTGATTAGTGAAATTGTTCCGGATCGGGGAGCTAGTGTTTTGCGCAGTGCCGGGTCGGGTTGAGGCCATACGCTGGTCGACCCGTGGCACGTATGATGGTGGGGTCGGTTTGTGGTGGTCGGCTTTGTGTTAGGGTCACGCGGTGTTAGGCCCAAGTTTAGTTAACCATCGCATAAGTTCGTGGACGCGTTCGACGAGTCGGGCCGACGGGTCACCGTCTTATCTTGTAGTCAAACCGTACTTTAGTAAGTTGCGAGATTATTATTTCGAAGGTTGTAAGGTCGCACGAGGTGCCTACCTTCACCTTATGATGCAGTGGAGCCCGTTACTACCGCTTATTTTCTCGAGTTTGTTTTACCAGTGCAGGTTAGGAACTCGTGAGTCTCGACGCATTCACCCTCGGGCCAGTGTTTGGATTTCAGGGGTAGCTGTAAGGACTATTCGCCTCTTGTTGAGGGCCTCTTCTTGAGTGTGTATTAAAATAGCTACCGTTTCAGTATTCGGGTGTCGCCGTATGGAGCCTTTTTATAAGCGCTAGTGTAAGATTGCCGGTCGATTGATTCGATGTAAGCAAGGTTCAGATAGTTGGTTCATCCTTGTTCAGCAGGACGTGGATAGGGTGACACTTATCCAGAAGAGGTTGTTGGCAGCTCAGAGTCAGCGGGAAGCAGTACCAGAAATATGGTAAGTTATGGGAAAGAGTTCGAGTGTACGAGAAGGGTACGACGAGTAAGGGAAGAAGCGAGCATGTGTAAAGACATAGATGTGATCATTTCATTTGTAAAGAGTAGGTGCGAAGGGAGTATCTTTTAGACCCCGGGTGGGAGCTTTTGTGGTGTTAGAGGTGACTCCTCGTGGACTTGGATGTAAGTATTTGCGCAGGTGTTTCTGTGGCCAGGTGTGGCAGGATTGTTCTCGTAAGTATAGTAGTGAAGACTATACTGGCGCATGGTTGTTTTGAGACTTAGAAGGAACATTTGGGACGAATGTTTCTAAGGAGGGGAGAATGTTATACCCCGTATTTCCAGGGTATGTACGGGGGACGTGCGTGAAAGTTTGAACTTTAAAGTTGGCTTGGACGTTTTATTTTGTGCACAACACCCGGTTAGAGTCGTTTTTCGACGAAACGTTTTACACAACTCGGGTAGGGTAAATTACGGCTATGTCATTTCTATTTTTTGCGGATTTTTCCGAGAGACGAAACATTTTGGACCAACGAGAGGGCGACACTTGTCACCCTCTCATTGGGGACGTTGGGGCGGGAAATGGGACGATTGGGTGGCCCTTTTTGTCAAGGAGTTGGTAGGATATTTTTGTGTAGTAGATAGAATGGACACTTGCCTAAATCCTCACCCTACACTTGCCTTGCACTTGGCATCATCTTGGCCATTGGTTGGCCATTGCTTGACCTATAAATATCGCCACGACCAACCGGCCCGCGGATCGTGCCTTACCCCGCACCCAAGTAGCCATACATCGAGTAATCGGAATATAAAACAAGACATGAATAAAGTGAAGTGAAAGCTTATCTCGAGAAAACTTGCGGCATATATAAATATCAACTAGAACAGTTACATCCTTTTTTTACAATTCTGCCCACAACAGTACTACAGACCTCTAAGAGTGATATGACAACAATGGCGGGACAGGGCCCCGCCATACCCCTGAATGTAAGCACCTACAACGACAGGGGACTATACCACTGATAAGCCTCCGGAAGAAAGGTAGCTTCCCAAACGATGAACTGTGACCCTGAGAGCTAGGATCAACGACTGGTGTACCTCTACTGCGGTATGAACGCAGCCTCAAGGAGGTCGATAACAGTACCAAGTATGTGAAACCGAAAATCGTAAATGAAATCATAGTAGTCTATATAAAGCGAGAGACATGTATGATAACCAAACTACAGTTCCTGATAAATAGCAATATGTCAAGTCGTGGACTCACGCCCTCAAAGTCATCACTCAATTATAACTCTGGGTCTCACGCCCACAACATAAACACGAGGGAAATAGATATACTGTAACTGGTCGTTTCTAGGCCACTAATGATCGAAGCAAGGCCAATCGCCCATAGTATCATTATGCGTGCCTAATCTCGACTTCCGCACTCGCATAGGTCACACATAGACGCATAGTCGTATAGACCGCGTCGGTAGCTAACCCGGTACCCTCACGACTCCACAATCCGCATAGTCTCAATAGACCGCATAGTCACGCACGCATGGGCATCCCCGCATCGGGATAAAACACCCGGAATGATCAATCCTGGAGCATACCGCTGCTCTGCATAGTCACATAGACCGCATAGGCCGTATAGACCCGCATCAAGGGTGGCAAGCCCTCGGTATAATAAGTCAAGGGGGTATGTGATATAATAACAGTACAACGGGCTTAAAGTTTAACAACATAAGCACAACAAGAATAACCCCTTTACACAACACCACAAGATACTAACACGTAGTATCCTAACATGTTTACTTACCAAATCAACATGAAAGTATTACAAGGCTATCACAAACCAATACAATCAAGTTCTTCACACAAGGTACCTTCTATTTTATGTTAACAAGTTCGGGTATTTATCCCCAAAGTACTTCATACATTAACTCTTTAAAAGATCCGTTTCTTTCACAAAAGTCACCTGATACGTAATATAAAAAAATAGAGTGACTATCTTTTAAGTAAACCAAAACACTTCACTTTTGTAAAATCAAGTAACTACATTATTTTCCAAACGTTCAAGTTTGCCTAATTTCAAATGCTCAAGTTTCATTTTCGAAAGGTTTCAGTAGTTGATAGTTTTAATCACTTAATGATATAATTCTCTTTTAAAACAATTTGAGATACATATGCCTTATATGTGAGTAGGTTATTCTTGTTCATAATCAATCTTATTTAAGCAGCCATGATCTAGGAAATGTAATATCATTTTGTCTCATCTTAGCTTCTATGCAGATGGAGGTTTCTACTGGTTTTAATAATACTTTATTAGTCAATACATTTCCCTTTATTAACGCTGCAGTGGTGTGTTCGATACTTATTCTGATTTCAAATCAAGAAACATTATTCCTTTTAAAACCAAGTACTCATTACTCACGAATGAGGTTTCACACAAAATTCATTTAAGTCAAGTCTCTTATCTTTTAAGATTTATAAACCATTCTTTTTATTTCTCTTAAGCCGTTATACCTAACTTCTCATAAAGCTAGTATAACTCTTAAGCTTTTAAAACCAAGCATTACTCTTCTGTTAAAAAAATGATTCAATATTCTTTTGAAATGCTTCAAGATCCTTATTATCCAGGCTTAAGTCACAAGACATTGTCGTAAGTATTATTCAGGCTTAAGTCAAAAGACATTGCCTTAATTATTATTCAGTTCACACACGTACGTCTACCGTACTATATATATATTTAAAATATCATGCTCAAGAGTATAGGAAGAATCACATACCTCGCGACGATTATCGACTATAGGCAAAACGCTCCACGGCTATATAACCGGCTAGCCTTGTCCACCTTCCAAGTAGAACATGCTACCGCAGATCATTCAACCTATAAAGGTTAAACAAGTCTATCAAAGCCTAGACTACTCTTGTAGAATATTCTTACGATGTGATTCGGTTCAAGTCTAACGTAATATCCTTCTATTACGGTTCAATTCTCTTCTATGAATCTTATATTCATTTCTATGCTACAACAAAGATGTAATTTCCAATTACAATAGAAGGTTAGGATTATTTACCTCGGTAAGCCCAAAATTATCCAAGTTTAATGTCGATCTGAGCAACGTTTAGCTCCTCCTCAGGTGCTCCAACCCGCCCAAATAACCCTTAGAAGTTCTACGCAACTTCTTCTTAATACTCGAACCAACTATGGAGATTTTCCTTAGGGTTTCGTTTAGCGATGAAGGGAAGTATAATAGTATTTGGGCTTTTCAGATAAGTGTAACCTTGGAATACTACAAGGTATTTGGGCCAAGGTATTTTGGTATAGTTACTATACTTGGAGAGTATTTCTACGGGGGTAGTATTTATACGAGAACCACTAGGCAAGGGCGTGTGCTACGGCTAGCACCACTAGGAGAGGAGGGTACCTCGCCAAAGGCCTCTCAAAGGGGGGAGGGGTGCTCGGCTTAGAGCTCTCAAGAGAGAGGGGGGAGAAAGGGATTTTAAGACTTAGAAAACATTTTTGGATGAAGAAGTCTTCAAAGGGGGGGGTGGTATTTATAGGTCAAGCAAAGGCCAACCAATGGCCAAGATGAAGCCAAGTGCTATGCAAGTGTAGGGCCAAGATTTACCCAAGTACACCTTATCCATCTACCACCAAAAATATCCTACCAACTACTTGACAAAAAAAGCCACAAAAATCGTCCAAGGAAGCCCCATGTTTGCCGTCCATTGAGGGTGACAAGTGTCACCCTCCCGTTGGTCCAAAATATTCCATCTCTCGGAAAAATCCGCAAAAATAATAAATGACATAACCGGAATTTTCCCTTCGCAAAGTTTGTCAAACGTTTCGTCGAAAAACGACTCTTTTCGGTAGTTGTGAACAACATTTTCGGCCCTTGCCTACTTTAAGGCTCAAACTTTTCTACGTACGTCCTCACGTACATACTCTGGAAATACGGGGTATAACATTCTCCCCTCCTTAGAAACATTCGTCCCGAATGTTCCTTCTAAGTCTCAGAACACACTTGCCTGTATAGTCTTCACTACTATACTTACAAAAACAATCACGCCACGCCAGGCCATCAAATAACACACGCGCAATTACTCAATTTCAAGTCTACGAGGAATCACCTCCATTACTACAAAAGCTCCCACCCAAGGTCTAAAAGATACTCCCTTCGCACCTTCACTTTACAAACGAAATGATCACTTCTATGTTCTCAACACATGCTCGCTTCTTCCCTTACTCGTCGTACCCTTCTCATACACTCGAACTCTTTCTCATAACTTACCACATTCATATCGCTTGATTTCAAAAATCAAGTTACGACCTCCACTTGGTCATCATTAACTGAGAATACTCTGGATGGATCTCCGATACTCTTCCGAACATAGCAATATGAAAGATCGGACGTACTGCCTCCTACGTCGGACGACAATGCTAACTATAGGCAACCCGCCTATTCTTCACATGATCCGAAAGGCCCAAAGTAACTCGCCACGTTTCCTCTCGCTCGAATCTCGCCACACCCTTCCGGAAGTGGTACCTTGAAGACCCACCGTCGGCTCAACTCCAAACGTCGTCCGATTATACGCACAACCGTTGACTCGAGCCGCCAATAACCTCTTACGGATAAGTTTCACCCTATCCACATCCTGCGAACAAGTATGAACCAACTATCCGAACCGCCAACATCGAACTAATCGAGCGACAACTTACATTTCCGCCCTATAAGGCGTCATAAGCGACATTCGAATACTGAAATGGTAGTTATAAAACACTTCCTCAGCGGAGGCAACAATACCTACATTACCACGAAATCAAACTCGCCCGAGGCGAATGCGATATTGATACTTACGAGCTCACAACCCTGCTGGTAAAACTTCCGAAAAGAAACGACCATAACTTGGGCTCCATGCATCATAAGGTGAAGGTAGGCACCTCGTGCAACCTTACAACCTTCACGATATAACATCTCGCATAACCTCTCGCCGAGTAAGCGATCTTGGTGAAAGACAATGGGCGACCTCATCGCCCGACCATCGTTGAACGCATCCACTAACTCGCACGATGGTTAACTAAACTTGGGCCTAACACCCTCGTGACCCTACCACTGGCGGGACCACCACAACCGACCCACCATAAAACAGTCGCGGGTTGACCGCGCGCGGCCTCAACCCGACCCACTCGCGTAAAACACTTGCTCCCGATCCAAACAATCTCACTAATCAAGTCACGAAAACCTAGCGGTCTTCTTAGCTCAACTACCCTCTTTCCTCCACACTACTCAGGACTTATTATACAACTATATCTCACGTGCACTATGCACTCCGATAAGGGTCAAACATAAAAAATATAAATCTTCTACTCGAGATGGCCTCGCCTCTAAGGTCTCCACGTGTAAAACTCTAAGGCTCACACTTTCCCTAACCCCAATCTTACCCTTATCCCTACCCTTGATTTCTAATCACAATTAACATAACATTTAAGGTATACTCATCTTATCATACGTACCAATCTCTAGAGGGTTAAGGATCTACCTGTACACACAGCTTCACTCCCCTCTGTCATTCTAATCAATCTTGCCCTGTTGGGCGCATAGCTTGGGAAGATGATGAACTGGTCACTGATCCTGAAGGCTGAGTCCTCCTACTTGCATCCCTCCTACTAGGATACCCTTTCGACACATGGCCCTGACGGTCGTAGGTAAAACAAGTACCAACTAAAAAGACGACATTCCCCGGGATGACGTCTGTCACACTGTGAACACTGGGGAAAATTGAGTCCGGCTAGCTGGAACTTTACGTATAGCTGCGAACCAGAAGCCCTGGAGTTCTGACCAACTCCTGCATACTCGAGCGTCTGAAATGCAGCGGAGGACCACTCGCAGTGGATGTGCATATCTAATCTGGCTGCCGAGGCGTTCGCCTCGAAGTTACCAAAGGATCCTGCCGTCGGGCCTCTTCTTGTCACGATTAATCTGCCGATCTATCGTTTCGCTCGCGATAAGCCCGCATACGGGCCATGCTCAAGCTTGATGAAGAGCTACTCTTGCACAACCTCTCTTAAATAGTCATTAAGACCCGTGATAAATCGACATCATAAACTCTCTGTAGCCAAATCACTAGCTAATGTGGTCGTTTCTTTGCAATCTATATTCTCTGTTTCCGGTCGTGGGCGAAGGCGTAAATGTCATGGTCGCAGCCTTCACCTTGCCGCCGCGCTAAACTCTGTGGAAATTTGGCGATGTCGAGAACTCCCGAATGAAGCACCATATCGTGATGATTGGGCCTATGCCTCGTAACCCTCTCAGACTCGACTCAGCCTCCTTTGCCTTGCCCTTCGGGCGGGTTGCCTTACACGGAGGCATAATGGTAAGGGAAAGAAATCGTTAGAGGGTCCAACTTATAACACAACTCTAAGGCACGATCTCGAGTGAGAAGAATGTAAACCAATCCTAAATATCCTATAGCCTCACGATTATTGGTGTGGTGCACAACACACCGATAATCAAGACTCTACTAGATACGATGCGTAGACACTTTCCGAGGATTAAGCGCTCACGATACCACTTTTGTCACGACCGAACCGGGCCGTGGTGGTGCCTTACCGGGCACCCAGTAGCCATACATCGAGTAATCGTGAATATAAAACAAGACATGAATAAAGTGAAGTGAAAAACGCTTATCTCGAGAAAACTTGCCTTGCGGCATATATAAATATCAACTAGAACGATTTACATCCTTTTTACAATTCGCCCACAACAGCGATTACAGAGCTCTAAGAGTGATATGACAACAATGGCGGACAGGCCCCGCCATACCACGAATATAGCACCTACAACGACGGGGACTTACGGCTGATAAGCCTCGGGAAGAAGCGGAGCTTCCAAACGCCAATCGTGACCGAGAGCTAGGATCAACGTGGTTTACCTCTACTGCGGCGTGAACGCGGCCCCGGCGAAGTCGACAACAGTACCAAGTATGTGAAGCGAAATATCGTAAATGAAATCATAGTAGTCTATATAAAGCAGGAGACATGTATGATAACCAAACTACAGTTCACAATAAATAAGCAGTCATGTCAAGTCAGGGACTCACGCCCTCAAAGTCATCACTCAATTATAACTATGGGTCTCACGCCAACAACATAAACAAAAGTGAAATAGATATACTGTAACTGGTCTTTTCTAGTCCGCTAATGATCGAAGGAAGGCCAATCGCCCATAGTATCATTATGCGTGCCTAATCCTGGACTTCCCGCAGCCCGCATAGGTCACACATAGACCCGCATAGGTCGTATAGACCCGCATCGGGGGTAGCTAACCCCGGTACCCTCCTGGACTCCCGCAGTCCGCATAGTCTCAATAGACCGCATAGTCACACAGACCGCATAGGGCATCCCCGTGATCGGATAAAACACCGAATGATCAATCACGGAGCATACCGCTGCTCGCGATAGTCACATAGTCACATAGACCGCATAGGCGTATAGACCGCATCAAGGGTGGCAAGCCCTGTATAATAAGTCAAGGGGTATGTGATATAATAACGAAGACAACGCTTAAAGTTTAACAACATAAGCACAACAAGAATAACCCCTTTACACAACACCACAAGATACTAACACACGTAGTATCCTAACATGTTTACTTACCAAA